>OX393552.1:6560000-7165000 GCA_947650365.1 Chamaelirium japonicum
TATATATATATAGCTTTTATAAAATTATTTTAGCCAAAAGGTTAACTTTATACCTCATTACGAGATAACAACGATATGAGTCATAGCGGCAAATATCTCATAATCTAGTACGGCCTTTTATGTACCACATTATCATTGAACACTCATAATTGGTACGTTATGTGGCCCTTTGTTCTTTATGAATAGATTGACCTCATACCTATTCCTTGGTCCAAATTTTATGTCAATATAGACATTCTGCTCAAACTTTATCCATAAAACTTTATATGGAAAGCAAAATAGAGGTAATCATCATCATACATATATATCCATATTGAATGTGATCACATAACTAAACGTGTCAAAATATATATCACTACATAACAAAAGAACTAGATATACTCATACCCCTTATATGTACAGAATACAATCATGGTGCTAGCCCTTTAGTAAGGGGGTTTGCTAACATCTGTTGTGCCCCAATATGATCTATAGACACTAGATCCCTTTGTGTCCTCTACTTAACGATACAGAGCTTGATATTCATATGTCTGCATGAAATGGAGCTCTTGTTGTTGTTGGAGAAAGAAACGGCAACTTCATTATCACAATAGATCCTTAGTGGCCTCTTAATAGAGTCCGCTATCTTGATACATGTGATGAAGTTCTTAAGCCAAATGCCTTGTGAGGAGGCTTCATCTACGGCTATAAACTCAGCTTCCATTGTGGAGAAAACAGTTGTCTTCTGCTTAATGCTTCTCCACAATATTGCCCCATCAGCAAGTAGGAAGATGAATCATGTAATGGACTTCCTACTATTGGGGCACCCTGCAAAATCTGCATCTAAGTAGCCAATCACCTCTAGGTAGTCAAAAGTACGATTTGTAATCATGTAGTCTTTTAGTTCCTTGCAGATAGCGCATGACTTTCTTAGCTTCCTTCCAATGCTCCATGCTAGGGTTATTCTGGTATCTACCAAGTAGCCCAACTACATAAGTAATGTTTGGTCGAGTGCAAGTCTGTGCATATTGCAAGCTCCCAATGGCTGAAGTATATGTGATGTCAATCATCTACTTACTTTCTATTTCATTCCTAGGATATTACTATTTTGAATTAAGCTTATCCACTTTAACTATGGGTGCTATTCTTGGAGAGCAATTTTGCATACCAAATCTTTAAAAAACCTTTGAGATATATGACTTTTGAGAGAGACCAAGGATACCCTTGAATCTGTCTAGGTGAATCTCTATACCGAGAATATAAGCGGTTTCACCCTTGTCTTTCATCACAAATCGGGAAGAAAGAAAAACTTTTGTCTCATGCGGTAAGCCTAAGTCATTGCTGGTAAGTAAGATATCATCCACATATAAAACTAGAATTATGAACTTACTCCCACTCACCTTTAGGCATATGCACCGATCAATAGTAATTTTTGTAAACGCAAAAGACAAAATTACCTTATTAAATTTAAGGTCCTATTGGTGGGAGGACTATTTAAGTCCATAAATGGATTTTCTTAGCTTGCATACCATGTACACCTCTTCTTGAAGATTCACATTCAAGAAAGCTATTTTTACATCCATTTGGTATAACTCTAAGTCATAATGACTTATAAGAAACTGGAGAGAATGTATTCGTATAGTCAACACCCTCCCTTTAAGTGAACCCTTTGCAACTAATCTGATCTTATATCTTTCCACTTTATTTTTAGAGTCTCTTAGTCTTGAATATCCATTTGCATCCGACTAGTTTGATTCTTTCCGGCAAAGGGACAAGATCCCAGACATGGTTTTTAGCCATAGAGGTTATATCTCTTCTTTCATTGCATCAAACCAAAGTGAAGCTTTTTCACACTTCATGCTTGTGAAAGGAATATAGTATTTGGGTTCTTGAAGGTACACCAAGTAATCTGGAGGAATAGTCAATCTCCTTACTCTTGTAGATCTCCACACAGTTGCCCCTTGATGCAAATTTTTTGGTATTTGGGCAGCAGGTGGTGGCTCCTTATAGGGTGGCTCATTAGTAAGTGTTTGATTTCTTCTTTCAGCTATATTATTCTGACTTGGTGTGCCTGGCATTGTGTACTTAGTTACTATGCCTTCATCTTTAAGAAACCTCGCTAATGGACCTTCTATTTGTTCCAATTCTGTGAACCATCCATAATATTCACCACCCCTATCAAATCTGATTATACCTTTATCACTCTACCTAATTATTTCTCTACTTCTATTTTGTAATTTTTAAAGGCTTGGAATATCTCAACCTTGTCATTCAAAACGTAACGATACATGTAGCGTGAGTAGTCATCTATAAAAGTAAAAAAATATTTCTCCACTTAAACATAGAGAGAATAGTCCACATATATTTGTGTGCACTATTTCTAGTATCTCATTGCTTCGTTTAACACCCTTTTTTAAGGCGTTGGTCTGCTTTGCCTTTATGCAATCCACACTTATCACAAAATCAGTGAAAGTCTAAAGGTTTTAAAATCTCTTCTTTCACCAATTTTTGGATTCTTTCTTGGGAAATGTGTCCCAACCTCTGGTGCCAAATGATGGATGATTTTTCATTGCACATGCCATGCTTATTGTCAATCATACAATCATCCTAGATTAATGAGCATTCTTCTAAAATAGGTTTAAACTGAAGCTTATACAAACCATCTACTAGTGAATCAGAACCAACCACAGAGAGACATTTATAAATAGATATAAATGAGTCCAAAAAAAAATGAAAAACAAGTTTTACAAGCCTAGAAATAAAGATAAGGTTTCTACTATAGGAAGGTACATAAAAGGTGTCATCTAAATCCAGCATGAATCCCGTGTCCAGAACTACTCTGCAGGTCCCAACTGTCTTCACGTGTGAACGCATCTTGTTCCCTGAGAAGATGCTTCTTTCACGCTCAGTTGGTTCCCTTCTACTTAGGAAGTCCTACACGGTATGGGCAATTTGCACAGTGGCACTAGAGTCAATCCACCAACTATTTTATGGGATATTTATTAACTTACATTTATAAGAGACGAGTGATATACTTTTCTTTTTCAGCCACTTCTTGTACTTGTTATAATCCTTCTTTGTATGTCCTTTCTTGTGGCAGAAGAAGCATTTCACATTCCTTTATTGTCTTTTGGCTTGGAATCACCATCAAATAAATGTTTCTTTTTCTTTTTCCAATGACCTTCCTTGTATTTCTAGCATGCCCACTAGTACCTGGAAGAGAAGCCATATGTGCACTTAGTACCTTCTCTCCATTTAGTCTTTCCTCTTCCTCAACACATATTGCAAGCACGTTGTTAACTGACAACTTTTCCTTATGTGTATTGTAGGAGACTCTCAAGAGACCAAACTGAGGAAGCAGGGATACAAGGATGAAGTGTACCAAAAAACTCTCAGAAAATGTGACTTGTATGTTACTTAACTGAGAAGCAATGTCTCTCATCTCTATGATGTGTTCACGAATGCTTCCCTTGCCTAAGTACTTCATAGATGTCAACTTGGACATCAGAGTGCTTGCCTTGGACTTGTCAGAACTTATGAATTGATGCTCAATAGCCTCTATGAATTCCTTAGCTGTCTTGGTGACAAAAATAGAACCTTAGATATTCTTAGCCACATGGGACTGCATAAGCAATAGGCTAAGCCTATTCGATAATTTCTATTTTTCATAGAAGGTCTTTTGAGTAGCAGTTCTTTCCGCCATAAGTGGGGATGGCTCCTCCACTCGAAAAGCTAAATCTAGGTCCATGCACCCTAATGTGATCATAATTCTTTCTTTCCATTCCTCAAAATTTGACCCATTCAAAAAAGGAATACGACCATTATCGAAAGCAACACTAGGAGAAATAACTGTAAATATAAAATAAAACATGCTCACATCACAATCACAAATATACATTTAATTCAAAGTAAATCTAAGGTCCTTTATGATTCACCTGGATGACATATCTAGTGAATCACTACAGTCTCTCCTACGGGTGAGAACTGTATTATTCGATAGGCTTTGTTCACATGCGATAAAACAATTCATCACATTTGTGAACTATATAGGTATACACATCAATTGTAAGTATGCACTATGCTTTTGGACATTAAATGCATATTTGAATTGATGCATATCCTAAATATCTCATACTACTCAAAACCTCGAATATAATGGTCCTCCTTTGGGAGTGACATATTATTTCAGTGACTTAAGTACAGGATTGATACCATAATTTTGTATTCCTTATACTATATAAAACCATCAAAGTTTTAATGTTCAGGGTCACTTTGGTGATCTCACTGAGCACTTAAATAAGATAATTCTTCTGTCGAAATAATGGAGTCAAAAATATGATTTACCAATTAATGAGAAAACCATTGTATGTTTCGAGTTACTTTAATATGATGGGTTAACAGGGTTCAGATGTAGACAGTGCACCGATTGCTCATATTTTAGTAACATGTGACAAGACAATCCGTCGCCATGGATAGATCAACCAACAAATGAAGCAAAAATTTGTTGATAATTTCACTCCACTAAGATCAGAAACACCCAACAGATGAAACCAAAATATATGTAGTCCACCACTTGTAGTACATCAACAGAACTCTTGTGTACACCATCTGTTGAACACAACTGTGGTATATGTGGTGCACACCATTTGTTGAAGAGATGCTAATCAGCCCAAAGGTTTTTCCGATTCCACCAGCCTGATTGACTTGGTAGCATACAACTGGTGGCTGAAATCCACTAGCGACATTTAAATCTTTTACACCACCAGTTGCATGCTGCTATGTCAACCGGGCTGAGCTGAATCAGGAAAACCTTCGGGCTGAAAAGCATTTCTCTTTGTTGAACACAACAAGTCAGGCATGTTGCACATGTCACATTCTGGTGTTTAATAATGGGTTGGCTGACATGTGTTTGAAAAGATTTAAGGATTATTTTGACTTTGCCCCCCAAATTTTGCCTTGAATTAGACTTTACCTCCCATATTTTCATTAATTAGACTTTACCCGCCAGAACTAACCGTTCCGTCAGCTCAATCCCCAAAACTTTATTTATTTTCCGTCAGCTCACCCTTTCTCTTAGATGGTGAGCTGACGGAATAGTTAGTTCTGTTGGGTAAAGTCTAATTAATGAAATAATGGGAGGTAAAGTCTAATTCAAGGAAAAATTTGGGAGGCAAATTCAAAATAACCCAAGATTTAATGGCTGACAATTCTCAAATGTTGGGCCCATAATCCACTCTATAAACATGTTACCCAAAGCCCATTACAACAACAACAAAAAATCGTGACAATCGTGGCTGCATTAACTACCCATACGAGAGGCATGCGATACGATGAGAACCGCTAGCGACCCACGTAACCGTTTGCGATTTCTCGCTATCGGTCGACTCCAACACGGGCCGCTTCAACACTCTACGAGCATCCGTAACCCACCGTTGATGATCACCGACAAGCATCCACTGCTCATCGTCGACGAGCGCCTATCGCCGATAGCGGTCCCGAATCAGCTGAGGACATTTGAACCATGGGTTTTTATTGTCCAATCAAAGTGATTCGAAACATGAGCCGAGGAATCAAAAAATGGCTCTGATACCAATGTTAAAATTTAGGGACGAATTTAAACCAAATGCCATGGGAATCCAATGGCAAACTTGCAGCGGAGACTCCTCCTTTAATTGACGATGACAGCGATGTCCGACCGAAATTACTCGATGCCGATAGCGATACCCGACCGAGATGTAGACCTCCTCTTCCTGGAGAAGAATACCACTAGGTTTCTCTCTATTCCTTGTAGAGCTTGAGATGGATGGGATCTCACAGGAAAAACAATCAGAAAAAAGGGACCAAGAGCTCTAACTATTTTCTTTTTCATGTACTTCCCATTAGAATACTACTATGGGTTTATTGATGGAAATCCACCTTTTTATAGATATGGCCACCCCTTCATCTGTCGGTTAGAATAACTGTTGGTAACCGTTCCCACTAATGGGAATTAGTTGGGTCACCTTAATGGGTTAGGCCAAAGGCCCAACAAAGAAATGTTGTTATTCTAATGAAGTAATCCTCAAACCCTAATAAATATATATATATATATATAGTCCCTATCTTGAATACTCAGCTTTCGCCTTTCTCGCAAGGATGATATTACATAGATTCCAAGGATACCAATATTTCACTAGTTTGCTCATAATCCCAAGATCTGGAGCCTAGCCTAAGGTCAACGTGGAAAGGACTCCCACTAGAATAACGCCTCGTTTATAATTTGATGCCTGATGTCATAGTGGATGTGACGATTAAGATCCAATAGGCCAAGAGCCAAGAGCCAAGACTCTTAAGACTGTGATGCCAAGATGGATAAGGTAAGGTGAGGTGTACAAGGCCACGAGTTAGTCCCACATTGCCTGGAGAAAAGAAGATCATGAGCTACTTATATAATTTTCTCTCCCAAACATAGAAGACATGTTTAAAATCGTGCGCCGCTATGGAATTCGTAAGAACTGCGTAGTTAAGCGTGCTCGGGTGAGCGTAGTACCAGGATGGGTGACCCCTGGGAAGTTCTCGTGCGGGCATGGGCAAAACGGATAAAATCTTGTGTGTTTGGGGCGGATGTTACAAAATGGTAACATAGCCAATTCTCCTCGCTATGGGGGGTCTAACCCTACATGAGGACATGTAGCCCTAAGGGGCGTGGATTGTGACGACCAAGATCCAATACGCCAAGAGCCAAGACTCCTGAGGCTGTGATGCTAAGATGGATGAGGTAAGGTGAGGTGTACAAGGCCATAAGTTAGTCCCATATTACCTGAAGAGAAGGAGATCCTGAGCTACTTATATAATTTTTCCTCCCAAACATAAAAGACGCATTTTAAAACCATGCGCCACTACGGAATTCATAAGAACTCTGTAGTTATACGTGCTCGGGCGAGAGTAGTACCAGGATAAGTGACCCCCTGGGAAGTTCTCGTGCGGGCATGGGCAAAGTGGACAAAATCTTGTGTGTTTGGGGCGGATGTTACAGTGGACCGCATCTCATTATAGGTTTCAATGTTGGCCAAATAGAGACATCGAACAACCTCCGTCGGACCTCAACCTAATGGTGGCATAACCAAATCGTGATGAGTTCACACTACCATCAAACGTCAACTAGAAATGGATATCACTTAGTGGAATCATAACCTAACTTGATCGCTAGAACCATTTGGGGAAAGGGCATCCCACCAGGGTTATCATACTTCTTGTGGGGTTATTAGTTATCTCTAAACAAATCTAACATTGTGTCTATCTCAGGACGATTACCACATTTCCTTTTAGTTAGCTACCAGATTCGCACGTGTTAGAAACATATAGAGACACCGATGAATCCATAAGCTAAGTACTAACCCTAAGCCTGATCTAGAGACTAACTCATAAGCAAGACTGATAATTAAATTATCATCAGGGTTCTCTAAATACTAAGTAAAGAGAATAACAAAAAAAAAATCCAAACTGAATCAAGTCCAGGGTCTGACCACCTGAACTTGAATAGCACAGCCAAGATATTATGTTATTCCGTTCTGCACGTCTCCCAACGATGATCCCGATCATCGCCAATTTGCATGCTTTCGCTGGGTATTTGCACTCCATGGTACCGTTTGCCCGAACAGTGGATGTAGCATCATCTCCTTCTTCTTGTGACCGAAAAACTAATACGATCTGAGTAAGTGCTCGTTCGTGTATAATTTTGCTAGAAAGAAAAGGAACAATCCTAAAAATATGGTCAGGGAATCAAGGGTGGTCAACCTCCACCTCTGCCCATCTAGAGCCTTAAAATCCACAAGCATAATAATAATCAATATAAAATATAAATCCGGGGTCCGACCCCAGAGGCATCACGAAACTTTCGATGTTTTCATAAATTCATGCACGAAACAGACACCGAAACGTGCTCTAATACCAATCATTGGATTTAGATCCTATTATCAGAGTCGTAGTGGAAGCAAAAGATAGATCTGAAGATCTTATGGTGTATGTTTTATTTCAATTAATTCTACAAGACAATCTACATGCAAATCTATGATCTTAGCATATGTGCGGACACCCTAGAGGCATACTACGATCTACGGAAGGCATGCATGTATCTAGTTAGGTGTTTAGAACCATCATACCTTATGGATCTATGATCCGAAGAGAACAGAACAATAATGAACCGCACATGAATCGCAAGGGAAGCTGTCGAATGACACCTTATCCTTTGCGAAGGGAGGAATCCTCGAAGTCCTATCTTTTAGTACAAGGACTACGAACCGACGGAGGAATTCGTTGCGAAGACGATGCCGAGCCGCAAGATCTCCTCCTTCTCTTTCTCTCTTCTTACTTCTTTTTCCTTCCTCCTTCTTCTTCCTTCTTCTTCCTCTTTCTTTCTTGACCAAAACCTCAAAGAGGGAGAGAGGAGAGAGGAGAGGGGGGTCGGGTTTTCTAAAAAGGAAAGCACTTAAGGCCAGCCCCTCTCTCTCTAATCCTCATATAGGGCCGGCCCCCAAGTGCTCTAAGCTAGGGCCGGCCTCATAGAGATAGGGATGAGGGGGGGGGGGGTGCGGTTTTTAGGGTTTCTCCTTGTCTATCGTGAAGCCTGGATGAAAAAGGCCTCACGAAAGGTGAAACACTGTAAGAGAGATTGAGTGAGGTGCGCTACTCATAATCGAGTTTCGTCGGTTCCTATGAGCTCCTGAAATTATTTCACTCATTTTAAGATTCATATTCAATATGTTATTAGCCATATTTTAATATTTACCAAAATACCCCTATGGCCCTTAACAATGTGAATTGGGTTCTTAGGCTCCGGGCTTGCGCTCCATCGCGCTACTTCGCATCCAACGTGTCCAACCAGGTCAGAAAATAATTCCTATATGCAATAACAGGGTGGAAGCTTCAGGTCCAAGATCTCTAGCTCCAACCGGATCCCTGATTAACTATTTTGGTAACACATCGAAAGTTTCGTTAATCAGTCCTAATCCGATTAACCTGCGTAGCCACTGAGAATGCGATGCGAGTTGAACTCTAGTGATCCTAAACTTATGTTACTCCCTCATAACCCTGTTCCCTACTATACTCTCATAATCCTTAGTCCCTCCTATTACTGGTGCCATGATTCGACTCAGGCGGTGGGGAGCACCGTCAGATCCCGATCGATCATCTGACTAGGATTTGATGACTTGTCATCTATAATACCACACACCTTCTGGTGCTATGCCTAGTATCCAGAATTTCGTCAGTCATACTGACAACCACCAGGCCTGGGTTAATTATGTGGACAGATTGACTCATCAAAACGCACACATCCAACACTGAACGTCGGATAACCTGTAGGGATTGCATTTCACTCAAGCGTCAGCCGGGTAACCTAATGTACCGTGGTTTTGGACTATGAAAGGTCTGCACACGTTGGTATATTAAAGAACCACTCAATTAGTTGGCTCAGTGTATATGGTCCCTCAGAGTTAAGGACAGATAATCTATAGTAGTAAGATAGTTTATGCACCAGTGTCTAAATGACTGAACTTTGCACCATCTTGGTTCCTGTTCAACATGATCATCGTGCTTGGTCAAGTGAATGAGAATCCCATGTTCCCGTGGTGGAGACTTCACCATATCCTCTATCTGCCAACAGCTTATTCTCAGTGAAGCGACCGGCATCACCAAAGCTGTGAACTAGATCTAGGTTTACGCAGAACCGGTCCACTGGGTCTCCCAAGCATGGATCCACTATGCGCCTCAGTGCCCTACTGTGTTCCTTAGGGTCCTTTATTATATATATGAATTAACATACATCAAAGTAGTATTCTAATTAAAGCAATAACCAAAGTCATCTTTATTAATATTAATACAGAAAATTCACACTCAGGACACACGAGCTACAACACTACGTTCCAAGGGTCTCCCTCCATGCTGGCTTGAATTGATCTAGTCCTGTCTTTCTTCATCCAAGATGTCGTGCCTCATCAACAATTGCAAGGGGAACACCTTCTCGATGAAGAAGGGGATCAAGCAGGGCTGCCCCATATCTTCCTTCATCTTTATCTTGGCCATTGACATCTTTGATGCAATTCTCAAGCATACGTCCAGGAATGGTCTTATTTCTGGGATTGTCAGCAACTCTTGGGAGATCTCCAACCTTCACTTTGTGGACGACACTATCTTTTTTAATGCCACCAATCCTGCTGAGGTTACGATGTTGAAGGCCCTTCTGCTTTGTTTCCAACTGGCTTTGGGGCTCAAGATCAACTTCTCCAAATCTTCCGAAGGAATCCTGGATGGAGCTTATCCAGAAGGTGGAGAGAAGACTCTCGGGCTATAAGGGAAATCACCTTTTTATTGGAGGAAGATTTACCCTTGTTAACTCTGTTCTATCTTCCATTCCCTCCTACTTCCTCTCTTTCTACTCACTACCGATCTGGGTTATCAAGAGATTGACAAGCTTTGGAGGACCTTCCTTTGGAGGGGAGTGCAGGGATCATCAGAATCTTATTCCCTACTCAGCTGGGGAAACGCTTGCAAATCCAAAGATCAAGGTGACCTAGGCAATATTGACCTCAGGGAGTTCAACCAGGCGATGCTCGGGAAGTGGTGGTGGACATTACAAAACGACTTGGGGGACACTTGGAAGGAGGTAATCTCCAGCAGATACTTTCGGAATTTCTCCCCACTTCACACACACTCCCGTTCTTCGGGGATTATCTCTCCCTTTTGGAAGGGAGTGATCTGGGTGTCTTCGATTTTCCGCTATGGGAACAGATTGATTATGGGCAATGGTTCCAAGGTTTTCCTCTGGGAGGATATCTGGATAGGGGACCTCCCTCTTCGTACTCTCTTCTACAATCACTAGGATCTGGCCCCTAACAATAGAGCTTCCGTTCAGTCTCAGGCTATCGTTCGGGGTGGTTGAACTATCTAGAGATTGAGGTTCGAGGAACCTTTCCCCACATAATGCTTGCAGAAGATTGGCACTCTTCTAGACGTGCTCAACCAGGTCACACTAACTCCTCGGGTTGGAAATGGACCTCTTTAGGAAATTCTCGATTCAAAATCTGTACAGATTTCTCAACTTCGGCGGAGTCTCGTGTCCTTCTGCCAAGTCCATTAGGCATGCCAAATGTCCCCCTAAAACCAAGATCTTCATTCTACTCGCCTTCAAGGACAAGATTTTAACGAAGGTAAACCTTATGAAGCGTAAGCATCCAGGGGTTTCAGACCCCACTTGCGCCCTCGGCGGTGGGGCAAATAAGACAGCCGGCCACCTTCTTCTACGCTGCGACTTCTCCAAGCTGGTGTGGAATCACTTCTTGCTCAAACTAAATCTGCGCTCTTCACCGACTTCTCTAACTTCCCTGTGGAGCCTCTAGAGGAAAAGACGGATCAAGCACATAGACAGGAAAGGCTAGGACACTCTCATCATTGTCATCTGTTGGACTATCGACTGGAGAGAAACAAGTGGACCTTCCAGGCGAAGAACAGTACAACAGCGACTGTTATCACCCCTATTAAATCTCTCATCCACCTGTGGGCTTGTAATCAACTGTCAGGGCCGAAGTCCTTCCTCCTTAATCTTTGTAACTAGGATGGCCCCCTGTCCTCCCCCTCCTTCCTTCTCCCTCCACCTCTATAATTTTTTTTTTTTTTTAATCCCCTGGTTGGGGTCTAGGCCGAACACCCCCCCCCCCCCCCCCCCCTCCCCCTTTTCACCACCACCACCACCACCACCCTCATTCATCGAGAGTGATTTCTCAAAAAAAAAAAAAAAAAAATCAGTACCTGGATCAGATTTGTGTATGGCTTGGGTATAGGAGCTCTATCGTGATCAAGTGGAATAGTCTCATTCCTTCAGCCATGGCAGGAATCTCCGATATCAAATGTTTTGTGATTGATGAGCGATTAGTCCCACATCGATAATGGGAGCGGAGATAGTTGTCTTCATATACCGGCTGTGCTCTCCTCCCCCAGTTAGGGCAGCCTTTTAGAGCACTCCAAATGTGTTCACAGGGCATTAGAACTTGGCCCTGTCGCACCTACTGGCTCCTCTCTCTACATGTGGGTAGGTCCCCATCGAAACGCGCTCGAATGGCCAGCCTTTTAGAACACTCCAGGTGTCGTCACAGTGACTAAAACAATATAAATCAAGAAAGGAGAAGAGAGATGAGAAGTGACTAGTTGTAGGTCAGTTAAGACCTCCAAGATGATCAACTTGGAGTGTAGATCGAACTCCTAAAGATAGCTCAACACCAATTCAGTTCTTTCTTGTTCTCATTCAAAACACACACACACACACACATTACTAAATACAAAGTGCCGCATCACACATCACAGTAACTAAGACATAAACTACCTACGGTTATACGTACAACCACCCACTGCACACAAACTAAACCAATACAGACAACCAACAACTACAAGGCATGCAAACCGTGCACGTGTCACAGGAGAGAGAGTTACATCCAATTTTTTCTATTCAGATTTTATTTTTAAAAACAAATATATTCTATCCGAGGGCCGGGCCACGTGTTACAAGTATTTATTTATAGATATATATTTTAAATAAAATAGTAAAACCGACCTTCATTGCAAGATCAACAAATCAAGAAGCCATATATCCCTTGCTTCTCATACAAATTAGAAAGAAAAAAATAAAAAAGAATATTGGTTCCAATGGTTAGATAAACTGCATCTAGGATGCCATTTGTCACTGCAAGAAAGGAATTCAGCACCTCGGAAAAAGAAAAAGAAAAAGGAATTCAGCTACTCATGCATGCAGAAAGCCATTCTCCTCCAAGTAACCCACCACCTGTCCTGCCATGGTATCGGGAGAAGGGCAAACCCCCCCATCTTGAGGCTTTATCTCTATCTGCAATACAGAAAAACCATTCTTAAACGAAGTTACAGTGAAAATGCATTGTACAGACATGTATATATGCTATTGGCATTGATTGTTAAGAACCAAGCCGAACTCACCGATTACAGGCTGGTAGCGATGGTTAGTGCAAACCGTGCACTGTAGGATCACGTGACTGTTACCACCTTTAATTGTGGTAAGCATGATCGTTGACAAACATTTGTAATTGTATGTCAAAACACAACATGAGAGGTATTAACTTAAGGGGTTATTAGCCTAAGACCCCTCTAATCAACCCCACATTAGGACAAACCCACCGAAACATTTCATTTGAGCTCCAGCCCCTCTAACCACTCCAAACTTTAGGAAAACCCCTCCCCTTATTTTTTAATCCCGAGACCACTCTCTGCCTTCATCTCTCTCAAGTCCGGCCGGCGGTCGCGCAGGCGGGGGTGGAGACAAAGGAAAATGCGAGCTATGGGAGCGGAGGCGGCGACGGCTTGGGGTTCATCCGATGGCCTGTAGATCCGGGGGGTGTTCAGTTAGGTACAGCTACGACGACGGCGACGGCGACGGCGACGGCTGAGGGTTCATCCCATGGCCTGTAAATTCGGGGGCGGTTCGGTTAGGTCCAGTGACGGCGATGGCGATGGTGTCGGCGGGGGTTTCAGTTAGGTCTGACAGGGGCGGGGGCAGGGGGCGAGTTCAGTTAGGTTCGGCGGGGGCAGGTTGGGGTTTGATTAGGTCCGACGGGGGCGGGCTGGGGTTCGGTTAGGTCCGGCGGTGGCAGTGGCAGCGATAAATGAGTGGCAACAGACATAAATTCGAAGGGATATGAGAGGTATTTTCGTCCACAGGGGGTTTCAGCTCAAATGAAAAGGTGGTCCAGACTGTTGCTCAAAAGGATCTCTAAGATGGGCTTCTTGCCAATTCCTACTTAATCTTATGCTTTTACTTATGCCTCAATGCATTGTTTTTATTGTTTGAGGGGTGTGATTATTAATGTTTATGCTTTTACTCATGCCTCATTGCACACATATATATATATATATATATATATATATATATATATATACTTGTTCATTTATGTAGTTCAATTCTATTTAGTTCATTATTTGTTTTTGGACTAACATTCTGCTGAAAAGAAGAGGTATTTGATAATTATTTTTTAAGTGTGCAGGTAATAGTTGTCAGCGCGTGGTACTTCATGTTCTTATTGTGTTGAGTTAGTATGTGGGATTTTTGTGTTTGTGCTAACCATGTAAAGAATCCTTATTTATAAAGGAGAAAGGCAATGCCTACTTGATTCTTTTCGTGAGTTGTGCTTTGTCCAAAACTTTGGTCAAAGGGGGAGATTGTTACCATATTTTGTGGGGTCTCTTTTGTTGTCTAAAGTAACGTACCAAACACTATGGGGGAATTGTCCTTGAAATGTTACTGTGTTCATCTACGTATACTTCCATAACCCTGAAGATCAAGCTACAGCTGCTGGGAATGGTGATATTCTACATGCCAATTCCTTATAAGGTTTGATATTAGGATGATTAAATAGTTTGTTGATGAGATAGTCTTATATTTTATGCACTATACAATGTTACTGATGCACTATTGTTTCATAAGATGCACATAAGTCCATCGGGTATAACCAAGTCAAATATATGTGGATGAGATTCAAAAAAAAAAGTTTTGATACAATGTTATTGATGTACTACTATACCTGATAAGGTTCACAGTCGGTGATAGAATTAGACACCCTATCTATAAGACTAACATTATTGGCTTTCACTTAGTGATATGATTTATTTTAACCATCAAAGTGATGACTCTGCATCAACTGTGTTGGTGAGTTTGAAATACTCTGACCAAGGATCACAATGATAACACATCATCTAAATGATTGTCACATAATGATGTGTTTCTCATCTGTTGATTGCATAGACTCTCAATCCTTAGATGTCCGTGAACTTGATCGAGGTTTATCTTTGTCACTTTGATTTACAATTCAGTGAGACCGCTTGGCTACTCAATACTTGTGCATTTTGGGTGGCTTATACTTAAAGTACTTGGGAACACAATCGATCGTCGAAGAATTCTACTCACTATTAGAGAGAAGATACCCCCTTAAGTAACTCTCTGTAAGGATGATCACATGAATTGAGCGATCAGGCAAATGTTTTGATAAAATATTCATTAAATAAATTATATATATTATTTTATTATTTTATAAAAAAAAATTGATACGAAAATGATGTTTTCATCAATGGTAATGAGGAATGAGGAGTTGTAACTTAAGGACATGAGCTACAGTGTGCACCAGGCAAGAGTTGATTCTCTCGGTGAACAGTTATGGATGCCATTGTTGGAAATAATCCATAGTTCAGGTTCGTAGCGAAAGCAAAAAACCGATCCGAAGATCGTAGATGGTGCACTTTCCAAATTAAATTTCATATTAACCAATAATATGTGCACGTAGATTAAGCATGAATGAACCCTATCATCAATCTAGCGAAACAAATTATCTAGCATGTGTATTTTCAGCTTTTTACAATTTGCTTTAAAAGTTTGCATTCATCCATCGCTTTCTCGCACGTTGTTCAAAAACAAATTTAAATTCCTAATTTTTTGAAATCCAAATTTTAAAATGCATAAAAGTTTCACGAATTTTTGGTTTTTATTTGGATTTAATCGGACATCCAAAGCTCTAGATTTTGTTGTTCTAACAAACCATGCACACTGGTGGTGCGCGCCACTAGTGCATATTTATTGGGTGCACACTTATGTGCACAACGTATGGGTTCTTCGAGTTTTTGTGATTTTTTGACTTTGACTTATTTCAGGTTTGGTCCAATCCAACCCAAACAAGTCCTAAATGTTTCCTAAACCTCGGAAAACTATACAAGGCCATGTCACTAGTATCATGGTGGGATGGTATGGGGACTTTCTTCCGTGAACGCTTTTGAGGTTTAGTAAGAATGATTTTATCTTTGTTGAAAGAATGAAATCACTTCTTCATAATAGCAGTGCCTATCACGACCAGCGTTTTTCTATTATCAAGGACAAGACTCTCGTGGATGCTGAATGAAGGTAAACTTGGAAGTATTTTCGAAGGTTCTAAATGAAGGTGGCTCCACATTATTTTGCAGACTTCAGCTCTTCTAGCTCTAGAGAAGGCTCAGGCGGCTATCCTTTCTTGTGAAGCCCGCCTAGCTACTGCATCTGGTGCCGTCACTTTGAAGCGTGATTATGTGGAATCTTTAAAGGTGCAGATAGTAGAAAAGGAGGAGGAGGTAAAGCTTAAAAGTCATGAGGAAGTTGGAACATCTTCAATTCTAGCCATTGATACAAGGAGGGAGGAGCTTACGCAACGCCTTAGAGGTCTTGACTCAATCTATTAGTCACTTGTAGTTATGAATTCATTTCGAACTTGGATGAGTTTGCTCTTGTTTGACTTCTCAATACGTGACATTCTGCTTTATGAATGTTGTCTCATTTGCTGTCTTAGATAGAAACTTCACATATATGTTTTTTTTTTTTTTTTTGGACTGGACTTGAGTTAACTTTCAGGCTACCTATGTCCCTCTTATGAAAGGGATCAAGTCACATGATGTTCCTTTTTTTTTATCCATTTGCATCACCCCGACCAATACGTATCACAACTAGGTTGGCACCCATATCTATCAGGACTATCATTTGCAATTAGGGGAGATTCATAGAACCCTTCTTCTTCAGGCATAGTATCTCTTGAGAAATTGTCGTTGATAGAGCCAAGTTGTCCTTCTGGCAAAACAAGGGGATATGCTCCATTAGTGTAGACTTCTTTGATGACATGAGGGCCTTCCCACTTGGCGTCGAACTTCTTTCCTGCCCTGTGAGATAAGATAATCGAACGTCGCACTACCCGGACTAGATCTCCTTCAGGGAAAGAGTGAGACCAAATATTTTTGTTGAATGCTCGAGAGATGCGGGCTTGGTAGCAATTAAGGCATTGCTGAGCTTCGAGTCATTTTTTCATCCAAAGCTTCCAACTACGTGAGTCAGAGTTGAGCACTTTCATCATTGGTGGGACCTTCCTGGATAGCAATCCTTAAGGACGAAATTTGAAGTTTCACAGGGAGGATGTCCTCTACTCCATACACAAGTGAATATGGTGTACCTTGAGTTGGAGTACGGAACAATGTCTGATAAGATCATAGGGCTTCGTGAATACGTTAATGCCGGTCTTTTTTCAATTTATCAACCACCTTTTTTAGGAGTTTACATAGAGTCTTGTTGAAACTTGAAAGCCTCCACCAAGCCGTTGGCAGGAGCATTGTACGTCATGGAACATCTCTTCTTGATCTTAAACTTAGCACAAAAGTGATGCATGGCGGCTTTTTTGAATTGCATGCCATTATCAATGATGATGTAGCGAGGGACTCTTGTATACTGTTAGAGCAACTAGATAACATCATTTGTAGGGGAAGAGATTAGAGCAACTAGATAACATCATTTGTATACTCTTTTGATTTTTTCTTGCTGTCCCTTTTTGGATTCTTGTATACTGTTACTTGTTTATTTTAATGCACTGGTAGGGGTCTAGGCCGAACCCCCCCTCATCCACTGAGAGGGATTTCTCAAAAAAAAAATGTAGCGAGGGACTCCATACCGAAAAATGATGTCATTCTGGATGAAATTAATAATCGAGTTTCAATTGACTTCTCTGATAGGTACTGCTTCCGCCCACTTAGAGAAATAGTTTGTCACAAGGAGATAGAGATGTTTCTTGGAGGACTTGGGCAGTGGACCAACAATGTTAAGTGCCCAAGAGTCAAAGGTTAATGATTCGACCATGGGATGAAGTGACTCTGGTGGTTGACGAATGTAGTCACCATGCACTTGACATGCATGACACTTTTTAAAGAATTATAGACAGCCCTTGACCATTGTAGGCCAGTAATAGCCCATCCTCTTAATGTGGAAATGGAGTTTTGGCCCTGACTGATGAGTGCCACATATGCCTGAGTGTGACTCTTGGAGAGTTATTTTTATGTCTTCCCTACAAAACATCTCGTAAGTGTGCCATCATAGGTTCAGCAGTACAATTCACTATTGAAATAGAGGAACTTAGGATAACGCCTTCGTATTTCAGTTCGGTGTTTAACTCCCTCTGGGAGTTTACCACTATCAAGGTAGTCAACGAGGGGTTGTCTCCAATGTTGCTCTTCAACAAAGTACGAATGGTTTTCATTTTCTTGCTATGCGACTTGACTTAATTTATCTCCCGAAGTAAGAACCCATCTAAGGCAAACATGAATATTTAATTGGTCAATGTCCTGAATGGCGAGTGATACTGAGAAAATTGCCAATGCATTTGCTTGTTGATTTGAGTTTCTTGAGATGTGCTTAATGCTTACCACTTCAATCCCATCAAATAAGGTCTGCGCATACTCGTGAAAAGGCTTGAGGTCTTCTTTATTGACTTCATAGTCTCCCATGACTTGGTGAACGATGAGTTTGGAATCACTGTACATCTGCAAACCTCGAAGTTTCATATCCCAAGCAAGTTCGAGGCCAATGATCAATGCCACATATTTTGCTTTGTTGTTTGAGCAAGGTTCTGCTAATGAGGAGTATGGGAGAGTTTCATAGGTTGGCGTAACGAACACAATCTCTGCCTCCGCAACTTGACGCTTTGCAGCTCCATTAAAAAACAATTTCCAATAAAGGATCATGCTTACAAAGAAGACTTCCACATCTGGTAATTCTTCAATCATCTCCCAATTGGCCGAAATAAGGTGATGAGCTAGGAAATCTGCCAACGCTTGACCCTTGACTGCTTTTTGGGTGGTGAAGATGATATCCAATTCTAATAGAAGAAGAGCTCATTCTGATAACCTTCCTGGCAGAACCGGCCTTGGTATGATGTATTTGAGCGAGTCTTCTTAAAAGGAACATGTTTCAAAAGTTGAGCTTTCCTTGAAGAAATTTGAGCTCGCAGTTCTGAATCAACCTTTCTAGATTACCTTTGTTGCATTTCTCTTCAATTGTTTCCTTACTTTATCCACATTAGACATCTCATGGAGCAGCAGATCATCCCGAATCTGAGTTTCAAGACCAAATAGATACCTCGCAACAAAAGGTTCCTTAGTTTCATTTTAGTTATGATGAACCGACAAGTCATACAATTCTGAGGTATACTCTTTAATCAAAGGAAAGAAATTCTTCAATCAACTTTTTCATCTTTTCCCAGTTTGAAGACATCAAAAAAGTTTCCAAGTCTTAGAGACCCCAAAATCAACCAAGTCCGGAAGATGCAAGATTTTGGCTAAGTCTAGAAGATTTATCATCAACACCGTGGATTCGAGGATTGCTTAGGCCCGTACGCACCGAGGGTACGACTCTAGGCCTTGTATGATCTGCTTTTTGCTTTAGTGGATTTCAACGGCACCCCGAGTTTGCTCGGTGAGGTTTTTCCCGATTGGATTTTCCTCATAAAAAATTCTCTTGTGTGCTACAGCGTACCATTGAATGTTTTAGCCTTATATGTTATTATCTGTTTCATGATTGCGAGAGATTGAAAGATAAAGAAAGAGCACTTTGGTTGAAAGCGATCATCGAATGTTTGATGATTTGTCGCTTCTTGGTGTTTGTTGGTTCCTAGACAGAGCGTAGGCTGCTTCCGCCTTCGATCTAATAACTAGCCTTCGCTAGTGATCCAGGTCGTGGTTTTGTGCTCTGTGCGGTAACCCTTTTGTTTATACGTGAGGCTTTTCATTTTAATCAAAAAAGTGTACCCCTTGCTCCCCACTCAAAGTGAGCGTACCCCGAGGGTAAGAATAAGCCTATACAAGATAAGGTGTGTATATACACTCTCACAGTAAGAATGGATAGTGAGGGACTCATAAAAACTCATACAAACATAATGTCAGAGATTACACAAGGCTTTTACTTAAGGTGACGAACGCAGGAGACTTTTTAAATTCCTTTATCTTACACTTTCGCCTATTCACAATCATGGATCAGAACCAACCCATTATGGTTCAAAATTGATCCATCAAGGTACAAACTTCCAGTTGGGAGGTTTCAAACCATCTTAGTATCTTACTAATCATGAAAAGTGTTCCACTTTCGTATGGGACTTACGGTTAATCATACATGGGACCTCGTCTTTATTATCATTAAGAAAGGGAATTTAGCTGCAGAATAAAAATGATTCTTGACAATATTTTGGAATTTAAACAGTTAATCTATAAAAAAGTCATCCTGACAAGAGGATGCTAACCTTAAGGTCACCAAGTAATTCACTTCACGACATTCATATGGTCAAATGACTAACGGATGCATCTAACACTGACACATGTTGCGATGGCAATCAGCATCAGGTTTTCTACGATTTACGTAACATATTTGCATAATTGCATGACCATGTGGGTAAAGGAATACCATTTTACTCATCAAGAAACTAACGTACCTCACAATTCAAAGGTGGCTCATATGGATCATCTATCCCAGTAAAGCCTGCAATGCAATCTCGAGATGAAATGTGGCAGCACGATACTTAAGTTTGTTTATATGCATCTTTTGCTTAAGAAAGTGAAAAGGCTGCTTCATTGCTATGTAAAACTGTAAGCTCATGTCTTTAATAAGAGATGAAAAAATGCCATAGTTGGGCTTATTTCTTTATCTATATCGATATTGTTGTACTTAGAATTCTACAATTAAAACCAAGTTATGGTTAGTAATAACTTCTAATAACGTACTCTATTCTGAGTGAATATTGAGGGCAAGTGTTGTGTATGTAATATAAACTACAACAAATTATATCTAGCAACAGCCCCTCATAGACGCAAAATAGAACAAGCTATAAGCAATGGTCTAACATACCATAATTATGTATTCATAGGGATTCCAATATGGTTCGTTACATACATACTAAACAAATGCTTCTTCTTTTTGGCCAAAAAGCTAAATAATCAAAAGCCTTAGTGGTTTTTGGTCTAGATTGTTCCTAACACATTGTTTTAGTCGATAACATTTTCTATATAAAATAAGGCACATCAAAATCAAATCATGCCTATATAGGATCATGGTCCGTCTGAAAATGGACCATGGTGTGAGAAGAGATTGAATTAAGAAAGGAGAGAGAAAGAAAGGAGAATCATTGGGAAAGAAGATGGTAATCTTATATATATATATATATATATATATATATATATATATATATATATATATAGTGGTGATACAGTGCGACGCTTAACATGTGGCCCCTACTGAGGGGTTTTTCTTTCAAAAAAAATTTTTTGGAGGTTGATCACCCCCCTTTGATAGCACACACAAAAACAAAAAAATAAATCAACTCATTCTAAGACCTATAGGTCTATCAAATGTGCTCATCAAATTGACGGTAAAAATGAACGATCGATAAAAGTCGAGCACATTTGATAGGCCTATAGGTCTTAGAATGAGCTGAAATTTTGTACGTGTGCTATCAAAGGGGAGGTGATCAATGTCCAAAAAAAATATTTGAAAAAAAAATCCGCTAGGGTAGGGGCCACATGTTGAGCGGCTGTAATATATCATTATTCTTGAATACAAAAAATATATATCACTATTCTATATAAATATATATATATATATACACACACACACACACACACACACACATACCCCATGGGCTGGGAGCCTGGGACTAAGGACCAATAGATACATATTAAATTCATAATTCCAACACACTCCCTCAAATTGATAGTAGACATAGCTATGATTACTCGGAGCAATATAAAGCTGCTCCCACTAACTTAGACTTGATTGTGACTCTTCTTGCTCTAGCATGGGCTCTGACTTCAGCATTGGATCTGGAGAAACTAACTCTGTTTTTTATTATATCTATAACATGGTTTTGGAAAAACTACCCACGCTTCTCTGCATGAAATGATGAAACGCATGGTCCGCTCTCATGGGCTGGACAACTAATCTCCCCTACAAACAATGAGGAAGGAAACCAAACAATGTCCTCTCTATGAAAACCAAATACTAGCAGCTTTAAAGCTCCTCCTCCTCTGTCAGCACCTCCTCTTCCACCGGCACCTCCTCCTCCACCACCACCACCTCCTCCTCTACCGTCGACACCTCCTCCTCCTCTACCGGCATTTCCTCCTCCTCCTCCACCAACACTTCCTCCTCCTCCATCGCACCTCCTCCTCCACCATAATCTCCACCTCCTCCAAGGGAGGTTACCGTAATAGGGGTAAAAGCGGTATTAAAAAAAGTCTCATAGCATGACATCAGCAAATTCGTCATGTTGGCTGACGGTTAGCTAACAGAAGGGAGGTTTCTGTTAATATATCAAACATCAAGGGAGGTCTATGTATTTTTTAAAACCTCCGGGGGGGGTCCGTGTAATTACCCCTAACCTCACGGGAGGTAAGTGTATTTTTTCCTTAAAATATCTGTTCTCATCGACTGGACATAAACCAAACAATGGCATCTCTCATCGGCTAGACAAAAGAAGCAATGTTTGCTCATCTTTGTTGGACATAAACAAGACAATGTATGCTCTCAATCTCATCGATAGGACATAACAAACCAAACAGAAGGAGCAACCACAACAACAGAACTCGATTCCTCTACAGTAAGAGCAGCTAAAGAAACAACATTCTACATACTTGCACTAGCAACAATTTCAGCAGCTTTTGGTAGTCAATCGTTACCCGAAACTCAGTTATTGAACCAAATTTTCCAGTCGCCCTCGTATCATAGCAATAATCAGAAACACCAAACCCTCAACTCTAACAAAACCCCAGTCTAACCAAGCCAACCTCTATCCGACCATCAACCTTGCCTCAAATCTTGCAATTTCAACAGCCAATGTAATAACATGATTTCTTGCAGCAGCAGCAACGATTGCAAGTAGAAAGATCTCAACCACAGATTCATATTTAATTACTATAGAAGCTGCAATAGAATTCATTCAATTCTTCAACGTAACAGCATATGGATATTAACCTTTGAGACCCAAAAAGAAATCCTGTTTGAATTTACAGTTGCCAGTAAAACCTCAGATTTTCAATTCCAATTCGAATAAGTAACGGCAAATGATGCCCTTTTCTTCATTTATAGATATTAGAAAACTAATGTTGATTCGAACAGATTACCCTGATGTTCTCTGTCTATGCCTCAGCTAATCCACGAAAACCCTCCAATCAAACTAACAGCAAGATCTTCTATCAAACTTCAAAAGAAATAAAAGCCAATTCAACATGTATCAAAGTGATCCAAAAAATTATAAATTAAACAGCTCCTTTGTATCTATTAAAGTGAGTAAGAAACCACCAGTCTTATGCATTGTGTGTTTTCCACCTCAGGTTTAAAATCCAGCTGCAAAATGTCCGAAATTTTTAAGCTTCTAGCCACCGAAATTGAAGCCGAAGCAGCTCCGTTTCTGGATACAGATGAGAAGGAAAGAGAGGACTCTGAAAGGGAAAAATAGAACAATTAAAGGGGCTCGAAACTACTTCATTCTCTCTGTGATGTAACTGTGCTCCAAGGAAATAGAAGCATAGAAGCTGCCCTATAACAAGATGATGTGGACATCTACAACGAGCCGAGCCTGTGGCGCGGGTACTAGCAACGAAGGCGCCATCTGAGCTGTGGCTGTGATCGGCTAAGCAAAGCCGACCCCAGTTATTTGCATTTATTTTGTCTTTTGTTATTTCCTGCTTTGAGTTTAGTCCCACCTCGCCTGTCGGCTATTTGAGTTAGTCATTGTAAGCCTATATAAAGACCCCCCCCCCCCCTTACTCCTTTGTAGACACTGAATGAATAATAAAATTTGGTTTTCCCTCTACAATTGTTGAGAGAATCAGGGTGAAGTGTGTGAAACCCCAATCCCAAACCCTAGATGTGTGAAACCCTAGGTGGGTACTAGGCGTGTGAAACTCTAGCCCAACCCTTACCTCATCCCTTCCTCTTCCCCGGCCGATTCCCCAGCCCGACCCGCATTCCCCCTCTCCCCGCGCCTAGCCCGCTGCCTCCCTGCGACCGGCCCCCGCCTCCTCTACGCTCGCCGACCCGCATCCCACCCCTGCCGCTCTCCTCCCGCGCCGACCCGCACCCAGCCCGCCGCCTCCCTGCGACCCGGCCCCGTCCCCCTTCTCCATGTGCTGCTGCCCCGACCCGCCCCCGTCTCCCTGCGCTGCCACCCCGACCCAACCCCCCGCCCCGTCCCCCCCTGTGCTGCCGACCCGCGCCCAGCCCCGCCACCTCCCTGCGACCCCCACCCGACCCGACCCCTCCTCCTCTCCCCTACAGTCCACCCCCGACCTCCCCGTTTCCTCCGAACCCACAACCAGCCCCGACCCCGCCCTCCTGTCCCACAACCGAACGACACCTGACCCTCACCCCCTGCCCTTGGCCAAGCCACCCGCCCCTACCCTCTTTCCTTGCCCCGCAGCAGGCCACCTCCCGATCCCATCCCCTGTCCCTTCCCGAACTACTGTCAACCGGACCTCACCCCGTGCTCGAGCTCGTGTCCCCTGACACACTCCAACATGCTTGCATGGTCACACGACTAGATGGTTGACCCGGATGCTGATCACGGGTTCGATTGAGGGTGCTGACGTCTCCCCGGATATTTGATCATCATTTTCGGAGTTCCTGTTCGATTCGGATTCCTGAGGCCAAGCGTGATCCTCAGTAGGTATGTCTCCTCCCAGTAGGGTATTACCGGTAATTCTACTAATCGGGTCTCCAGTATCTTATCTGTGCCGACTGCTGTCCACCATCGCGAGGTTGTGCGTCCCCACCTGCCTGTTAAGTTTATTAGTTCTTGATATTGGAGACCCGATCAAATGCCGATCAAATGCCAAAAGTTATAAACAAAACTTTTCTAGATGCAGCACAACTAATGCATGACAGTTCCTACCTACAACCATGCTCTGATACCAAAAATGATGCAAAACGATGCAGGTGGGCAGGAAATCAGTAGTCAACTGTACCAGCAAGTTAAAAATAAAACTTTTCTAGATGCAGCACAACTAAAAAAAAAAAAAACTTGATGCGATCTAAACTAATCCTAAATTAAGGGGTTAATTTGATCTAAATTATAACTCGCAAGTACACGAATCGCTTTGTAGGAGCGGTACGTATTACGAGGTCGATCCCACAGGGATTGCTAATGAGGGAACTATCTAATCTAAGGTTATTAATCTATCTACCTAAGCTACTTTAAAAGATAATTTTAATTGGAGTTGATTTGTTTTGAGATTAAAAGCAAATTAATTAAAGGAAGAAAAACAAGTTACGGTAAGTCGAGTTCCAAGTGGAGAAGGTACTAAGGCATTCGAATCCACCTCAGTTATCCATAGTTACTAGGTTTATTCAAAATGATCTATGCGAACGAGTAGCATGCAGAAATACAAATCCCGTGCTCGACTCGAGGATGTGATCTTTAGGGCTTTAAATATATTTATCTAACATTGGATTCAACTCAAGCAATGGGTAATAAAACGAAGCATCAAACATCTAGGTTAAGCACAACAGATCAAATGACATAAGCAGAGCATCCGATGTCTGAGTTAAGTATGCAAGATCTGGGTTTTAATTCTTTAATTAAAATAGCCTAATTGTATGATGGTCAATTTTAGCGCTAACTACAAAACATACATGGTATGGATTGTGAGAACAAATTGAATAATCAATCAATTAAGAATTGAATCGCATAAAACATTAAGGAGCATTGGCATAGAGCACATAAAATAAACTTAAATAATATTTATAACCGTGGTTTCATCTCGGCCTTAGCAATATGTTTAGTTCATCATGGTTTGCATTACATCAAAAGTAAGAGAAGGGAAGAACAAGATACAGATCATGCTCGAAGTACGCTTTTATCTTCGTTGTCCTCTCCGATCGATGCTCCTTCACTTCGACTCGGTTGCAGTACGGCTTCGATGGTACGGATGATGGATGACGGCTCGATGATGGACGAAAGATGGCTCGGGTGATGGTGTTGTGTTGATGGTTCGAGCTATGGATGATTGATGGTTGAGGCTTGTGGTCGGTAGAAAATGATGGTAACCGGTGATGGGAGATAGGGTTTCATCCTAGGTGGTAGATGGCAGCCCCCCCCTTTAGTGTTTCGGATCCCCTTATATAGGATAGAGAGGTCGGTTATTTTAGAGAGAGAAGTGCAGAGATCGGGTAAGAAAGATAAACTCGGTTCCGAGCATATAAGGAAAGAGAGAAGAGAGAGGTTCGCTAAAGAGAGAATTCCGGAGAGGGGACGTGCATGGCTCGGGTACAACGGACGGCTGTGATTCGGAAATAGAGAAAGAGTCGAGCAGTTAAGAGGAAAGAAGAGGAGACGGCCTGATCGGGTCGGGATGCATTAGCTGGGTATATGAAAGTTTCGATGGGCTTGGGCGGTTGGGATTCAGTTTTAGAGAGAGGAAGTCGGGCACCACCTGATCGGGTATGAGAGAGAATCGGGTTTGTGCTGAGTTCAGATCTAGAGAAGAGATCAAGAGAGAGTTTCGGTTTTAGAGAGAGAAAAACCATGGGTTCTGATTAGGCAATGAAGAGAGAGAGAAGTTGGGCTCGCAGGGGTCTCGTATGGGTTTCGGTTGAGAGAAAATAGGGAGAGAGAGAAGTTCGGTGGGGGGGTGCTCGGGTACAGCTGGGTGTTGGGGATCAATGTAGAGAGAGAATCTCGGTTTTAGGTAGAGAAGGAAACAAAAGGGATGGCTGTGATTGGGTTGCTCCATAGGTTCATGGATCGGACGGGATAGGTACAGCCGGGTTGTTGATGTGGTTTACATGCATGGGTTTTGACGGCTGTGATTGCATCAGAGAGAGAGATGCATGGGTTGTTGAGTGCAATGAAGTGCTGGGTGTTTGGGGCTCGCGATCGGGTCGGGGGCTGATGCACGGGACGGCTGTGATCAAAAAAAAAATCAGCAAGCATCATGTTGTTAGTTTGTCTTTGCATGCCAACCCGTAGAGGAAGATCCTATCTGTTATGAGAGTCTAGCGAGTCGGACAATATGGATCCCGAGGCCTTGACTAGGGCACTTGCCGAGTTAGCCCAAGAAATAGCAACTATGAACCAGAACCTCACCACTTGTCAGCATGACACCAACGCCCGTTTTGACCGTCTGGACCAAGCTCCAGCTCGGACTCCACCACCCCGGGACCCTCAAGATTTCCGGCCACCTTGGCAAAACAATTAAGACACGGATGAACAGTATCTCCGGAGCATTAGGTTAGAGGTGCCCTCTTTCGATGGCAGGCACGATCCCCAATTCGTTTTGGACTGACTCCAGTCCATGGACCGATATTTTGCCTGGTACCCTTTAACCGAACCACGGAAAGTATGATTCGCTGCCATGAAGCTTAGTGGACCTGCCAGCCAGTACTGGACTAATGTCGAAGCCCTAAGAGTCGCTCGAACCCAAGATCTCATCGATACTTGGGTAGCCATGAAGAATGAACTGAAGGAAAAATACGTGCCACCCTCCTATCAGGCGCGCCTCTTGGATCAATGGCATCACTTCACTCAAGGCAATAAGTCCGCCAAGGACTACGTCGCCAAGTTCGACGAATTTTTGACTCGCTGCAATGTCTTAGGGACTGAAACACCTGTCCAGGTCCTATCCCGTTTTTGGTCAGGCCTGAGAGAAGACCTGAGGAATGAACTCCTTACACGAGATGTTACAGAGCTAGAGAGAGCATACGCCTTAGTTCAAGATCTCGATAGCATTAGATCCAACCACTCCCATCGGGGCCCAGATTCCCAAAGTAATGTCCCTCGGCCCTCCTCGAGCAACTACCCAAGTCAGCCTACTCTAACCAATTCCAACCAAAAGCTGATACCCCGGGTCAAGGCAATGATAAAGACACCCAAGGCAAAGGCTCCGAGAAGGACTTCTTCAAAGTCAGCCCTCTCATCAAGTGCTATAAATGCCAAGGCTACGGCCACGTGGCTGCCAACTATCCAAGCCCTATCAAAATCAACATTGTTGATGGTACCCCAATTGAAGCGGTAGAACCAGGAGAGGTAGAATTCGTCTATCAAGCTGAAGGAGATGGAGACTTTGATGACGATGATGATGAGGCAGTTCTAAGTTGCCTTAGACAGATGCCTTCTCCTACTATGTCAATCGTCAGGTGCTCCCTGTCTCAACCCAAGAGTCCAGATGACTAGAGATGTACCGCCATTGTCCACACTTTCACTAAGATTGGGGGTAAGAACTGCAAGGTCATCGTTGACAGCGGCAGTTGCATTAATGTTGTGTCATCAACCCTGATCTCCAAAGCAGGACTCAAAGTGGCTCCCCACCCGCGTCCCTACCAAGTGTCCTGGATCAACTCCACTGCTATGGAGGTCAAGCAAAGATGTCTAGTGCCCATAAAGTTCAACATCTACCAGGACAAAATTTGGTGTGATGTCCTGACCATGGATGTGGGTCAGATTCTTCTGGGACGACCTTAGCTGTTTGACAATGATGTCCTCATTTATAGCCAGTCAAGCATGTGTCTATTTGAGTATGACGGTAAGAAGGTCAAACTGATTCCCTCCCAACCTAAGAGTAGTCAGACCGAGCAAAAATCAACCCTAGATAGGAAGGCTCTCAAAAAGCATGATTTAGCCTTAGTCATGGTAGACTGTTTCCCCGAAATACCTTATTTCCTACCTTGCTCCAAAACATCCGATGTGTCCCGAGTCGCCAAAGTATTCTTTGACGGTGTCATCAGATTACCTAGGCTGCCTAAGACCGTTGTGTCCAACAAGGATGTCAAGATCATCAGTTTCTGTTGGAAAATCCCATGGCATAAGATGGGCACCAAGCTTCAGTTCTCTACTGCCTTCTATTTCCAGACCGATGGTCAGTCTGAAGTTGTCAATAGGAGTTCGGGAAACCTTGTACGTACCTTGATAGGTGGACATATCAGGAGTTGGGATCTTATATTGTCCATTGCTAAGTCCACATATAATATATTTGCTAATAGAACTACTTGCATGAGTCTGTATAAAGTCGTGCATGGTTTCAAAACTCGTCAACCTATATGCATCATTCCCATGACTGATTATTTTAGAGTCTCAGAGTCTGGATTTGCATTTGCATCTCATATGCATGAATCACATAAGAAAATCAGTAGCCGAATTGAACAAAGCGATGCTGGCTATAAATTACGAGCCGATGCGCAGGAACGACTTCAAAACTTCAATGTGGGAGATTACTTAATGGTCCGGATTCGTCCGGAACGGTTTCCTTCGGGAACTGTTGAGAAGCTACATGCAAGCAGTGCAATTCCTTTTCGGGTTTTAAGAATTAAAATGGCTAATGCTTATGTTATGGAATTGCCTTTGGGTGTTGGCATCAGTCTCACCTTCAATATTGAAGATCTAGTGGCTTACAAGGGTCCATATTTTAACCATAGAAATCTGCTGATAGATGAGTCTATCCTGGACCCTGCCCCTGAGAGCCCCTCCCTACCTCCACTCCCAGAAATTCCCCCGAATGATACAACAAAAGACATTAATAAGATTCTGGATGGCGAGATTGTCTCTGGTAGGGACGGTGAAATCCGGCGATACCTAGTTTGCTGGAAAGGAAGGCCCTCTTCTGAGGACACTTGGATTGAGCGTCAGGGACCCTAGCAAATGGATCCAGACCTGCTGGAGATGTACGAGAGCCATAACGAGCCTTACTCGACAGGATCGAGTTCTCTCACCCAGGGAGAATGATGCGGACATCTACAGTGAGCCGAGCCCGTGGTGCGGGTATCAGCAACGGAGGCACCATATGAACTGTGGTTGTGATCGGCTAAGTAGAGCCGACCCCAGTTATTTACATTTATTTGGTCTTTTGGTATTTCCTGCTTTAAGTTTAGTTCCACCTCGCCTGTCGGCTATTTGGGTTAGTCATTGTATAAGCCTATATAAAGGCCCCTCCTTGCTCCTTTGTAGGCACTGAATGAATAATAAAATTTTGTTTTTCCTCTACAATTGTTGAGAGAATCAAGGTGAGGTGTGTGAAATCCCAATCCCAAACCCTAGGTATGTGAAACCCTAGGTGGGTACTAGGCGTGTGAAACCCTAACCCAACCCTTACCTCATCCCTTCCTCTTCCCCGGCCGATTCCCCAGCCCGACCCGCCTTCCTCCTCTCCCCAAGCCCAGCCCGCCGCCTCCCTGCGACCGGCCCCCGCCTCCTCTACGCCCGCCGACCCACATCCCCACCCCTGCCGCTCTCCTCCCGCGCCGACCCGCGCCCAGCCCGTCGCCTCCTCTACGCCCGCCGACCCACATCCCCACCCCTGCCGCTCTCCTCCCGTGCCGACCCGCACCCAGCCCGCCGCCTCCCTGCGACCCGGCCCCGCCCCCTTCTCCCTATGCTGCCGCCCCGACCCAGCCCCGCCCCCGTCTCCCTACGCTACCGCCCCGACCCAGCCCCGCCCCGTCCCCCCCTGTGCTGCCGACCCGCGCCCAGCCCCGCCACCTCCCTGCGACCCCCACCCGACCCGACCCCTCCTCGTCTCCCCTACAGTCCACCCCCGACCTCCCCGTTTCCTCCGAACCCACAACCAGCCCCGACCCCGCCCTCCTATCCCGCAACCGAAGACACCTGACCCTCACCCCCTGCCCTCGGCCAAGCCACCCGCCCCTACCCTCTTTCCTTGCCCCATAGCCGGCCACCTCCCGATCCCATCCCCTATCCGTTCTCGAACTACTGTCAACCGGACCTCACTCCGTGCTCGAGCTCGTGTCCCTGACATAATCCAACATGCCTGCATGGTCACACGACTGGATGGATGACCCGGACGCTGATCACGGGTTCGATTGAGGGTGCTGACGTCTCCCCGGATATTTGATCATCATTTTCGGAGTTCCTATTCGATTCGGATTCCTAAGGCCAAGCGTGATCCTCAGTAGGTACGTCTCCTCCCAGTAGGGTATTACCGGTAATTCTACAAATCGGATCTCCAGTATCTTATCTATGCCGACTGCTGTCCACCATCGCGAGGTTGTGCGTCCCCGCCTTCCTGTTAAGTTTATTAGTTCTTGATATTGCGGGACGGACTTTTGTCGTTTAATTAAAGCATTGTTTATTTTAATTCTTGGAATCAAGATAGGATTGCTCAATGCTAGTAGTTTTCTTTTAAAATCCATTATTCCCTGTTGATGGCTTGAACGAAATTTCTTACCTGAAACTTTTAATTTATAGGGAAACATTGCTGGTACAATTGACTACTGATTTCCTGCCCACCTGCATCGTTTTGCATCACAAGACCTCTCTGCTAGGGAAACATATAAGTTGGGAAGAAAACGGATCTTGGTCACTTTCCTAACGGATCCCACTTGCTCCTAACGGAGGGTCGGATTGATTTCTGAGCAAGTCATTTGGATATCCCATCACACCTGCTAGCGGGTGATAATTTAAGTCAAGCATATATCCACTCCAAACACACAGACAAGTCAGATCCTTCACTTAAGTGAAAGACACCTCCAACTCTTATAGAAATCGGTTCGGATTAAGGTCTGACCTAAAGTTTTACTATCAGCTCACGGTTGTGATCTTCCTGAGTATCTTAGTCCCTGCTATTAGGATTTCTGAAGCAGTCTGCCTCCACTCTGATGACGGATGACGTTGCCGCTAAGATAATGGGATCTGATATGATGCCTTCCCATGGCTCCTGTTCTTTTTTGCTCTATAGCTATCACTCAGCAAGCAGAGTAAAGGAGGGTTAATGAGCCTCGCCCTCAGCTCTAAGTGCAATTCCCTTATTGACGAATCTGATATCACTCGACGGCAAAGGAGGAGGACTAAAAACTCTAGATCTTTATGGTGACTCAGAAGTGATGCCAGACAAAAGCTTTAGAAGATGAAAAATCAAATTAATAGTAAATCCCAAAAAATATTAAATGTAATGGAACCCTAACAAAACCGATCACATGAACTGATCAAGAGCAACATGAAAGCAGTACTCCGACCAAAATCCACCTGGAAACCAAAAGAAATGGAACCAGTAGAGGACAAAATGAAACTGTGAAGATCCTTTAAGGCTGATGACTCTCACTACCGACAATGGTGAACATTTGAGGCCCTAGGTCATGCGCTTGGATACTATGTAGAGAATGATGGTTCATCTGAGAATGGAGCCATAGTGTAAGATAAGAGATTAAGATCAGAAAGGAGGAAAAGATAGAGAGAAATTGGAAGAGAAATATATTGTCCTTTCATTTATGTGTACTCATCTAACATAAATACATAGGATACCATGGGATGAGCCTAAGGCCCAATAGGCAAATATTATATACATATTTCAACACTCCCCCTCCAACAGAGCATTGACATAGTAACGATCAGTCTGCAATAGACACCTGCTCCCCATAACTTTGGAGTTAGTCATGAGACTCCTTCTATAGCTCGGCTCTGGCTCAGACTACAACATTGGTTGTGGAAAAACTGACTATGAGTTTGGTTTAGGCTGGTTCTGGAAAAATTGCCCCATCATAATTGTTAGAGTATGTACATACTTAGCCATGTATAGGTTAGACTAATCCTTTCTTGGGATATGTTCACCCTTAGTGACCCCATCTTGTGTACAGATATATAGGGTCATTGCCCCAATTGAGTTAATCATCTCTTCACTCCCAACACACACACTCTCTTTCTCATGGTATTAGAGCAAGGTTGATCCAGCTCTCGTCCACACATCGGATGGTCCTTTACCTCGACTGATTGCCGACGTTGATCTACGACACCTCTGCCAATCGGAAGATCCCCCAGGAACTCCTTTCTTACCAGTCAGATCCGGTCGTGCTTTCCTCCGAGATCTATCTGGCACCCCTTTATCCTCTTCTGGTCCATTGAAGTGTGAAGTGCCGTTAGTCCCTACCTAGAAGAAAGGATTAGTCTAACCTATACAGAGCTAAGTATATACATACTCTAACACCCCCCCTCAAACTCAAGATGGATTATACACCAAGAGTTTGCTCAAGAGAGTTCAAAATCGTTGAATGCCGTGTGTCTTCGTGAAGAAGTCGGCAAGCTAATTATCTTCGCCATTCAATTCTATTTAGGGCTATATATGTTGTCAATGATCCATTTACTTAGTGTTAACTTTATGAATCCGTCTTCGCCATTGGTTTCTATTTAGGGCTATATATGTTGTCAATGAAAGTTTTTTCATGTCTTTTCTAACAACTTCCATCAATGTTATTCTAGGTCTTCCCTTCCTATTTGGACCTTCCACACTAATCTTGGACCCTCTCCTTATCATTTTACATGGCCAAACCATCTTAATCTAGTCTTCATTATCTTGTCCTTAATCGGTGCCAATCCAACATTTCCTCTAATACACTAATTCCTTACTCTATCGCTCCTAGATTTTCCGCACATTCACCTCAGCATCCTGATCTCTGCCACGCCCATCTTATGAGATTGAACTCCCTTTACGGGACAACATTCTAAATATATAACATTGCATGCCTTATTGATGTCTTGTACAATTTACTGTTGAGTCTTAAAGGCATGCTCGATCAAATAGCACTCCCGAGGCCCCTCTCCACTTAATCCAACCCACTCTAATCCCATTGGATATAGCATCATCTATCTCTCCATTCTTCTGTATGAAAGACCCAAGATACTGAAAAAAATCACATTGTTGTACTTCTTGGCCATCAATTGTGAAATAGGCCTCGTTATCATTATTATTTTTATTAAAATTGTAGTCCATATATTCCTTTTTAGCTTGACTTATTTTTAAGCCTTTATTTTCCAAAATTTTCCTCCATAATTCCAATTTAATATCTAACCCCATCCTTGTCTCATAGACTATCACTATATCATCTGAAAATAGCAAACACCATGCCACTTCTTGAAAATTAGTAGTGAGGAGCTGAAATCTGTCAAGGAACAAAAAGAACTCATCTCACTTGAGTTGGAGAATAATAAGAGTTTGATCTCATCCCAGGAGAGAGATCCAACTACTGAAAGATCAAAATATGAAACTCTCTGATGAAGCAGGCGACTTCAAGAATCAATTGGAATCCTAAGAAAATGATCTAACTTCAGTCACTGACGCTCTGACAAAGCCAAGGAAGATCTTGAAGAGCCTCAATCCACTCTCTCTGTCAATGACAAAGATTTATAGTTGCTGAAGGAATCTACTAACAGTTTGATCCAAGTTAGGCCAGGTCAAACCCATAGCTAAAGCCAAGAACTTGGAGCTGTCTGCATAGCTAGAGAAGAATTCCTGAAGACGCAGTTGTCTGAAGAACAAACCAAACGGAAAGAGCTCTATCAAGCTAGACAGAAGCTCATAGTAGATCATGTAAAATCTCTTCAAGTGGCAAGGGAAGCTGGCTACAAAGATAGGCACGCAACTGGCTCTGTCGAAGGGAAGGAATATGCAATGAAATTTTTTTGAATCCTATTTCAATTGTTGTAGGCCATTTTACTTATGTTTTTGGCTAGTTTATGTATTATGATCAGTCTACTTTATTTTCTTGTCATGCAGGGATGTCCACAACTGCAATCGGGGGCTTTTCGGATCAATCCAAGCTCTTTCTGATGATTTTTCTGCTTTTAATAAGAATAAACAAGCTAGCAAGTATCTGCAACTCGCCTGGCGGTTGAGATTAGACCTCAAATCCGACGGTCGGATCATCGCAACTTAGTCATTAAATGACGTGACATTAATATGACCTTCAAATAAAACCTATTGGGCTTTTAAGCTAAGTCCAAATGTGGGCTTCCCTCATACTAGCCGCCTCCTCTCTCTCCTAACTGTACGAAACCGTATGGACTCCCCTCTCTCCCTTCTTCTCACATGAAATGTCCCCCTCGAGGCCCTCCCCTCTCTTCCATCTTCTTTCCCTTCTCTCCCTCTCTTATCTATATAACAAGGGACGACGGTTTTGTGCTGACTAGACAAAATGGAACCAAATGCTGACTAGACAAAACTCTCACGATCACAGTCGTTCTCTCTCTTCTTCCCCCGATCTCTCTCTCCCCGTATGTCTCTCTCTCTCTTCCCGGATCTCTCTCTCTCCCCGTATTTCTCGCCGTATCTCTCCCCGGTTCTCTCTCTCTCTCCGATTCTCTCTCGGTCTCTCTCCCCCCGGTTCTCTCTCTATCCCCAGATTTCTCTCTCTCTCGTTCTCTCTCGGTCTCTCCCCCCGGCTCTCCCTCTCTTTCTCTCTCCACGATCTCTCTCACTCCCTGTATCTCTCTCTCCGATCTCCCTCTCTCCACGATCTCTATCTCTCTTTCTCTCCGTATCTTTCTCTCTCCAATCTCTCTCCCTCTCTCTCTCCCTCTCCCCGGTTCTCTTTCTCTCTCCACATGCATGCATCGAATCCCTTCCTTCGCGATCCCATCCCCTTTGCTTCTCTCGAGCCACCTGTACCCGAAACAGTCACACGATCCCCTCCTCTCAATCCCGATTCTCTCTTCATTTTCTTTCCTTATTTCTCTCTTCCTATTCTCTTTCTAAATTTCCGATCTCTCTTTCCTATTCCGAGGCCCCTCTTAATCACAGCCATTTTTCCACTCTCTGATCTCTCTCTCTTCCCCACAATATTTCTCTCTCCGTATCTCTCTCCCCGTCTCTCTCTCTCCCCTTCTCTCTCATCTCTCTCGCTTGCCCCCTCTCTCTGACTCTCCCTCTCTCTTCCCTACAATCTCACTGTCTCTCTCTTCCACTCGATCTCTCTCTCTCTTCTAGGCCCAGCCTAAGGCTAGGGCTGGATATTCTAGACCCGACACAGCAGACCCGACACGAAGTTACCGGGTCTGGGTTAAACGGGTTCGAGTCGACATAGTAGACCCGTTTAATAAACGGGTCAAGTCCGGGTTTAAGGTCTGGACACGGTAGACCCGGTATACCCGCAATCCAATACTATAGTACGTAGTATCAGCGAGTCTTATCGGGTCAGGTTGGGTCGAGTCGGATTGTGTCGGATTGGGTCAACTGAATAGACCCGTGTGGTAAACAGATCTAACGGGTCTTATCGGGTCTACCCGTTTATAAGCGGATCAGGTACGGGTTTAGGGTCTAGATACGATTAGTTAAACGGGTTGGGTCCGGGTCTAGGGGTTTTGGACATGACCCGAAACTAGACACGACACAAACCCGACCCGACCATTGCCACCCCTACGGGCCCTACCTAAGGCCCCACTAGGGAAGAAGGCCCCTAAAATGGCAGCCTTTCAGCCCATAGCCCCCCACACAGACCTCTCTCTCTCTCTCTCTCTCTCTCTCTCTCTCTCTCTCTCTCTCTCTCTCTCTCTCTCTCTCTCTCTCTCTCTCTCTCTCTCTCTCTCTCTCTCTCCGAGTGTCTGTAAAGTGCTCGCGCAAACCGGCGACCAGACCAGCCCGACAAGTTTGTGCTCACGGCCCAATGACCAACAACTCTCAGCCCATAGACCCTACCCAGACCTTCTCTCTCTCTCTCTCTCTCTCTCTCTCTCTCTCTCTCTCTCTCTCTCTCTCTCTTTCTCTCTCTCTTTCTCTCTCTCTCTCTCTCTCTCTCTCTGCATGTCTGTGTTTGTGCTCGCGCTAAATGGCTACTAAAACGGCCCGGCAAGTTGGTGACCTCGCTCACGGCCGGCAGCCTCTCAGCCCACACCCACCATACCCACCATTTAGGCCTGGCCCATTATGAAAAAAAATAATATAAAAATGTCAATTTAGAATTTTCGTCTTAGGCCTCAATTTGTATCGAGACGGCCCTGCTCTCTTTCCCACTCTCTTTTCCCCACGGTCTCTCTCTCTCTCTCTCTCCCCTCGGGGGTAGGGGGTGGGGAAGGAGGGTTTGTTGGTCGCGCCGAAGGCGCCCGCTTCGTGCCAATCGACAAGGGCATGCTGAAGGCGATCAGGTGTGTTGTCGCTGCATACAACGGTGGGGTGGTGATGCCCGGGGGGTGTCTTGCCGTCAAAGACGGCCCGCTGCATTGCTAACAGGTGTGTTGCCACCGAAGGCAGCCCGCTGAAGTGCCAACAAGAACGGAAATGCATTTCCTTACTTGCCTCATCATCAGAGGCCATTAGATTTTGTTTCATTATGATCTCCGCCATACATTGCTAACCCAAATTATATAAAGAGGAGGAGAATAGAATAATTCATTTTTTTTAATGAAAGCTTTCCTCTGTGTGAGAGATTGATGTTGACTCGTGTTCCCACCCCTTCCTCGACTCCGCCTCAAGAAGCGTCATCTTCCACCTCTGGGAGTGGAACTCGGCAAGAGAACCGAAGGATCCAACGATTCCATCGATGGCTTTTCTCTGCGAAAGATCCCCTGGGAGATTTCATGCAAATCCACGGCGGTTCGATTTTTCTTTTCTTTATTTTTCTTTTGCATCTGCATCATTCTCCATAATTTTTCATTGCTTCACATCTTTGTCACTGCCCATATTCATTTTTATCAGCTATTTGAAGCCCGTTAAATTTTCATAATCATTACAAAGTTTAATCGGATCGTCGTGGCCCTCTGCATGATCATTTAGTCTCTTTTAGTATAAAAAACTGCTTGTTGATTTTGTAAAATCAGCACACTGTTTTATCCGAAACTTCATATCCAACGATCCGATCTACCTCAAATTTAGACCAGTCATTCTTAGCATTGATAACACACTCCCATAAAATTTTCATCAAGATCAGAAAAACTGAACATCCTCAAAATACAAAATGCCACTGGCTGTCCTGATTTTCATATTTTGCCAATTTTCTCCAAAACCTATTGTAGTCGACCCTTGCCTACATCATGAAGCTTCTTGATGTAGTTCTTTTTGTCAAAGGGATGAAAGGCCAAATCGTTATCCCTCTTAATCAATAACTAGTACTCCCCAAACTATAACCATAAAATAGTCTGAAGCATTATGACAGTTCTCTAGTAAGATCCAATGTTTTTGCAATCTGATTGGTTGATCCAAATCCTAGGTTTATCTGAATAGTTAACCAAGAAAAGGTGATTCAGGTGAGGGCATACATGGTTGAAAAGCACTACAGTTAAGACAGTTCTGCACCGCATACACCAAGAAGTAGAAATAGTGACACAAGCATGTATATACACAAGACATGACTACAGATTTTTGTTTAGGGTATCCACTTTTTAGTATTTATCTAAAGTATCATACTATTAATCGACCCTCAGAGCAACTTGCATATGATTTAGCATCTGTAGAAGTCACAAAATACAAGAAGTCATTTGCAATCATAATTGGGTGGTCAGTGATAGGGCTCAAGCATCCTCAACAGAAGCATGTAATATCACCATCAACAGTTGCTAGCATATTGTATGCACATTAGATTTGTTCTGGTTCTCTATCTTTTTGAACCTCAAGGTTCGTTTGCATGTGAATGAGTAAGCCAGATTATTCAGAATTAGATATCATGAACTCATCAGCGTCTTACAGATCTGCAAAACTCACCTTTTATCTTTCCAGCACGGGCAAGTTTATAAAGGCCTTTGGGATCTCTTGCCTCACATAACTCCAGAGGCATATTCATGAAAACCTACAAACGATTGACAATATATGTCATAATTTTAATAGTTATAAAGAGTGCAATAAAAACAGTGCAATGAGAAGCACCAACTTCAATAAAACCAGGATCTGGCAATAATGCACGACAGAATTCGCGATCTCTTCTATAAGGAGAAATCAAACTTGCAATACATATTAAACCCGCATCTGCAAATAGCTTCGCTACTTCACCTAACAGCAAGAAAGTATAAAATAAGGAGTTAAATATAGGTGTAGCACATCTCTTAAGATTAAAAAGCATTTGGTTTGCAAAAATTGTACAACAATTAAAAAAAAATTAAAATTGTGATAATTCTCTCCACAACTCTCTTTTCACGAAGAGAGAAGAAAAAAAAAGAATGCAACTTCGCACTTGTTTTGAAACCATACTTACCAACCCTACGTATATTTTCTGTACGGTCTTCTGCTTTAAATCCAAGATCCTTGTTTAACCCATGCCTAAGATTATCACCATCAAGGATGTAAGCAAGCTTTCCTCTACAATGCAGTTCTCTACCCAATGTGCACGCCAGCGTGCTTTTCCCTGGAAAATGGACAGGGTTAAAAAGTTAAAATAACTAGGAGGTTACATGCATGAACTGCAAAGACAATGGGGCTTTTGAGTTTCGATGTGCAGTCAAGAGGTGCCCAAAGATAAACTAATTGTAATGGCTAGTGTCAATAGACTTCCCAACACACAAACACCCCACCCCCCACCCCCCTTGAAAATTTGTGGAAACTTTTACATCAGTATTTTTTTTCCCCTTAATTCAAATATTAGAAAACTTACGCTTGAGAATTGATACTAGTAAGATTTTTGTTTCCTAAATCTTGAAAAAGAAGTGAATAGTAGTTGTCGCAGGAGTCGAAGAACAAAATTGTGGATGATGAAAAAGTCAGACAAAGAAATTTCCAATTTCCGTAAACTTGGAAATTTTTAGTTTCCAAAATGGAATTTCATTCATGCAACCAAAACACTTTTTCCAATAAAGCTATATTTTTCCTTCAAAACTGATACATTGCAACGGGTACAAAACAAGTAGAGAAAATTGAGCATCGCTTTGTCATTTGAGAAGCTAATAAGGTCAACGCTGAAAGACAATATGATTGCTTAGAATACACAAATTGCATATTTATGTGATAAAGTGATGTAAAACAGGTTGTAATGTTTTGATCTTCTACAATGGATATCTCATAGTACAGGAAAAGAATACATAGGCCTCAGATTACATGTTTAACGTCCACCCTAAAGAAACTAACTTTAGCTTTGGTTGCTAAAGTTGATGAAGGTTCCTCGTTGCAATGCCCTGATATATTGAATTTTTCTATCTTTACTATGAATTTTTATTTTACCTTGATTTTCTTCTTATCTTTATCGTTATATCTTCTTTGATTGTTTGGGATACTTATACCGAGGGTTTGGTATTCCTTTGTCTAGGCTTAAGTTGTTTGTGTTATGTGGCAGCTTAGGACTCGTGTTTTGTTTTTATTACTAGTGCATGCCCATGTCTATCGGCACTGCAACAGCGGCCACTGTTGGGACAAAACACTTTCGGCGGCAACACACCTGACCGCCTTCGGATACAAAACACTTTTGGCGGCAACACCGGCCCCGCCCTGACAGACCAACAACCCCGACACTGTTGGGACATCTGCACTTCAACGATTGCATTCAGCAACAAAACACATTCGACAGGATACCTCTCTCCCCGTCAGTTACGTCTCTCTCTCTCTCTCTCTCTCTCTCTCTCTCTCTCTCTCTCTCTCTCTCTCTCTCTCTCTCTCTCTCTCTCTCTCTCTCTCTCTCTCTCTCTCTCAAATGGCTTCCAAACTATGATGTCCTCTGTCTATCTGCTGCTGCACCCCAGAGATGAAATTGTAGGCCTAGTTTCGAACTGATATCGAGCCATATGTAATGAGGATCTCTGGCAGCTTCTCAACCCTCCTTCCACAACTACCCCTTTCCATCAGAAACCATAAAATAATTGACAACTATTATAAGAAAAAAAAACTTGCTTCTATCATGGGAAATTATTTATTGTTTTTCAATCAATCTTCAACAAATAAAATAATTATGCGAAAAAAATGACAAAGCATGGCAATATGTAACTTTAAAAGTAATAGCTTGGCAAAAATGATGAAAAAAACAAATAGTTTCACATGATTTGTTGGCAAAAGAAAAAAAAAATCCTTTTGACCTAGGAAAATGAAATGGCTTTGCAAATGCTGAAAGTCGGCAACGTCAGTGGGCCCTCGGTTTATTAATCTAGTAAAAAAACAATAGACAGTGGCAACTTCAATGGACCCAAAATGAATCTCGCCAAAAAGCAAGCAAACACTCGACCCACATTAATGGCATTGGCGGCGGGCGAGAGAAGAGCATGGAGGGCGGTCTGAAAATTTAAAAAAAAAACAGATATAAAAAAAATAGAAATCCTAAAAAAATATAAAGATTTCAGAAGAACAAAAGTATATATGAATCTCAGTATATGAACATAAATCTTACGGATAGTTAGTTTCCAATTATTTAAAGTCAATGGAAAAAAAAAACAATTGAACCAACTTTCCTTTGCTAGCTACTTTTTTTTGTTCTTGTTGTTCAATGCTTGCCAACTTTCCTTTGCCAATAACATAGGAACCCATTTGAAACAAATACAAATAGAACTAACGATAACAAATGGGGTTGCATTCCCATCTTAATAACAAAGTCACTCTTTTGGATGGGTAAATCACACTTTACCCCCCTGAAGTTTAGCCCAAAATCACTTAACCGCACTATAGTTAATAAACTAAAATTTGACCCCTTCAATTCAATTATGATTAGATAGAAATTATCAAAAAGAGGAAATTTAGTAGTTGGCAAAAGGGGTATTGTGCTAACACTTAAACCTATAGGGACCGATTTGGGGAAAAAATACAGGGGTTAAGTGATTTTGGGCACAACTTGAAGCGGTTAAAAAGAAACTGATGAGAAACTTTAATCCCAACTCCCCATTGGCTCTCTCTTCTCACCATATCACATCAGAGGTTCAAAAGAAAGAAGACTTCAAAGGCATCTGAAGAGAGAGAGAGAGAGGGGTCGATGTGGAGGGCAACCATGGCCTAGGCGACTAGGTGGGAAGAGAGAGAGAGAGAGCATTAGCAGCTTGCGATAGGTTGACGTGAACGGCAGCCATGGCCTGTGCAATGGGCGGGAGGGACCTCTCTCTCTCTCTCTCTTTCTCTCTCTCTCTCTTTCTCTCTCTCTCTCTCATGCCAACGAAATAGGGATCGATGAAATTTGGGGACTTAATTGGAGACAAAAATTTGGGGATGTATTTTGAAATCCAAAATTTGGGGACGAGATCGACCAAATCAGGATCACAAATGTTTATAGAAGGACGAATTTAAAATCTGGGACAAAATTTTGGTAACTCTTGATCACGACCCGGCCTGCCCCTTTATTCCCTCTCCCTTATTCCCTCTTAATTACATCATACCAAATCTAAACCGTTCAGCCTGTAGGGGTGGCATAACTGACAGGGGGAAAGAGAGAAAAAGAGAGATTGATCGTGCGGTGAAAGATATATATATATATATATAGAGAGAGAGAGAGAAGGAATCAGTCAGATTTTAAAGGAACGGTCAGATTTAGCTTGGCGTTTTTGTGTAGTCAACTTGTTCCATTTTGTCTAATCGGCTTGTAGACCGCCGTGCCATGTTGTATATATTTTATCCTTGCCTTGTGTGTGTTTTTTAGGGCTCTTAGGACTTGTTTGTGTTGTTGGCATTGTATCCGCACTACAAAGGAAAAGGTTCTGATCCTACTGGTTCAAATGCTCGCATTGTTGAATCTGATAAATCAGGGGAATAAGAATCTAAAGAAGAAGAGATAGGAGATCACCTCATAAATTTTTTAGGCTCGGGCGAGAAGGGATCTGAGTCTGAGGTAGAAGAATCGCAAAAAATAGTACAAGAGAAAGCTCCATCTGGATCTATGTATACTCCTTTGGGTTTGGAGGTTAATGTAGGGGACTAGAGTTGATCGCATAAAGGTCTAGGGTCTTAGATTCTTTCCTCTTCCTTTGACCAAGGATTAGAGTTGATTCAAGAGTCTTGGTCGCCGAAGTCTCGTTCCTCTTCCGTTGTATTAGTTTATGGATAGTTTGTTTAACTTGTGTCTATTTCTTTCTATAATTTTGGTTTAATTGAATGCCTTTGAAAATTATGTTGCTTACTAACTTATTTTTCAATTATGTTTTTTACTAACTTGGTAAATCTTTTTTATATAAATGAAGTCTTTTGAGCATTATCTTATGTTTGCCATGCTTTTTGCATCATGCTTAATTCGATCTACATGGCATTCTTGACATTATCAATTCTTTGAATATCTTTCAAGCGAGGGAAGTTAAGCACAACTAACAATCCTTATGTCTCATAACAGTGCTTAATGGTAGACACCTCTGGGATAGCTTGATAGACTTTGTCTATCTTTTGCTTTGATGGGTGAGACGTTCCCTTCAGGGGAAGAAATTCAAACGTAGTAATCATTATGGGTTTATTCAGTTCATTAAGCGGTTAGGTAGACGCTTGGCCACGTTATATGAAAATATGTTTTCACGCAGGGCGTTGGGGAGAGTAAACCTACCTTTTATGACTTGCTCATTTTGGTATTTAGACCGAGTACTGATATCTGCACTAAGCTTAGAAATATGTGTTTCGTTCTACACCTCATTGATTATGCTTATTGACTAACATTGCAGGAAAAAATGGTATTTGGCATTCCTTGTTTAGTGTTCATGAAATAGCTTAAGTACTAGACAAAACAAAGTCAAATATCAAAATCTTTGATCTAGGATTTTATTTTTATTTGGGAAGATGTATTGTCTCACATCTTTTAAAGAAAGTTGTACTTCAATGTAAATAAAAGGGAAATGTAATTTTATCTTTCTTTCTTGAGTGCATAAGAGATGTAATGATTTTGGCCCATATTAAGCCAAGGGGGGATTGTTATCGCTTTGTGTGTCCCATCTTCGTTGGCTTGATTGTGTATCCAAACCATTTGGTGAGAAAATATACGTAATCTTGTTGTTAGGTGTGTGACCACACTCGCAACCCTAAAGATTACTTAAGTGTGTCACAGTGGAAACAAACTACATCCGAATATCTGACAATCCAGCACACAGCTCTAAATGCTTATCTGAGTGATGGGAAATGGGTAGGAATAGAAGTGGTTGACTTGAGTTCATGGTCATATCCATTTGCATGTGATTTAACTTTTTTATCATTTCATGTTTTTCGAGATCAGATGTGATTTTTAAATGGTTTTATATTGGCATCATGGATTTAAAAATAAAATATTTTATTGGCTTTGCAAAACTGGTTTTTGTTTTGTAGGATTTTTGGTCATTGAGTGGATCAACACTTAGAATTTTGGTCATTGAATTAACTTGAGTTCTCCTTTCCCTTCCGGGTTGAGTGAAAGATTAGAGAGAAAGAGAAGGAGTACCTTTGCTTAGAGCTCAAGAACTTGAGGTTTCATCTCTTCCTTTTTCCTCCCTTCAAGCAATCATTCAAGGTCTGATTCCTTATTGCTTGTAGGCAGTTTCCATCTTTATTTGCTTTGATTATTTTTGATTGCATGCATGTGTTTCCTTGTGGATTGATCGGATCCCTTCGTGAAGCTTCGGTTTATTTGGTTTCCGGTTCTTATTTTTCTTCCCTTGAAATCACATATGTTGGGTTCCTCCATGCAACTCAGAAAATGAGCTTGAGGTCTAACGAGAATCAAGCATCATAATTTCCCTTATTAAGTTTCCGACAAAATTGGTGTAAGAACCTTTGGGGTCCTCCAAGTGTGGTTTAACCGACGAAGTAATATTAGTGGCGGTTGCGGCGAAGCACAACTCACCTTTGGGTGGCGCTTAGCCTTAGCGAAGGCGGCATTTGGGTGTTTTCCTTGTGACTGAGGAATCCGTGTTATGACAAGGGTAAGCATCTAGAGCCTTTCGTGAGGATATTAGACGAAGGACGACCAGTAGTAGAGGAGCATGAGAGCTTTGGAGATACCACTTTTGTGGAACGAAGATGATTTACTTTGAGGAGCTTGCAAGATATTTCTCCTTCTTTGTACCGGGATGATTGAACCTTGAACTAGCGGATTACTTTCACAGGTCGGCCAAGCGGGCTAGGATTCCGGTTTTTTAGGAGCCTGGGGGTCTACATAATGCAAATCCCTAACAGCAGTAATTCATCAAACAATGTCCTCAATTACTAAGTAAATATCAAATTAATAATTGCAACAAAACTAATAGCAAAGGAGGTCCCTCTTGGCAACAAGTGATTGAAAAACATATTATCGACCTCAATGAAATGGTTAGCGATGAATTAATCATTCAATTGATGACATCCATGTCACCAACTCATGGTGGTATTGGATCACATCAATGAGAAAACCATTTGGTGTCATGGATAGAAACATGGGGTAGTATATGTTTGTGGATGTTCTGAGAGGCTGATCGAAGAAAAAACCTGAACCGCTGAGACCGGTCATCCAAACAACGCATCCTTTCTGTTTAAGGAGCTTCTGCCTATCAAGCTGCCCGACTGGACATTCCTGCCAGAAGATGTTTGTGGACTTCCCCACCGAAGACATCGCATCGAAGGCTGTTTAACTACCTGAGCCATAGAAGAAACCAGATGGCAGACAGCTCCAGATTTCCCAAATAGATACTCAGCTAAAAATCTTCCACACAAAAAAAATAAAATAAAATTCCGAAGGAGGAGAAACCTGGAACCAGTCCAGGCCCATGCATTCATCACTGGGTTGTCAGCTGGCTCTGCTTCTGATTAGAAGGGTAGTAAATTTTCAGATTCTAAAGATTTTATGGCACTTTTTGGTGGAATCTTGGTTGATTTTCAGCATTCCCGTTCCTTGGGATTTACACAATCTTTCCTAAATGCATCAAAGGGAAGGAAGAAACAAAAGAAGATAAGAGGCAAAGAGGTAGAAGTAAAATACCTTGGAAGGACAAAAACTACACTCTCGTTCTCTCTCGCTCTCTCTTCGCTTATTGTTGAGAATAACGGTCTCCCTCCTTGAAAATAGAGGCTTTTTTTTTTGGCAAGGATAAAAATTTGGCGCTGTTAGGGCGGTAGAATCTGTTTGGATACGCTCCGGATCCAGGACTCTGGGCAAAGAATCCCTAAAAACGGCGAGTTCGGATCTCCTCCAGTCTATCGGCCCGTTTGGGCGCGGCGTGAATCACAGCCGCACGCAGTCGTTGGAGTGCCATTCACTTTTGAGCCGCCAGCAATTGTACAGCTGTGATTCGCGCGGGGCCACCAACAGGGGCCTACGGAATTGAGGAGATCTGAATTAAAAAAAAAAAAGGAAACTCACCATTCCTAAGAGGTGTTTCCCGGGAAGAGAGAGACCAAAACGTGCTCATAGGATCCATTTTTTCACAACCCAAAATCAAAGCTCCAAGCTCTAAGCTTTATATATACTAGTGAAAATCTCGTGTCTAAAAGCACGCAAAAGATTTCGAGGGAGACAAAAAATATTTCGAGGGCGCCGATTTCGAGGAAGATGGTAAAAATTCGAGGGCGGCGAAAATATTTCGACAGAGGTGACAATATTTCGAGAGGGGCAACAATATTTATAATGTGACAATATTTAAAAGATGGGAGATGATACAATTCGCCGAAGGAGGGTCAACAGATCATTTTCTTCCTCTGATCCTCTTCACTCCCTTGCCCTCTTTCGGGTGGCTGGATTAAAAAATAAAACTTGGTATTATATTTAAGTATCATTAAAAAAAAAACTTAAGTGTTGTGGGTCCATGAAAAATTTTAAGGGTGTCAACAAAATTTTAAAAAATAAACCCACAACAATAAAAACATCATAGAAATATTTTCATTAAGAGAGAGAGAGAGAGAGAGAGAGAGAGACAAAACAATTGCGAAAATATTTTCAACGGACGACTGTAATCAGGACACCCATGATAGAGTTGAAACAAAATAAAAAAATTTAAAAATAATAATAAATGGGTATTTTATACGGGTCTTACAAGGTCTATCCGTTTATAAATGGGTCGGGTATGGATTTAGGGCCTAGACACAATTAGTTAAATGGGTCGAGTCCTTGGTTTAGAGGTTTTGAACACGACACGAAAACCGAACATGACACGAACACGACCCGACCCAACCCATTGCCAACCCTGGACGTAGAGAGAGAGACGGGGGGAAAGAGAGATAGGGGGAAGAGAGAGATCGTGTGGAAGAGAGAGATAGAGACGGCGAAAAAGATTGTAGGGAAGAGAGAAAGGGCACGAGAGAGAGAGAGAGATCGTGTGGAAGAGAGAAAGAGACAAAGAGAGAGAGACAGAGACAGAGATTGTACGGAATAGAGAGGGCATGAAAGAGAGATGAGAAAGAAACAGAGAGAAAACCAGAGATAGAGAGAATCGGGGAAAGAGATAGCCAAGGGGAGAGAGAGAGAGAACCGGGGGTGTTGAGCGGCCAATTGGTGCGAATTATCCTATTATTCTCATGCATATATCGTCACTTTACTACGTAAAACTTTCAAACTACACGTAAATTGCATGAATTTCTTTGCACCACTGCATAGTAGACTTCATGTGTGATTTTCAGGGAATTGACCCGGTTCTCGACATAGCTAGCTCAAGGGCAATGTGACTAAGTGGTGGATATTCTCACGGCAACCTGATGGAGGATGCATAATGCGTTTGGAGGCTTTTTCTGAAGATTAATGGGAAAAATGATCATTATGAAAATTGACGGAGAAATGACTTCACCGGGAGGATGCATCACACGATATGAACCAGAGGAGAACCCCGGGCGTTCTACTGAGCTTAATGCAGTGTGGTGGTGATTTGCAAATATTCGGCAGAGAAAACCCTAGTAATCCATTCACTCTCTCTCCTTTATTTCTCTTTTTTAATTCCTTTTTTATTTTCTTTCTTTTCTTTCTCTTTTCATTTTTTATTCCTTTTTCCCATCGCATCCGACTTAACCCATCTCAATTGTGCGCAACTTGCACATAAACCAATCATCCAAACCCTCATGAATGTCACCTGACCCGATCATATATCCCTCTCATGTTGAGCCTGATCATAACTCCTTCTCTCTCCTGATCTACATATATGCATGCAGTGATCGCAACTGTCCTTTATTCCGAGAATCCCACGCGCGTCCCTCATGCAACCATTATACCCGATCAGCCCTATCTTTCTTTACTTCTCTCGGATTCCCTCTCATCTGATCATAGTCGTCCATGCCACCCATCCGAACGAATCCCCCGCGTCCGATCTCTTCTCTCTTTTGCTTTCTCTCTCTATCTCTTTCTCTCTCCTGTCCTGTTTCTCTCTCCCCTCTCCACCTCTCCCATCGGACCTCTCTCCTTCTCTACCCGACTTGATCCAGTCGTCCGTTTCCCTTTCTCTCTCTAAAATCTAAACCCGTATCTCTCCTTCTCTAACCGAACTTCCCTCTTTTTCAAGTTCCCTTCTCTCTATAAACCGAATCACATCCGTCCCTCTCTCACCCCACGTTCTCCCATTATCTTCCCGATCGCGTCCCACCTCTCTCTATCCCTGATCGTCTCTGCCGTCTCCCTCTTTTTCTCTATTTTTCTCTCTTTCCCGATCCATTATTTCTTTCTTTAGAACCCCATCACATCGTCCAAGCACCAAGTCCCGACTCCCTCCCTCGCGATCGGCTCTCTCTCTCTCTCAATCCCTAAAAACCTATCGATCTTTCTCTCTCCTCTTAATCCTCTCTTTCTATATATCTCTCTCTAAATATCTCTAGATCTCTCTCATAACAGCTCTCTCTCTCCTCAATTCTCTCTCTCCTACCCGATCACGATCCCACCTGGCCGAATCCCCTGCGCTCTCTCTCTCTCCCTAAAAACATGGCTACCCGACTTCTCTCTCTTCTCTCTATCTTATTTATCTTTCTCATCCGAACCTCTCTCTTTTTCGCAACTTCTTTCTCTCTCTAATCGTGCAGCCTCCTCTCTTTCTATCTCTTTCTATTTTCGATCCATTCTCTCTCTCTCTCGGGATATCTCTCTCTCTAACTACCCGAGATTCTCTCCCTTTAACCCTAATCCTATCTGATAGATCCATCCCATGCAAAAGAGAGAGAGAGAGAGGGCACGAGAGAGATATTAGAGAGAGAGCCGGGGGGAGAAAGAGAACCGAGGGGGAGAGAGATAAAACCAAAGAGAGAGATAGAGAGATGAGAGAGAGAAAGAAAACCGGGAGAGAGAGAGAGAAAACCAGGGAGAAAGAAAACTGGGGGGACAGAGAGAACCAGGGGGGAGAGAGAGAGAGGGAAAACCGAAGAGAGAGGGAGATAGAAAACCGGGGAGAGAAAGGGAGCCGGGGGGAGAGAGAGAAAACCGAAGAGAGAAAGAAAACCGGGGAAGAGAGAGAGAGAGAGAGAGAGAGAGAGAGAGAGAACGGGGAGAGAGAGACGGGGGAATGGCTGAGTGCAATTATGGGGGAGTGGGGACCATGTATAGGTGGCAATCACATCTTTACATTAAAACCCTCCAATATATTATAGAGTTTAATTTGTTTACAATCTGGTCTTTCATTCATTTATTTCTTCTCCTCAATCCCACCCCTCCATCTTATCTCCATTCAATCTCATGTGTTCTCTCCTACCCAAATGAATCACACTCACCCAAATGATTCGTTACATATGACTATGATCGAGTCTCCATGTTTATCCCACTTCTCTTAGCAAATCTCAATCACTCTTTATCTTCGTTCATTTGCCCCCTACCCACAACCGTTGTCCCTTATTTTATATATATATATATATATATATATATATATATATATATATATATATATATATATATATATATATATATATATATATATATATATATATATATATATATATATATATATATATATATATATATATATATATATATATATATATATATATATATATATATATATATATATATATATATATATATATATATATATATATAGTGTTAGGTTCCTATGACATGTCATAGGGAATACCCTATGACATATGGTGAATTAGTAATGCTAGAATGTTTAGAATGTGCTGAATTTTTTTGAGGGTGATCACCTTACCTTAGATAAAATGCCCACAAAAAATCAAAGCATTCTAAAACTTGTTGGGGCATCAAATGCTAGAAGCTTTATCGGCCATCCATTTTAACCGTTAAATTGAAAATCATATTTGATGCCTCTAGAAGTTTTAGATTGAGCCGATTTTTTGTGGGGGTCCTATCTAAGATAGGGTGATCATCCTCATAAAAATTTAGAACATTCTAAATATTCTAGGGTTACTAACTCACCATATGTCATAGGGTACTCCCTATGACATGTCATAGGAACTCATTTCCCATATATATATATATATATATATATATATATATATATATATATATATATATATATATATATATATATATATATATACAGAACGGTTCTATTGGGGGACGTCGTGCATGGTCTTTCTTGCCCGACAACACTCGCAGCTGTAGAATAGGATAGGATATGATATCGCGTGAGGCAACGAGAAGGGGAAAAAAATCATGTCCGGATTTCTCTCAGGGTGATGAGAAGGGAAAATAAATCACGTCCGGATTTCTCTCAGTGTGAGGAGATATGAGAGAATCCCGTTCTCTCCCTCGTGAAGATATCAGGCACTCGTTCCTCTCCCCTCTCGAAGCGAGACAACGGCCGGCGACGTGATCTTCACTCCTCTCCTCCCTTTCCAATCGAAGCCCAACCTCGTACGACGCATCCTCTATCACGATAAATTAGGCAGCCCCCTTCCTCTCAACCCGATGAGTCCAAACCGGCAATCCTCCTCATGACGCGGTGATCTCAAAGTAGAACAACCCTCCTATTGAAAATAATTCCATGGTAGAGGCCTACAGTGGAAGCAATGGGTAGGTCCGAAGACAGGGGATGGTGTGCGTTACATATCAAAATTTTCATCGAAACGATCTACGCGTGCGTGCATGAATATAGCATGGGCAACTACGCGACCCCCTAACGTTGATCTAGAGAAAAGAATAATCTAGCATGCATGCATATTCTATCTCTACACTAAATCTACATGTTAGAAGTCATACCTTCGTGCGGATTCTTTCACCGTGATAAATTTCTTCTTTGTCGATGGAAACGGCCTCGGATCTGCTCGATATATCTTCTATGCAACGACTATAACTTTTTGCTCCGAACTCCTATTTGACTGAAATTTGTACTACAACTAGAAAAATTAGAGATGCAACTTTTACAAGTGGTTTCACATAGTTTGGAGTTTTATAACTCCCACAGTCATAGAAATATCGCTAATATTTAGTACAAAATCTGGACAACAAAAGATTGCAAGAAGCGCCTTCTAGTTCACCCGATCTCGCACGATGCATGGTGCCTCGTCGATGGATTTCTGAGTGACTCCATACGACGAGCTTTCTCCTTCTACGAAACACCGCGCGAGGAAGACGAGTCTCCATCCAAGATCGCAAGCGAGGGAGAGAGACAAGAAAGGAGAGGAGAGGAGAAGAGATGAGAGAGGGGCGGCTAGGGTTTCCCTCGATTAGCATGGTAGGCCCCTCTCTCTCACCTTGCTCTTATATAGGACTGCCCTATCCTTTGGGTAAAGCTCCTAACATATAGGGTTTGACCAATTCAAACCTCTCTATTTATCTCTCCTTTTATTTCTCCTTTACCTCTATCTCTTCCTTGGTTTTGAAAATGATCAAAATCAGCCCACTTTTTGTCCCTTATGATCGACCCCTTTATTGAAGGCAACAACCTCCTATAAATAAGGGGGACAGCCTTGACCAGTCTCCTAACACCTAGGGTCGGCCCCCCCTAGTGCATAGTGGCGCATGGTTTGACCAAAACACCCATATATCACTAGTTGGTCGTCCCTCGTGTACGAGACTTTGCAAGGCACACATAAGTGAAGTGCACTAGTGATTTCACTATTCTCTAAGATGCCCATAAGGTGCCCCTAGTAAAGTTAACTAGTCAACTCACAATATTTTCCGGTGCATCGCACCCATGTGGCGGAGTCCACTTATAGCAAGGGATCACTACATGTGTCTCTGTACTAACCTAGGGTTTTACCTTAGTACACACACGTAGTTACGTATCTACCGTGCACTAATGAAGCACTCACGGAGTGTAGGTTTGGACTTCTTGTTGGAATTAGTGAGGTCTTCAGCTCGTAAAAACCTATAGTTTAGCTGTGTATGGTTGATTGCACTTTGGTACGTATCTTAGTACATGTTCTTATTACAAAACAGAGAGCCATGGCTACATGGTAATCCACTTGAGTAGGAGACTCAATGGATTGGTTCTATATAACCTAAATACGTTCACAGCTCTAATTAGGGTTGGTCGTCCTATCAGAATAAGCTGTTGGGATGACAGAGCGTGGGTATCTCCACCACGGTCATCACCAAGCATAGTGTCTGTGGATGAACAAAAATAACACAATGCACAAATTGGTGAGTAGACACCGGTACACTAAATCGAGTTTCTGCTTAGGGTAAAACGGTCCTAAACCCCGAGGAGCCATGTCTGGTGGACTAACTAGTTGTGTGGTGCTTTTAGCGCACCAATGTATAAGGGTCCAGTTATGTGACCCAAAACCACGGTATACTGGGCTACATGACTAGTGTCGCATTAGTGTGTCACTCCTGTAGGACATTGTGGGGGGAAATTTCCGAGCCGCCTTGATCGAGAATCCCGCCCCCACAGCCTTGATTGAGTTGGATTGTTTGTAGAGTTAGAGAGATGTGAGAATAGATAGAGAGAGTAAAGAGCGATGACACAAGGATTGATGACGGAGTTCGGCCTTACGACCTACGTCTCCGGGCGAGAGGTGCCACCTGATCTTCACTATAATTTGAATATAAAGGTTGGAAGCGTTCTCTCGACAGGCCGAGAGAAGCTTTTTACATTGGGGGTTGCACGGAGCAACAAGAAAAGAAAACTCGAAGGAGAGAAGTATGCTCTGGCTTTGAATCCTCTCTTCCTCTGATCGAATGACCAACCCCCTTCCTGGATGCCTTGGGGGTCCTTTTGTAGCGTAGGCACGTGCCCGATATGGCAGTGATGACGTGGCGATGATGACGTGGCACTGGTTCTGGGCCTCCTTGATGGGCCCTTATTGGGCCGTTGTTCGGGCCCAATAAGGGGTAGGGCTTGATCTGTGAGCCTCGTAGAGTGGGCCCATGTGAGCCCAGGCGGGCTTACCCATTTGGGCCGTTACGCGGGCCCATGCTGCTCTGATCTGGTCCGGTACAATTTTTGCACCCACAGTTACCCCCTCCCAGTCGGGTCAGGACCCCTTGGGTCGGCTGGGATTCCATGGTGCAAACGCTTTAGGAACCTGGCACGATTGGCGAGGGTTGTCGGTGCCGCGGTTTGTATTAGCAGGGCCTTCTTCCGCCGATGCCGAGACCCTTTTTGGCGCGAGCCAAAAAGTCTCGGTTTTGCGAGGGGGTGTTTCTGAAAAGACAGTGCGTTTTTCGACCGAGTGGATACCGAGAGGGTATCGAGTGCATACCGAGTGGGTACCGAGAGTATACCGGGTGGGTACCGAGACCCTTTTGGTGCAAGCCAAAAAGTCTCGGTTTTCCAAGGGGGTGTTTCCAAAAATACAGTGCGTTTTCCGACCGAGTGGATACCGAGAGGGTACCGAGTTCATACCGAGTGGGTACCGAGAGCATACCGAGTGGTTACCGAGAGCATACCGAGAGCATACCGAGAGGGTACCGAGACCCTTTTGGTGTGGCTTTTTTTTCTTTTTCTCTTTCCTTTCTTTGCTTCCCTCTTTCCTTTCTATGCATTCCGTTCACGTGAGAGAGGGGTCTGCTGATTCATGCGTGAGTACGAAGTGGGCCGATCGTGTGCGAGTGGGAGAGGGGGCTCTGTTTCCTTTCTCTCTCTCTCTCTTTCCTTTCTCTCTCTCTCTTCCCATTTCAGCATGCATTCACATGAGAGAGCAGCCCGATCTGGCCTCTCTCCTCTTTCCTTTCTGCGCTCGGTGAGAGGGCTGCTTCCGCGAAGCTCTCTCTTTCCTCTTCGAAACCACAGCCCTAACGAAGATGGGTCCTGCGGCCCGCACCATCAGCGGGTGCCCTCGCCACCCCAAGCCCCCGCGCGCGTCAGCCCTCGTCCCCCCCTCGTCGCGTGCCGTCCGCCTGTAGGAGCCCAACCGGAGAGGGGGGGGGGGTGTCGGGCCTCGGGTGCTGCTAGTGGAGCTTATGCAGGGGAGGACGGTCCGACCCTCTCCTCTCCTCTGTCATCGCGAGCTGCATAGGGGGTCGCCGCGAGGAGAGGCGCGGCCGGTGTGGCTGGTGGTGATGACTGCGGGGAGCCAGCGGGGCGCGGGCCGGGCCGTCGGGCTTGGCGTCAGGCGGCCGCGGGCCGGGATGCGGCGCGATGACGGCGGCCGGGCTCGGGATCGGGTGCGGAGGCCGGCGGTGGTGCGCAGGAGGCTAGGTCGCAGCGGGCGCCGGTGGCCGTGGGAGAGAGCAGTCGTCTCTCTCTCTGACTCTGCTTCTTTCCTTCTCTGTTTCTTCTTCTTCCGTTCCTCTGTTTTTCCTTCACGTGAGAGAGAGAGCAGCTTCACTTCTGGTTCAGCGAATAGCAGCAGCGGTGGCTGCAGCCACGGGCTCGGGCGCAACTGACAGACAGAGCAGAGGCGGCGGGGCCCACGGGTTCTGGGTCTGGAGCCACCGGACGAGCTCGACGCCGAGCGCGTCCTTGACGTCGCTGGAGACGTTCTTGAAGGACCTTAGGATGTCCAGGCCGCCGTAGAAGGGGACGTAGAAGAGCTTGGCGTCGTCGGGGTTGTACACCCGGCACCGGTGCTTCATGACCCTCAGGTGGAACAGTGGAAGATGGGCTCGAGCGCGGGACAGGATACATGGGGAAGTACCTGGTGGACGCCAGCGTGAGGCTGGGCCATCCCACCTTCGCCCTCATCAGGGAGGAGGCCCCCATGGCTTCGTTGGCGAAGTAGTCGCAGAGGTCCGTCCATGGCAGGAGGCCGCCGCACCGCTCCATGAGCTCCTTGTTGAATTTGGGAGGGAGGTCGTAGACGAAGATCCCCAGCCCATCGCACGTCGTGGCGGCGCCGGAGTTCCTACCCCCCCCCGGACGTCGACGACGCGCCGGCAGTCATCTCGTCGAGGGCCGGCGAATGAAAGCCGACCGAGAATGGGACGGAGGCTGAGGGCCCCCAAGCCCGCCGCATATACTGCATCCGTAAGCGCTCGCGAGACCCCGAGAGCCGACCGACGAGGCGCGCGCGTACGGCTGGCGGTGTCGGTGTGGGGTTGAGCGTGAGTGGCAGGACGCGATCGAGTCGGAGTGGAGTGCGGGGCCTGGCGTACGTGTCAGATGGGCGGCGAGCGATCGAGCCGGGCTTCAGGAGAGAGAGCAGCAACAGCGGCAGCATGCAATCGGGCCGGAGTGCGCGGCAGGGGAGGATGAGTTAGGTTTGTCACCGTCGCCGTGTGACGAATTCCATGAGGAGAATGCTCGGGAGGGTGCTTTGTTCATTCGACCCCTTATTCCCATTCTGATCGGTTATTGCCAAGAGCACGTACGCGTGGGCCGGGAGAGGTGCAAGTTCTTCTTTCATACCCGGCGCTTGGCCTGCTACGAGTTGGGCGCGTAACGAACCAAATTGAGGGCGTGAGCGCATCCGTCATTGCCGTGTAATTATTCTGATGCTAGTCTTCGAAGAAAAAGACCTTGAGACCTTCTGACAGTCATAACTTTTCATACTCATGTCGGATGAATGCGTATAAGGTGCCGTTGCGTAGGCATCGAAAAAACGGTCAAAGTGGACGTGAAACATCATACACCTTGACGAGTAACTTTTCCGGTAATCACCTTCGTAAAGAGATGACTCTAAAGAACGCATTGGCCGAGTGTCCTACGCGCGTCTTGGAGAGGCATTGATACGTGATAACTCATCCGTCTCTGTTCGACACCCAATTGCACCTAGTTACTGTATTCACTAGGGACTGCAGTCGGGCCCTAGCGATGACGCGGTGGTTACCACGAGTCCACCCCCAGATAAGAAGGAGGAATTTTGCTTGTGAAGTTTGTACAGCCAACACAATAGGTTTGGTGGAGATGCTATTCAACCAACCCAATGGAAGATAACTCTTCGTCTTTGGTTGATCCTTGTGTGCGAATGCCACTTGAATTGGATTGACTAATAAGTTTGGATGACGCCGAGCACCCCCCCCCCCTCGGTTTTCTGACGAAACCAAGGGGTGGGTTGATATTGATGTCGTACACCCCCCCTCTCGGTTTTCTGTCGAAAACGAGGGGTGGGCTGCTGATGGTGTGCTGTCACCCCTTTCCCACTCGGTTTTTTGTGCGAAACCGAGGGGGGTTGCTTGTTGATGCCGACACACACCCCCTCTCGGTTTTCTAACGAAACCGAGGGGTGTGTTGCTGATGGTGTGCCGTCACCCCCTCCCTACTCGGTTTTTGTGCGAAACCGAGGGGGGTCTGCTTGTTGATGCCGACACACACCCCCTCTCGGTTTTCTGACGAAACCGAGGGGTGGTTGTTGACGGTGCTGACACCCCGTTATTGGGGCTGCTAGAAGAGGCCAAAAAGTGTCGGTATTGAAAATAGTATATTTTTCGAATTTCAGCCCCCTTTGAAACCGACACTTTTTCGGTAAAACGCTGGTGCGCGAGGATGTCGGCGAGGGACAATGCTACATTCGAGGGGGTTTCTTAGAGATAATCTAGGATGACGCCGCATGATGGCCAGCCGGTCTTCACCCAATGTATTACCGTACCTGGTTACTGTATTCACCAGGTACTACGGTCACGCGAGGGTATTGACTTGGCCAGGATCAAGGAAGCACCATTTTATCCCGTGTTACCCACCGTCGACTGCACCAGTGTGGAGACACGCACTGACAGAGTCAGACCAACCACCCCCTGACCGGCTTGGAACCGTTAGTCGTCGAGAAAAGGTGATGGCCATTGACAATCTAATGCTTGGACCTGAGTGACAAGACTTAGCCTGGACTTTTGATCGAATGCCAATATGTCGGCGACGACGTCTCGGACTTTATCTTTATGTGTCAAGGGTAGGGCCTTGGGATTATAGAGTGCCGAGGTATTGGTCGCCTCGGACTTTGTCTTCGAATGCCAAGGGCTGGGCCTTGGGCTTGTAGAGTGCCGAGGCGTTGGTCGCCTCGGATTTTGTCTTCGAGTGCCAAGGGCTGGGCCTTGGGCTTGTAGAGTGCCGAGGCATTGGTCGCCTCGGACTTTGTCTTCGAATGCCAAGGGATGGGCCTTGGGCTTATAGAGTGCCGAGGCATTGGTCGCCTCGGACTTTGTCTTCGAATGCCAAGGACCGGGCCTTGGGCTTGTAGAGTGCCGAGGCGTTGGTCGCCTCGGATTTTGTCTTCGAGTGCCAAGGGCTGGGCCTTGGGCTTGTAGAGTGCCGAGGCATTGGTCGCCTCGGACTTTTTCTTCGAAGGCCAAGGGCTGGGCCTTGGGCTTGAAGAGTGCCGAGGCATTGGTCGCCTCGGACTTTGTCTTCGAGTGCCAAGGGCTAGGCCTTGGGCTTGTAGAGTACCGAGGCATTGATCGCCTCGGACTTTGTCTTCGAGTGCCAAGGGTAGGGCCTTGGGCTTATAGAGTGCCGAGGCGTTGGTCGCCTCGGACTTTGTCTTCGAGTGCCAAGGGCTGGGCCTTGGGCTTGTAGAGTGCCGAGGCGTTGGTCGCCTCGGACTTTGTCTTCAAGTGCCAAGGGCTGGGCCTTGGGCTTGTAGAGTGCCGAGGCATTGATCGCCTCGGACTTTGTCTTCAAGTGCCAAGGACTGGGCCTTGGGCTTGTAGAGTGCCGAGGCATTAGTCACCTCGGACTTTATCTTCGAGTGCCAAGGGCTAGGCCTTGGGCTTGTAGAGTACCGAGGCATTGATCGCCTCGGACTTTGTCTTCGAGTGCCAAGGGTAGGGCCTTGGGCTTATAGAGTGCCGAGGCGTTGGTCGCCTCGGACTTTGTCTTCGAGTGCCAAGGGCTGGGCCTTGGGCTTGTAGAGTGCCGAGGCGTTGGTCGCCTCGGACTTTGTCTTCAAGTGCCAAGGGCTGGGCCTTGGGCTTGTAGAGTGCCGAGGCATTGATCGCCTCGGACTTTGTCTTCAAGTGCCAAGGACTGGGCCTTGGGCTTGTAGAGTGCCGAGGCATTAGTCACCTCGGACTTTATCTTCGAATGCCAAGGGCTGCACCTTGGGCTTGTAGAATGTCGAGGCATTGGTCGCCTCGGACTTTATCTTCGAGTGCCAAGGGCTGGGCCTTGGGCTTGTAGAGTGCCGAGGCATTGATCGCCTCGGACTTTGTCTTCGAGTGCCAAGGGCTGGGCCTTGGGCTTGTAGAGTGCCGAGGCGTTGGTCGCCTCGAACATTGTCTTCAAGTGCCAAGGACTGGGCCTTGGGCTCGTAGAGTGCCGAGGCATTGGTCGCCTCGGACTTTGTCTTCAAGTGCCAAGGATGTCTCCTTGAACTTGGTGCATGTCAAAGCGGTGACGTCTGCCTTGGACTTACTCTCATTGCCTTGGATGAGTGTAGTTGATAATTTAGCTTAACCTGGATTGTCGGGAGCATTTTTATCTGACTTTCGCCTTGAAAGGGCGTAGCCGAATTGCCTTCGAGCTTCCGACTTGAATGAGCGGAATCGAAGGTCTTTGGTTGACCTGGGTTGCCAGGAGCCTTTTTATCGGACTTTAGCCTCAAGAGGGCGTAGCCGAATTGCCTTCGAGCTTCCGACTTGAATGGGCGGAATCGAAGGTCTTTGGTTGACCTGGGTTGCCAGGAGCCTTTTTATCGGACTTTAGCCTCGAGAGGGCGTAGCCGAATTGCCTTCGAGCTTCCGACTTGAATGGGCGGAATCGAAGGTCTTTGGTTGACCTGGGTTGCCAGGAGCCTTTTTATCGGGCTTTAGCCTCGAGAGGGCGTAGCCGAATTGCCTTCGAGCTTCCGACTTGAATGGGCGGAATCGAAGGTCTTTGGTTGACCTGGGTTGCTAGGAGCCTTTTTATCGGGCTTTAGCCTCGAGAGGGCGTAGCCGAATTGCCTTCGAGCTTCCGACTTGAATGGGCGGAATCGAACTTCGAGAGATTTGATTTTGAGAAAAAAGAGACACTTTATTGATAGAACAAAGTTGCGGTTACATTTTTTTTTAGAGGCTGCCCAGCGGACGTTTTGATTATGCATCCATGTGTTACATTGACTTTCTTTCTCCACTGCTGCTGCCTTTACTTCTCTCGACCTGGTTCCTTGTTAGCGAGGTAGCCATCGAGCCGCCCTTCTTGGATCAGGTCTTCGATGTGATGCTTTAGCTTCCGACATGTAGAGGTTGGGTGGCCATGGCTATGATGAAACTCACAGTAGGCTGTCGTATCTCCCGCCTGGTCAGAATTTGGAGGGAGAGGCTGTGGCCACTTGCAAAAGGGCTCGTTCTGCAGGTAGGCGAAGATGTCTTCAATGGAGGTATTCAGCTCAGTGAATACCCTTTGCTCCCTTGGAGTTCACCTCTTCTCTGCTGGAGGGGCTTTCGGATCTTCATTGTACCTTTTGGCCTGGGCCTTTTGGTCGGACGCAGCATGGGCAGACTTCTTGTAGTGTGCTTCATTCGGGGCTTCATCATTTTTCTTATGTCGGGAGTCACGAGACTCGCGGGGCTCGCGTAATCTTCTGGCCCGCTGATTGTCTTCCACCTCTATCTCCCGCTGTACGCGCTTGAACATCGCTTCCAGGTTACTGGGAGGATGCCGGATAAAGTCGGTGTAGACATGGAGCTCTGGCCGGATAGCATTCTGGAATGCCAGCATGATGGCCTCCTCATTATGGGACCGACCGGTGAGCTCAGAGTGCTCATTATGAAACCTCATCGTGAAGCTCCTTAGAGACTCATCGGAGCCCATCTTCAGCCGGTAGAGTGTATCCAGCTTCTTTTCCGGCTTTAAGTTTAGCCGGTAATGGTCCATGAAGAGTTCAGCCAATTCTTTGAATGTAGTCACCGTACCAGTAGGCAGTGTGTAATACCAGTCGAGGGCAGGTCCCTCGAGGCTTCCCGCAAATATACGGCAGAGAACATGGTTCTCAAATTCGTAGGGCGTCAGGGCCTGCTTGTAGGCTAGGATATGGAGAGCATGGTCTCCCTGGATGCAATTGAACTTTGGTAGGTTCGGTGTTCGCCAACCCATAGGAAATGGTGTTGCAAGAACCTTGGGATGCAGTGGCCCCACTGAGGTGATTAGTTGCCTACGGTCTTGATGGCGACGTCCTACGTCGGCAGTATGCCTTAGTCGGTTGAGTAGCTCGCGGGCATCTGCTGCTTTCGTGTGCGAAGGGATAGAATGTCTAGTGGACCCCGTTGACTAAGGTGATCCTTCTCCGCGATAGTTGGGCGCACCGTTGACGTCGAGGTGATCCCACACCGTTTGCTTTGGCGCTTGTGTGGATACTTGACGCCTCTCGATACGTGGCACATGTGATTCTTCAAGATGATGAATTACGGCTGGGCGAGTCCTTGGTTGGTCTTCATCAGCAGTTGGAGAGTTGTGGGCCACAACCCCCGCTCTTTCAGCTACCTTCTTTAGGGAATCCCTCTCTTGCTCGAGGGCTGTGTTCCTCTTGAGAAGGTTCAACAGCTGGAAATCAGCAGCTGAAATTTGGTATGTAGTTAGATCGTTGTCCCTTTGGGTGGCGTGCTCTTTGCCAGATCGACGCCTCGGGGATGACGGGTCTCACCGATCGCTGTGCCCTTCTGGATGGCTGCTTTGCGGCCCCAGCCGCTCCCGAACATTTCTTCGGTTGGTTGCAACCGAGACTTCTTGTTCTTCTTCGATCAGTATATCGTTTGTTCGTTTAGCACCCGCCTTTGGTGGGTTAGTGCTGGCCTTCACCATCGAGCGTGTTGATGTCGGCGTGATGATGGCGTTGATGTTGATTTGAATGAGGACTTGTGGTTCGTCACCACAAGTTGAATAGGAGTCGGTAGAGGTGTGGGTAAGACCTCTAACGATATCCCACAGACGGCGCCAAAGATTGTGGGGGGAAATTTCCGAGCCGCCTTGATCGAGAATCCCGCCCCCACAGCCTTGATTGAGTTGGATTGTTTGTAGAGTTAGAGAGATGTGAGAATAGATAGAGAGAGTAAAGAGCGATGACACAAGGATTGATGACGGAGTTCGGCCTTACGATCTACGTCTCCGGGCGAGAGGTGCCACCTGATCTTCACTATAATTTGAATATAAAGGTTGGAAGCGTTCTCTCGACAGGCCGAGAGAAGCTTTTTACATTGGGGGTTGCACGGAGCAACAAGAAAAGAAAACTCGAAGGAGAGAAGTATGCTCTGGCTTTGAATCCTCTCTTCCTCTGATCGAATGACCAACCCCCTTCCTGGATGCCTTGGGGGTCCTTTTGTAGCGTAGGCACGTGCCCGATATGGCAGTGATGACGTGGCGATGATGACGTGGCACTGGTTCTGGGCCTCCTTGCTGGCCCCTTATTGGGCCGTTGTTCGGGCCCAATAAGGGGTAGGGCTTGATCTGCGAGCCTCGTAGAGTGGGCCCATATGAGCCCAGGCGGGCTTACCCATTTGGGCCGTTGCGCGGGCCCATGCTGCTCTGATCTGGTCCGGTACAATTTTTGCACCCACATACATCCACACCCCTAACGGGAGGTACGTTTCTTGCTCTGACCAACATCGTATTAAACCCTAGCTAGTGATCATCAGTTAGACTATTGACCGGATTATATTACTCGGCAGAGTAATCAGAGGTATGATGTATATGGTCAACCTGGAAGGAACCGAGTCATATAAGCACTCGAGTCTGACGGTATTCTCTACCTCTCGAGTTGTATCATAGCACCAAGTGGAGGGACAACAGGTTTACCATACTAAGCAAATAGTAGGGGTATGTGAGAGAACATTGTAAGTCCAGGGGAATTGGAGTTCAGCCTGCGTCGCACTCTGGGTGGCTACGCAGGTTAACTCAGACTCAAAGGATCGATGGTACACTTGGGTAGTGTGTCGATCGAGTCCAAATTGGAAGTCATGAACCCTGGTCCCTGAAGGTTTTACCTTATCCAGATAATGTACGGTCCTTGAACTATCTCCTTGATTTATAGGACGTAGTTAGAGAAAGTAATTAGTCCAACCCTAATAATCCTACGCTCTGTGTGTGCATTGCACTAGTGCACGGTAGATGCATAGGTACGTGTGTGTACTAGGGGAAATCCCGGAGTAGTATAGAGACATATATAGTCATCTCCCTACCTTAATAAGCTTCGCTATATGGGTGCGATGCACCGGTTCGTATTGCGAGTTGACTAGTTGACTTTACTAGAAGCACCCTAGGTGTTTACTAAGGGCACCCCGGTAATAGTGGAATCACTAGGCATAACCCACATAAGTGTGTCATGCAAGTTCCCAAGCGAGAGGGGCAACCAACTAGAAACATGGGGGGGGTATTTTGGGAAACCAAAATATCACCATGCGCTAGGTTGGCTGCCCCTAGCACATAGGGACATCCATGAGCCACCCCCTAGTTTCTAGGAGTTGCTAGCAAGCTTCAAGGGGAGGGGGGCTAAGCTCAAGGGGTTGACTTAATGGGGCCGGCCACATAAGGCAATAGAGGACCGGCCTATTCATTTACGCAAGGAAAAGAGAGACAAGGGGGGGCCGGCCTACAACCTTTATACGCAAGGTATGAGGGCCCCTATACAGGGATGATAAGAGGGGGGCCGGCCCTAAGTGATGATGCCCTAGCTGCCCCCCTTCTCTTCATCTCCTCTATCATCTCCAACGTGTGTGCGCGAGGGTTCGAATGTGATTCTTCTTCCTCGCATGATTAATCAAAGACAAAGAAGGCTCATCATATAGAGGCACTCAGAGATCCATTGATGAGGGTCCGTGCATGGTGCGAGATCGAGTGAACAAGAAGGCATTCCTCGCAAACTTTTGCTGTCTAGAATTTGCACTGAAGATCAGTATTGTTTCTGCGATTTTGGAAGCTACAAAACTCCAAACAATATGAAACCACTTGTAAAAGTTGTGTCTCAAATTTTTCTACCTGTAATCCAAATTTTAGCCTAGTCGGAGTTCGGAATAAAAAGTTATGGCTGTTGTACCAAAGATATGTCGAGCAGATCCGAGGCCGTCTAATCGACAAAGAAGAAATTTGTCACGGTGAAAGAATCTGCACGGAGGTATGACCTCTTACATGTATATCTAGTGTAGATAGAACATGCATGCATAGTAGATTGTTCTCTTCATGCTAGATCAACGTTAGGGGTTTGTGTAGTTATCGTTCTAGGTTCATACACGAAATGTAGTTTGTTTCAATGAAAATTTTGATATGTAATGCACATCACCTATGGTCTTCGGACCTTCGCTCTGCTTTCGCTGCGGACCTCTACCATGAGATTATTTCCAACAATTGGTATCAAAGCCACGTAGGTGGTATGTGTTTATGTTTTTTCATAAAATCATCAAATGCGCGCATGATTAGTATGTACCGCCATCGGGGCTCTACGAGTAGAACATGCATATAGTCGATATTGTATATTCTATGAATTGTTCTTACAGGGTGCCGCTTGTAAAATAATCTGGATGTGTTATTGTTTGATACCGGGGGTCGGACCCCATGTTAGCATATATCTGGATGTGTTTGCTTTTCTATGTGTGGATAGTTTTAGAGCCGTAGTCGGGAAAAAGGTGGCGGTAAACCACCCTTAATTCCCAGGCTTTTTGCTATGCTTGTTTCTTTTTCTTTCTAAAAAATTACGTTCGAGCAAATACTTGTTTGAAGCGTACTAGATTTTTTTTGGTTACAAATTAAAGAGGAGGACTACCACGGAAATCCACGACCGGAGGATAAGCGGAACTAGGAAGGATGATGGCGATCCGACGAAGTATACACGATGACGGCAAAGGGCAAGAGCGTCAGAAGATTGTATACAGAGGCTTGCACCATATCGAGGAACCCAATGAAGGAGACAGAGAGCTTGTACTGTGCTAGTCAGGTTCAGGGGTCGAACCCTGAACTTGATTCAGTTATATAATTGTTTCTTTCTATAGTTTTTTATATTTCTGTAGAGAACCCCGATGCGATAATTAGATTATCTGTGTCAGAGGGATGCACTTTCCCCTCAGGTCCAAGCGACTTTATTAGGATAGGATTCCACTAGTGACTCCTATTACTTAATTAACCCTTAATGATAGCATAAATTTCTCATATTTGGTTATGTCATCATTAGGTCAACACCCGATTAGTCGGGTGTGCCTATTTGGCCAATATCGAAACCTAGAATAAGATAAAATTCTACTATGACATTAATCGTCAAGGTTATAATTAAGGCACCATGGTAGTGGAAGATCTTTCCTGTCTATCTGACCTTAGGCTAGGCTCCAGGGCATTAGCGTGATAGCTAGGTTTACGGAGTGTCAATATTCTTGGGATATATAATGTGACCTTTGAGTGGAGAAATCCATTTGAGGCAGAAACTATGATATTCCAAGATCGATTAATACTCCGTAAAATGCTTGAAACGCTAGTGGGAGCACGGTATGACCAGGGTATAGTGTATAGGTTGTCGTGACCTTAGTGTATACTCATACTTGCATAAAATAACCCTCAACTCTAATAAGAGATGTGTAAGAGGACTCGTCGAGATCCTCTGGCTTCCATAACCAACTACTTTGTGTCTGGATGAAAGGGTGTCCCTCAACACCCGCTAGGGTGAGGGTTATGTTTTTCCATGCCAGATGACTTAGTAGTCTTCTTTGGGATATGGTGGTTATGGGGTGAGGAGGGGCTTTTTATCCCACGCTAGTGGGGGCCACATGAACTCCCGTATCGTAACTACCTAGGCTTGTGGGTAAGCATCCAAAGTGCACGTAAGGCTTCCGGTGCTTCGTATGGGGATCACGTGGCACTGGCCAAAAGGACAACTATGGTCCATCAAACCCCTTTGTTGGTATATTTGGATTGGGTCAAGAAAAGATCCGTATGAGCGGATGACACTACACGACGTCCCCTAGGGCGGGTGTATCTGATTCTGAGATCTCACATACATGGTTAATTAATCCATAGTGGTGTCTTCGCTATAAGGGTAGCGATGGCATTTAGATATAATTAGCTTCTTTTCAAAATCCATAAAATAAGTTTTCTGCATTCGTTCATTCAACCATATAGTTTTCCTGTCCGCTATCCCATTAGAGAACTGATTATTGGGTCTCTAACTATGTAAAGTGAAAGCGCTATCTTTAGCTTATGCTTAGAGTTATAAACATACATTGGCTTCCAATCTTAATATCCCTGTACCAGACCTAATTGGTCAAGATATCACTATGGCACTGACTAGGGCATATGACGACTAGCTAGATTCTAAGGAGATGTGCAAGTGATGTGTCACAGCACACTTGCGGACAACTCCTTAGAAGCAAGTCGGAGATATGCTAGGTCTTCTGAAATAAAGTTTTACTTGCATTAGATGTCAGAGATGAGAGGTTAATAGACTCATCTCTTTTCCATCAAAAGACTCATCGGTACCGATATGTCTGAGGGTATGCCTGTTCAGGAACACATCCATGAGCTCCAAATCGAACTAGATTCCAAAGACTTGGTGCCAGATGACGAGGTAGTGGAATACATCTGTCTTGCATCCTTGTCTGGAACCTTCGAAGGCATTGTCAGATACTTTAGCTTTAACAAACTAGAGATGACAAATACAGAACTTCTGAGGAGCTTTCCAGAAGACAAAGGATAGGATCAAGATTAAAGGTGAAGCCTTTAATGCTTAACCTAGGTCTTCTCTAGAAGAGCCTAAGGGAGTAACTAATCAAAGACCAAAACTATACTAGTGCAGAAACTGGTATGGATTCCTAAGTTTGGTAATGCTAAGGACGGAAATATTTTTGATGTGGAAAGTGGAGGGGCTATTGGAAGATAATGTATGGTCTCAGGGTATTAGGGCTTGAGTCACTATCTAGTAGCAGTTCTTCTACTTTTTGGAATGTAAACTTTGAGTCTACAAGGATTCAAGGAAAGCAGAAGGCTACTTTATGGTGAAGTAATCCTAACATAGATACTGATACCATAAGATGCTGCAAAAGCTGTTAGATGTGATTATCTTAGTTTTTCTAAAACAAGGATCTTGATCTTTAGAGATTTAGTTCTGCTTTCTTTTTGCTGAATAAAGTTTTTAGTTTTAGACGGCACTGTTGGTGTGTCTCTCAAACTGAATAGATATCTTCATCGTTAGAGAAATAGTTCAGAATGATCTCTTTGTGTTTAATCCTAATTTGAAAATATATCTCATCACAGCTGCAGCGTCTAATTTAAATTCATCTAAATCCTTCGAAGAATCTAACCCATTTGTGACCCCTCCGAGTTAGATATTTTACCTTAGATAAATTCTGAGGTAACAAAAAGCCAATTTTCTGTTTACAAATTCCTTGGAGATCCTTCTGACCTGTGAATATTATCTTGAAGACAGAATAACTAAAAGGGACCACTAAGGTATTGATGTTAGTTAATTTTGACGTCTATGGTTTCAAAAGTGTCCAGACAATAGGAGTCTCTTCGATTTAATCTAGGGAATGAGAATCTATCGGATGGGTTCCATAGGATCCTGAGGAAGCATGGGATTATCTCCCAGTTAAATACTCCAAGGATGACACGTTAGAATGAAGTCTCCAAGAGATTGAATCAGACCATGTTCAACATGGTTCGTAGTATGATGTATATTACCAAGTGTACCACCCACCTTCAGGTGGGATCATACCTTAAAACAGTATTATGTATCAGGAATTATCTCTTATCTAAATCAGTGCCTTAAACCTATAGAGAGTTATGGTCTAAGCGAAAGCTGACACTATGGTGTCTCGAGATGTAAGGTTGTCCTGCACTTGTGCGGAAGGACAAGAGGAATATGATAAAGATAAAGTTCCAGACATATTTGTTTGAAGGTTACCCTAAGGAGGCATAAGGTGGACTATTTTATGATCTTGAGATGTGGAAGATAATCGTTTCTACGAATACCATCTACTTAGACCAGGATTATATTATAGACCACAAGTACTAGGTACTAGTAAAGAGTGCGCATCCAAAAACGTAGTAGGAGTAGATGATACAAAAACTAGTATACCAGTTATTGTAGAAACGATTCACTTTGTACTACCACCACCTTGTCGTTGTGGAAAAAACATCAGAGCTCCTGAAAGATGCTATAGAGAAACTTTGATAGTTAATCCAGAGTTTCAGGAGGTTGATCCCTGGAGCTACGATAAAGTAGTGGGAGCTTCCGACAGCTCTAGCTGGCAAAAGGCCATGGAGGCAAGCCTACTTTAATGTCCCTTGGAACAGTCTCAACTCTTATTACACTATCACCCTTTTTGGGTGTAGGGGATGTATAAGAAAAGGACCCGATATTCTTGTTAAGACTTAAGTGGCTAGATTAGTTGCCAAGAGAGAAGGGATTGACTATGTCAAAACCTTCTCACCGAAAGCTGTCTTAGTCTGTATCGGATCCTCTTAATCTATCACAGCCTATTATAGTTGGAGGATCTGGTAGATGGATGTCAAGATAGTTATTCTCTAACGGGGATTTGGAAAATGACCTATGTATGATGTAGCCTCAGGATTTATATCAAGAAAAACTAGAATGCAAGTTGTAAAGGTCCATTAATGGACTTATGCAAGCATCCAGGAATTGAAATATCTATTTTTATCAGGAAATCCACTCACATGGATTTGGTTAGAATAAAGATAAACTAATTGGGCACAAGAAAGGTGATAGAGCTACAAGGGTATATTTAGTACTTTATATTAATGATATTCTACTGATTAAAAATAACATAGGAATATTGTTTACTGTAAAGGTATATAGTCATCGCAATTCGATATGAAAGACCCTAGTGAGCTGAGTTATGTTCTGGGAATCAAGGTAACTCAAGATTACCAGAGCAAGGTTCTCTTACCGTCACAGGCTATGCATAAAGATAAGACTCTAGCCAGATTTTATTTTTTGAGCCTAGATATCTACTACAAAGCAGGAATAATGGGTCGGTTTCAGTCAAACCCGGGTCTAGATCACTAGACTGATGTGAAGGATATACTCATAAGTTCTCATCAAGTAAGGCTTATAAGTTTGCTTATACTTCATAGGTCCTAATATCGATTGGACGCATAAGATCTGACTTTAGGGTCAGATGTACGTTCCAAAGAATCGACCTCAGGAATTGTTTTTACCTTGGGATTAGAAGTGATAGTTGGTAGAGTGTGAAGCAATATTGCATTAAAGACTCCACCACAATAACTGAGCATGTTGTTACGTACGAGATAGTATTATAGGTAGTATGGCTCAGGATGTTCTTGGAGAACATGGGACGCATACCAGAGGCTCAGTTATCTATTTTACAATAGAAAAGCGGTAAAACAAGGTTCAATGAGCCTAGGGACCACCGTAAAGGGAAACTCATTAAGTACAAACTCCATGCACTTGATCTGATAGTTTTAGGAGGAAATATAAGTAGCAGTGCTGAGGTAGCATCTGTAGATAATATTGCTAATTCCTTTAAGGAATTCCTGCAAAGGCTTTTGGACAGCATGTAGAAGCTATAGAGCTCAACACCATTTTTTCTCGTTAGACCTAGTGGGAGATTATTGGAATTTGTGAGGTCTTCAGCTCGTAAAAACCTATAGTTTAGCTATATATGGTTGATAGCTTATGATTGCACTTTGGTACGTATCTTAGTATGTGTTCTTATTACAGAACAGAGAGCCATGGTTACATGGTAATCTACTTGAGTGGGATACTCAATGGATTGGTCCCATGCATGGGTGGATCTAATAGTTAGCTCGGCCGGGCTATAGCCCGGTCGAGTTTTGAGAAAAACTAGCCCATATTATTAAGTACCTGTCTTAGCCCTCTTCAACCAAGACCTCAGCCCGCCTCAACCCAGCGAGGCCCTTGGCCCTTCGCGACACGTACATGAATCGCTATCGCCTCTGAGTCCTCACGAAACGTTAATCACCACCAAAAACATTTAACCCCCCTATAGTTTACTTTGTTCCAAAACGCCCCCTAAAGTTTGAAATGTTAGCACAATACTCCTTTTTTCAGCTACTTAATTTCTCTTATTTTGTAATTTTTATTTGACTTCAATGGGGCAAAATGTAGTTTTTAAACTATAGGGGGGTTAAATGTTTTTGAGCAAAAATTAAGGGGGACAAAGTGTAACTAACCTTTTTTTATATTAATATAATTTCTAGTACCATCGATGTTCGCTTAAAAATTTTTGCTTAGTATTTCTTTATAAAATAAAAGTTTTATTGTAAAAACTAGTTTAGTTTCAGCCAAGTCCAAAAAAAATTTCTGGCTACGCCCTTGGTCCCATGTAATCTAAATACATTCATAACTCCGATTAGGGTTGGTCGCCTTATCACGATAAGTTGTTCGGATAAAAGAGCGTGGGTGTCTCCACCACAGTCATTATCAGGCACAATATCTGTGGCCGAACAAAACCAACATGATGCATAGATTGGTGAGCAGATACCGGTGTACTAAGCCGTGTTTTTGCTTAGAATAAAATGATTATAAACCCTTAAGAGCCATGTTTGGTGAACTCACCAGTTGTGCGGTACTTTGGCGCACCAATATATTAGAGTCCAGTTATATGACCCAAAACCACGATATACTGGGCTACCTGGCTGGCATCACATCAGCGTGTCACTCCTGCAGGCCATCCACACCCCTAACGGGAGGTGCGTTCCTTGGTCTGACAAATATCATATTAAACCCTGGCCAGGTGGTTATCAGTTGGACTGTTGACCGGATCCGGTTACTCTGCAGAGTAATCGGAGGTATGATGTATATGGTCAACCTGGAAGGAACCGAGTCATATGAGCACTCGAGTTTGACAGTATTCTCCACCGCTTGAGTTGTATCATGGCACCAAGTGGGGAAGGACAGCGGGTTTACCATACTAAGCGGAGAGCAGGTTATACGAGAAAACATAGTAAGTCTAGGGGAATTGGAGTTTAGCCTACGTCGCACTCTGGGTGGCTACACATGTTAACTCGGACTCAGAGGATTGATGGTACACTCGGGTAGTGTTTCGATCGAGTCCAAGTTGGAAGCCATGAACCCTGGTCCCTGAAGGTTCCACATTATCCATATAATGTATGGTCCTTGAACCATCTCCTCAATTTACAGAATATAGTTAGAGAAAGTAATTAGTCCAACCCTAATAACCCTACGCTTCGTATGTGCATTGCACTAGTGCACGGTAGATGTATAGGTACGTGTGTGTACTAGGGAAAAATCCCAGAGTAGTACAAAGACACACGTAGGTGTTAACTAAAGGCACCCCGGTAATAATGGAATTACTAGTCATAACCCACGTAAGTGTGCCTTGCAAGTTCCCAAGCGAGAGCGGTAACCAACTAGAGGCATGGGGGTATTTTGGAAAACCAAAATATCATCACGCGCTAGGTTGGCCGCCCCTAGCACATGGGGACATGCATGAGCCACCCCCTCCCAAGCTTTTAGGAGTTGCTAGCAAGCTTCAAGGGGATGGGGGCTAAGTTCAAGGGGTTGACTAAGGGGCCGTCATCGTGCGACTGTGAAGCACTTTCTCTCTTACAGTCTACATGATTTCTCTCTTGCAAGAGAGAAATCATCCATCACTGTCTTATACAGTCGGCTGACGTACAATTCACTTTCAGATCACCCGTCATCGTGCGACTGTGATGCACACCGCGCCCGCCCACCAATTGGAGGATGAACTCTCCGAATTACGCTTGGAACTTTGTCATCCCCTGGAGAAGATCAAGAGAAGAAGAAGAGGAGCCGCCATGGATTGTTCATCAACCTTTATTAATACCTCCATCGTCACATCTACATGAGCGGCTAAACCCCTTCTAGGACTTTGATAAAGCCCTAGCCTTGTTCTACTTCTTTTATGCACTTTCAGGTTTTGTTAATTCCAATTGGAGATTAGCTTGACAAAGACTTTTAATTTTTAATTCGTTGGTCATCTATTTCGTTTTTAAGGCGTTCATTATGAAACCTTTATCGTTGGAATTGGATAGAATCGATCTTTGTCTTGCTCTGTTCTTTTAAAGCTCCTTACTATCTCGTAAAAGATGTGCCATGCCTAGGAAGACAGTCCATGCCCTAAAAAGATAGACCGTGCTAAAATAAGATGGCGCATGTCATGTGCGAGATGATAAGGTATCTTGCGTTTAATTTATTGTTTTTTTATGAGATAAGTTATACAAAGGGGAGACGATCCGTGACTCCAAAGGACAGATCGTGCCGACCAAAGATAACTCATGCCGTCAGAGATAATAACCGTCGCTGAGATTCATTACAATTTCCATTGTAATGAATCGAATGCTCCACTGGATTTAACAAATCCTAATCAATATAATTAAACTAGTCTATGGTTAGCGGTGGATTCTCCACCCTAGACTTTGTCCTTTTGATCTCCCTCATTAATTTAATCGCTTAACTTTAGTTTTAGTTAATTTCATAATCATCACACAAACTTCCTTTCTCTAATTGCTTTAACCCTTAAAATTAGACCCTAGTTATACAATCATAATCCCTGAGGATGATACCGGTATTTAACCTTTTACTGCAAACAATTCGGCTAAGAATACTGGTGTGATCGGTAGCGATCAGTAGCATGCTTACCGATTCAACATATGTCTTGGATGTATAACTAGCACGCACCCATCACACGTTTGCATCAAGCACGACCGTGCGGCACATCCCATCTCATGGCATGCATGACTAGCATGCATCCAACCCATGGTTGTGTCATATGTTGTCATCTCATGAAATCTAGCCAAAGCAATCAGTCGATCATCTCATGACCCAAATATTAACTAAACATCTCATAAAAAGCTAATTATCATTCTAACCATTATGATTATTCATAAGAGAGTATTCACTTTGACAAAAGTCCAAGCCTGACTCTTCCAGAGTCTAGCACATAGTATCACCTGCGTATGTGTCATCTCTCCTAGTAAAATCGTAATATTTATAGTGATCTATAGGTGTTGTCCAAAAGGAATATATAACTAAGTAAACCATTCTAGCAACTAAATTATAGTAATTATAATTTAATCATATCCAGAATGTAGTATGCCCAATGCTCATGATCCCTAAAAATGACAAGACTGCAAGAAAAGAACGATATTGTTCCTCCCGAATCAATTGGCATGTCCTTTGAGCTTCTTGGTGTATGGTTCAAGTTCTTTTCTTCTTGGATCTTCACGCTTGCTTCATGGTACTGCTCCGAGGTAATCTTTGGGTATTATCGCTGATGAGCCTTTTAGGGAATCAACCTTGCTTCATGAGACGACCATCCCAATCCAATCCGAATGAACAACATAGAACATTACAAATCCCTATACCTCTAGTACCGAGGCTTACAACAGATGTAAGAAAACAAATGAAAAGGGTTGGAGAAACCAAGTTTTTGCAGTCTCCCTTTACACTTAGCCATAATAAATAAAAGAAAGAACAACAACTAGGGATCACGGGACTTCATCCTATCATATGATGCAGAAAATTCAAGCAATGATAACTATCGGGGGAAAAATTTCGTCGGTGAGGTCGTTCGACCTGCAAGGTAAGGAAATCATGTGAATGGCTGGCTCTGTGAGGAACGCAGACCCTCCAATGCTTAAGTCAGTGAAGGTTCGAACGATGAGGTTATGAAATAAGCAAAGGGGGCAAGTTGCAGAATTTCGAAACTGTACTTTGGAACCGGGGATCGTACCTTTATAGACCTTTTGCAGACCGCCAGAGTCTAACACGTGGCCGTTCTTTCACATTCCTTCTACATCTTCCATGTTAGCCCACATGGGCCCTTAAATGACCTTATCGTTTAGCCTAGTAGGCGGTAGCTAGGGGCTACCTAGGGGGACGCACTGGTCTTGTCTAGGCCAGGTGGGCATTCTGGAAGGCTCTAGTCGGGGGCGCTCTAGATCGACTTTGGCCGGCGAACGTGGCTCACAAACGTCCACTTAGTTCCAAGGGGTGGTGACATCTGTCAATCCATTACCGTCTTACTATAGGCGACACCTGCGAGCAGGTAGGCGAACTCCTCTGCGGTTGCATGAAAGGGCGATCTCTCGGGCGAGCTGATCAGCGCGGTAGTTCGGCAACCTAACTGTTGTTGTTGCTCAAAGCTCTTCTTCTTCATATTGTCTATAGGCGAGCTCTTCCACGTGCGAGCTGATCGCATGCGGTAAGGGCGAGCTCCTGGACGAGCTGTGGATGTTAAATCTTCTAAAGTGTTCTTTGAAATATGCCAGGGGTGACCTTTTTCACGGGCAAGCTTATCGTGTGAGATCAGGGCGAGCTCTCAGGCGAGCTGAATGGGATAACTAAAAAGTGTTCCACGTGCGAGTTGACCGTGAGCGATGTGGTTCGATCTAGATAAATGGAGCCATCATTCTGCCTCTCACCCTTCCCAAGATCGTGAGGTGGTCTCTGCTATGGGTGAGCAAGTCGCATGTCGTCAGATCGAGCTCCTGATGCTAATTTATCTGAAGTGTTAGACCTTTACGCGAGGGCATCCTCTTCCGTATGCGAGCTGATCACGTGCAAATTGGAGGTCCTGAATTTCTAAGTGTTCTTCGAGCTGCGGACAAGGGGGACTTTTGCGGATAAATCAATTGCGTGTAGTGAAGGGCGATCTCCTGTGTGAGCTAGAGGTGGGGTTTCGGCAGGCTGCTTGCAGCGACGTGGATACTCTTTCTAGCTTCCCGCTTATCTGGGAGCCAAGTGGGGGGCATTTCTCGGGGAGGGAGGCCGTCGTCGATCTTGGAAGTTGTGAGGATTCGTATCTGCTCCCGTCATCTCTTATTAATATGGCGCAGGATCGGGGACCGATGAGCCAGACATCAACATGGGGCATCATTTGATCTGTACGGTATAGTGACACACATTACATAGGGGTGGGTCAGAAATCTAATAGAGGGGACAGCATTAGCGTCGCCTTAGTTTTCGCGCACACGTGAGGACATGTGTCGATTTGGGATTGAGTAGGAGCGAGCAGTCGCGTCGGCTGCTGTTGCGCCGCCTCGTATGCCACGCTCATCATTTAAACCCCTATCATTTCACCTGCTTTTAATGACCCTATAAATAGGGGGTGGGTGAGTCTTTACTTACCTTTTGCTGCGAAAAGCTTTCCCTTCCAGATTGCCTTTTCGCTCCTCTCTTTTTTTATCCCAATAGCGACTTCCTCTGCTCCCATCTCTAACATGGCTATCTCCATAGAAGAGCCGGTTGCAACCGTCCCCGTAGTAACAACATCACCGACAAGCGCGGCTCCGGTGCCTACGAGCGAGCCGGCGGTGGTGTGGTTCAAGGATGCCCGGGGTGAGCCAATCGTCGAGAGCCTACACAAGGTCCTCGACCTTCCCATTCAGCTGTTGATCGCCCCCATGCCGCTCTCAAGAAGGCCTACCACCGGGACTATTGTCTCTGTGGGGCTCTTTTGGTTCGGGCTTAAGCTTCCACTGAGCCACCTGGCTGGCGAACTGCTGGAGCTAGCGGGGTTATGCCCTGCGCAACTCACTGGCAATTCCTGGGGCATCCTGTACGGGCTCTCGCGACTGGAGAACGCCCTCAACGTGAAGATTCTGCTCTCCTACCTACTGAAGAAGTTATAGGTGCAAATTTTGGTCAACGCCCCAAGATGGGACCCACCAGCACTACCTGAGGGTCCACAGAGACGACAGCGGGACCCACCAGCCCTGCCTGGGGGTCCACAGAGATGACAGTGGGCAACTAACCCTGCCTGGGGTCCACAGAGATAATAGCGAGACCCGCCAGCCCTGCCTAGGGGGTCCACAGAGACGACTACAGGACCCACCGGTCCTCCGTCGAAACCCAGACGACGATGATAGAAATCGCCTTCTACCCTATTTTCTTTCCAAAAAACTCTATAAGTAGCAAGCACAGCAAATGTAATAGGATCAAATATCTGATTTTTGAATCAGGCTTTCAAAAAATCCAAAGCTCTGACCTTCCTACCTTTCGATCTTCTTTTAGAAAAGAAACCAATGACTCGGCCTGTCGAGGTCACTTCGATCCAAGTGTTAGTGAATTCAGGTTGCTCCTTATAGCACGAAGACATAGGCTTCGGCTGAACTCCAAGATCACATCTCGTATTACCAATCTATTTGATCATTCAGAAGTTCAACTCAAAGACTTCGACCTCCGAACTTGCAGACTAGACATACGTTCGATCAGATCTTTGACTCGACTCGATTGACTAGTTGGGCAGAGTCTTTGGGTCGGTACAGAGATCATCCCCCACATAAGTGGTTCCTAAAGGCAGGCTCCACTTTCAGTGACGTGGGATGCAGCGTCTTCTATCATGCCGGATGGCCCAACAAAATGATTCTGTTATTGTCCATTAAGAACAACGATAGGTACTGGAAGGAGTACCCCTTCGTGGTCGCCAAAGGTTGGCAAGGACTCTAGAAGGATATTCCCTTTCATCTGGGCAAACCGGCGAGATCCATCTTTGAGGAGATCGCCCTCTACGGTGCCAGTGGGGAGAAGTATATTGCTGTTGAAATTGGTGAGGTCTACAGCTCAAAAAAACCTATAGTTTAGCTGTGTATGGTTGATAGCTTAAGATTGCATCTTGGTATGTACCTTAGTACGTGTTCTGATTTCAGAATAGAGAGCCATGGCTACATAGTAATCCACTTGAGTGTGAGACTCAATGGACTAGTCCCATGTAATCTAAATATGTTCGCAGCTCTGATTAGGGTTTCCTACCCTATCAGGATAAGCTATTGGGATGACAGAGTGTGGGTGTCTCCACTACGGTCATTATCAGGCACAATGTCTGTGGCCGAATGGAACCAACATGGTGCACAAATCGGTGAGTAGACACTGGTGCACTAAGCTGTATTTCTACTTAGGGTAAAACAGTCCTAAACCCTAAGGAACCATGTCTTGTGGGCTAACCAGTTGTGTGGTGCTTTGGTGCACCAATGTGTGAGGGTCCAGTTATGTGGCCCAAAACCACGGTGTATTGGGTTACCCGGCTGGTGTCGCATCAGCGTGCCACTCCTATAGACTATCCACACCCTTAATGGGAGGTGTATTCCTTGGTCTAACCTACGTCATATTAAACCCTGACCAGGTGGTCATTAGTTGGACTGTTGACCGGATCTGGTTACACGGCAGAGTAATCGGAGGTACGATGTATGTGGTCAACCTAAAAGGAACCGAGTCATGTAATCACTCGAGTCTGACGGTAGTCTCCACCGCTCGAGTTGCATCATGGAGCAAAGTGGAGGGACATCGATTTACTACTACTAAACGGAAAGTAGGGGTATACAGAGAACATAGTAAGTCTAGGGGAATTAGAGTACAGCTTGTGTCGCACTCTAGGTGGCTACACAGGCTAACTCAGACTCAGAGGATCGATAGTACGCTCAGGTAGTGTGTCAATCGAGTCCAAGTTAGAAGCCATGAACCCTGAAGGTTCCACCTTATTCACATAATGTACGATCCTTGAGCCATCTTCTAGATTCACAGGACGCAGTTAGAGGAAGTAATTAGTCTAACCCTTATAACCCTACGTTCCGTATATGCATCGCACTAGTGCACGGTAGATACATAGGTGCGTGTGTGTGCTAGGGGAAATCCCAGAGTAGTACGGAGACACACACAATCATATCCTTACCTTAGTGGGCTTCGCTACACGGGTACGATACACCAGTTCATATTGTGAGTTTACTTATTAACTTTACTAGGGGCACCCTAGGTGTTTACTAAAGGCACCCCAGTAATAGTGGAATCACTAGTCATAACTCATGTGAGTGCGCAATGCAAGTTCCCAAGCGAGAGGGCAACCAACTAGTGACATGAGGATATTTTGGGAAATTTAAGTATCACCATGCACTAGGTTGGCCACCCCTAGCATATAGGGACATACATGGGCCAGCCTCCTCCCTAGCTTGTAGGAGTTGCAAACAAACTTGTAGGAGAGGGGGATCCGTTTTAAGGAGGATTGACTTTAGGGGTAGTCCATATATGGCAATAGGGGGTCGGCCTAGTGCTATACGCAAGAGGGAGAGAGAGCCAAGGGGGACCGGTCACAACTCCCATACGCAAGGTATGGAGGGCCGGTCCTATATAAGAACAAGGGAAGGGGGGCCGGCCTCAAGTATGGATGCCCAAGTCGCCCCCCTCTTCTCTTCGTCTCTTCTCTCGTCTCCAACACGTGCGCGCAGGGGTTTTGGATATAACTCCTCTTCCTCGTGTGATGAATCGAAGACAGAGAAGGCTCATCGTATAGAGGCACTCAGAGATTCATCGATGAGGGTTCGTGCATCTAGAGGGCGTTCTCCATAATCTTTTGTTAATTAGATTTTGCACAGAAGATTAACGATATTTCTATGACTGTGGGAGCTACAGAACTCCAAACGACCTTAAACTATATATAAAAGTTGCATCTCAAATTTCTCTAGCTACAGTCCAAATATCAACCTAGTTGGAGTTCGGTGTGAAAAGTTATAGCCATTGCACCGAAGCTATGTCAAGCAGATCCGAGGCCGTCTCCATTGATAATGAAGAAATTTATCACGGTGAAAGAATCCGCATGGAGGTATTGTTGTAGCTCGCGTGTCCTTAGTTTGGATTTTTTGTATAACATTAATAAAGATGACTTTGGTTATTGCTTTAATTAGAATACTACTTTGGTGTATGTTAATTCATATATAATAAAGAACCCTAGGGAACACAATAGGCCACTGAGACGCATGGTGGATCTATGCTTGGGAGACCCAGTGGACCGGTTCTACGTAAACCTAGAACTAGTTCACAGCTTTGGTGATGTCGGTCACTTCACCGAGAATAAGTTATTGGCAGGTAGAGAATGTGGTGAAGTCTTCACCACGAGAATATGGAATTTCCATTCACCTAACCAAGCATGATGATTATGTTGAATAGGAACCAAGACGGTGCACAGTTCAGTGATTCAGATACTGGTGCATAAACCATCGTACTACTATAGATAATCTGTCCTTAACCCTAAGGGACCATGTACACTGAGCCAACCAGTTGTGTGGTGCTGTGATGTGCTAACGTGTGTGGACCTACCATAATTCAATACCACGATACGTTGGGTTATCTGGCTGGCGCTAGAGTGGTATGCAATTCCTACAAGTTATCCGACGTCCAGTGTTGGATATGTATATTTTGATGAGTCAATCTATCCATACAATTAATCCAAGCCTGGTAGTTGTCAGTATAACTGACGATGTTTCGGATGCTAGGCATAGCACCGGGAGATGTGTGATGTTATAGATGACAAGTCATCAAATCCTAGTCATATAATCGATCGGGATCTGACGGTGCTCCCCACCTCCCAAGTCGAATCATGGCATCAGTAATAGGAGGGACTAAAGATCAGTGATCCGGGACAGTTAATCAGGGATCCGGTTGGAGCTAGAGATCATGAACCCTGAAGGTTTCACCCTGTCATTACGTATAGAAATTATTCTCCGACCTAGTTGGACACGTTAGATGCAAAGTAGCGCGATAGAGCGCAAGCCCGAAGCCTAAGAACCTAATTCACATATGTTAAGAGGTCATAGGGGTATTTTGGTCAATACTAAAATATGGCTCATAACATATTGAATATGGATCTTAAAATGAGCGGAATAATTTCAAGAGCTCATAGGCACTGACGAAACTCGATTCCAACTAGCGTACCTCATTCTATCTCTCTATCAGTGGTATGCCGATAAAAATGGGTATTCATCCAAGTTGTCATGGAGATAAGGGAAACCCTATCCCATGACCTTATTCCCTTGAAAAATCCACCCCTTCCTCTCTTGTGGCCATTATAGGGCTGACCATAAGTAGTTTACACTAGCGTAAGCCACTTGGGAACTGATCTATAAAGGCACAATGAGAGATGGAGAGTAAAAACCTAATATTCCCCTTGAGAAATCCGACCCCCCCCCCCCACCTCTCCTTTGTGGTTTCGGCCAAGAAAAAAAGGAAGAAGAAAGAAGAAAGGAAAGGAGAAGAAAGAAAGAGAAAGAGGAGGTATTTGAAGCACGCCATCGACTTTGCTACGTACCATTCTTTGTCGACGTGTCGTCCTTGCGCTCAGAGATAGGACACCATGGGTTTCTCCCTTCACAAAGGACAAGCTGCTATCCGACAGATTTCTTCTTGATTCATGTACGGTTCATTATCGTTCTGTTCTCTTCGGATCAAATATTTATAAGGTATGATGATTCTAAATACCCAACTAGATACACGCATGTCTTCCGTAGATCGTAGTATGCCTCTAGGGTAGCCATACATATGCTAGGTCATAGATTCACATGTAGATTGTTTAAAAGGTAGATTGTAATAAAATATACACCATGCGATCCTTGGATCTATCTTTTGCTTCCGCTGCGACTTTGATAATAGGAATCAATTCTAACAATTGGTATCAGAGCACGCTTCGGTGTATGTTTCATGCATGAATTCATGAAAACATCATATGAATATATAATGGTATATGTTTTCATCGGGGTTCGGCGTAGATCATGTATATGGATTGTGCTATATATCGTATCTTTGCAGGTGTCATGCTGAATAATAATCTGTGATTGCATGCCTCCGGGCCGGGGTCGGACCTCGAATTTATTTTTTGCATTGATTATTATTATGCTTGTGGATTTTAAGGCTTTAGAAGGGTGGGGGTGGAGGTTGGCCACCCTCGGTTCCTTGGCCATGTTTTCGGATTATTTCTTTTCCTTTCTAACAAAATTGTACAAGAATGAGCACTTGCTCAAAGCGTGTTAGTTTTTTCGGTCACAAGAAGAAGGAGATGAGATCTTGGCAGAACGGAAGAACATGATATCTTGGCTGTACTATTCAGGTTCAGGGATTGGACCCTGGACTTAATTCAGTTTGGATATTTTTTTTGTTATACTCTTTACTTTGTATTTAGAGAACCCCGATGATAATTTGTTTATCAGTCTTACTTGTGAGTTAGTCTCTAGATCAGGCTTAGGGTTAGTACTTAGCTTATAGATTCATCGGTGTCTCTATATGTTTCTAACACGTGTGAATCTGGTGGCTGTCTAAAAGAAAAAGTGATAATCGCCCTCGTGGTAGTTCAGGTAGCTGAGTACTGTGCACCAAGATAGACTCAGTGTTAGATTTGTTAAGAGATGACTAATAACCTTATAGGAAGTATGATAACCCTAGTGGGATGCCCTTTCCCCACAGTCCTATCGACCAAGTTAGGTTAGGATTCCACTAAGTGATACTCACTCCTAGTTGATATTTGATGGTAGTAAGAACTCATCACGATTTGGTTATGCCACCATTAGGTTGAGGTCTGACGGAGGTTGTCGGATATCCCTATTTGGCTAGCATCGAAACTTATAGTGAGATAAGGTCTACTATGACATCAGGTATCAAATTATGAACGAGGCGTCATACTAATAGGAGTCCTTTCCATGTTGACCTTAGTCTAGGGTCCAGATCTTAGGATTGTGAGCAGATTAGTGGATTATCGGGATCCTTGGAATCTATGTAATGTGATCCTTGCGAGAAAGGCAAAAACTGAGTATTCAAGGTAGGGACTATGATATTTTCCAAGGGGTACTAATGCTTCACAGGAAGGTTTGTAATCCTAGTGAGAGCACGGTAGACCAGGGTTTAGGTCTAGGAGGTTATGACCTTTCTAGACATGCATAAAACCTCATAAAGAAGGGATGTATAAGAGGTTCCCTCCAAAGGGGAGCCCCTAGCCTCCATAATCAACCGGCTAATGGTCTAGATGGGAGGTACGCAATTCGATATTCCTACCGGGTGAGAACTATATTTCCTTCTATGCTGGTTCACCTAATGATTTCCTTTGGGACGTGGAGGATGCCGGTGACAGTAAGTGATGGCTTTTTCCTGCACTGCGGGGGCCTATGAACTCCCCTGCTGATACCACCTAGATTTATAGGAAGCATCCGGAAGCTTGTATGAAGCAATCGTTGCTATACATGGCGGGTCACATAAACCTGGCCAAAAGGAAACTGAGAGGTTTTTCAATTTACCGTGGGTAATTCTGATAAAGATTGAGTCGTAAACACGCTGTTGGCATAAGCGATTGCATGTACTCACCGAGTTGCTGTCTCTAATAAAAAGTTGATAGTCTTAGTGCTTGAGCCCAATAAATTTTGATTCCTGGATGTCTCTACTGTAGGTGGTGAAAACATAGCGATTGGAGTAAACATTATCTATTTTTAAATTCTATAAAATAGATTATAGTAGACCCTAATTTGAGTTTTGTATTATTGTTTACAGAAAATATGACCAAGCTCGATCCCCTTACCTCAATCCATAATGGTTACGGGACCAAACTACGAGGATTAGAAGGTGCTCGTCCTAAGGGTTGGCAAATACAAGATTGCCCTAAGTACCCCTCAACCGGCCATGCCGGGACCAAGTTCTACTGAGGCCTAGTTGAATGAATGGAAAGACTGGCTAGACGCTGATGATATGTGTAAGTGCTACTTTATGGCATCCTTACAAATTGTCCTTCAGAAGTAAGTCAAAGACATAACATTCACTTCAGACATGATGCTCTATTTAAAAGAAATATTCGAGGGTTATAACCGAGTAACTCGTTACCTGACAATCAAGAAATTAGTATCCACAAATATGGCAGAGGGGACCTTAGTTTGGGATCATATGCTGAAATTGTTTGGCTATGTGAATGAACTTGGTTCCTTCAATGTCATCTTGGATGCAGAGATCCAAACTGATATTTTTCTTGCGTCTCTGTTAGGAACGTTTGAGGGCTTCATTACCAACTTTAACCTTAACTAGTTAGAGATGACTAACGTAGAGCTCCTAGAGGCGCTTTAGGCGGCAGAGGATGGGATGAAGGCAGGTGCCCAATCCCTAAACATAGAGCGAAAATCTTTTCTGAAAGCCAAAGGCAAGTTTCAAAAAAGAAAGTCTAAGAAGCTCGTAAATATGGACCAGATGCAGTTGCAGATTCCTAAGTAGGATGGTCCACCGAAGCCCAAAGAAAAATACTTCCGATGTGGCAAGAAGGGGCACTGGAAGGGTGACTACCGGCTCCCAAGAAGACTGAGACAGGTATATCCGAAATCCACATAGTGGAATTCCTTGTAGCATCCAGTTGTTCTCCAATCTCATGGATTGTGGATTCTGGTTCCACTAATCATGCTTGTAATAATTTGTAGGGGTTTAAGAAGACAAGAAAACTGGATGATGGGGAGATCATCCTGAGCATCGGAACCAAGGTCATGGCAGAGGTTGTGCCAGTTGGAGATGTCGTCTTGTAGTTTTTTTTATGAAAAAAGTTTATTACATAGAGATACACTTTATGTACCATCCTTACGACGAAACTTAATTTTTGTTTTCTTATTGAATAATAGAGATTTTCAGTTTTATTTGATACTTCTGATGTATCAATTAAATTGAATAGTTCCTTTGTTTGTAAGGGAAAGACACATAATGGTCTCTATATAATTAACTACACTCATAAGCAGGATAACATAATTGAAGCCGGTATGATTAACTCATCGAAAAGAAAAATTTTATCAGATAAATAAACACTTCTTTGGCACCTAAGGCTTGGGCACATAACCTCAGACATGATTCACAGATTGATCAAGATGGGACTTTTGAGTCCATATATTTTAAAAAACCTACCGACGTGTGAGTATTGCCTTGAAGGCAAGATGACTAAAAGAACTTTCCAAGCCAAAGGTAGTAGATCCCATGAAGTATTGGAATTAGTACACACTGATATATGTGGGCCCATAAGTGTCCGTGCTATAGGAGACTTCGAGTATTTTATCATCTTCATGGATGATCACTCGAGGTTTGGGTACATATACCTAATACGGCAAAAGTCTGAATCCTTTGATAAGTTCAAGGAGTTCAGAGCTGAAGCAGAAAATCAGACGGGTAAGAGTATCAAGTCTCTTCGATCAAATCAAGGAGGCGAATACATATCAGATGAATTTATTGGGTACCTATGTGAGTATGGGATTGTATCCCAGTTGACTGCACCAGGGATATCACAACAAAATGGTGTCTGAGAGAAGAAACTAAACTTTGTTAGACATGGTTCGGACTATGATGAGTTATGCATCGTTGTCACCTAGTTTTTAGGGATATACCCTAGAGACGGCAACATATACCTTGAACTTTGTTCCATCAAAGTTAGTACCCCTGACTCCTTGGGAGCTATGGTTGAAGCGAAAGCCAAGCCTATAACACTCTAGAATTTGGGATTGTCCAGCATATATGCAAAAGGACAAGCGAGATAAAATGGAGTCAAAGACTACGGTATGTATGTTCGTTGGGTATCCAAAAGGGATAAATGGTGGTCTGTTTTATAATCCTGAGAATAGAAAGGTTATCGTTTCGACGAACGTTGTATTCCTAGGGTAGGATTATTTAATGGACCATAAACCCACCAGTAAAGTAGTTCTTGAAGAATGGCTTGGCACTGATGGAAATACACAGACAGAAAACATAGTTGGAGCCGATACCACTGAGATTAATGATACTATAGAACCATCTCCTATGGAACCACCGCAGGGTCGTCGCAGTGGAGGGACCACAAGTGCTCCTGATAGATACATTAGAGAAACCTTCTTGGTGGATCTAGAGTTTTAAGAGGATGATCCTCTGAACTACGACAAAGCGATGGTATCCTAGCTCTGACCATACAGCATTACAGAAAGCCATGGAGGCAGAACTAACATCGATGTCCCAAAACTCAGTCTGGATACTTGTAATACTACTTCACAACATTAAACATGTTGTGTGTAAGTAGGTGTACAAAAGAAAATGAGGTCCGGATGGTACCATTGAGACTTACAAAGCTAGACTAGTCGCTAAGGGTTATACCCAACGAGAAGGGATCGACTATGATGAAACCTTTTCGCCAGTGACTATGCTTAAGTCTATCCGGATCCATTTATCCATTGCAACTTATTATAATTGGGAGATCTGGCAAATGGACGTCATGATCGTATTCCTTAACGGAGATTTGGAAGAAGACATCTATATGTTTCAGCCTCCAGGCTTTATCGCAAAGGGTTAGGAAAGTCTGGTGTGCAAGTTGTAAATGTCCATTTATGGGCTGAAGCAAGCATCCAGAAGTTAGAACATACGTTTTGATCATGCTATCCAGTCTTATGGATTTGAACAGAACGTAGATGAAACATGTGTTTATAAAAAGAGTGATAAGACTACAGTAGTTTTTCTAGTTCTTTACGCATGATATCCTGCTTATTAGAAACGATGTTAGAACATTGTCTACAGTGAAGGTGTGGTTGTCCTCTCAATTTGAAATGAAAGACCTGGGTGAAGCGAATTATATTTTGGGGATCAAGGTAACTCAAGATCGTCAGAACAAGATTCTTTTGCTGTCACAGTCAGCCTATATAGATACTATCTTGGTCAGATTCAGTATGCACAACTCCAAGAAGGGACTTGTTCCATTCAGATATAGAATGAAATTATCCAAGGATCTGGGTCCTAAGACTTATAAGGAGAGGGAAGAGATGCAAAAGATACCTTATGCTTCGACTATAGGGAGTCTAATGTATTTCATGCAGTGCACAAGACTAGATATATGCTATATAGTAGGCATGATGGACAGGTATCAGTCAAATACGAGTCCAAGGCACTGGACTGCTATGAAAAGTATACTCAAGTATCTCCGTAGGACGAGAGATTATGAGTTAGTTTACTTTTCACAGGAACTGACACCGATTGGATACACAGATTTTGAGTTTGCAGTAAATTCAGAATCTAGGAGATCGATATCGGGAGTTATTTTTATTGGAAGAAGGAACTGTCAGTTGGAGGAGCGTGAAGTAGGGATGCATCACGGATTTGACGACAATGGCTGAGTACGTTGCGATGTGTGAGGCGATCAAAGAGGCGGTGTGACTCATAAAGTTTCTCACAGACTTAGGATGTGTACTGGGAGCTCAAAATCCTATTGTCCTTTACTGTGACAATAGTGGAGCAGTAGCACAATCCAAGGAACCAAGATATAACTATAAGAGTAAGCATATCGAGCAGAAATACTACACTATTCGGGACTTACAGAAGCGAGGGCAGGTTATAGTGACTCAAGTGGTGTTTGTAGATAACATGACGGATCCTTTCACAAAGGTGTTACCGACCAAGGCTTTTGAGAAGTACGTGGATGCCATGGGAGTTAAGACTGTTATTCCCGCTAAGCCAAGTGGGAGATTGTTGTAGCTCATGTGTCCTAAGAGTGGATTTTCTATATTAACATTAATAAACATGACTTTGGTTATTGCTTTAATTAGAATACTAATTTGGGGTATGTTAATTCATATATAATAAAGGACCCTAGGGAATACAGTAGGCCACTGAGGTGCATAGTGAATCCATGCTTGGGAAACCCAGTGGACCGGTTTTGCATAGACCTAGAACTAGTTTACAGCTTTGGTGATGCCGGTTGCTTCACTGAGAATAAACTATTGGCAGGTAGAGGATGTGGTAAAGTCTCCACCATATGAACGTGGGATTTTCATTCACCTGATCAAACATGATGATCGTGTTGAACAGAAACCAAGATGGTGTATAGTTCAGTGATTCAGACATTGATGCATAAACCATCTTACTACTATAAATAATATGTCCTTAATCTTGAGAGATCATGTACACTGAGCCAACCAGTTGTGTGGTGCTTTGATGTGCCAACGTATGTGGACCTACCATAATTCAATACCATGGTATGTTGGGTTACCTGACTAGTGCTAGAATGGTATGCAATCCCTATAGGTTATCCGACGTCCAGTGTTGGATGGGTGTGTTTTGATGAATCAAGCTGTCCACACAATTAATTCAGGCCTGGTAGTTGTCAGTATGACTGACGAAGTTCTGGATGCTAGGCATAGTACCGGAAGGTATGTGGTGTTATATATGACAAGTCATTAAATCCTAGTCAGATAATCGATCGGGATCTGATGGTGCTCCCTACTACCCGAGTTGAATTTGGCACTAGTAATAGGAGGGACTAAATATTATCAAAGTATAGTAAAGAACAGGGTTATAAGGGAGTAACATAAGTTTAGGATCACTAGAGTTCAATTCGCATCGCACTCTGGGTGGCTACGTGAGTTAATTGGATCGTGGTTGATTAACGGAACTTTCGTTGTGTTACCAAAATAGTTAATAAGGGATCCGATTGAAGTTAGAGATCCTGAACCCTGAAGATTCTACACTGTCTTTGTGTATAGGAATTATTCCCTGACCTAGTTGGATATGTTAGATCTAAGTAGCGCGATGGAGTGCAAGCCCGAAGCCTAAGAACCTAATTCATATATATTAAAGGATCATAGGGGTATTTTGGTTAATATTGAAATATGGCTCGAAACATACTGAATATGGATCTTAAAATGAGCAAATAATTTCAGGAGCTCATAGACACTGACGAAACTCGATTCTGACTAGTGTACCTCATTCTATATCTCTATCAGCAGTATACCGACAAAAGGGTATTTTTGTCCAAGTTATCATGGAGATAAGGGAAACCCTATCCCATTACCTTATCCCTTTGGAGAAATCCACCCCCCCTCTCTTGTGGCCATCTTAGTGCTGGCCACAAGTAGTTTACTCTAGCGTAAGCCACTTGGGGACCAATCTATAAAGACACAAAGAGAGGGGGAGGAAAAAAAATCTAATTTTCTCTCACTCCCATTAAGAAATCCAACCCCCCCCCCTCTTTCTCTCTCCTCTGTGGTTCCGGCCAAGAAAAAGGAGGAAGAAGAAAGAGGAAGAAAAAAGAAAGGAAAGGAGAAGGAAGAAGAAGAGAGAAAGAGAAAGAGGAGGTATTCGAGATACGCCATCGACTTCGCTACGTATCATCCTTCGTCTGCGCTTCGTCCTTGCACTCAAAGATAGGATGTCGTGGGTTCCTCCATTCGCAAAAGAGAAGGTGCTATCCGACAGATTCTCTCTTGATTCATGTGCGATTCATTATCATTCCATTCTCTTCGGATCAAAGATCCATAAGGTATGATGATTCTAAACACTTAACTAGATGCATGCATGTCTTCCATAGATCATAGTTTGAAATATAAATTGTAATGAAACATACACTATGAGATCCTCGGATCTATCTTTTGCTTCTGCTACGACTCTGATAATAGGATTCAATTCCAATAGGTATGACTTCTAACTTGTAGATCTAGTGTAGATAGAACATTCATACATGCTAGAATGTTCTTTGTGCTAGATCGATGTTAGGGATAACGTATTTGCCATACTAGATTTATACATGCACATGTAGATTATTTCGATAAAAGTTTTGATATATAACGCACACCACCCATGGTCTTCAGACCTACCCTTTGCTTCCACTGTGGGCCTCTACCAAAGAATTATTTCCAATAATTGCTTCCCGAAGGAGCAATCGCTGGACACCGCGATCTTGGACTTCATGGGAGGACTGATTCCCGAGAAGATCATAACGTCGGACTTTGCTTTCAAGCCGAGAGACTCCCGTCTCCCTCAAAAATAATATGCCCGGAAGAAGCAAACCTCTGCTCCTCCCAAGATCGGGACGAGCAGGGGGGCCAAGGGCGGCGGTACCCCAGGCGACAACCCTTGAAAGAAGGCGGGTAGGAAGCAGGCTTCCCCCTATCAATATCGTCGATGCCGATACCTTGGAGATGCTCAACCAAGTTGACAGCGCACCATCACCGTCGCCTCCTCACAGCGACTCCACCCCAGGTCAGTTACAAGCTCCCCTCATACTACCTCAACAATCATCTCTACCTCGAGTCCTGCTCAGGAATCGCCCGTAGTTCAACGAATGATCACCATAGTCGAGCCCAATGATCCGTGCATTGAGCTCCTTCTCTCCATCGTAGAGGTGGAGTCTAGGATGGCACGGATTTTGATGCAAGGTTTCCCTGGCGATCTCTCAATGCCCCTCTTTGTTGCAGTGATGAACCCGGAGATGAAGGTTGGCAAGAGGTGGAGGAAGGTCGTCAGTTCCACCCCTTGCACCATGGGGGGGCAGGACGACTCAGTCTGTCTCGCCCAGGAAGCCTTCATAAAGGCGCTCATGGAGAGGAAGGTCGCTCTCCTAGAGGCTGGACTAGGGTCTAACGTCGGTTCCAACTCGGACGAGAAAGAGCCACTTTCTTCGGAGCTATCCTTGGTGCCGCCTCCAGGACCTCCTCGCTCGGGAATTGAGGCTTCCGAGCTCAAAGTGCCACCTCCCCCCTCTGATGTGGGTACCGCAGATATCGACGGACCAACTAGCTTCATATCTCCTGGGGTCACTCTCGCTCCCTCACAGGGTGGGTTGGCACTACAAAGCCCACCTCATGAGCCCACCCTAGAAAGCATCGACCCTCGGGAGGTCTGGGGGACTGGTCTACATGTCTCCTATCCTAGAGCTCGCCAGCTCTAGTTCGTTGAGCTCCCGCTACGCGGACTCGTCAAAGGAGGAGACGGAGCTTGACAACGAGGAGCTGGTCAAACTAGATTGTAGGGTTGGGGGTGACCGCGTTCCAGAGGTCCCTCCGCCGACCTCTCCAATCGCGGTGCCGGTTTCTACCCCTGTCGCCTCCGCTGCCATAGGCTCGAGTCACTCAGGAGCTGTTGCGGTCCCTTCGACCACCGAGGGTGAGGGGAGGGCCCCCAACTATCTTCGCGAGATGCTGAGCCACAACATCTTCGCTTAGGCCCCTTATCTGGCGGTCTGTGGCTGGCTCATAGAGGTATTCTCGATCTCTCCTATTGCTTGCCTTATTCCTCTTAACATTTTGTATTTTGTTTCCTCAGATAGGGCGGGGAGCTCGAGCCTTTGCCGATGAGGCTCACTCCGTCAGGCATGATCTCGTCGCCCTCTACGACAACACCCTGCATGGCTTAGAGCGTCAGCTTAACGATCACATTCATCAGCTCCGCCTTGCGGATCGCTCTGCCGAGCTAGAAGAGCAAGTAGCTGAGCTGCGCCGGCAATCTATCGATTTAGCGAAGAAGTCTGCGTTGGCTGAGGAGGTTAGCGCTCAACTCAACGGCGAGCTCCAAGAGGCAATCTAGGCGAAGGAGGTCGCTCAAAGGAGATGCACTCAAAGGGTCTCCAAGCGCAGCAAGCTCGACTCCAGGCTCAGCTCAATGATCTCCTGCAGAAGGACGTCGTCGCTGCTGTTGAGAGGTACAAAGTGGAGAGGTCGAAGAAGAGATGCTACCAAGACGACAGTGGGGCGGACGCGAACAAGCCTTAAGCTCATTTTTGTAATTTCTTTGTAACGCCTCCTTGCTTTAATGAATAGCTCTTCTAGGCATTGTTGCCTTTGTTGTCGAAGCATGTTTACCCTTGAGGTTGTTCAGCAGTTTCAAGGATCCTACCCCAAGCGAGGCAACTAAACTGTAAAACAGAGACCGCAAAAAGATCAATGCGTAAGAAAACTCGATATGCCCAATAAAACGCAAACTAGCCTTTGAACTTGGAAAAACTCAGAATTCAAGACTTAAATCAATACCTCCAAAGTTCAAGAGTTCAATATTTTAATTTTAAAAACAAATGAAGTGCTAGTTGCCCCATACCCAGTTAAGAACCTTCTCCACCTCGTCACTGGACTTACCTTTAGCTCATTTTAGGTAGCTCTCGTAGTCCTTTTTGTGGCCTCACCAATTCCGAGGTTCAAGGAGTTACCGAGGGATTTTCAGGTCACCTAAATAGCCCCCCCTGAATCAACCCGGGTTGCTTCCGATCGTAATATGTGAATGCGAAGGAGCCCGGTCTAGCTTAAAGCCTAACGACGACAAACTACCCCGGCGATCTCAAGGTTGCTCAAGACGACCTCTGAGAACCCTAGTCTTGCTTAGAGTCTACATACCAGCAGACTACCTCGGCGATCTCAAGGACATTCGGGATGGCCTCTGAGAATCCCGATCTTGCTTAAAGTCCATATATCAGCGGGCTATTATGACGATCTGAAGGTTGGGTACACAAGTCAAAAAGGAACCAACAAATACTTTGAAGTTGCCACTTTTATTCCCAATGAGTTTACAAAAGAGAGCAACCATGTGCTAAGGGTAATACTTTCAAAAATGGACGACGTTCCATGGTCGCTCCAAGAGGTTGTCATTGGAGGTTTTCAGCCTGTTGGAGCCTGACCCTCCAGCGTTGTGCACAATATAAGGACCTTCCTAGTTCGCTAAGAGCTTCCCAACGTTAGGTTCTTGCGTGTTAGCGAACACCTTTCGCATTACAAGATCGCTAGATCTAAATGCTCGATGGCGGACTCTCTTGTCGTAGGATTTCTTAAATAGGCAACCCCAAAGAATGAGGTATCGATCGGCGCTCTTCTCTATCCACCAAGCTTCTTCTCTATCACCATGGAGCTCGACTTCTCGGAGATAGCAAATTATCAGCAAGGTCAAACTTGGGAGAGGATCCTCGGCAGAGATTTGATTCACAGCGTTTCTTTCATCAAGTTGGATTCGGGGGTGGTCTTTCACCTCTATCACTATCTACCGAACTTCGAGACCTCCGAATACGGAGGCGGTATTGGTGAGGGCGTCAGCCCACTTGTTGTCAGATCACGGGATTTGCCCGAACTAAATCTTTCTGAACTTTATGGCCATGCTCTTGACGAGATCTACATAGCTCACCATCCATGCATCCCGGGCGGCATAGTCACCGTTGATATGGCAAATGATTAGCTTAGATTCATTGAAGACTTCAAGCTTTCTCATGCCGATGTCACTTGCAAGTTCCAGGCCGACTAGGAACGCTTCGTATTCTGCCTCGTTATTTGTGGCTGCAAAATTAAGTCGGATGGACTTTTCGAGGATTACCTCTTTGGAAACTAGCACGACCCCGATCCCTGCTCCGAAGACTTTGGATGAGCCGTCGACAAAGAGCTTCCATTCGCCCGTAGCCGCCAATTCGGTCTAGAAGTGATCTCATTGATCATCAAGGAACCTCGCCCTCCCAGGGTGCGCTTCCGTAGGCTCATCTTCCTACAGAGGAACGGGCTCTTCGATAGGGAAGTCTGCTAGAAAGTTAGCAAGAGCTTGCCCCTTGACAGTAGTTCAGGGAGTATAATCCAATCCATAGGCGGTGAGTTCTGCAGACCATCGATAGAGCCTTCCAGCCACCGAAGGTTTAGAGAGCGCGCTCCCGAGAGGGTGCTCAGTGATGACTCTTATGGGATGCACTAAAAAATATGGATGAAGCTTCCTCGCAGCCAGAACCAATGCCAAGGCGACCTTCTCGATTGGTCGATATCACCGCTCGGCGAGAAGTATAGTGTGGCTCACAAAATACACTGGCTTTTCGAGCTTCGCTACTTCTACCATAAGGACTCCACTCACTGCATGCTCGGTGATGGAGAGATATGCGTCGAGCTCATCCCCAATTCTAGGAGCAGCTAGTATTGGAGGGCGGGCTAGATAGCTCTTTATCCTTTGGAATGCGATCTCACACTTCTCATCCCAACGAATAGTGGTTTCTTTTCGAAGAAGCTCAAACAAAGGCCGACAAACGTCGGAAGACTTTGCAATGAAGTGATTCAGGGTCGTGATTCGTCCGCTCAGCACCTGGACCTCTTTTTGCATCCTTAGCAATGGCATCATGATGAGCGCTCTGATTTATTTGAGGTCGGCCTCGATCCCACGATGGGTGACCAGGTACCCCAAGAACTTTCAAGAGGTTACTCTAAATGAGCATTTTTCTGGGTTAAGCTTCATTCGGAATTTTCTCAGGATGTCAAACACTTCTTTGAGGTCGGCGATATGCCCTTTTTGCTCCCGACTCCTTACCAAAAGGTCATCTATAAAGACCTTGGCATTCTTGCCGATATAATCTTTGAACATGCTGGTGACTAACCTCTGGTAGGTCTCTCTAGCATTCTTGAGTCCGAACGGCATCACCCAGTAGTAGAACAACTTCTGGTACCCCGCTCAGGAGAAAAAAGTGATATGTTCTTGATCATCGGGATGAAGATATATCTGTTTATATCCAGAGTACTTGTCCATGAATGAGAGAGCCCGGAATCCGACAGTGGTGTCTATCAGAGACCTGATTCTGGAAAGAAGGAACCCATTATTTGAGCAAGCTTTGTTGAGATCGGAGAAGTCTACGCATACTCGGACGAATCCATTTTTCTTCGGCACAACCACAATATTGGAGATCCACTCAGAAAAATAAGCTTCGAGAACGAAGTCGGCCCACTCTAGTTATTCTATTTCTACCTCCACGGCAGCGGCCTTTGCGATCACAAATATGCTGAGCTTTCTGCTTTACCGGAGGGAAATCGAGCGAGGTGTGCAAACGATGGCAGGCGACCTTGGGGTCGATTTTGAGCATGTTAGCGAAGCTACAATCAAATACATCCTGATATTCTTTGAGGAAAGCCATGAAGTAGACAACCTCGGCATTGGTTAATGATGTCCCAAAGCAGGTAATCCTTTGAATCCCATCATCTCCGATGTCAATATCTTGGAGGGGTTTGGCGATGGGCGACCTCTTTCTCGAAGTACCCCCCGATTTTTCGGCCGCACAATGCTCTCGGCATGCACCGCCCCCACCCGTACCGGCTAACCGCATGGGTGAAGAGAAAGAATCTAGCAGCTCGACTACAAGTTGAGGTCCTCTATCGACAGCGCCCTCTTCGTCTGTGCTGGCTATTCACTTTGGACTGGAGAGCGGTCTTGGCAGCTCGACTACGTGTGGGGCTTCTTTGCTGACATCTTCCACTTCTCCCTTGCCAGCTTTCTGCTTGGATGGAGGGGATCTGTCGAAAGATTGGAGAATCTCACCAACCCCGGCATTTGGATTAGAGGACGATTCGATCAGGGGAGCAGCTAACTGCTAAGAAGGTGCCAGCCTCTTGGCCTCTCTAGGAGTGCCGACAGCGGAGAGGTGGTAAACATCATGTTCGCATCAAGTGGCAGCAACCTGGCCACCTCGTATGACCATTTCTCTCGATGGGATAGGGAATTTGAGGGCTTGATGGTTGGGCGAAGACATCGCATTTATCTGTTTAATCCAAGGTCGTTCGAGGATAGCATTGAAGGCAGATTTCCCATCCACGACATCGAACCGGGTTTGCCAAACTTCAGGACCCACTGTAATGGTAAAGGTAATCTCCCTAACGTCCTTAGCTACCTTGCCCGTGAAGCCACTCAGGGAAGCTGTTGGGGGAGACAAATCAACCCATTGTAAACCCATTTGATGGAAAGCCGATAGAAACAGGATGTCTACCGTGCTCCCTGAGTCGACCAATATCTGACATACCTCAATGTTGGCTATCATGAGGCATATAATTAGCGGGTCATTGTGGGGAGTGACAACACCGGCCATATTGTCCTCTAAGAACCATATGAAGTCTCGGGCTGTCGGTCGGGGAGTTTGAAGTAAAGTTGGTTGCAGTAAGACAGAGTGCACCTTTTGCGTTCGCTCAACCTCCCATACTTGTCGTCGCACCTCGTTGCTCGACCTCGGCTCGTCTAGGTGTCCGGCGATGGTGTGGCAGATTGGCGGGCTGTCCGGGGGAGGTGGTGGTCAAGCCGACTCCACTACTCCCGGGTGGTCTTATTCTCTTGGGATACACAAAGTGACGACCTCGAACCATCGCGACTGTGAGATGAACTGGTCCAGGTGACCCAGTCTGATGAGGTCTTCGAGATGGCTCTTCAGAGCTTGATACCGATTAGTGTGATGCTCGACGCCTCTGTAGAACGAGCATCGCCTGGTGTTGTCGATGGATCCTGGCTTGCCTTGCTAAAGGGAAGGAGGTTACTGGACAAAGGGCTCATTCCGGACTTGGTGCAGGGTTGTCAGGGAGAAAGGGTCATTATAGTGAAATCCAGCTCTCTCGGGGGGGGGGGGGGGGGGGGGGCAAACACTAGTTCATCAGTCTTCCGGTCACCACGACTGGCACCACTGGGGTGTTGTAGCCAGCGGCACTGAAGGCGCCGTGACCGGCACTACGGAGGATGCCTCATGGCGCTCTACAACCTTTACGATGAGAGGTCGCAAGTGTTAGAATTGGATCCGCTTATTAGAGTCGCAGCAAAAGCAAAAGATAGATCCGAAGATCATACGGTGTATGTTTCATTACAATTAATTCTACAAAACAATCTACATGCAAATCTATGATATTAGCATATGTGCGGACACCCTAGAAGCATACTACGACCTACGGAAGACATGCATGCATCTAGTTAGGTATTTAGAATCATCATACCTTATGGATCTATGATCTGGAGGGAACAAAACGATGATGAACCGCACTTGATTCGCAAAGGAAGCTGTCGGATAGCACCTTGTCCTTTGCGAATTGAGGAATCCTCGAAGTCCCGTCTCTGAGTGCAAGGACTACGAGCCGACGGAGGAATTCGTTGCGAAGACGATGGTGTGCTGGTAGATATCCTCCTTCTCTCTCTCTCTCTCTCTCTCTCTCTCTCTCTCTCTCTCTCTTCTTCCTTCTCCTTCCTTCCTCCTTTTTCTTCCTCTTTCTTCCTTGGCCGAAACCTCAGAGAGGGAGAGGGGGTTGGGTTTTAGGAGATGGGAGAGCCCTAGGGCCGGCCCCTCCCCCTCCAATCTACATATAGGGCCGGCCTCCTAGTGCCATACACAAGCTAGGGCCGGCCCTAAAGAGATTAGGATAAGGGGGGGTCGGTTTTAGGGTTTCCAAATGTCTATCGTGAAGCCTGGACGAAAACGCCCTTTACAAAAAGTGAAAAACTGAAAGAGAGATTGAATGAGGTGCGCTACTCGGAATCGAGTTTCGTCAGTGCCTATAAGCTCCTGGAATTATTCCGCTCATTCTAAGATCCATATTCAATATGTTCTAAGCCATATTTTAGTATTTACCAAAATACCCTTATAGCCCCTAACACATATGAATTAGGTTCTTAGACTCCGGGCTTGCGCTCCATCGTGCTACTTCGCATCCAACGTATCCAACCAGGTCGGGGAACAATTCCTATACGCAACGATAGGGTGGAACCTTCAGGGTTCGGGAACTCTAGCTCCAACCGGATCCCTGATTAACTGTTCCGGTGAAACACCGAAAGTTCCGTTAATCAGCCCTAATCCGATTAACCCGCATAGCCACCCAGAGTGCGACGCGAGTTGAACTCTAGTGATCCTAAACTTATGTTACTCCCTCGTAACCCTGTTCTCTACTATACTCCGATAATCCTCAGTCCCCCTATTACTGGTACCATGATACGACTCGGGCGGTGGGGAGCACCGTCAGATCCTGATCGATCATCTGACTAGAGTTTGATGACTTGTCATCTATAACACCACACACCTTCCGGTGCTATGCCTAGTATCCGGAACATCATCAGTCATAATGACAACCACCAGGCCTGGGTTAATTGTGTGGACAGATTGACTCATCAAAACGCACCCATCCATCACTGGACGTCAGATAACCTTTGGGGATTGCATGCCACCCAAACGTCAGCCGGGTAACCTAATGTACCGTGGTATTGGACTATGGAAGGTCTGCACACGTAGGCACATCAAAGCACCATACAACTAGTTAGCCCAATCGCATGGTCCCTCAGGGTTAAGGACGGATTATCTATAGTAGTAAGACGGTTTATGCACCAGTGTCTGAATCACTGAACTATGCACCGTCTTGGTTCCTGTTCAACACGATCATCATGCTTGGCCAGGTGAATGGGAATCCCACGTTCCCGTGGTGGAGACTTCACCACATCCTCTACCTGCCAACAGCTTATTCTCGGTAAATCGACCGGCATCACCAAAGTTGTGAACTAGTTCTAGGTCTACACAGAACTGGTCCACTGGATCTCCCAAGCATGGATCCACCATGCGCCTCAGTAGCCTACTGTGTTCCCTAGGGTCCTTTTATTATATATGTATTAACATATACTATAGTAGTATTCTAATTAAAGCAATAACCAAAGTCATCTTTATTAATGTTAATACAGAAAATCCACGCTCAGGACACACGAGCTACAACAATCTCCTACTTGGCCTAGCGGGGAATAATAGTCTTAACTCCCATGGTATCCACGTGCTTCTCAAAAGCCTTGGTCGGTAACGCCTTTGTGAAAGGATCCGCCATGTTATCTGCAGACGCCACCTGAGTCACTGCAACCTCCCCTCACTTCTATAAGTCTCGGATAATATAGTATTTTCACTCGATATGCTTACTCTTCTGGTAATATCTTGGCTCCTTGGATTGTGCTACCGCTCCACTATTGTCACAGTAAAGGACAATAGGATCTTGAGCTCCCGGTACGCATCCTAAGTCTGTGAGGAACTTCTTAAGCCACACCGCCTCCTTAGCTGCTTCGCACGCCGCAACGTACTCAGCCTCTATCGTCGAATCCGCGATGCATCCCTGCTTCATGCTCCTCTAACTAATAGCTCCTCCTCCTAATGAAAACACAAACCCTGATATCGATCTCCTGGATTCCGGATCTTACGCAAAGTCAGAATCCGTATATCCAATCGGCATTAGTTCCTGAGATGAGTAAACTAACTCATAATCTCACGTCCTACGGAGATACTTGAGTATACTTTTCACAGCAGTCCAGTGCCCTGGACCCGAATTTGACTGATACCTGCCCATCATGCCTACTGCATAGCATATATCTAGTCTCGTGCACTGTATAGCATACATCAGACTCCCTACAGCCGAAGCATAAGGTATCTTCTACATCTCTGCCCTCTCCTCATGAGTCTTAGGACCCTGATCCTTGGACAATTTCATTCCATGTCTGAATGGAACCAGTCCTTCTTGGAGTTGTGCATACTGAATCTGACCAAGATAGTAGCTATGTATGCTGACTATGACAGCGAGAGAGTCTTGTTCTGGCGATCTCAAGTTACCTTGATTCCCAGAACATAACTCGCTTCACCCAGGTCTTTCATGTCAAATTGAGCACACCTTCACTGTAGACAATGTTCCAACATCGTTTCCAATGAGCAGGATATCGTCTACGTAAAGCACTAGAAAAATTACTGTAGTCTTATCGCTCCCTTTATAAACACATGGTTCATCCATATTCTGTTTAAATCCATAAGACTAGATAGCCTGATCAAAACGCATGTTCCAACTTCTGGATGCTTGCTTCAGTCTATAAATAGACCTTTGCAACTTGCACACCAGACTTTCCTGACCTTTTACGACAAAGCCTAGAGGCTGAGACATATAGATGTCTTCTTCCAAATCCCCGTTGAGAAATGCGGTCTTGACGTCTATTTGTCAGTTCTCCCAATCATAATGGGCTGTAATGGATAAGAGAATCCGGATAGACTTAAGCATAGCCACTGGCGAAAAGGTTTCGTCATAGTCGATCCCTTCTCGCTGGGTATAACCCTTAGCGACTAGTCTAGCTTTGTAAGTCTCAACGGTACCATCCGGACCTCTTTTTCTTTTATACACCCACTTACATCCAACATGTTTAATATTGTGAGGCAGTGTTACAAGTGTCTAGACCGAGTTTTGGGACATCGATGTCAATTCTGCCTCTATGGCTTTCTGCCATGCTGCATGGTCAGAGGATACCATCGTTTTGTCATAGTTCAGAGGATCATTCTCTTGAAACTCTGGATCTACCATGAAGGCTTCTCCAATGTATCTATCAGGAGCACTTGTGGTCCTCCCACTGTGACAAGCCTCGGTGGTTCTATAGGAGTAGATTCTACAGTATCGTTTATCTTAGTAGTATCGGCTCCCACTATGTTTTCTGTCTACGTACTCCCATCAGTACCAAACAATTCTTCAAGAACTACTTTACTGGTGGGCTTATGGTATATGCTGCCGTCTCTAGGGCATATCCCCAAAAACTAGGTGACAATGTTGCATAACTCATCATAGTCTGAACCATATCTAACAAAGTTCGATTTCTTCTCTCAGATATACCGTTTTGTTGTGGTGTCCCTGGTGCAGTCAACTGGGATATGATCCCATGCTCACGTAGGTACCCAATAAATTTATCTGATAGGTATTCGCCTCATCGATCCGATTGAAGAGACTTGATAATTTTACCCATCTGCTTTTCTGCTTCAGCTCTGAACTCCTTGAACTTATCAAAGGATTCAGACTTCCACCGCATTAGGTATATATATCCAAACCTTGAGTGATCATCCGTGAAGGTGATGAAATACTCGAAGCCTCCTATGGCACGGACACTTATGGGCCCACATACATCAGTGTGTATCAACTCTAATACCTCCTGAGATCTGCTACCTTTGGCTCGGAAAGATCTTTTAGTCATCTTGCCTTTCAGGCAAGACTCACACGTTGGTAGGCTTTCTGAAATATCTGAACTTAAAAGTCCTACCTTAACCAACCTGTGAATCTTGTCTGAGGCTATGTGTCTAAGCCTTAGATGTCAGAGGAGTGTTGGATTATCTGAGGGATTTTTTTTTTAGATGAATTAACCACACCGACTTCAATTATGTTATCCTGCTTTTGATTGGAGTTAATTACATAGAGATCATTCTATGTCTTTCCCTTACAAACAAAGGAACCATTCAATTTAATTGACACACCAGAAGCATCAAATAAAACTGAAAAACCTTCATTAATTTAATAAGGAAACAAAAATTAAATTTTGTCTCAAGGACGGTACATAAAGTATGTCTCTAAGTAATAAACTTTTTCTATCAAGAAACTGTAAGATGACATCTCCAACTGCTTCAGCCTCTGCCACGGCCTCAGTTCCCATACTTAGGATTATATCCCCATCACCCAGTTTTCTTGTCTCCTTGAACCCCTGCAAATTATTGCAAGCATGGTTAGTGGAACCAGAATCCACAATCTATAAAACTGGAGAACAACTGGATGCTACAAGGGATTCCATTATGTGGATTTGAGATATACCTGTCTCAGCCTTTTTGGGAGCCGCGCAGCAGTTACCCTTCTAGTGCCCCTTCTTGCCGCATCGAAAATATTTTTCTTTCGGCTTCGCCGGACCATTCTGCTTAGGAACCTGCGACTGCACCTGGCCCATCTTTACGGGCTTCTTAGACTTTCTTTTCTGAAATTTGCCTTTGGCTTTCAGAGAAGAATTCCGCTCTATGTTCAGGGATTGGGCTCATGCCTTCATCCCGTCCTCTACCGCCTGGAGCGCCGCTAGGAGCTCTGCGTTAGACATCTCCAACCGGTTAAGGTTGAAGTTGGTAACAAAGCCCTCAAACGTTCCTGACAGAGATGCTAGAAAAATGTCGGTCTGGATCTCTACATCCAAGATGACATCGAAGGAACCAAGCTTATTCATATAGCCAAATAATTTCAGTATATGATCCCGAACTAAAGTCCCCTCTGCCATCTTTGTGGACACCAATTTCTTGATGCTCAGGTAACGAGTTACCCGACTACGACCCTGGAATATTTCCTTTAAATAGTGCATCATATCTGAAGCAAAGGCCATGTCTTCGACTTGCTTCTGAAGGACGATCTGCACGGATGCCACTATGTAGCACTTGCACATCTCATTAGTATCTAGCCAGTCTTTTCATTCCTTCAACTGAGCCTCAGTAGCACTTGGTCCCGGCATGGCCGGTTGAGGGGTGCTTAGGGCAATTATGTATTTACCAACCCTTAGGATGAGCATCAGGTTACGCTTCCAATCCTTGTAGTTTGGTCCCGTAAGTTTGTTATCATTAAGGATGGAGGCAAGGGGGTCGAGCTTGGTCATGATTTCTATAAATAATGGTTTAAAGCAAAAATTAGGGTCTACTACAATCTATTTCATGGAATTTAGAAATAGATAATGTTTACTCTAGCCGCTATGTCTTCACTACCTCAAGTGGAGTCATCCAGGAATCTAAATTCTCTGGGCTCGAGCACTGGGACTATCGGCCTTGAATTGGAGACAGCATCTCGGTGAGAGCATGCAACCGCTTCTGCCAACGGGGTTTTTACGACCCAGTCTTCATCAGAATTACCCATGGTAAACTGAAAGACCTCCCAGTCTCCTTTTGGCCAGCTTTATATGACCCGCGTGCGCAGCAACGGCAGCTTCACACAAGCTTTCGGATGCTTCCCACAAATCTAGGTGGTGTCGGCAGGGGGGTTCATAGGCTCCCGCGATGCAGGAAAAAATCGTCACCCACTGCCACTGGCATCCTCCATGTCCTGAAGGAAACCACTAGGCGAACCAGCATGGAAGGAAACACACTGCGTACCTCCCACCCAGACCCTTAGCCGATTGATTGTGGAGGCCAAGGACTCCCCTTTGGAGGGAACCTCTTACACATCCCTTCTTTGTGAGGTTTTATGCATATCTAGAAAGGTCACGACCTCCTAGACTTAGACCCTGGTCTACCGCGCTTCTACTAGGATTACAAACCTTCCTGCAAAGCATTAGTATCCTCAGAAAATATCATAGTCCCTACCTTGAATACTCAGCTTTCACCTTTCTTGCAAGGATCACATTACATAGAATCCAAGGATCCCGATACTTCACTAGTTTGCCCATAATCCTAAGATCTGGAGCCTAGCCTAAGGTCAATGTGGAAAGGACTCCCACTAGAATGACGTCTCGTTCACAATTTGATGCCTGATGTCATAGTAGACCTTATCTCATTATAGGTTTCGATGCTGGCCAAATAGGGACATCCGATAACCTCCGCTGGACCTCAACCTAATGGTGGCATAAGCAAATCGTGATGAGTTCACACTACCATCAAACGTCAACTAGGGACGGGTATCACTTAGTGGAATCCTAACCTAACTTGGTCGCTAGGACCATGTGGGAAAAAGGCATCTCACTAGGGTTATCGTACTTCTTATGGGGACATTTGTTATCTTTAAACAAATCTAACACTGCGTCTATCTCGGTACACAGTACTTGGCTACCTGAACTACCACGAGGGCGGTTACCACCTTTCCTTTTAGTCAGCCACTGGATTCGCACGTGTTAAAAACATATAGAGACACCGACGAATCCATAAGCTAAGTACTAACTCTAAGCCTGATCTAGAGACACACTCACAAGCAAGATAGATAATTAAAATTATCATCGGGGTTCTCTAAATAATAAGTAAAGAGAATCAACAGAAATAGCATCCAAACTGAATCAAGTCCAGGGTCCGACCCCTGAACTTGAATAGCACAGCCAAGATATCCTGCTCTTCCATTCTGCACGATCTCCGACGATGATCCCGATCATCGCCAATGTGCACGCTTTCACCGGGTCTTTGCACTCCATGGTACCGCTTGCTCGAACCGTGGATGTAGTATCATCTTCTTCTTCCTGTGACCGAAAAACTAACACGCTCCGAGCAAGTGCTCGTTCGTGTACAATTTTGCTAGAAAGAAAAGAAAACAATCCTAGAAACATAGCTAGGGATCCGAGGGTGGTCAACCTCCACCCTCGCCCATCTAGAGCCTTAAAATGCACAAGCACAATAATAATCAATGCAAAATTAAATCCGGGGTCCGACCCCCGGAGGCATGCAATCACAGATTACTATTCAGCACGGCACCTGCAAAAAGACGATACATAGCACAATCCATATGCATGATCTATACCGAACCCCGACGAAAACATATGCCATCATATATTCATATGATGTTTTCATGAATTCATGCATGAAACACACACCAAAGCGTGCTCTGATACCAATTATTAGAATTGGATCTGCTTATCAGAGTCGCAGCCGAAGCAAAAGATAGATCCGAAGATCATATGGTGTATATTTCATTACAATTAATTCTACAAAACAATCTACATGCAAATCTATTATCTTAGCATATGTGCGGACACCCTAGAGACATACTACGACTTATGGAAGATATGCATGTATCTAGTTAAGTGTTTAGAATCATCATATCTTATGGATCTATGATCCGAAGAGAACGGAACGATGATGAACCGCACTTGATTCGTAAGGGAAGCTGTCAGATAGCACCTTGTCCTTTGCGAATTGAGGAATCCTCGAAGTCCCATCTCTGAGTGCAAGGACAACGAGCCGATGGAGGAATTCATTGCGAAGACGATGGCGTGGTGGTAGATATCCTCCTTCTCTCTCTCTCTTCTTCCTTCCTCCTTCTTCTTCCTCTTTTTTCCTTGGCCGAAACCTCAAAGAGGGAGAGGGGGTCGGGTTTTAGGAGAGCGAAGAGACCTAGGGCCGACCCCTCCCCCTCCAATCTATATATAGGGTCGGCCTCCTAGTGCCATACGTAAGCTAGGACCGGCCCTAAAGAGATTAGGATGAGGGGGGGGTCGGTTTTAGGGTTTCCAAGTGTCTATCATGAAGCCTGGACGAAAACGCCATTCACGAAAAGTGAAAAACTGAAAAAGAGATTAAGTGAGGTGCGCTACTCGGAATCGAGTTCCGTCAGCGCCTATAAGCTTCTGGAATTATTTTGCTCATTCTAAGATCCATATTTAATATGTTTGAGCCATATTTTAGTATTTACCAAAATACCCCTACGGCCCCTAACACATGTGAATTAGGTTCTTAGGCTCCGGGTTTGCGCTCCATCGTGCTACTTCATATCCAATGTATCCAACTAGGTCGGGGAACAATTCCTATATGCAACAACAGAGTGGAACCTTCAGGGTTCGGGAACTCTAGCTCCAACCGGATCCCTGATTAACTGTTCCGGTGACACACCGAAAGTTCCGTTAATCAGCCTTAATCCGATTAACCCACGTAGCCACCCAGATTGCGACGCGAGTTAAACTCTAGTGATCCTAAACTTATGTTACTCCCTCATAACCCTATTCTCTACTATACTCCGATAATCCTCAGTCCCTCCTATTACTGGTGCCATGATACGACTCGGGCGGTGGGGACCACCGTCAGATCCCGATCGATCATTTGACTAGGGTTTGATGACTTGTCATCTATAACACCACACACCTTCCAGTGCTATGCCTAGCTTCCGGAATATCGTCAGTCATACTGACAACCACCAGGCCTGGGTTAATTGTGTGGATAGATTGACTCATCAAAACGCACCCATCCATCACTGGACGTCGGATAACCTGTAGGGATTGCATGTCACCCAAGCGCCAGCCGGTAACCCAACGTACCGTGGTATTGAACTATAGAAGGTCCGCACATGTTGGCACATCAAAGCACCACACAACTAGTTGGCCCAGTGCGCATGGTCTCTCAGGGTTAAGGACGGATTATCTATAGTAGTAAAACGGTTTATGCACCAGTGTCTGAATCACTGAACTATGCACCGTCTTGGTTCCTATTCAACACGATCATCGTGCTTGGTCAGGTGAATGGAAATCCCACTTTCCCGTGGTGGAGACTTCACCACATCCTCTACCTGCCAACAGCTTATTATCGGTGAATCGTCCGGCATCACCAAAGCTGTGAACTAGTTCCAGGTCTACACAGAACTGGTCCACTGGGTCTCCCAAGCATGGATCCACCATGCGCCTCAGTGGCCTATTGTGTTCCCTAGGGTCCTTTTATTATATATGTATTAACATATACCATAGTAGTATTCTAATTAAAGCAATAACCAAAGTCATCTTTATTAATATTAATACAGAAAATCCATGCTCAGGACACACGAGCTACAACAGCAAGATCAGGGGAGGTCGCTGCTCGGCCGCCTTTCCTCTTCAATCGAGTACCACATCTTTGAGCTTCATGTACTGCTGGACTAAAGTGAAGAGCTCAACTATTGTGCGGGGGTCAAAGATAACGAGGGCGTTGTGGAGCTTACTCCCTTCTGGGAGCGCGTTATGGAAAGCACTCACGCCAGTCCGATCTTGCCCGGGCAAATCTTCGAGAGCGAGGTAGGAATTGCAAAATCGCATCGAGAAACACCTGAGAGTTTCTCGCACTCCCATCACTAGCCCAAATAATGATTCTATTACTTTGGTGGTTGCCGATTACATCGATACTATTCTAAGAAGAGGCCAAACAAGGTGGTGAAGTTGGGGACTGATTCCAAGTATAACTTGTGAAACAAGTTGAATGCTGACCCCGACAACTACTCGGGAACGCTCGGCATAACACGTGGTCCTGGTCCCGAAAAAATAACAACTTTCGGTATGCCAGGAGGTGGTCCATGGGATCATGCGATCCTTCGAACAGCACGAACTTCGACGGGATCCAATACTACGGAAAGTCTCCCTGATAGATATCTCTCGTGAAAAGGCGAGCTCCTTCCTCACATGGCGAGGTCCTCCAAAAGATCGACGAGCATGCTAGGCAGCTTCCAGCATACTAGGGGAGTTCCCGGACACGGTCGCACAGGCCCCAAACGGTCATGCACTCTACCTCGAGGCTGAACGATGCTTGTGTAGTGGTAATGCTTGGGGGCTAGATCACGGCGATCACTCAGGGGTCTTATTGGTTGTCACCATGGCGGACAAGAGGGCCTGTGCGAGGCCATTGCCTCGTTGGCCTCCGCACCAGGCAGCACATCCTCCGGGCAAGCATGGCCATGAAGGTTACACGGGTTGTGATCTTTTCCTTGCAATTTCACTTCGAACTCATCTGATCCTACGCTCCAGTCATGGCGGTGAGGAAGTAACAAAGGCGGGGGCAGCTCATTGCTGGAGTGCAATATGGTGGGTTACGGGGCTCGCAGACAAGCCAGGCCTTTCGTTGCGCTTTTGACAGATACCCCTCGACCCGAGAGGGGTTTTTTTGGAGAAGGCTGCTGCAGAAGCGTCCGCGTTGATGGGTGTGACGCTGCAGCGGGTGGCGGTAGGGTTGGATGTGCCATTCCCGAAGTTGCGGGCCGCCGGGATCTCTCCGTCAAATGTCCCCATCGTTGGTCGGTATCGGGGGAAAGTTCGGATCTTTTGCTTGTCATAGGAATATGTCGCAGATGTGATAACTTGTCCATCATGGCTCGTAAGTGATCAATATCTCCCTAAGGAGATGTTCTCTGAGCAAGACATAAGGTTGGGCGACTTGGGCGGAAACTCTGCTTCTTGTAAAAATGGCCAGAACCTTCCCGTGCCTTCGCCCGCGTCCGCCAGGAGTCATAGGGATATGCACGGTTCTCAATCGCGTGGTCATGGGCGTTCTAACTAGAACCAGATAAAAGATCCCACAAACGGTGCCAAATGTCGGGGGGGAAATTTCGTCGATGAGATCGCTCGAACAAGGCAAGGAAATCACGTGAATGGCTGGCTTTGTGAGGAGCGCAGACCTTCTGATGCTCAAGTCAATGAAGGTTCGAACGAAGAGGTTGTGAAACAAGCATAGGGGGCAGGTTGTAGAATTTCAAACCTGTATATTAAAGCTAGGGATCGTACCTTTATAGACCTTTTACAGACTGCCAGAGTCTGACATGTGGCCGTTCTTTCCTGCGCCTTCTACATCTTCTGTGTCAGCCCACATGGGCCCTTAAATGACCATGTCATTTAGCCTGGCAAGCGACAGCCAGGGGCCACCTGGGGGGACGCACCGATCTTGTCTAGGCCAGGTGGGCATTCTGGAGGCTCCAGTTGGGAGTGCTCTAGACCAACTTTGGCCGATGAACGTGACTCATAAACGTCCATGTAGTTCCAAGGGCGTGGTGACATCTGTCGATCCGTTACCGCCTTATTGTACGTGACACCCACGAGCAGGTAGGCAAACTCCTCTGCGGTCACCTGATAGGGCGATCTCTCGGGCGATCTGATCAGCGTGGTAGTTCGGTAACCCAACTGTTGTCGTTGCTCAGCGTTTTTCTTCTTCCTATTATCTATAGGCGAGCTCTTCCACGTGCGAGCTGATCGTGTGAGGTTAGGGCGAGCTCCCGGACGAGCTGTGGGTGCTGAATCTTCTAAAGTGTTCTTTGAACTATACCAGGGGCGACCTCTTCTATAGGCGAGCTTATCACGTGCTCTCAGGGCGAGCTGAATGGGATGACCAAAAAGTGTTCCGTGTGCGAGCTAACCACGGGCAATGTGGTTTGATCTAGATAAATAGAGCTGTCATTCTGCCTCTTACCCTTCCTGGGGTCGTGAGGTAGTCTCTGCTATGGGTGAGCGGGTCGCATGTCGTCAGATCGAGCTCCTGATGCTAATTTTTCTGAAGGGTTCAACCTTTACATGAGGGCGTCCTCTTTCGCGTGCGAGCTGATCGTGTGCGAGCTGGAGGTCCTAGATTTCTAAGTGTTCTTCGAGCTGTGGACATGGGGGACTTCTGCAGACAAATCAATTGCGTGTGGTGAAGGGTGATCTCCTATGTGAGCTAGAGGTAGGGTTTTGGCGGGCTGCTTGTAGCGACGTGGATACTTTTTAGAGCTTCCCGCTTGTAGTGATCTTTCAGATCGATCCAAGGAAAGAGGTCGATAGGAGAGCGTTGGTTTTGCTTGTATCTGACCGTTAACCCTAAGTTAAAAAATGTATTGCCTGCCAGTCTAGGCATTATGTCTCTAGGTAGGAGTAACCGCTGGCGAGCTGATCGCGCGCGATCTAGGGGCGTGCCAATGGCGAGCCACCTCACAGTATGTACCACCTATAAGCAAAAGATGGCCTTTCTGTAGGCGAGTTGATCGCATACGGGCTGAGCGAGTTCCTGAGCGAACAAAGGGCAAAGACGGGGCCACAGGCGAGGTCCATCACTAGCCCACATTCTTGTCAAGCAGAAGGGAACCCCCTTGAAGGCAACCTCGAGTACTTTGATGCCCGGAAAGTGTTGATTTCTCTGGCACCGTCAATAACCAACATCGATCAAATCCATGACATTCGTGCAGATAGATAATGATGATTCTAATCAAATTGGATCATAACCATATATGCATCCAAGCATGCTTTGCTATCATCTAACAAAAGATCATATCAATGATTTATTTGGACAACACCTAGATCCATCCATAGAAATTCATAATTAAAAAATTATCATAGCAAGATTTGGCTCTAATACCAATTGTTGGTCCTATACGATATGGATTGGAGAGCCGCACAACGGAGGTCGAAATGGTAAGGTTGGCATTAATATCATACAAATGCCATAGTCATTAGGGGTTGTGAATAATCAGCGAAAAGCCGACTTTCGAAAAAAAAATTCATCGGATCAATCCCAAATTCTCACTATTGCTAGATAATGATTAATTATGAATTATGATGGAATTAGAAAAATTATTTCCAATCATGAAGACTATCTATGGATTGTTAGAAGTTTACCTCTTATGACTTATAGATGCCTAAGGTTGAAGATCCGTTGTAGGGATGAAGCTGGATGATGATCTCGCTTCCTTCTCGATTCTACTTGATCTTATTCAACGCACGATAGCCGTGAGGGTAGACTTGTAAGAGTCTTCTCTTTCCTCATGATCCTTGTGAAGATGCACGATGAAGACGAACGGGAGGTGAGGTGTGGAAGCCCGAAGAGGAGGAAGACCTTCTTCCTTCTCTTCTTTCTTCTCTTTCCTTTTCTTTTTATCTTTCTTCCACTTTCTTTCTTGGTCATTCTCTCCGCAAGGGGACAGCCATGAGTCTTTCTCCTTGGGGTGGGGTGGGGGGGGGGGGGGGGGGGGGGGGGGGGGAGAGGGGAGGGGGGAGGCGGCTAGGGTTATTTGGTGGCCTAAATCCCCATTATGGTGTTTCCTATTGTAAGGGGATCGAGATCCCTTAGATCTCTCCTCTCATAACCTCCTATGGATCTTCCTGTATAGGGATTTTGACTAGGGTTTATCCCTTAGCCGAAATCCATTTAGGGAACACCTATAGGTAGCGTCTACCATGCTTACATGGGATACCCCTTTTAAAAGAGAAATGTCACATATTGTTAGCCTGGTTTGACTTTGATCAAACCCTAAACATGTGACATGGCTTCTCCTAGTCCAATTAAAAAACCATTAAATTAATTAATTAACTATATGTTAATATCCACCTTGTACAATTATGATAATGCCCTTACACTCGGGGGTTATCTCCTTATTCAACCAGGATGTTGACCTGGGAAGGAGATGAGGTTGCACTCCATCACAGACACCTATAACACCTCTTATATTTTTGGAAAGTTATAAAGTCCATTTAACTAGGCTCTAATGACTTCTCCTAAAATGTCCAAGGACCAACTTAGTCCTAGTTGACACTTATGACATTCCAGAGAAAATCAACTTAGTCATGACTTAACGATTCTAGTAAACTCTAAGGATCACACATGACTACATTCCACACATCAATTGTCCATATCTTCTTTCCACGAGCCCGAGCCCACTAGGTGGGTCCCACTGAGGAACCCTGATCAAACTAGATTTAGAGGACCTTTGAAATAGACCACTTAGGAATCTTAATTTAATTAGGAATTCTAAGCTATATAACTCCACTCTGCATGCCCCTAGGTTTCCTGGTCACTATGGAGTTAACAACTATCAGTAAACCTTAGTTCCATTGGATCAAGTTTGCTTGGCTGTTAGAGGTGGCTAGGAGTTATATCGGGACCTTAATAACCTTGGCTCCTACTGGTGTCATGGTTGTAGTCATCCTAATCCAGTGTCCGCGAAACTAAATAAGATCAGTGCCAACTATCCCTGTTAGATTAGTCCACTCACTTGATTCTTGACTTCTCAAATCTTTATAATGACCACTTTGTGCATTAGTACAGCTGGCTAACATTGATTATCCGTCATTTATGAAAGTCACTCAAAGATATAGTTGATTGATAAGTTAAAACAAAGAATACCAAACTTAGAGTTCAACATCCTAGGATTATGGTTCTAGTTAACTAGTAGTAGATATCCTAAGGTCTTGACTGACAGTTATTAAAATTGGTTTCCTTTCTTGATTTTGTTCGATGCATCGTGATTACATCAATACTACTGTGGGTGCAAATTTTGGCCAACGCCCCGCAATGGGACCCACTAGCCCTGCTGGGAGTCCACAGCGACGACAACGGGATCCACCAGCCCTACCTAGGAGTCCACAGAGACGACAACGAAACCCACTAGCCCTGCCTGGGGGTCTATAGAGACAACAACGGGACCCACCAACCCCGTCGGGATCCAGACGACAGCTACAGAAACCGCCTCTTACCTCGTTCCTTTCCAAAAAAACTCTATAAATAGCAGACCCCACGAGTGTAATAGATCGAATATCTAATTTCTGAATCGGACTTTTAAAAATCCAGAGCTCTGACATCTCAATCCTTTGGTCTCCTTTTGGAAGAAAGACAAGTGACACTTGGCCTGTCGAGGTCACTTCAGTTCAAGTATTAGTGAATTCAGGTTGCTCCTTATAGCACGAAGACATAGGCTTCGGCTGAACTCCGAGATCATATCTCATGTTGACTCTTAACTAATATCTCTCTGCTCATCTCTTCTAAACTTGGGTCCACAAACCCTTGACTACTCTAGAGTTCAACCCAAAGACACCAACATCCGAACTAACGATTCAGATAAAGTATTGATCAGAATTTCGACTCGACTCGATTGACTGGTTGGGCAAAGTCTTAGGGTCGGCATGGAGATCATCCCCCACAGTTTGGTACCGTCTGTGGGATAGATCGAAAAGCTCAGTTTGCTCGATGACAGCATCGGATCGATTGAGTAGACAACAAATCTTGACAATCATACTTCCCAGCCCCCTCGGTTGAGCAGACAATCGATTGGACACTAGCGATCTGGTTGCTTCCTTTGCTTTCTCTAAATAGCTAAGGCAAGGCATCAGGATCATCCAGAGGAAAGTAACAATCAACATAATCAACCTCGTCCAAAAACTCGATCGATGAGTCAACGACTTAATTTCGGGTTGCCTTTTACTCGCCCCGATATAATAGCTCATTCCGGAAATGGGAGATCGATTGACCGACTGATCCCTTCGGCACTTTGACAGTTAGTCGGGCAAACCACTTCCACTCCAATAGAAGATCCTCCACCAACTTACCAAATCTCGGCGCTCGACTTTCAGCTACTGCAGTTGGCAAAACAGAACGCCACTCTCACTGCTGAGAGGGACGCTATTAAAAAGCGGCCTTCTATGCTGGGGTTGTTCTTCCCATCCCTTCCACTAATGAAGGAGCCAGTCCACCACGATAACCCATCCACTCTGAACAACGGAGGTCTTTGGGCCATGCAACCCAAGAGAAGAGTCATCGCAAGCCAACCCCCTCAGTAGGTCCTCAGAAGCAGAGCGTCTGGGATCGCATCGATAACCAATCTTCGCAATCATTCTTAGGCCACAACTGTGTTAGGCAGGCACAGGCGAAACCCAACCTGCGAGTGAGGCATCGGATGAGAGAATCCATGTCGAAAGGCCAGTCCTCTCTATCCCTCCCCCTCTATCGAGACTCTCAAATCGATCTTCATCACCAAAGCTACCCAGTAACAATTCAAGGTGAAGGCCAAGACCCTCCAATCTTGCCCTTGGACCAACAACAAGGCAGGGGACTCGGTCATAGGGAAGGATATTCTTTAGTAAGACCCCTCTATTGAAGCCTGCTTCAAGTGCCCTTCCTGAAGAATTGGAGAACTCCAACTCTACCGAAGTTCAATTGCCTGAAGGGAGATCCAACTCTTCACATTCTAGCATTCAAACAAGCTTTGACATCGCATGAGGAAGAAAACAACATACTTTGTCGTACCTTCGCTGGTAGCCTCGACGAACCTTCTCTCGATTGGTATCACAACCTTCGTGCTGGATCGATCACCTAGTTCGGAGTCCTTGCGAACCACTTCGCCCAGCATTATCAACTCAACCTCAAGCCGGGGAAGAAGCTTGATTCTCTTTATCGATTAAGGATGGAAGTCGATGAGAGCCTTTGTAACTTCACGTGAAGATTCCGCAATGAGCATGTCGCTCTCTCTGGATAATATCTTGATGACGAAGCCATAATGTTGGCCTTCCAAAATACTCTCCACTTCGATTTGCATATCTACAACGACTTCATCCGTAATCCTCCGCCGTCCCTCGGCGCGATGTTTGATCGTATCCAATGGACGATAGAGGTCGAAGATGACCAAATATCCCGGAAGGGATGCGAATCTAGACGATGACCTATCGAAAGGGAAGCACCAAAGCATATGGCCAAAGCTCATAACGCAGAGGTACCAGCACCTCCACTTGCCAAGCGATCAAGAGAAGATGGTCGCAGATCGCCTTCGAAGAAATCGATGTTCACCAATTAGACCCTTCCGATCGAGCAAATTTTGGATCAAATTCAACATAAAGAATTCCTTTAGCGACACGACCCCTCATAGGTAGAAATAAATAGTTTGGATGTTGTGGTACAGTACAACTCTTAACTGGTAGATCGACTAACAGTTTGGGTGTTTGTGTTATGACACGACCCCTCACAAGCAGAAATAAATAGTTTGGATGTTGTGGTACAACGCAACTCTTAACTGGCAGATCGACTAACAGTTTGGGTATTTGTGTTGCGACACGACCCCTCATAGGCATAAATAAATAGTTTGGATGTTGTGCAACACAACTCTTAACTGACGAATCGACCAACAGTTTGGGTGTTTGTGTTGCGACACAACCCCTCACAGGCAGAAATAAATGGTTTGAATGTTGCGATACGGCGCAACTCCTAACTGACATATCGATAAATAGCTTGGGTTCTTGTGTTACGACATAATCCCTACCTAACATAAATATTCGATCATACATTCAATGCAAGACATCAACCATTCAATGTAGAACATTCATTATCAAAGAGACATTTTCATTCTAAACATCCAAAAATTTTCTATCATTCAAAAAACAGGTACAAAAAGTCAGATAAATCAAGGCTTAGCCATACTCGACGCCCTAGATCTATCTCCATCAGAACCGCCGCAGGCCTTGCTTGCCATGGAAGCCTTCGAAGATTGGGCGCCACTGTTGTGAGCTAGCATGAGAGCTTCCACGGCTTTTTCTGCTGTCGACTTGTAGCTCGCCAAGTCGACATTCAGTTGCTCAACCTCGAGTGCGTGGGCCTCTTCTCTTTTGGCAGCCGCAACCTTCAACTGTTTAATCTCCTCAGCACGCTTGGATGTGAGATCCTCCATCTTGAAGAACCGATTCTTTAGGCTTTAGAGGTCTTTATTTGCTACTACATATTCAGCCTCCATCTTCTTTTTCACATGCGCCTCGTTGTGGGTTGACTGTTGACTCGAGGATAGCTCCGCTAATAGCTTCATCCTCTCATCGTTAGACTCCTGCAAGAGGGCATTCAATCGGGCTATCTCGATAGCAGCCTCCCTATCGCCCACCTTCTTGAAGAGCCTGCTGTTTAGTTTCAGCAAGGTAGACATCTACAAATCAACATAAACAAGTCAGAGACAAATCAGATGGAATGCTATCAAAGACAAAATCGAACTACTCACCATCACTTCAAGCCTGTTCGATGACTCTTCAAGAGTAGCGTCGGGCAGGTTGCACAGCTTCCTCAATGCCCCCGTGGGACGGTTGATGTCCATCTCACCCAAGTCCCGCAGCATAGGCTCTGGACTACTGGGCACACCTACATGCAAACCATTCAAATGTTCAGAGATATTCACAATCCAATTCAACTCAAGTGAAGAGAGGAGTTAGAATTTACCCTTACCGCTGGAGCCTCCCTGCGAGGGTGGGACAAACCCCTTCCCTCGATCCAATCCCTTCCCCTTGGGGGTAGAAGTCTTCTTCACCGGGACCGAGATTGGATCTTGCTCTGGTACCTCTATCCCGGGGGTTGGGACCGGATCGGCTAAGTCCTTCTCGCCTTGACCCTCGTCCCCCTTTAGGTCAGTGGGGGGGACGTTGGGAGGCATCGAAGCCCCTCATTCGTCATGCATTTTGTCTGCCCCTTGGAGGAGGGCTGACATCAAAACGGCAGCCTCGGTGGCAACCTTGACTGTGTCGCTTCGGGGTGCCAGTCAAGGCTTGTTAACCTCCAAGCCTCCACTGCTTCCTTTTATCAATGCCAGCCCATCGAGGCATCACCCTGGTGATGACCTTCAGGTGCCACTTGGGAGATAGGCGTCGGGTTGAGTATAACCTCGCTACCAGAGTACTACACTCTGATATGGGTATGACATTTTAGAGTCTTGAAGTGATAGACTAACGACACTTTCTTGCCGTTATCTATCATATCACGTTCGTCCTCTATAAGCCGAGCCTTAGCCTCATCAATGGGAGGTACCTGGCTTGCACCTGGCGGGGTGGGGGGCACATCGCCCTGATCCCTCATCCCTTCCTCTTCGCCCCTTTCTTTCTCCTCCTCCTTATCGTCTTCCTCTTCTTCTTCTTCCTCCTCTTCTTCCTTCTCTTCCTCTTCTTTTTCCTTCCCTTCTTCTTTTTTCTCTCCTTCTTCCTTCCTCTTCTCCTTCACCCTCGCCCTCGTGCTGCTACTCCTCCCCTTTCTCTTCCTCCTCCTCTTCAGCCCCCTTCGCAACCTTCCTCTTCTTGACTTGGCCTTGCTTGGTTATGACCAGTTTTTCTTCACTTGGACCTGAGCGCCTTCTTTTTCCATACATCTTCTTCTCGGCTCGGACATATCAGACCACTTTTCCCGTCTCGGGATCCTTCTCATAGTCGGAGTATAGGGTATCGTTGTCCTCATACCTCACCGACAGCCGGTGCATCAGATTGGTGTTGCCATGGCGAATCGGGCAGTGTGCGAACTGCTTCTACGACCCGATCCCATAGGTCAACTCCAAGAACAAGTTATCGATTGATTCGACTTGCTTGGATATCCAGTAAAGGTCTCCTCCAGGCCCGTACTGTTCGGCCTCCTTGTGGATATTATTGCGAGGCATATTCGGCACCGACAGGGGAGTCCACGCCCCAGAGATGGAGATCGGCCAATCAGTGTAAAGCTTGTCTGAGGGGACTATGTTGGTGACGGGGTGAAGAGCTGAGATGCCATGCAAGTTGAAGAAGGGGCTGTCCTTCCTCGATACCCACTGATAGTGGTAGAAGAAGTAGCCCAACTCGATCTTTATTGTTCGCCTTCAGGAACGCTGGAGTAGCAGGCCCTCAGTTTATCTTGGTAATCTGTCTTTGCCCTACAGAAGGCGTAGATGATTCTCCAGGAATTTCCTGTCAGCTGCCCGGGGCAGAGTCTGGACGTGTTCAGCAGCATGGCCGCGAAGGGGAGTAGAGCCAGACGTAGCCCACAGTTGAACTACCTGATTGTCACAATGGTGCCCATAATCTTCTCCTTGCTGGCCACCTCGGCATACATAGATCGCTTATCTATGCTGAAGACAGCCTGTACCCTGGTGAGCGCTGGGCGATGGGCACCTTCGGTGAAGAATCCCAACAGTCTTTCCCACTTCTCCCTCTTCACGTCAGTGGGCTTCCGGCCGATCCCGTACTCGAAGATAGGCTCCTCAGATAGAGGCTTCAATGGCCTCAGCACGAAATCAGACTTTGGGATATGCTCGGGCTTGGTAGGAGTAGAAGCAAACTCGACTCCCAGATGCCTCTTGCTAAGGCTGCCTTTGGCCTTGCCTTTCCTCGCTATCTTCGGTAACGAGGGCTCAGCAGCAACCTTCCCCTTCTTCGATCTGTCCGACTGTGAAGGCTTCACCTTCGGGGGAACGATGTTCCTGGTGCAGCTTGTGGAGGCCATCGCGATCGGTCAGAAGAACAAAGAACAGAGAATAGAGAACAGAAAGCAAGGAGCAGAAAGCAAAGAAGTCAAGAATTTTTCTAACAGCGTGGAGAAAAATGAACTCCCTGATAGGATTTATATGTCCAAAAAACTTAGCGGGAAACTCTATATGACACGTGGCACCACCAGACTGACAGATGACGAATCGACAGGCCAGACGTATCGACAAGCCAGACGAAACGACGAGCCAGACGAATCGACGGGCCAGGCAAAACGACGAGAAAGATGAAACGCCAACTCCACCTCACCCAATCGACAGGCAGACGATCGGGTGAAATTCCAAAGGATCGGCCAAAAAGATTTCACCCGATTGACAGGCAGACGATCGGGTGAATTTCCAAAGGATCTGGTAAAAAACATAGTTTTTTACCCGATCGCCCCAAGTTCCACCGGTTGAAAATGCCTGATCGGTCAATTTTGATCGATCAGCCCAAAAAGACTTCACCCGATCGACAAGCAGACGATCGAGTGAATTTTCAAAGGATCTGGTAAAAAATATAGTTTTTTACCCAATCGCCCCAAGTTCCACTAGTTGAAAATACCCGATCGGTCCATTTTGACCGATCGGGCCAAAAAGACTTCACCCAACCAACAAGCAAATGATAGAGTAAATTTCCAAAGGATCTGGCAAAAAACGTAGTTTTTTACCCGATCGCCCCAAGTTCCACTGGTTGAAAATACTTGATCGATCAATTTTGACCGATCGGGCCAAAAAGACTTCACCCGATCGATGAGCAAACATCGAGTGAATTTCCAAAGAATCTAGCAAAAAATATAGTTTTTTACCCAATTGCCCCAAGTCCAATAGGTTGAAAGCACCCGATCGGACAACTTTGACCGATCCGTAGAATATACCCGATCGGTCAAATTTGATCGATCGGTCGAAGACTTCACCCGATCGACAGGCAGACGATCGGGTGAATTTCCAAAGGATCGAGAGAAAAACATAGTTTTTTACCCGATCACCCCAATATCTACCGGTTGAAAATATCCGATCGGTCAATTTTGATCGATTGGTCAAATAAGACTTCACCCGATCGACAGGCAGACAATCGGGTGAATTTTCAAAGGATCGAGCCATAAACATAGCTTTTTTCCCGATTACCCGAAGTCTAATCGGTTGAAAGCACTCGACAGACAACTTTGACCGATCGGTAGAATATACCTGATCGGTCAAATTTGATCGATCGGTCGAAGACTTCACCCGATCAACAGGCTGACGATCGGGTGAATTTCCAAAGGATTGGGCAAAAAACATAGTTTTTTACCCGATTGCCCCGAGGTCCACCGTTTGAAAATACCTGATCGGTCAATTTTGACCGATCGGTCATAGAAGACTTCACCCGATTGATAGGCTACCTATCGATCGAGTGAATTTTCAAAGGATCGGGCGAAAAACATAGCTTTTTGTCTGATCACCCGAAGTCTCATCAGTTGAAAGAACCCGATCGGATAACTTTGACCGATCGGTATAAGGCACCCGATCGGTCGAATTTGACCGATTGGTCGAAAACTTCACCCGATCGTCGATCGGGTGAATTTCCAAAGGATCGGGCGAAAAACGTAGTTTTTTGCCCGATCGCCCGAAGTCCCACCTGTTGAAAGCACCCGATCGGACAACTTTGACCGATCGGTAGAAGACACTCGATCGGTCGAATTTGATCGATCGGTCGAAGAATTCACCCGATCGACAAGTAGACGATTGGGTGAATTTCCAAAGGATCAGGTGAAAAACTTGGTTACTTACCCGATCGCTCGAAGTCTCACCGGTTCAAAGCACCCGATCGGACAATTTTGATCGATCGGTAGAAGACACCCGATCAATCAACTTTGACCGATCGCCCGAAAACTTCACCCGATCGATAGGCAGACGATCGAGTGAATTTCCAAAGGATCGGGCGAAAAACCTGGTTTTTTGCCCGATCGCCCAAAGTTTCACCGGTCGAAATCACCCGATCGGTCGCCAACACCAGATCGATCGATCTTGACTGATTGATCGCCAACACCCAATCAGTTAATCTTGATTCTTGACCGATCGGTTGCCAGAGTCCTATCAACCAGCGACACTCGACGAGACCTCGATGACACCAACCCTTGGCAGGGGGGTTTGGATTTTTGCACCTGGATTCCAAGTTAGCCAGATCAGCATCTAGCTAACTTGGAAGGGGTAACTATAGGTGCAAATTTTGGCCAATGCCCCGCAATGGGACCCACTAGCCACAGAGACAACAACAGGACCCACCAACCCTGCCTGAGGGTCCACATAGATGACAACAGGATCCACTAGCCCTGCCTGGGGGTCCACAAAAATGACAACGGGACCCACCAACCCCGCCATGGATCTAGACGACAGCTACAAAAACCGCCCCTTACCCTGGTTCCTTTCCAAAAAACTCTATAAATAGCATACCCGATGAGTGTCATAGATCGAATATCTGATTTCTGAATCGGGCTTTCGAAAATCCAAAGCTCTGACATCTCAATCCTTCGATCTTCTTTTGGAAGAAAGACAAGTGACACTCGGCCTGTCGAGGTCACTTCAGTTCAAGTGTTAGTGAATTCAGGTTGCTCCTTATAGCAAGGAGATGTAGGCTTCGGCTGAACTCCGAGATCATATCTCGTGTTGACTCTCAACTGATATCTCTTTACTTATCTCTTCTAAACTTGGGTCCACAAACCCTTGACTACCCCAGAGTTCAACCCAAAGACACCAACGTCCGAACTAACGATTCGGATAAAGGATCGATCAAACTTTCGACTCGACTCGATTGACTGGTTGGGCGGAGTCTTCGAGTCGGCACGGAGATCATCCCCCATAACTACCTGACTTGGTTTCTCATACCGATGGTCGAGACAAGCCATTTTTCCTAAGGAGAAGGTCAGTGTGTAACAATCTTATATGCTAGGTGTCCAGTCTAGCAACTAACTGCAAACCTACATAAGTGTGTATAGTGACTCACATCCCCTGTATGCGGATCTCATCCACATACCCAAAGCACCTCAACTACGCTTAATATAGACTGCATCTCATGCACAATGGTATGTGAGTTATAGTGATGTGATACTGATCAAGTATCGTCATCGCTGGAATTGGCATGTAGGACACATCAATCCCAACACTTTTAAGCTCAGTCTAAGAATAGTGAAGACTGAGTGGTTGATAAGATTCACGACTTTTCCTTCATCTACAATGACACACTGTAATGCGATCGCCCCCACCTAAATTGTTATCTCGATTGGGTCATCCATTGATGCAGTTGAGCTGGCAAGATCTTCTTTGTTGAAGCTGATTCTAATGGCACTCTTGTTAATGAATGAGTTGTTTCTCATCATTCTCACCATAATTGAGGAATAGCTAGCTTCAGATGTATAGTAGGAGTCACTTTTTCTAGAGGGACCCACGGTGGGTGCCAAATTATGGGGGAATTTTTTTGGAGTAACCCCTCCCAAGGGATGTGTGGATTTTCTTCTTGGTAAATGGTGGTTTCAGACTCCTCATCTTGATCTTTGCTTCCAAAGGGTGGATCGAGAGATGGACGAAGTGGTGGGGGATTAGTCTCCGTTCTAGCGACAAAGGGTCATGAAAGAGTGATGGAGGAAGGCCCGAGGCTCCTAGAATGGATGTCCTTAGATGATTCTTCCTGTTCTGAGTAGAGGATTCTGAGAGAGATGAAGGGAATAAGAGATAGAAGGAGTCTGAAAATGTGGTGCTTTTATTCACTCAAGCAAGTTGGAGGTTTTTTCTTATAAGGCTTACAAAGGATTAGGCATCCCTTTTCCCTATACCCTTACCTCCTATTTTATAGTAGAAGCAAGAGGGTGGAGGGCCTATTAGTGCAAGACACGTGTTCCCCCACATGGGTTGGTGCAAGTTCAACCTATCCTTTTTAGACAGCTGACCCCCCCACCCTCGACATGGGGCGGTGCTAGCTTGATGTATCATCTCTGGACAATTGTTCTTTCAAAGTCAGTTGTGATGCTTGCGTGTTCAAGGACGACTAACCCCTTATCAAGGCGCCCTTTACCCTTGTGACCTTTATTGGCTGGTTGATGAGATACTCATAGAATGGACAAAGATTGATCTCGAGGGGTGGGGTTTTCTCCACACTCCCCCCTTGCATGTCTTTCTTCTTGGGAGCTCTATTCTTGGAAGGGCTTCATGGGGATGTCGAGCGAGGAGGTGGATATTTTATATCCTCATAGACCTCTTCTATACATGGATTCTTCTTCTGTTTTCATCCCTTGTAATTGAATTTGGACAGTAGTAGTGGACCCTTGGGTAAAATTATTTATTTGGAAACTTATGCATTCCCAACTTTCGATGTGTCAATTTCTTACTCATATTGGTTTCATTCAAGATTCATTCATTATGTCCCTGATGTGGTTCACAATGCTCAGGGGCTATTGTTCTTGTTGGGGTCTTGTATTTTTACAGCAATTCGGTGCAGTGCATATCCGAAGTACGTGGTCAATGGATGGGATGGGTCTCACTTTTGTTCGACATTTTTGGCCTTTGTTTTTTTACACGCGGAGGTGGTTCTCAGCTTTGGTCCTCTTCGTGTGGTATGTGGATTCTATCTTGCTATCACAGTTTCTTTCCTCAAGGGCATCACACATTTACTACTATCACGAATGTAACCAGGTGGCAGATTGGATTGCAGGAACTGCTCCAAGGTTGGGTTTTGATTGCTTCTTTGTGGGTACTATTTCTCTTGATTTCTTAGATTTGGTGTTTATGCTTTCATGTACGTGCTTGATTGCCATGTATAATTGTTTTCTTATAATTGTCGTACGTGTATTGTTTGCACCAAAAAAAAAAAAAAAAAAAGAGAAAAACTTGCATGCTGCAAAGGCAAACTTGGGCATATCCGATCGGCCTTTACTCAAATATTGACTCAGATTTAAATATTTGAGTAAAAAAAATCTAAACCACTGCTCCAGTCCTCTACTCAGACTCATACCAAACTGAGTTTTACTTAGACTTTTCATTAAATCAGGGTCGACTACAATCCCATACCATATTCTCAACGGTCATCTCTAAGGCCAAGGACCTTCCTATTTACAACATTACCATCCAATATTGAATTTTTTATTTAAAAATGAGTTAAAGCTCCAAAATCAACTCCTTCTTAACTCAAACTCATACCAAATTGAGCTTTTACTTAAATTTAAGTATAGGATTGGAGTATTCTTGTATCAAATTGAGTATAGGGTTGGAGTTTTTACTCAAATTTAAGTATATAGGGTTGGAGTGTTCAGTATTAGATTGAGTTTTTATTTTAAATTTTATGGGCAAATTATAAAAACCTCCCTTGAACTATACACCTCATTTCATATTGGTCTCTTAACTTTTTTTTGAACAATTTGATCCCTAAACTATGCTCTGTTTGCATTTAGCCTCCTCTATCAACTTTTATTTTGAAAATACCCGTCATAGTAAACATAAGTTAAATATTCTAAAACTATTTTGAGTCTTATTGAAAATTGGTAAGGATATTTTTGGGATAAAAAGTTGACGGAGGGACTAAATGCATATAGAGCATTGTTCAGTGATCAAATTGTTTTAAAAAAATTGAGGGACCAATATGAAATACGGCGTATACTTCAGGGTGGTTTTTATAAATTTTTTAATTTTTATTTAGATTTGAGTAATGGCTGGATATGCTCTTATAAGATTAAACTTTTAAGGGCTGCCATCGGCAAACCGCGGGTGTAAATAGCCAGACTACTTTGACTCTGGGGACCGGGGCTGGCAGCAAAGACCCGGAGGAGATCTCTCTCTCTTTCTCTCTCTCGCTCTCTCCGCACGTCAGGGTCGAGGCCCTCGAGGGTTACACAGTGGATCTGGTGCCCTCCTAGGAGGAGGAGGAGGAGGAGGAGGAGGAGGAGGGCGGGGATGGCGGGTCGGATGGGGAGATTAAGAGAAGGTGGCCTCACCTACGCCTACCTCCTCCTTTACATTGCCTTATCTAGCGGACAAATCTTCTTCAACAAGGCTAGTCTCTCTCGCTCTCTCTCCTCCTCTTTTTTTTTGTATTTGGTTTCCAGAAATTTTTCATAACTTTTGTATGATCTCATAGTCCTATGCGTAGTGGTTTCTGCTCCTTTTGCTACCAATTCTTCCCCATTGATCCTGCTTGGACTACTGCACTGATGTGTGTACATCTGTTTGCACATGTGAGCTGCAATTAAAGTTTTATGTATATAGGTGAAACTTTATTTGCACAGTTTTATGTGCAAAAGTTGTACAAATTGTCCATATGTTGTATACACACATCACACCCCCATTAACCAAACAATCCTAAACTATTTGCACATGTGTTTACAAAATCACTGGCTAAAAACACAGCAACCAGACGAAGGGGTTGTCTAATCGAATTCCCTGTTGGGATGGGAAATGAAACCAATTTGGACTGCTTGCTAAACCAAATCTAGGAAATGAAACCGATTCGGACTCCTGGTTGGCATACTATACTTTATGTGGAAAAGTTCCCTGCTTACTACAAGTAGCGGTCATTTGATTATGGAAACACCATCCTTCGAATGTCAGAGGATTGAAGGACACACATTTTCTTGTATACTAATTCCAGCTCACTTTTCTTTTACGAGCCAAATGGAACCACTGGTCTGCAACAATAAAAACAACACCAATCAATCCTTATCCTATTCACAAGGGGCCAACTATGGAATAAAATGCTGAAAAATAAGGCTCCAAAAAGGATTTTAGGATAACTCTGGTGGCTATTGTCGAATGAACATTAACCCTCTCATGGAAATGCGTCGAAAATTCATGGATTATGCTTATGGATAGGTAGGGACGAAGATAAGGGAAGAAGACTGATGGCTTATGAAGTGTATTACTTCTATGTCTCCACAATGAGTAAGTTGCACCCCTGGGCTACAAAGAACTCCAACCATCCAAACATGCTCTATCCTAGTTACACTATTTTAGCTAGTAGTAACATCCTATCTATGAACTCCTATACTGTAATCCAAAAAAACCTAGCTACTAGGTTCAAGTCTCATGTGCCTTCTCCACCAATTATTTGTATTTAGGTTACGTGTTAGATCAAATATCAATAATTGAGGTTTCTATGCTACCATTTAATGGGATGCTCGGATGCTTTTAGATCTCAATAAAATTAACGAAATCTGGATTTGATTCCATGTTTATCTGATTTAAGCAAATATGGATTAAATACATTAGCCAAAGAGGCAAAACTTTAGCCCAGATGAATAAAAGAAGAGGTGAGCAAAGGAGAGGAAATAGAATCTAGAAATTTTATCTACTTTCTTAGTAGAGACATCTGCAACACTTCATATAGAGTATAGAAACCCTAAATGACTCCTCTTATCTCGCTTCTATATATGCTAAACCAAATCAGATTGGTCACTAGTTTTCCTCCAATGATAATGAAAGAAAGAAAGTAATAAAAAAAGAGCCATAGGAGCCCTAAAAGTTAAGGGAAGAGCAATAGAGTGGGAAAACTAAGTTTGTTGGCTCTAGTATTCTCTAAGGACCTGAAATAGGAAGAAAATAGCATGCCAGCTTTGTTGGAGGGGTTGGATAATCGATCTCTCTCAGAATCAGTGCCAAGTTGGGTGATGTGAAGTAGCATATTGACAAATCTCATGAACTCGGTTCTGTATCCTATGCACTGATTGCTACACTAAATTGAGGAAATGAAACCAATTTGGACTACTGGATGGCTACTGGTTAGCAAATATACTTTATGCGGAAAAATTCAATGGTAACTATAAGTAGGGGTCATAAGTTATAGAAATACCATCCTTAAAATGCCAGAGGATTGAATGGCACACATGTTCTTGTATACTTATTCCAGCTCACTTTTTTTTTACGAGCCAAATAGAACTGCCATGGTTTAAAACATGGGTATCGATCGGCCTCTGGCCGAGTCGTACCGGTTGATATGGATTGGTATCGGCCAGTGGCCCAATACGACCGAAACCGGTACTAGTCTACTTTTTTTTTCTTCCAAAATTCAAGTAAAATTTTAAAAAATCCTAAAAATTTAGGGAAAATGAAAAATCCTAATTTTTTTTTTGCTTGTTTCCTACTATAATTGGGTATACGCAAAAGACGCTTTTCCTAGGATACATGGTCAAATGTCTTCTACTATATTTTATTGGGAAGCGACAATGTGACAAGAATGATTTTAGGTATAAGAGGCTGGATTTAATTGGTAAATTGCTTGCAAGGAATAAATGATATTTTTTTAGCAATAAACCCAAACATTAGAGTATATATTATTTCTCATTAATTGTATTATCCATAGAAACCACTTTTTAGAACCATGTTGGCTAAGTGTCTTGGATAGTCGAACTCCCAGTAATGTGGAGTACTCTCTAGGATGAAGAGAGATGTTTAGACCCTAATATTTCAATGGTCAAAATGCTATTGTAGCAATCAATGTTCTCCAAGGATAATACAACCAAGAGGATTCCTTGGTCATGAACATGGCTTCATTAGAGTGAGGTATGTTTCGTACGGAACATTTCAAGAGTTACAAAGCTGATGTTGACAATAAAGATTTTACCAGACATTTGAAGCCGATGAAAAATATAGATTTTGGAAAAATGCAAGCAAAAAAGGACGCATTGACAGTCTAGAATTTCTAGATGACGGTTTTCCTTACATCAGTGCAAGTCTTCAAAGTGGTGACAATGTTATTTGGGAGGTTGCAGAGTCATGAGAGGATCATAGTATCAAATTGAAACATAATTTTGCAGGAAATCTTGTTCAGATTCATAATTCTAAAAGCAACATTAGGAGCTAACAAAAGGACTATACTAGCATCCTTGCAATCCATGACTGTACTGTACATACCGTACTAAGTACTAACATACGTGTTCCTCGGGGAATCCTAGGCTAATGTACCTTGCATGACGAAGCAGGTGTATTGTCCGGAATCCGGATGATTCCATGGATGGATGCTTAGTGCCAATGGTGGGATCAAAGAATATGTGGGTACTCTTCAGTCTTCACCTCCTTCCAAGATAATAATGAAAGATACATTATTATTCTACTGTTGATGCTGCACTTACACCTGCATCCTGAGATGCTCCATTCACCAAATCACCGTCAAGTGAAGATCGAAGAGAGTATCTCACGGTGTAGGTGCAACATCAACAATAGAAGAATAAAGCACTTTTATCATAATTCTTGGAAGGAGGTGAAGGCTGAAGGATCCCACCATTAACTAAAGCATCCATCCATGGAGCCATTCGCAACATACACTCCTTCATCTTGCAGGCTACATTAGCCTAGGATTCATCGAGGACACATGCAGTAGTACTTAGTACTGTATGTACATAATACAGTCGTGGGCTACAGTTTGCAAGGAGACTAGCGTAGTCCTTTCGTTAGCTCCTAATATTGCTTTTCGAATTATGAATATGAACATGACGTCTTTTAATATGGCCTTCCTCTTCGGTATATCATGCAACTCCAATACATGTATCGTTCATTGTTTCTTAGCAACATATGCTTTTTGGTAATTTTCATGAATCTCATTGTGATCTCTAACTTTACTCGAAGGGACAATTATTCAAAGTTATTCATGTTCTACCGAGTAGGATGGAGGGGGGGTCACTTTCTACCGTGTAGGAGGGGGGGCTTCACCGCCTGTTGAGTAGGAAGGAGGGCAGTTACTGTCTGCGAGTAGGAATGTGATGCTTCACGTTTTGCTGAGTAGGAGGGAGGAATGTCACTTTCTGCCGCGTAGGAGGGAGGATCACGTTCTGCTGAGTAGGAGGGAGGGTGTCACTTGCTGCTGCGTAGGGGGGGCGGAGCGGCATCACATTTTGCTGAGTAGGAGGGAAGGGGTTTACTTTATGTTGAGTAGGAATGGGGGGCTTCATGTTTTACGGAGTAAGAGCAGGGGGTTTCATTTTCTACTGAGTATGATCTTTTCCAGTCTAGAACTTCTCGACAATCTGATCCGCCTTTTGGATAGTCGGTTGCGATGACAAGAATGACACACTCGATCACTTTGATGTTGTCGTAGTTGCTAGCAACAGAAGAAATTCCTCCAATAATCAAGCGTTCTCGATGAACTCGACATGTCGATGTCTTTCTATCTTCTCTCTTGTTCTAGTCCCTGTCTTTTTTCTTCTCCTCTCTCCTCTCTTTCTCTCTTCTTTCTTTTCTCCTCTCTACTCCCTTCTTTATTCTCTTTTTCTCCTCTCTTTCTCTTCTTTCTCCTCTCTTTCTCTCCTCTTTTTCTCTCTTATTTCTTCTTTTTTTTTTCTCCTCTCATATTTAGGCTTGGTGTGAAGAAACAATACCCAAGCCCCCCCTCCTCCCTATACAGGCCTAGTTGGGTGAAAAAGCAAAAAAGAAAAACCATGTGCTCAAAACCAGTCCCACTCGGTCGATACCGAGCTGTAGCAGCTGATACTTGTGTGACTCAGCTAATACAGACCGATATGGACATGTATCGACCGATATGGGCCTGGTTCGGTTTCGGGGAGGGGTATCGGTTCGATTTGGTCCGAACCCGAGTCGTATCGGCCGATACGACTCAGTATCGGTCGAGTTTTAAAACCATGGGAACCACAAGTCTGCAACACCAACAAAAACAACACCAATTGATCCTTATCCTATCAAGAAGGAACCAACTATGGAATAAAATCCTAAAAAGAAGGCTCCAAAAAGGATTTGAGAACTACTGTAGAAAGAACATTAACCCTCTCATGGAATGAATGGAAAATTCATGGATTATGCTTGTGGATAAGTAGGGACGTACTTAAGGGTAGAAGACCGAAGGCTTGTGAAGTTTATTTCTTCCTCCTTCTCCACAACCCCAACACACAAACAAGTTGCATCCCTTGGCTACAAAACTCTCCTTCGACGATCGAGGCCAACCTGCTTGGAACTTTGAGATAAGAAAGGAACCCTAAAATTCTCGCCACTCAAGATGGGGCAATGCTTGTTGGTTTGGCAAGTATTGTTTAATTCAAAGGACCATAATGAAAATGGTGGGGAGAATAAGGAGTTGTAGAGTTCTTGCTTTCAAAATGATGATATGATTTACATGAACTCCCAAAAATTATCAAATGGGCAATGTTAGTGCAAAATCATTTTTTACGGCAAAAACCTATTAGGATAATGAGCAGGCTTTTTAAAACTATTATTACGGAAGTAGTCGGAGTCCAAATCTTATCATCAAAACATTTATTTCTAAAAATAGTCACCAGACGTTAACCTTAAACGAATCTCATTGTTCAGTTGTTCCTTCAACTTTGTTTAGCAGAAAATGTCATTCTTCACTCAACTTCAACTTCAATTATCATACTTTAATGGGACAGTGTATGGATTGATATGTTTTTGGAGTCGTGTATTCAAGAATTATAATTTAAATGGCTACAAGCGTCATTGCCTATTTTGTCATGCAGCTAAAATATTACTATGAATCTTTCACACCCTTGACACAAAGATGATAGCATAATAGATCATTTAAATTCAATCTAGGCAATACAAGAAAAGAGTAAGAGCTATGTGGCATAATAGCAGAACTTCTCGTGCCTTGCGTTCGTTATTGCTTCGCCATGTAAACTACTACCATCTGACAGAGCATGTGCTTATCTTCCGAAAACTGAAACTATATGCTCAATGTTGTTCCTTGTAACATAAATGACAGTTTAGGTGCTTTATGTGTTCTATTTCTATACCCAAATAACAATTTTGCTTGGCTAACTTGTGTATTTATGGATCATGGCTACAGTGGGTGCTGTCATCTAAACAGATCAACTTCCCTTATCCAGTGGCACTGACTTTACTACACATGCTCTTCTCTTCTGTATTGTGCTTCATCGTCACCAAAGTTCTGAAGGTATGTGTTTTCTAGCAATAATGCTATCACAACGTTTGCTAACTTCTCTAATGGTATTTGCACTTTAAATTTGATGATTTCTGAATATATGTGAAATATGCCTCAAGGTGGTGTTCTTAACTTATTTCTAGCTATCAGTTCATTCATTTGCTTCTTATTGTTTTTTTACTCAGATCATAAAGGTTGAGGAGGGAATAACGCCAGAAATGTGAGTATGGGTAATATCAAGTAACTTTGGTTAGATTGTTGTTATATGCTCTTTGATATATTTGTATGTCCTTTAATAATTTTTGTCAACTTGATAAAATAAACTGTAATTTCAGAAAAGTGTTTTATTGAAAAGCTAATTCGAAGATACTCATATGTGTCTATGTTAAACTACATTGTTCTCATTCTAGATAATAGCTTTCATCACAACTTTCCTTTTAAGTGTTTCATAATTATGATAAGCATAAAAATTAATTTACACAAATATGAAGACCATAGCGGATAGTGTGGGGGATTTTTCGAGAGCTATCATGCAGCAGTTCAGTTCTTTTGGTAGGCAAGAAAGACCTAAACTAGTTTGCTTTGTGTCCTTGAGCTTTACATCAACATCATTAACATAAGAGTTTCTATAACGGTTACTTCAACTCAGTAACTTGTAGGGAAATTAATGAAATTTCTTAATATTCAGATATGCCAGATCAGTCATCCCAATTGGTGCAATGTTTGCAATGACTCTTTGGCTGGGAAACAGTGCTTACCTCTATATATCTGTAGCATTTGCCCAAATGTTGAAAGCTATTAGTAAGTACGAGCTTCCTATGCTTTTTGCATAATCATCAATTACTTGTTTTGTTTTTCTAATGGCATTTGGAAACAGAACATTCATGAACATTGTTCGATTGAGCTTTAACAGTGCCTGTAGCTGTCTTCGTTCTTGGAGCGGCAGCTGGCCTTGAGGTGATGAGCTGCAGAATGCTTGCCATCATGTTTGCCATCAGCTTAGGAGTTGTTGTGGCATCTTATGGGGAAGTTAGTGTTAGTTGGGTTGGTGTGGTTTACCAGATGGGCGGTGTCATTGGTGAATCTCTGAGACTCATCTTCATGGAGATTTTTGTGAAGAAAAAGGGTGTTCGACTGAACTCAGTGTCAATGATGTACTATGTGAGTCCGTGCAGGTACAACGCACTATATCACAGCTTTTCTTTGATTGTTACATATTTTGTGTAGAAAAAATATTCATTCTCTCCTGTGGCAACATATTTCTCGTCTTTTATTTTTCTCCTGCAGTGCACTTTGCCTCCTCATTCCGTGGATATTCTTAGAGAAACCAAAGATGGATTCCGCTGGTCCCTGGTGGAACTTCCCGCCACTTATTCTGGCTGCCAACTGCCTATGCACTTTTGCACTCAATCTGTCAGTTTTCCTGGTCATCTCACATACCAGTGCACTAACGATTCGTGTTGCTGGAGTTGTGAGGGACTGGGTGGTAGTTCTACTGTCAACTCTACTATTCTCTGATTCGAAGTTGACACTGATAAATGTACTTGGTTACGCTATAGGTAATAATCACTAACTTTCGAAGGCTCCCCTTCTTTGATACCTTTTACATTCTATTTCTAGAGGTTTCACTTTTGACATAACATATTATTTGCATCTGCAGTTTTATCTGGTCTTATGTTTGAAAACATTGGCATTTGGTATCTTCATCCAATTTTTTTGCCCCTTTTGTTGGTAACCATCTATGCAGCCAAAGGTGCTTGGTGCAATTAGGAGCTCCAGGTTAGCCTAGCGCCTAGGGATCGCCTAGTTGTGCCTAGGCGCGCCCAGGAGATTTTCCCGCTTTTTTAGGGGTTTTGAGTCTTTTGACAGATAAACATGCGCCTAGGGGTTTTATGTGGTTTTTTTAGGGGTTTTAACAACTCAACTTATCAAGTGACTCGTATTTTAAAGAAAAACACTTCTAAATTCATGATAACTGATAAAGTGATAAGTTTAATAAGCCATAAAGTAATAAAGCTCATCACAACACACCCAAACATCAGCATCCTCATCATCTCCGACCAAATCATTTCTATCATTAGGTTCTGTGCCTCCCTCATCCCTTGGAAGCTCCTCGGCACTAGCAGCAAATTCCTCTTCCTCTTCAATGTCTTTGCCATCATTAAAATAGAAAATGTGGGATACGTGTCCGATCTTTGCTTTCTTCTCTGTATACTTGGCCGTACTGTATCATTAACTCCCATTACTTCTCCAACTTGTTGTCAAGTGAGGCCATCTTCTTCACGAAAAAATTCTGCAAGTTCTTCAGTTGGAACAATCCAATCATCATTTTCATCCACATTTTTGAAAATGCTTGGATCCTTATCAGCATTGGTTCCTCTTGCCATCATTTCTTTAAATCTGTGCTCCAATTTCTTGTTATATTGAATGAAAATAAGCTTATCATCTAAGAAGCACTGACACTGGTACTGGGACACGGGGACGACATGACACGGGTTTGTCGACACGGCAAATCCTTAAAAAAAAGGACACGGGTACGACGGGGACACGGCAAAATAAATTAATATTTTTTTTATTTATATTTTATGTGTGTTTACAGTTCATATATATTTCAATAACTGAAAAAATCTCATAGAAAACAACTAAAATAAAAATTTAATGCATACTGAATCGCAATCATTAGTTACATCCAGCCCGATCGATGAATCACACACAACTCTAAATGGTATGGAAAAGAACGACTGTGTTTCTGTTTTGGCTTCAACCTATCAAAAACGGTAGAGAATCAGAGACATTAAAGCCAAAACTGAATAGTAACCGTCCGTTACAACCAGCCTGACAAGTGAATCGTACTCAAGTCCAAATGGCGTGCAAAAGAACGGTTGCGATTCAGTTTTGGCTTCAACCTATCTGATAACCTCAGAGGATCAAATAAGTTGAAGCCAAAACTGAATCGCAACAGCTTATGACCCGACCGTATATTGAATAGTCCATCAACCTGTCGTGTCCGGTGCGTGTCCGACGAGTGTCCGAGAAGTGTCCGGCCGTGTTCGGATCCCGGAAGCACGTGGGACACGACACATGCGTGTCCGGGGAGTGTCGGTGTCCGACACGAGTACACAGGGGGCTTGGGGAAGTGTCCGTGCTTCCTACCATATCATTCATTTTTTTAATGCAAAAGACAACTTCGCTTTCTTCGAATGTAATTGAAAAATGACAAAAAAAAGGGACTGCGCCTAGGCATGCCTCGCGACTGCCTGAAGGCGCAAAATGTGCCCACAAAGAGGCGGCCTGTGCCTATCCCAGCCGCCTACCATGTCCAAGCGAGGCTTCCCAAGTGCGCCTAGGCGCGATTTAACTGCAAAGATAACCATCTTGTTTTTAAATATAGGGTTTTTTCCTAAATGACCAACTTTGTCATAATGCTCAAACTAAAAACACAGTTGGAAAGCGTTACTTTTAACCATCAATAAGTTTTCGAACAAAACTACCCTTTTACTTTAAAAGGATTTTACATAAATGACTTCATTTTTCACCCTACTCTATGTACTGTTATCTTTTCCTGCATTCGTCTGAAGTCCACCCACATCGATTTATTTTTTGTTGCTTCCTCATTGGATGTTGCAAAATCTTGAAGCTAGATCCTTTTGGACAACTGTGTTGCAAGTGTTATGTTGTGGAGGCAGACCCATAAACCCGCAAGCTAGCCTCGCACCCTGCAGTCCACCGGCGCTCGGGCGAACATTGTACAGCACCCGGGCGTTCGATCAAACCGTGAGGGGCAACGATTTCTGGATGACCCGGTGCCTCCAAAAATCGCTGCCTTGGCTAAGTTGGGTGGCGCCCGGTCGTTCGATGTGCATTCTTCCGATGCGTTCGGCCTTTAGGGTTGGTTTTGGGGCTTCATATAAATAAGTTTTTCGACCGTCTTTCATTGTAACAAGTGAAAATAATTGAGAGGCTTTGGGAGAGGGTTTAGATTGGCAAAAAGAGTAGGAGGCGACGATTAATCGACGAAAAGTCTTTGTGTGAGTGATTCCCTTGTAGATCGAGAAGGAGACTTGTTCCTTCCGATTCGATTCTCCAAGATAGTGAATCACATGATCTGGAGGTAGGACTAGGCAATTATTTGTCGAACCTGGATAAATTCGTGTATGATGTCTCTTTACATCTATTCTCTTGTGGGTTGTTTGGTTGTTGCTTTCTTCCGTCGATTGCTAGATCCCGCGTTGCACAATCTACTACAACTTGTATCAGAATCTAATTCTTGTTTTTGATATGCATCAAGTGGTATCAAAGCCAAGTTGGAAGAGAAGACAGAGCCGATGGAGAATCCAGAACCAGGGGGAGCAGATCAGAGTTGGCACAGCTACTTGCAGAGCTGGTCGATACGGGCTCTAGATGCGGAGTTTTGCTTCAGAAGGCCTCCTTTATGGTCTGCAGGGGAAGATTATTGGAATCCAGCCCATAAGGACGATCCGTTAGAGACAGTGCGATGGGCCCCCACTCCCGAATTGCTTGACGCACAAGCAAAGTAACCGGTTGCTTGAAGTGCAAGATAAACAACCCGATTAGCCTTTATAAAAAGAGAAGGGTTCTCTTAGATCTAAATCACCCACTGAGGACGACGATAAGGAGGGCCGGAGGAAACCCTAATAGTCGAGGAGAAATGCTGAGAGCCCGGGGGGAGGTGCGGGCGACACTTCCCTCCCGAGTACCATGTAGCGGTGATCGGAATAGCCAAGATCCCGAGGAGATGCAGACGGCATCTCCTCTCGGAGGTCGACGAAGGCCGGAGGGGGGCCCCACTCCCTCGGCAACTGAAGGCGACGAGGCCCAGCACCTGAAAAGTGCTGGACGGACGACGCCCGGTCTAAATTGCTCGCAGAGAAGTAGCGGATGCCCGGGCATCCAGGTGCGATCTATGGCATATGAGAGATTCGTGGGGAGGCCGTGGTGCAACGCCTCCTTCCCCGGGTTAGTTCGTGGTGATTGACGAATGGCGGTCGTGGGGGGCCTACCCCGGATCCGAGGAGATCAACACCGACGAAATGCAGGCTTGGACAATGAGCGATGGCTTAGACGGATAGTGGGGAAGTACCATGATGGCACGGACATGCGCATATGCCTAGATCGAGAGGGAGAACCTCGATGCACGATAGTCACCGACGGACAACTATACCAGTTGCCGACGAACAGACTGATAGGGTTGTTGACGGGTGGCTGGTGGAGGTGCTGACGGGCACCGGTGCGAGTCATCGATGGACGACGGAGATGACGAAGATCGCGGTGACAACGAGAATAGCCGCAGGTCGTCAGCGGAAAACGGATGCTCCGTGATTGTAAGCAGTGGTACATGAAAAGTTCACGGAATCGAGGAGGTTGTTGGTGTGAGTGATTCCCCTGTAAGATTGAGAAGTGGACTTGGTCCTTCCGATAATGACTCTCCAAGATTGGGAAATGCCGGCGAGCACCAGATTGAGGCACCAATGAGTGCTAGGTTGCATGGCAGACTCAATCACGGACATGCCTATTGGACGATAAGTGTGCGGAGGCATCGACGGGCACCATATGCTTCGTGATCTTGAGCATGGGGATTCGTGGAGATGCCAAATGAGGTGTCAACGGATGTGGGTGTCATCGAACACGAGACAAGTGCGACTGACAACCGCCGAGGCCATTGGCACACTTGTGGGGCGACAAATATTCGAAAGACGTCAATGGATGCATGTGCTGAACACCGTGGACGTATTTTGGTTCCGAGGTGATGGACACAGAGGACGGGCTGCGATGTTGCAGGCTTGCAGCAGATCGTCGACGGGTGACGAACCGAAGCGTCGGAACTTGGCAAATGGTCAGGTATAACCAAAGTTCGGACATGGTGTATGGTCACCATGAAGAGAACTTGTTATCCTAAAAATAGCCCGACTTGAATTTTTCCAATAGCAAGAGTATTGCTCAAACTAAAAACAGAGCTGAGAACTTTATTTTTATAACCACTAATAAGTTTTCGGATGATACTCCCTTTTTACATTATAAGGATTTTATATAAAATCTCATCATCTTTCATCCTGCACTATGTACTGATATCTTTTTTCGTTGTTTGTAAGCTCCACCTGATCTATTTTCTGTTACACCCTCACCAGAGGTTGCGAATCTCGACAGTAAGTCCTCTTGGAAACTAAGCGGCATGAGCATTGTTTGCGGGAAGTTAGCGGACCTGCCTTGCTTTGGAAATCTTTTTTTTTTTTTTGAGAGGTAGCCTTGCTTGGAAACCTTTGTTGTATGTTCAATGGTGAGTGAGCCCTTATCGGAGCTTCGTTATAAAACACGTGACATATAATTCTATAATTCTACGATAAATCCCTTCACAAAGCCTCATCGATGAACTAACTTTTGAAAGTTGCTGATGGTCTTGAGGAAGAAGGTGAAGTTGCATCCAAGTTACATTTAGGTTGCGTTCTGAAGGTGTCGAGAGGAAGAAGGTGGAGTTGCATCTAGTTTGCATTCAGGTTGCATCGAAGCTGTGTTTAGGTCGAGTTCTGGAGGTGTCGGGAGGAAGAAGGTGAAGTTGCATCCAGTTGCGTCAGGGTTCTGTCAAGGTTGTGTTAGGTGAGTTCTAGTGGTGTCGGGAGTAAGAAGATGAAGTTGCATCTAGGTTGCGTCAAGGTTGCTTTTAGGTTGACTTCTGGAGACGTCAGGAGGATAAAGGTGAAGTTGTGTCAAGGTTGCTTTTAGGTTGACTTCTAGAAACGTCAGGAGGATAAAGGTGGAGTTGCATCAAGGTTGCATCTAGGTAGTGTTAAGGTTGCGTTAAGTTGCATTTAGGTTTATATCTTGATTGATTATGTTTGGGTTGTATGGAACCCTCATCAGAGATTGTCTCAAGGTTCTCGGGAATTTGCTTTCCCCATTCCTTCGTTTGAGTTTGTCAGGAACCCCACTACTTACGTTACTTCTTGTCGTGGAACCCTCACCAGAGGTTGTTGGGAGGTCACTAGGAGTTTGTTTTCTCCGCTGCTTCGTCAGAGGTCGTCGGGGACTCATCGGGAGTTTGCTTTCTCCATCCTTCGTTGGAGGTCACCGGGAACCCTACTACTTGCGTTTCTTCTTGTTGTGGAATCCTTGTCGGAGGTCATTGGGAGGCCGTAGAGAGTTTGCTTTCTCCATTACTTCTTCGGAGGTCGTCGGGAGTTTGCTTTATCAATTCCTTAATTGGAGGTTGCCGGGAACCCCACTACTTAGGTTCGTTCTTGCTATGGAACCCTTGTCGGAGGTTGTTGGGAGGTTATTGGGAGTTTATTTTCTCCATTGCTTCGCCGGAGGTCATTGAAAAGTTGACAGCAGTTTGCTTTCTCTATTCCTTTGCCGAAGGTCATCAGAAATCCCGCCACTTGTGTTCCTCCCTTCCGTTGAACCCTCGTTGGATGTATAACCGGGAGGTTGTCGGGAGTTTACTTTCCACCTTATTTCACCGAAGGTCACCCAAGTTTGAAATAGAAGTCAACGTAAAAGAGTTTCTCTTGGGACTCCACAGGTTTCACAAAGGAAGAAGTGATTTGCTACCTTAAGAGCATTTTTTGTTGGAAATGAATGAAGTATGACCGTGTAAGTGGTTTCACACATGATGGAGGTTATAAAAGTAATGTTTTTTTGCTCTGTTTTTAGTTTGAGCAATATGACAATGTTGGTGGTCTTCCAGGGAAAGCCCTCTTTTAAATATGTTGATTTCTTTTCTCCTTTCTTTTACACTCATTTATATCTTTTTTTGTTTGTCAGTTATGATTCTTTCACAATGTTTAGTTGTTTTAGGAACTTCTGAGTATGCTATATGGGCTCTTTAAGAAATGATTTGGCTTAGTTTCATCATGTTGCTGAACTTTGTTCATAATGTCCAGCACTTAAGTTGAGATTTTGAGTTAACAAAGGGATGCATATCTGCTTCCCCGATCTTTTTTTCGTAACTTAATTTATGTCATACCTGTCTTCAGCTATCGCAGGCGTGGTGGCATACAATAATCACAAGCTAAAGAAGGAAGCAGCATCTCAAATAGACTCAGAGGAAAGTGCAAGGTTTAGCAACCAAGAGAGATCTCAAGATGTTCGGATGACCTTGATCCCTCCAATCAAGGCGGGGGGAGATACATAGCGGTAGGATGGTAACAAGATCACATCATTTTTTTTTTGTTGTTGGCAAGATCACATCAGTCCGTGTCCCGCTCCATCTTTCAAAATTTATATAGAAGGATTCTTCTCAGTTGTGTGAGTATGCTTTCCTTTCATTTGTAACACTAGAGAAAATATATTTGTTTTGGGCTTCGGATCAAAGCCTAGTAACCATGCACATCATCTTTTTCTTTCTTTCTTGTTTTAGGTACATTAGGGGCTTTTGGTTCGATGCCAGTTCAGTTGGTTATAACCTTGTTGCTGATGGCTTTTCTCGTGCCTCCTCGAAAACTGTGTTATAAGTGATGTATTCCCACGTGTTTTTCAATCAAACAAATGATGAGCAAATGTGCAGCTTCGGTGGGTGTTCCCTTCAGCAAGCAAACAGAATAGGGGAGAGGCTCAACAATGAATGAGCTAAATGGTTTTTCTTCTTCTTCTTTTCGGTGCTATGTTGTATTCATCTTGTTAAAAGGTACTTTGTGGGTGTCTCAAGATTCTATCGCCAAGACTCTGTTCGAAATACACAGATGAGAAGAAAGATTTTTACGTAACAAACAGGTTTCTGTTGTAACGTAATGTAATCCCTTCCTATTTTCCAGTGGTAATGGAATCTCTTGTGTTCCTCATTCTGATGTAACCAAATATCTGAACTGTGAAACAACTAGGGACACAACCGGTCATCTGCACCCTGCGAGCCACCTCTGTTGCTGTCGCCACCGCTTCCCCCTGTTGAGAAGCTCCTAGCTTTTGGTTGGTCGACTGTTTCTCTGCCTCAGACACATCCCATCTCCAGTGATCCGCCCACCGACCAGCCTGCAACCACATTGCTGCCTGAAATCCATCTCCTCTCTATTTTTGCTACAGCACCCTTTTGAGGAGGCCTACCTGTTCCCTTGTTTTGGAAAAGTCCCCAGCTTTAAACCTGTTGAGAAAATAGTCCCACATCGGTAAAGGGGTGGGAGTTCTACATCTTTATATATTGTTGCCCCCTCACTCTCATCACCTGTTTTGAGGGGGAATGGGAATTGTAATATGGTATCAGAGCTATGCCCCACTCCGTCTTCCCTCCATGTGGTCTTGTCGCATTCTCTTTCTTTCTCTAATTGAGATCTTTTCTCTTCCTCCGATCTAGAGGCGCTCTACGTGCTGGCGGGTGTCGAGAATATAGTCCCACATCGGTAAAGGGGTGAAAGTTCCATATCTTTATATATTGTTACCCCCTCTCTCTCATCATCGGTTTTGAGGGGGTACGGGAATCGTAACAATACCCTCACAGCCTTATCTAAGAATCCAACCTATGTCCATAAACCGACAACTAAGCCTAGTAATTTACATTTTATTGAATTTTTTGAACTAAAGATATGTTAATTTAATTAGGTTTCAAATACCACACTATTTTTTTAATCAAACACTGAAAAATTGATTTTGTGGCTCCGGTGCAATCCTTTTTTTGCTTGTTGGACTGGTCCGCTGATTCTTTTATACATTCCTCCGACTAACTAACCACCAGGGGATAGGAGAGTTGGCAAAGTAACATGGTTTGGTGAGTAATGCACACCCGGTTGCAATACACGAAAGATAGCTAATTTTAGAACAAGTTGTGATCTAAATTAACAACTAAAAATAAAATTAAGCAAAGCACTTAATTAGCCACAATCAGATTTTCATAAAGAAATAGCCTCCCTAATCAAGTTAGCATGTATAAACGATGGCAAATTAAGAAACCAAGACAATCGGATTAAATTAGATCTCAATAGGGTTTGCAAATAATAATTTCAGCAACTAATTACTCATGCAAAGGACTTAAAAAAAAGGTTCAGATGACGATCCAACTGTGTACCAAGCAAGCCAAGTCAAAATAGGGATTAGGGTTTACGATGGAAACTATGGATCTACAGCGGTATGCGATCAAAAGGCCATGAAACCGATGAACATATGATAATTATCAAATAAAGAGGAAAGAAAATATCCATGAGATTCAAGATCTCTATGCGGATAGCTTTTGTCGATGAAGATGAATGACAGGGAGGTATATACGACAAGAAAGATCGAGAGAAGAAGCCGAAAGAACTCCACGGAGAATACGATGGCGACGAAGGGTGCACCTTTACGATCTCTCGATCAAAGCAAACAATTGATGATTGTTCTCTTCAAAATTGTCTTTAAAATTAGGGTTTTCATCTCCCTTTAATAACCCTACAAGGCCTCATATGGAAACAAAGAGAGGGAGACGCAAGAGAAGAGGAAGGGGGGGCCTCGGTTTTCATGCCAGAGGAAGGAGGGAGAGAGGGGATCGCGGGGCGGGGGTGTGTGCAGCATGTTTCGTGGGAAACAAGACCCGCACGGGTCTTATTCACGGGAGAAATCCTGTGGATTTCTTTTGAGTGCTAAAGGCACCCCCCCACTTTAAAAAAATCCCTTTATTTAATTAGGATTTACTATGTGGACCCCCGGATAGATTTAAATGGCTTTAAGGCTAGGCTAATGGCTTGGATTAGGCTTGTTTGGCTTTCCACCGTCGGATGCGACATTCGATGCCTTCCGTCCTCCTGCATAGCACATTTGTTATCCATCCACTTAAGATTATAAGTGGCCAAAACATAAAATACATGGGGTACGACAAAACCCCACACCATAGGCCAAAAAGTCGTAGAGAACGGTCTAGTCGTCCGATCTTCGTTTGGAGACAAGCGATAGAACCCAAAAAACATACTACTGCCAACTAGAACATAAAAATAAAGATAAATGGACGTATGTTGTGATGTGGCTACATCAGTGAGAAGGTTGTGGGTTCAGACTCCTCCCCTCGATTTACCTAGGCGTGCAGTGGGAATTGCCGAGTGGATTGGGCTTCACTCTCGGAGGGATTGGTCTGAGTCCGAAGTGGGCCATTGTCCGAAAAGTTTCGGGACACTTGCTGATCTAAAAAATAAAAAATCCTTTGGCTACCTTCTATCCCTCGCTCTTCTATCAATGCTCCATTTTCACATCTCCATGAGTGCAATTCATCAAGAAAGGTACTTTACTTCTAATCTCATACTCCAATCACTTTTTATTAATTGCAAAAAAATAGAAAATCACTTTTTTCGGCTTTTGATCTGGAAATTGGTCTACCTACCGGCTTATCATGTTTTTTTTTTTTTTTTTGGTACATAGTGGGGCCGTAGCCAGACCCATAAGTCACCACCACATGGTCAACACAGTCATCGGAGCCGAACAGCCCAAGAGGAAGGGCCCACGAGGCCCACAGAAAGTCATCACACAAGCGAGCAGGAGTGCCACACAGAGTGGGGTAAACTCTGTGCTGTAAATTAGGGGTGCAACTCGAGTAGGGTTATTGGTTCGTGTTTGAGCCAACTTAGAACCGATCCAAACTAGTTCGGTTCTACCATATTGAAACCCGATCCAATCCGAATTAGGCACAGACCCGAACTAGCCCGACCTATACTGAGGCGGGTTAGTTCGGGCCGGTTCTAGGGTCGATAGTTGTGCTAAAAAAATAATACATATTGTCTATTTATAAGCAAGCTATAGGCCCACATTGAGCTTTAGACTTTAACCACATATTAAGTTCTCTTGATAGTTCGTTCAATGTTAGAAAACAATAAACAATTACTCATGTAATAGTGGAATGTAGCCACCATGTCCAAACACGTGGTATATATATATGTGGACTAATCATGGATGTAGAGTTGGGTTCTCGGGTTGGACCCGTCTATCGGAGTTCCAACGGTCCATAGCCGTCCCTAATTGAATCGGTCCACAAAACAAAAGTTAACTAGTACCAAACCAACCCTTTTAGTGTACAATGTAAATAGCCGGACCCCAATGCTCCCTCCGCCCAATTCATAATAGGAAGGAGTCGGACCATGCTGCTGGCTGCCCAACCGTTGAGGCTGCTCTCTAACCGCTTTCCCAAGTCGAAGAAGCAGCTTCCCCCCCACACCCACACCCACTCCCACTCCCCACAGTACCTGAGCACTCTCTCCTCCCTCTTGGTTCTCTGCAGCTGTCCCGGGGTCCTCCAGCAAATCCACTCCAGATTCATCATCCACGGCCTCCAACAGAACCACGCCCTCTCTTCCGACCTCATAACCCGATACGCAAGCATCGGCCGCCTCGATCTCTCCATCAAACTCTTGGACACCATCCACTACCCGGATGCTCATCTCTACACCACCATTCTCCGGAGCGTCGGGGAGCCCAAGGAGGCCTTGAGTTTTTACCGCCAGATGCTCGCGAGATCCATAAACCCGGTTGAAGAGACGTACCCTTCCATTCTCGGACCTCTGCTGACTCCTCAAACAGGCGCTCAAATCCATTGCCACCTCATAAAACTGGGTTTCGAGACGCACGCTCTCGTGGGTGCTGCTCTGGTGGAAATGTACATGAGACATGGCCACATTTGTAACGCCCGGCGAGTGTTCGGCAGATTGCCTGCAAGAAATCTAGCTTCTTGGAACGCCTTTATTTCTGGGCTCGTCGACTACGGTGAGCCTAGGGAGTGCTTCCGTCTGTTGGGGATAATGAGATCGGAAGGGCTCGAACCCGATTCAGTCACCATCCTCAGCCTCTTGCGGGCGTGTGTTGATTTGAGCAGCTTGGTAGCGGCCAGATTCCTTCACCTGTTGATCATCGTGAACAATTTAAGTGGAGATCCGTCACTCAGCACTGCACTCTTGACGATGTACTGCAGGTTGGGTTGCCTGTGTTTGGCAAGGCTGTTGTTCGATAAGATGGAGTACAGGGACTGTGCAGTTTGGAATGTAATGATGTCAGGGTACTCCCGGAACCAGAATCCGGAGCAAGCGCTAGCGTTGTTGGTTGAAATGGTCAGGTCGGAGGTTAGGACCGATCTTTTCACGGCGATTGCTTCTCTCGCTTCGGTTTCGCAGTTGAGATCCCTTGGCCATGGCAAGCAAATCCACGGCCACGTGATCAGATATGCGACCGACTCCCAAGCTTCTGTCCATAACTCGCTCATAGAAATGTACTCCAACTGCAGCAGCCCAGAGATGGGCAGAAAGATATTCGATTCTTTGACAAATAAGACGGTGGTCTCATGGAGTTGCATGATAAAAGGATATCTCAGCAACGACCGTCCTTCTGAAGCTCTTTCACTCTTTGGTGAGATGAGGAGATACGGGGCCAAGCCAGATCCCGTGACAGTGATCAATGTATTGCCAGCATGCGTCGGTTTAGGAGCATTGGAACAGGTCAGGAACATCCATGGTTATTCATTAAAGCAAGGTCTAAACTTGACGGTTTCCGTGAGTACGGCTCTCCTCGTCAGCTATGCCAAATGTGGGTGCATAGGGACGGCGCACAGGCTTTTTGATGACGAGAGAATCAACCGACGGGATGTAGTATTGTGGAACTCGATGATTGGTGCTTATTCGAGGCATGGAAATTGGGGGCGAAGCTTCCAACTCTATCACCAAATGATGGAATCGGGAGTCACGCCAGATGGGGTGACCTTTGTTGGGCTACTGACGGCCTGCGTAAATTCGGGCAGAGTGAAAGAGGGGTGGGAGTGTTTGAGTCAGATGGTCGGTGTCCACGGGCTCCGACTGGAGCAGGAACACTATGGTTGCATCGTGGACCTTCTCGGCCGCTCTGGGCATCTCGGCGAGGCCAAATGCATCATAGAGAGGATGCCTTTCAAGCCAGATGCGAGGGTGTGGGGGCCCTTGTTGAGTGCTTGCAAGCTGCACTCCAAGGCTGGGCTTGCAGAATTCGCAACCGAGCGACTCATCCAGATGGAGCCTCTAAACGCAGCCAACTACGTGCTGCTGTCCAACATATATGCAGCTGCGGGTAGGTGGGATGGTGTCGCCAAGATGAGAAGCTTCCTCAGAGGCAAAGGCCTGAGGAAGACACCTGGCTGTAGCTGGCTTGAGGTAAACGGGCAGGTCCATAAGTTTCTCGCCATGGATCAATCTCATCCGCGCTCGGGAGATATATATACTATGCTATGGACTATGGAGCAGGAGACCAAGGATGATACTCAATGTTAATGTATAGAGATGGGTTGGATTCTATGTACATTCGGGTCGAATTATAGATGTATTGATGTACTCAATAGGATTGATGCTCATTCTTTCCAAATCCTAGTTTTCATCTCCTAACATTCTATCAGAGCTAGGGTTCTAGGGCTCTCCCTCCGCGACGGCAACGGCGACGACGATCGGGGCTCCTCCTCCGGCTGATTTTCTCCCTCATCTCCGATGTGGGGGATGATCTCCGTGCCGACCCGAAGACTCCGCCCAATCAGTCAATCGAGTCGAGTCGAAAGTCCGATTGGACGTTTGTCTAGTTTGTCGGTTCGGATATTGATGTGTTTGAATTGAACTTCTGAACAGTCGAAAGATTGTTGACACGAGATGTGATCTCGGAGTTCAGCCGACGCTTACGTCTCCGTGCTATAAGGAGCAACCTGAATTCACTAACACTTTAACTGAAGTGACCTCGACAGGCCGAATGTCGCTTATCTTTCTTCAAAAAGAAGATCGAAGGTTTAGGATGTCAGAGCTCTGGATTTTTCGGAAGTTTGATTCAGAAATCAGATATTCGATTCTATTACATTTGTCGGGTCTACTATTTATAAATTTTTTGGACGGAAACCGGGGTAAATGGTGGTTTTCTACAGCTGTCGTCTGGATCCAGATCCAGGCGGGGGGCCGGTGGGTCTCGTTGTCGTCTTCGTGGACCCCCAAGTAGGGCTGGTGGGTCCCACTGTCGTCTCTGTGGACCCTCCAGGCAGGGCTGGTGGGTCCCGCTATCGTCTCTGTGGACCCCCAGGCAGGAGTGTCGGTAGGGGCCACTCCCCCTGCGTGACCTCCTCCGATCTCGGTATCGCATCAACCTACGTTGACGCCCACGCGGTGGGTATCCCAGCAAGAGCCCCCCGTGGGAGGCGTAGTCGCGAACAAGACCAGAGAGTCAGCTCTCGGGCAACGTCAGCGACTTGTCAACCAACGCTCTAGCAACGAGCCGACTCCGCCTTCAGCCCCCCCTCGTCGACGAAGTCAAAGTGCGGAGTCTGATGAGTCAAATGCGAGGTCTCGAGGGCGACATCGTAACTCACGCCATCGATATAAGCAGAAACCCACGGAGGAAGTGTTACCCGTGCGAAGACTTATGAGATGACAGCCTCGCACCGACCTTGCTCTACGCCGAGGTGGCTACCTGTGAAACGACGGAGCGATCGCCAGGACGTCACCTCCGAGCACCGCCACAACGAAGGTGCAGGCCAACCTAGAGGAAGCATGCATGATCACTTAGGGCCAGCGCAGCCGCTTTTGGGAAATCGCCCCGAGCGCTGGCGGCTACCTAGCATGCATGTCGATCTTTTAGAAGATCTCGCCGATCATGGAGGTAGCTCGCCCTACACAAACGAAGTTCACCAAGGGGGTATCCCTCAGTACTGGACCCCGCCAAAGTTCGTGTTGTTCGATGGGTCACAAGACCCTGTGGACCACCTCTTGGCCTACCAAAAGTTGTTTTTTCGGGACCAGGACCACGTTTTGTGTCGTGCGTTCCCTAGCAGCTTGACCGGTTTAGCCTTAAACTGGTTCCACAAGTTGCCCTCCCATTCCATTCCCAACTTCACCACTCTATCTGTGATATTCCTAAAACAGTACTGTTGGATAAATCCTATGGTAGAGGCTCGCAATGGAAGCGATTAAGCGGTCGAAAGACCGTTCATGGTGCACGTTACACGATTAAAACTTTTATTGAAACTAATCTACATGTGCATGCATGTGTGTACACGTGATTCAAACATCCTAACGGCAATCTAGCGTCATGAATATCTAGCATGTATGCAATTCATTGAACTCGCTAGATCTACATGTTAGAATATGTGTACCTTTCGTGCGGATCTTTTAACCGCGGAGAATTATCTTCTTTGTGGATGGAGACGAAAGATCATCCGCGAAGAAACCGATTGTATGCGAAAAGACGATGACTTTTTGTTCACCCGATCTCACACGATACATGGAACGTCGCTCTCAGATCTCTGAGTGCGTCCGAAGAACGACCTTTCTCCTTCTCCGAAACTCCACACGAGGAAGACGAAGTCACAAATGAGGAAGATGTGAGAGATGAGAGAGAGAGAGAACTAGAGAGGAGAGAGAAGAGGGGGGTTCAGGTATGGCTAGCAATAGTGGCCGGCCGCCCCTCCCCCTTTGCTCTTTTATAAGGTTGGCCTATCTCCTTTAGATTAGGATCCTGATAAATAACTTTTATTCTTGTCGTTGTAGTAAAACTATTATCAAAAACCAATACCTGCATATATAATCTAAATAGTATAAGGCAGGTAAAGGATCGAACCATACGTAAGTGAAATACCTAAAGAAAAGAGATCACAAGTGAAGTTAAAATAAACTTAAGTGGGTTTGGAATTTTTTTATTATAAAGATGATTTATCTTAAAAAGTAAAATGGGAAACTAGTGATTTAAATTAAAAGATTATCAGAAAAAAAATCCACCTAGGAGAGGGGTTTGTAAGTCATGGTATGGAGTAAAGTTCTCTTGTAATGTTACTCTCTTTTATCCACACTTGAGAGCGAAAGTTTTACCGACCCAAGTGAAAAATTTAGAGTGAAAACCCCCTTTTATCTAATTTTATTAAATAATATTCTCACAATATTATGAATATAATTCTTCTTATAGTGGAGAATAAAAACTAATTCAATCGTAAAAATTCATATAATAAAAATTAGATAAAATAATAATAATAACCTTAGCTATCTTAGTTAATGATTTAATATTTGAGTGTTGAAATATCACATGAATCCCAATTGAATCGAAACACGGGTGAGCTTCGTTCTCACTTAAGAATTAAATTCAATTAATAAAAATGCATAAACGTTAAGTACAATCAAGAGCAAAATGTAAGAGAAGAACTAACTACTTACCATGGCATTGAACTCCTCTCACTGGCGGGAGGGAGTTTAGCCGGCCATAGTTTGAATGCGTACAAAATAATTAATAAGACTAAACATTGTAGAAAGAGAAGAGTGCAAGAAAATATAAATAAAAGACTATTCTCATGAATCGAAGAATAATTACACCCACTACTTTGAAAACCCTTATTCAGAAATTACAGTACTCCCATGCACTTGCTTCGCACCCACTCTACAAACAATAATTGATGATAGCTTTCTTGAAAAAAATGGATGATACTTTCTTCTTGGCCAGGCCCCCCTATTTATAGGCGTTTACAACTTGCACCACAAGGCATATAATTTGGTAAGTGGTTTTCAATTGGTATGAAGTAAAGGGAAATTAAAGGGGAAGGATTCATAGAAACCAATGCGAGAAGGTGAGGTCATGAGGCTGCATGCTGGGTTCATAGGTTTCAGAATGTAATTAAGAGAGAGAAAGAGAGAGTTGCGGACTGGAATCGGGATGAGGGAGTCGGGCACCAGGCAGGGGTCGTGCAGGGTTGTTTGAGTTGGAGAAAACGAATGGCTGTGATGATTTCTAGAGAGAGAAAGCTGGCTCGGTTAGTTTAGATAAGACAACATAGAGAGAGAAAATGGAAAGAGAGAGAACGGGGGATATCGCAAGGGATTGCAGGGGTTTTGGGTACAGCTGGAGCTCGTGAGGGAGAGGGATAGGATCATGATCGGGTAGTAAATGGGTAGGGACGGCTTGGATGGATGGGTTAGATAAGGGAAGGAATTAAAGAGAGATTTAGAGATAAATAAGAAAGAGAAAAAGGGAAGAAAAGAGGAGTTCGGAAGAATGGAGGTGTAATCGGACGGCTGCATGGCGGGGAGTAGGATAACATGAATGGTTGGGATAAGTTTAAGAGAGAGAGATATGACTACAGCTGGGATGAGCTATGGTTAGAGATTGAGAAAGATTTTGAGAGAGAAAGGGATAGATGCATGGCTTATTCCGTTAAGAGAAAGAGAGAGAGCGCTAGACGTTGCATGGCCGCATGGGTTTTTAATTGGACGGTTGTTATGCAATGGGGTGTTAAGAGAGTTTCGGATGAGATCTAGAGAGAGGATCGAGGGATAGAGAGAGAAATAAGGAGAGGAACCGATGCGATGCCTTGTTATGATGGCTTTATCAGATGCAATGGAAAAGAGAGAGAATAAATCTGATAGTGCTTAAGAGATGGGGTCACATGAATGATGTGGCCATATGCATGGGCCTGGTGATTTTTGCACATGCATGGGTTGATGGTTTGCATGGGATTTGAAAATGAATGGCTATGATGTGTGCCCAAGTGAGATAAAGGGAGATGGAAAAAGAGAAGGTATTTACGATGAATCGCACACGACCTGGGGTTGGCTACAGCTAGGTAAAACTGTTAGTGGGTTAATTTGCATGGTTATGGAAAGGTGTGATGAGTTGTTAAATGGGATTATAGAAGAGATTTATTTAGAGTGAGAGAGAGGTGCATGCATGGGATTTAAGTGAATGAGATCGGGAGGGTTAGCACGTGTATGGCTTTGAGACGTTTGATCAGGTTGGGTGAGATGGATTTAAGAATGACTAAAAGAAAGGAGAAAGAAGAGAATGGAGGAGAGATAAAAGGTGGCCAGCTTAGGTGTACTTCGAGTTCGGGTGCCCTTATCTTTTAGTACTTCACTTTCAAGCAGTGTGTGTTCCGGTCTTGCCAAGAGCATCTCCTTTGTCAGCTCTGATAATTTACAGTTTCTTCCATGCTAGTTCTTCTGCTTACCAATTATTGGTGTGTGTCATCTTATTGTATTTGCCACAGGGTGATGTATGTCCAATGCATAGTTATGATCAATTGTCGCTTCGCGCATAGAGGATGGACTCCATTTCTTGCAAAATAAATATACAACACTTATCAGTCTCTTATAGTAAAATGATAGAAAATGAATAATTGACTATCGGGTTGTATATCTTTCATGCATGATGTGTATGAAAGCGAACTAATATGTCATTTTGTCCGTATGAAAGTCTATTATACAGTGGTGCAAAGAAATTCATACAATTACGTATAGTATGAAAGTTTTACGTAGGAAAGTGACGCAATATGAAAAAGAGAGAATGTATAATTTGCACCAATTAGCCGCTCAACAGACCCAAAGTGGATAAGGTTGACTATTTAAAGATCTCTCTATATCTCTTATTTATCTTTATCTTTTCCCCACTTTTAGGGATTGATTTGACCAATTCAAATTCACCCCTTTATCCCTATGGCCGGCCCTATTATTGGGGTATTCTCATCTCTAAAATATAGGGGCCGGCCTTGACTAGGACTCCCACACCTAGGCCTGTCCACTAGTGAAGCACAAGGATGCGTGATTTTACCAAAATGCTCTTATGCCTCTAAATGACCATTTCTAATGTGCGAGACTTAGCAACTCATCTTAAAGTAAACATCACTAGTGACTTCACTATTCACTGAGGTTCCCTATGGGTGCCCCTAGTAAGGTTAACTAGTCAACTCCTCGCAACATGTCCTGGTGCTTCGTACTCATGTAGCCAAGTTCAATTATGGCGAGGGATAACTACATGCGCCTCTGTACTAGTCTAGGTGTGGGTGCAAATTTTGGCAAGAAGTCTGCAAACAGCGGGACCCACCGGCCCTGCCTGGTGGGCCCCCGAGTACCACAGCGGGACCCACCGGCCCTGCCTGGTGGGCCCCCGAAGACTACCGCGGGACCCACCTGCCCTGCCTGGTGGGCCCAAGAGCCTGTGGAATCCCCTAGGAGACAGCAGCGGGACCCACCAGCTTTACCTGGAGGATCCTCAAATACCATAACAGAAATCGCCATTTACTACCAGAGAATCCTATAAATAGCAGAGCCTTCGAATGTAAATGGATCCCGAAAATTCTGATTTCCACTCTGAGATCTGATTTTCAGAACCAGAGCTCTGGAACTTCTCAGCTTTCCCTCTTCCACCTCTCTTTGATCTTCTTCTCTCCTTCGAAGAGATCAGAGTGTCTTGAGTGAGACTCGGCCTGTCGAGATCACTTCGATACAAGTGTTAGTGAATTCGGGTTGCTCCCAATAGCACGGAGACGTAGGCTTCGGCTGAACTCCGAGATCACATCTCTCGCGTCAATTCTCTGATTGCATCTCTCTCTCTCTGCTTGCATATTGAGAGTTCTAACTCCAATCGACAAATCGAACAACGATCTCTTCGACTTGAAACCTCAATTGACTGGTGAGGCGAGGTCTTCGGGTCGGCACGAAGATTTTCCCCCACAGTTTGGCACCGTCTGTGGGATCCGAGTGAAAAGTCAAGTTCTCTCCACTACTACTAGATCAGTTGAGCCTACAACCGATCTTGGATAGCCAAACTTCCTCGCCCCCTCGGTTGATCAGACAACTGATCGGATGTTGGCACTCTTGTTGCACCCTTCGCTCTCTGAATGACGAAAACTAAGCACCAGGGTCAACCAGAAGGAAGTAACACTCAACAACAAGCTCGTCCTGAGACTCGATCAATGAGTCAAATGCTCAACTTCGGACAGCCCCTTGCTGTTCCTGAGATAGGGGTTCGCTCAGGGAGTGGGAGATCTGTCGATCGACCTATCGCCCATCCCGCACGACAGTCGATTGGGCAAACTGCCCCCGCTCCTGCTGAAGACCCTCCATCGACTTACCAAATCTCTGCGGTCGACTTCCAACTGTTCCAATTGGCAAAGCAAAACGCCACCCTCACCGCTGAGAGGGATGCTCTTAAGAAAGCAGCTTCCGAGGCTGGGATCGCTCTTCCAATCCCCTCTACAAGTGAGAGGGTCAATCTTCCTCGACATTCAATCCACTCCGAGCAACGGAGGTCAATGGGTACTGCGGCCCTCGAGAGGATTCAACGCGACCCAACTCCCTCTGCTGCCCCCTGGAAGCAGAGTGTTTGGGACCGCCTCGACGACGAGTCCTCCCAATCATCTTCTGGTCGCAACTGCGATAGGAAGGCTCCTTCAAAGCCCGATATACCAAGGAGACACCAGATGAAAGGCGCTCCTTCAAATAGTAGAATCTCCCCTTCCATTCCACTTCAACGTGGACTTGGATCGGACCTTCGACACCGACTTCGACCGGCAAATACTTCAATGCCTGAGCAAGACCTTGCGATCTTGCCTCTTGACCCACATCTAGGTCGAGGACATGGTCGCAGGGATGGGTATTCCTCCGCTGGACCTCTCCATCGAAGCCTCTTCGAGTCAACTTTTCCGAGGGGATGGAGAACTCCTATCCTCCCCAAATTCAACTGCATCAAAGAAGATCCGACTCTCCATATACTTGCCTTCAAGCAAGCCTTGACACCGCACGACGAAGAGAACAATGTGCTTTGTCGCACTTTTGCTGGAAGTCTCGATGAGCCATCACTCGACTGGTATCACAATTTCCGAGCTGGGTCCATCACCCAGTTCGATGTTTTGGCTAACCTCTTTGTGCAGCACTATCAACTCAATCTGAAGCCAGAGAAGAAGCTCAACTCTCTCTATCGGCTAAGGATGGGTGCTAACGAGACTCTCCGTAATTTCACAAGGAGATTTCGCAACGAGCATGCTGCTCTCTCTGGAAGACATCTGGATGATGAAGCCATCATGTTGGCTTTCCAGAACGCCCTCCGCTTTGATCTACACATCTACAACGACTTCATCCGCAATCCCCCTCCTTCTCTGGGTGCTATGTTCGATCGAATCCAGAGGGAGATTGAGGTTGAAGATGATCAAGTTGCTCGCAAAGGGCGAGAAACGAAGCGAAGACCGGTGGAAAGAGATGCTCCAAAGTATGCTGCTAAAGCCCACAATGCTGAAGCAGCAGCCCCTCCAACCAACAAGCGGTCAAAGAATGATGGACGTCGATCTCCAATGAAGACCACTTTCACTGAGTGGAATTTACTAGTCAAGCAGATACTCGACCGCATTCAACACGACGAGTACCTTCGAAGGCCCAATCCTCTTCAGCCAAACTCCAAATTCACAGCAGACAAAACGGTCTACTGTGAATTCCATCGAAGTCACGGCCACTCCACCGACCGGTGCTATCGGCTGAAATTCCATCTTGAAGACTTATTGCGAGAAGGCCACCTTCAAGAGTTCGTCAAAGGCGGACAAGATCAACGACGAGCCTCTGCAAAGGGGAAAGAAGCATGTTGGATTCATCAAATCTCCTCCAACCGGCAACCTATCTCTGTGAATGCCAACGTCTTTGGTATTCATGGAACATTGCACAATCAAACTTTGACCGGGAAGGAAGTGGATCGGCAAGTTCGACGCATCTTCCACGTTCATTCTGCTGCGAACAAGGAGGATACTTGGATCGAGAAGCCTATCGAAGGTTTGGCTTGGCCATCCATTGTTTTCAACGACTCTGACCTTCAAGGAGTTCATACTCCCCACCGAGACCCTCTGGTCTTAAAAATCCTCATCGACGGAAGCACCGTCAACCGGATCCTCATCGACACCGGGAGCTCCATTGGCATTATGTTCTCAGATTGCTTCAAGCGTCTGGGACATAGATACTCAAGCCTCGACGTCGTCCCGACCGTGATCACTGGCTTCAACGGTGAACAAAGCATCACAGTAGGAGAATCAAGATTCACACTCGATCTTAGCCGAGAAACTCGAGTCTCGGTGAGATTCACAATAGTCGAAGGAGTGTCTAGCTACAACGCCATCCTCGGGCGACCATTCCTCCACCAGATCAATGTCATCTCCTCTTCTTATCACCAACTACTCAAGTTTGCAACGGGAGAAGGCATTGTCTGTATTCGAGGCGATCAGCAAGCTGGAAGGTCTTGTGAGGCTGCTGCAGCTAAAACAGATCGAAAGATCAATATTGCTCCTCCAAAGCGGCCGCGAGACGAAGCTGGTCCTTCCAAATAGCAATCAAAGGAGATTCCACTGGCCGATCCTCCACCAATCGAATGGGAAGCATCACCTTCAATTGAATAAATCATCCCGATCAATATCGGCAGCGGAGATCTCCATCAACAAACTTTCATTGGTACCGGTCTTAGCGACGCAGAAGCGCAAGACATGGTATCCTTCCTTCAGTCCAACATCGACGTCTTCGCCTGGTGTTTTGAAGACATGCCTGGGATCAATCCAGACGATGCCTGCCACCGGCTCGCGATCAAAGAAGAAGTGAAGCCTGTCAAGCAAAAGCCACGCACCATCCAACCAGAGCTACAAGTTGCTGTTCAAGAAGAGATCACCAAGCTACTCGCAGCAGGCTTCATCCGTGAAGTAGAGTATCCTACTTGGATCTCTAACATAGTTGCTGTTCCTAAGAAGAATGGGAAGGTCAGAGTCTGTATCGACTTTACCAATCTCAATAAGGCTTGCCCCAAAGACCCATTCCCCATGCCAAGGATTGATAGACTCGTCGATGCCACTGCTGGCCACGAGCTATTGTCTTTCATGGATGGTTACTCTGGATACAATCAAATTCCGCTTCATCCGGATGATCAAGAGAAGACATGTTTTGTGACTAGCCGAGGTCTCTACTGCTATAATGTAATGCCATTCGGCCTCAAAAATACTGGATCCACCTATCAGAGATTAGTCACGAAGATGTTCGAAGGTCAGATCGGTCGCAACGTCGAAGTCTACGTCGATGATCTCCTCACCAAGAGTTCCACTCGAGGAAAACATTTATCCGATCTGGCAGAGACCTTTCAAGTCCTCCGAAAATATCACATGAAGCTCAATCCTGCCAAGTGCGCTTTTGGAGTTCAATCGGGCAAATTTCTGGGTCACCTTGTGACCAGAAGAGGTATTGAGGCTAATCCAGACCAAATTCGAGCTATCCTCGACATGACATCGCCTACCAATCGAAAAGAAGTACAATGTCTCACTGGAAGACTTGCTGCCCTCAATCGATTCATTTCAAAGTCCTCCGACAAATGTAAGCCTCTTTTCGACAAACTACGAAAGGCGGATACTTCAGGGTGGAGTTCAACTTGCGAAGAAGCTTTTCAAGGCATCAAGAAATATCTGGTGCAAGCTCCTATCCTGACTGCTCCACTTCCAAAAGAAGACTTGTGGCTCTATCTCGCCGTGACCGATCAAGCAATCAGTGCGGTCCTAGTCAGTAGAAGAGATGGCGTCGAGCACCCAGTCTATTATATCAGCCATACTCTTCTTCCAGCTGAGACTCGTTACTCAAAAACTGAGAAGGTCATTCTGGCCTTGCTCACTGCATCACGTCGCCTTCAACCTTACTTCGTCTCCCACCAGATCACTGTCATTTCAGAACACCCACTCAAAGATATTGTTGACAAAGCTGGTCGAGCTGGTCGAATGACCAAATGGGTGATCGAAATGAGTGCTCTGGGTATTCAGTTCGAATCTCGTATTTCTATCAAAGGACAAGCTGTTGCTGATTTTCTAGCTGACTTTCCAGTCGAAGACCCCATCACTTGGGAAGAAGATGTCGACATGCGCTTGGAAGATGAGGATAATCCTCCAATCAATCTTGCAATAAAAATTGATCCAAGTCTCGAGGCTGTTGCTGCAACTCCTCCATGGAAGCTTTACACTGATGGAGCTTCAAGTGCGATCGGTTCGGGAACTGGGATAGTCTTGGTATCCCCCGAACTTGATCATCTACAGAAGGCCACTCTTCTCGGATTCAATGCCACCAACAACGAAGCTGAATATGAAGCACTCATTTCTGGACTTGAAATGGCGAAATCCCTGGGGGTAGATCAAATCATCGCCTACAGCGATTCCCAGCTGATCATAAGGCAAATCAATGGAGAGTATACAGCTCGAGAAGAAAGAATGCAACTCTATTTGGCCTTAGTACGACGTCTTCAACAGCGTTTTACTAATGCCGAATTCATTCAAATCCCAAGAGCAGAAAACCGAGAGGCAGATGCCTTAGCCAATGCTGCCTCAGTTCTCGGAGACTCACTCGGGGGAAGGCAAATACAGATCGATTACCAAGAGGTGCCCACGACCATCCCCGATCAACAGATCCTTGCTACTACAAAGAGATCTGGGGGTGGAGATCAATTGATGTTGAACCTTACTACTGCAAATGAAATTGAAGATTGGAGACAGTCAATTTTTGACTTCTTCAAATATGGCAAAGTACCAGAAGATCCCAATCAAGCCCGAAGACTTCAAAGGAAACTTCCTCGCTATATTATTCAAGGAGAAGATCTATACTTCAAATCTCACAGCGGGGTGATGCTCAAGTGCATTGGTCCCGAACAAGCAAAAGCGATCCTGATTGATATCCACTCTGGAGCTTGTGGAAATCATTCGGGAGGAAGATCTCTTGAAGCCAAAACGAAGCTACAAGGTTACTACTGGCCAATAATGGCAAGGGATGCTCAGCAAGTTGTTCAAAGATGCGAGCCATGCCAACGACACGCTCGAGCTATCCATCTCCCTGCAGATGAGCTTCATCAACTATCAAGTCCATGGCCTTTCCATCAGTGGGGGTTGGACTTCTTGGGTCCTTTCCCACCAACTCCAAGCAAGAAGAAATATCTACTACTGGCCACCGATTACTTCACCAAATGGGTTGAAGCTGTGTCACTCTTCAGGGAGACTGATGATGAAGTGATCAAGTTCATTCGACACAATATCTTCTCAAGGTTTGGCACACCTCAAGTTCTTGTCGCTGACAATGGAGCTCAATTCGACTCTGACAAGTTCCGCAATTTCTGTCTGAACAACGGAATCAAGCTTTTCTATTCAACTCCAAGATATCCTCAATGCAATGGTCAAGCTGAAGCCTCAAATAGAGCTATTCTTGGTATACTCAAGAAGAAACTCAACGACAAGAAAGGATTGTGGGAACAGGTCCTTCCTGAAGTCCTGTGGGGGTATCGCACAACTCCGAGAAGATCAACAGGGTTCTCACCCTTTCGTCTAACATATGGATCGGAAGCAGTACTCCCAACAGAAAACCTATCAAGTACTCTGAAGACCAGGGCAGTTGAAGAAGGAATCAACGAAGAGCTTCGGATCAATGATCTAGACTTCTCTGAAGAACTACGAGACCAAGCTTCCCTTCGTGTGGCCAAGTACCAGCAGAAGATCAAACGAGCCTATGACGAGAAAGTCTACAAACGGCAATTCCCAATCGGCAGTCTAGTCCTTAGAGCAGTCTTCTACAACACGAAGGAACATAGCAGTGGGAAGCTTGCTCCAAACTGGGAAGGTCCATATATTATCGAATCAGTGGGAGGCAAAGGCTCTTATCGACTGATCTCACCAGAAGGAGATAGATTGCCACGAGCTTGGAATTCTAGGCACCTCAAACTGTTCTATCCATGATGTAAATTCCATGATGAATAAAGTTCTCTTTCAAATGTTCAAGTGTGCAAGTGTTCAGCTTTTCAATTCAAGTTCTGAAGTAGTTTCAAAATTATCCATATTCAAGTTACCACGTCTTTTAACAAGTTTGGGTGTTAGAGTTGCGACTCAACCCCTTACTGGTAAATGTTAAAACGATTTCAGGTTGTCATTCAAAGCAACTTTCAAGTCACTGGTCGGTTTAACAAGTTGGGGAGTTTGTGTTGCGACACTACCCCTTACTTACAAATGCTAAACTGACCTTCAACTTCAATATTCAATTTCAATCAATTTCGATATCGTCTAACAGGTTTGGGTATTTGAGTTGCGACTCAACCCCTCACATACAAGTGTTACACGAATTCAAATTCAATTTTCAAGTTACAACAAGTTTGGGTAATCGAGTCGTGACTCGACCCCTTACATTCAAAAGATTGTATCTATTCCACATTTCAATGTTATTCAGAACGTGATATTCGAAGACATTCAACACAAGAGACATCCAACTTTCAAACACCAAAAAGATTTCTATTATCAAAAATTGCCGAGTACAGGAGTGAGTCTTTTCATATCACAAGTTTACAAGTACAACAAAGAAAGACGGTAGAAATACATCAGGGTTTAGCCACACTGGGAGCGCACGACTTCTCTCCTTCGGATCCGCCTCGAGCTTTGCTCGCCGCAGAAGCCTTGGAAGATCGTACACTACTAGCATGGGCCCTAAGTGCTTCCACCGCTTTCTCAGTAGTCACTCTGTAACTCGCACATTCACTTCGCATGTGCTCTAACTCTTTCTTGAGAGCCTCTTCTTTGGCAGCAAAGGCATTACTCTGAGCAGCAAGCTGCTCCTTCAATTCCTTATTTTCAGCTGCGCGGTCACAGGACAAGGTCTCTACTCTGGAGAGTCGAGTCTTCAGAGACTCGAGCTCATGACCCCGAGCCTCGTAACCTTCCTGCCGTGTCTTGCTTTCCACCTTCTCCTTGCGAAGATCCTCGATCTTGGCCTTGAGAGACTCTTTCTTCGAGTGCAGTACCTCCCTCAGCTTGTCTATTTCTTCATGGGCAGCCTCCAGTTCAGCTGTCAAACGGGACACCTCAGATGAAGCCTCTCGTTCTCCTGCCTTCCTGGAGAGCTTGCGCGCAAGAATTCTGCAAACAGACAAAGAGTTAGAATAATTTTGAAGAAACAACTCAAATGATTGATCAAGCAGATGCACATACTACTACTTCAAGCCGATCAAAGGCTTCGTCCAGGGTAGCTTCCGGAAGGTTGCAAAGCTTCTGGATCACACCAGTGGGATGATTGATGTCAACCTCACCAAAATTCTTTATCTTCTGGATAGAGCCAGCAGGTGTACCTACAATCAACACAAGGGTTCATAAAGTCAGAATAAGTTCAAACTTCGTAGATAAGGTAATCAAGGTGGCAAGATAGTCTGAATACTTGATCGAGGCATCTACCCTAGGAGCTTTTCCCTTCCCTTGGTCGGAGCTCTTACCCTTGGAGGTAGTTTTGTCCCTAGCGGGGGTTGGCTTCGGCTGAGGTGGGGGAGTCCCATCCCCCACTCGACTTCCTCTCTCCAAGTGAATAGGAGAGGGAGCATCCTGGGGAGGTGAGGCACCCCCTTCCTCTTGTCGTCCAGGCAACTGCTGCATCTCGGCCAAGAGCGCCGCCGTCTCATCTGCCAAAGATCGCGACGGAGGAGGAGGTTGTTCAACCTCCAGGCCTCCACTTGTGGTCATACCCTCAAGGCGAGGAACGTCTGGAAGAATTTGGTCGAGAGGCGTGGGGTTGCTTCCAACCCCACCACTCCCAGAAAACTTAATCTTGAAGCGCACTGGACGCTTCTTCAAATCTTCAAAATGGTAGACGGGCTGTGCCTTCTTGCCGTCACCCTCCACATCCATAACCTCCTCCATACGACGGGCTTTAGCCTCGTCAATGAGGATGGGTTGCGAGTCCACATCGTCCCCACCAGTGGGGGTGGGAGGAATTTCTTCCTCGCCACCCCCATGTCCTTGGCCACCATTAGTGGGGGTGGGAGGAATTTCTCCCTCACCACCCCCATTTCCACCATCTCCTCCAGGGGGGGTGGGAGAAGTATCCTGATCACCCCCATCTTTATCATCTCCATCATCTTCGTTTCCTCCCTCGTCGCTGCCATTGCTGTCATCAGCAACATCATCGTTATCGTCGTCGCCACCCTCATCCTCTTCACCTCCACCTTCCTCTTCTTCTTCTTCCCCCTTCTTCTCTTCATCTTTCTTCTCCTCCTCATCAACAAAGACCTTCCTCTTCTTCTTTGCCTGGCCTTGGCGACTGATCACCAGTTTCTCCTCTGAGGGTAATGTATGCCTGGCTCCGTACGCCTTCTTCTCGACCCGGATTTTTCTAACAATGTTGCCGGATTGAGGATCCTCCTCATAATCGGAGTAGATAACTTCGTTATCTTCATAACGAACCTTCGATCGATGGAGGAGGTTGGCATTTCCGTGTCGAACCAGGCAATTCGAGAATTGCTTCCATAATCGAGTCCCGCATGTCAGCTCCAGAAAAAGATTGTCAATAGCCCCCACTCGCTCCGAAGACCACGAGAGAGCTCCTCCTGCACAGTACATGTCTACCTCTTTGTGCACCTTGTACCGGGGAGTCTCAGGTACCGACAGAGGAGTCCATGCACCGGACACCGATAGCGGCCAGTCAGTGTAGAGCTTGTCCGAGCCGATGGTGTCAATAATCAGGCGAAGGGCAGAGACACCCGTCAGATTGTAGAATGGGCTATCTTTCCTCCAGGCCCATCGATAATGATAGAAGAAATACCCCAGCTCGATCCGGGCCTCTTCACCATCAGGGAGGCTGGAATAACATTCCCTGAGTTCCTTCTGGAAGTCAGACTCTATGCGACAGAAAGCATAGATGATCCTCCAGGAGTTTCCAGTGACCTGCCCAGGACAAAGACCAGAGGTGTTCAGCAACCTCGCAACAAAATGCGGCAATGGAAGGCGCAGTCCACAGTTGAGCTGGCCAATGGTGACGATGGTTCCCATCACTTGCTTCTTGCTCGCGTACGAGACGAAGATTGTCCGCCTGTCGACGCCAAAAGCGGATAGAACTCCCGGAAGCGCTGGACGAGACTTTCCCTCTGTGAAACATGCTAGCAATTTCTGCAGCTTCTCCCTCTTCACGTCTGTAAGTTTGCCACCAATATTATACCCAAACTCTGGTTCCATTGACAGAGGCAGCTGAGGGCAGAGAACAAATCTTGCTTTGGGGATGTGCTCCGGACGAGAAGGTGCAGAGGCAAACCCCACTCCCTGGTGCCTCTTGCCCAATTGACCAAGTTCGATCAACTCAGCCTTGCCTTTGCCACGGCCTTTTGGGACAGACGAGACTTCAACAATTTCCTTCCCCTTCCTCTTGGGAGGAACTGCACTCTTCTTCAAACTGCCGGAGGATGCCATTCGATCAATCGAGAGGGAACAGAGAAAGGGAGATCGGAAGCAAAAGCTCTAGACTTCGAAAATTTTCTGAAAGCGTGGGGCGAAAATGGCAGCCAGAGAAGCTTAAGTATCTTGAGGAAATTAGACGCACAAATCGAGATGACACGTGTCACCACCATATCAAATCGCGTGTTTTTGCAGGTACACGTGGCATCTATCTGTAGCAAGCACAAAACCAGGCGAACCGTCGGACCAGACGAAGCGTCAGACCTAACGGTCCAAGCAAACCTCCGATCTGAGTGAACCGGACCGCCGGTTCAAAACCGCATTCAGGCAAACCTAAGATGCAAAGCAGAAAAAATTGAACTCCATTGATATTCAAGACTCTGCCAAAGATCAAAGGAGGAGAACCAGCTATACCACTTCCTCAAAAATACAGGTTCAAGACTTAGACCTTGACCGGCTGATTTTAACCGATCGGTCAAACTTGACTGATCGGTCAAAATCAATCGATCGGTCGATTTTCTACTGGATCGGGCAAAAGACTTGTGTTTTTTGCCGATCACCCAAACCTTGACCGGCTGATTTTAGCCGATTAGTCAAACCTGACCGATCGGTCAAAATCAACCGATCGGTCGATTTTATACTGGATCAGGCAAAAAACTTGTATTTTTTACCGATCACCCGAACCTTGACCGACTGATTTTAGCCGATCGGTCAAACCTGACCGATCGGTCAAAATCAACCGATCGGTCGATTTTCTACTGGATCAGGCAAAAAACTTGTGTTTTTTGCCGATCACCCGAACCTTGATCGGCTGATTTTAGCCGATCGGTCAAACCTGACCGATCGGTCAAAATCAACCGATCGGTCGATTTTCTACTAGATCAGGCAAAAAACTTGTGTTTTTTGCCGATCACCCGAACCTTGACCGGCTGATTTTAGCCGATCGGTCAAACCTGACCGATCGGTCAAAATCAACCGATCGGTCGATTTTCTACTGGATCAGGCAAAAAACTTGTGTTTTTTGCCGATCACCCGAACCTTGACTGGCTGATTTTAGCCGATCGGTCAAACCTGACCGATCGGTCAAAATCAACCGATCGGTCGATTTTCTACTGGATCAGGCAAAAAACTTGTATTTTTTGCCGATCACCCGAACCTTGACCGGCTGATTTTAGCCGATCGGTCAAACCTGACCGATCGGTCAAAATCAACCGATCGGTCGATTTTCCACTAGATCAGGCAAAAAACTTGTGTTTTTTGCCGATCACCCAAACCTTGACTAGCTGATTTTAGCCGATCGGTCAAACCTGACCGATCGATCAAAATCAACCGATCGGTCGATTTTCTACTGGATCAGGCAAAAACTTGTGTTTTTTGCCGATCACCCGTACCTTGACCGGCTGATTTTAGCCGATCGGTCAAACCTGACCGATCGGTCAAAATCAACCGATCGGTCGATTTTCTACTGGATCAGGCAAAAAACTTGTGTTTTTTGCCGATCACCCGAACCTTGACCGGCTGATTTTAGCCGATCGGTCAAACCTGACCGATCGATCAAAATCAACCGATCGGTCAATTTTCTACTGGATCAGGCAAAAAACGTGTGTTTTTTGCCGATCACCCGAACCTTGACCGACTGATTTTAGCCGATCGGTCAAACCTGACCGATCGGTCAAAATCAACCGATCGGTCGATTTTCTACTGGATCAGGCAAAAAACTTATGTTTTTTGCCGATCACCCGAACCTTGACCGGCTGATTTTAGCCGATCGGTCAAACCTGACCGATCGGTCAAAATCAACCGATCGGTTGATTTTCTACTGGATCAGGCAAAAAACTTGTGTTTTTTGCCGATCACCCGAACCTTGACCGGCTGATTTTAGCCGATCGGTCAAACATGACCTATCGGTCAAAATCAACCGATCGGTCGAATTTCTACAGGATCAGGCAAAAAACTTGTGTTTTTTGCCGATCACCCCAAACCTTGACCGGCTGATTTTAGCCGATCGGTCAAACCTGACCGATCGGTCAAAATCAACCGATCGGTCGATTTTCTACTGGATCAGGCAAAAAACTTATGTTTTTTGCCGATCACCCGTACCTTGACCGGCTGATTTTAGTCGATCGGTCAAACCTGACCGATCGGTCAAAATCAACCGATCGATCGATTTTCTACTGGATCAGGCAAAAAACTTATGTTTTTTGCCGATCACCCGAACCTTGACCGGCTGATTTTAGCCGATCGGTCAAAACTGATCGATCGGTCAAAATCAACCGATCGGTCGATTTTCTACAGGATCAGACAAAAAACTTGTATTTTTTGCCGATCACCCCGAACCTTGACCGGCTGATTTTAGCCGATCGGTCAAATTTGACCGATCGATCAAAATCAACCGATCGATCGATTTTCTACTGGATCGGTCAAAAAACTCTGTTTTTTGACCGATCACTCCAACCTTGACCGGTTGAATTCGACCGATCGGTCAAAATTGACCGATCAGTCAAGTTTGACTGATCAGTCAAATAAACCGATCGGTCAATTTTCTACTAGATCGGTCAAAAAACTCTATTTTTTGACCGATCACTCCAACCTTGACCGGTTGAATTCGACCGATCGGTCAAATTTTACCGATCAGTCTATGTTTTCGCTAACATTTCGACAGAGCTCCTTTTTGACAGGGGATCGCTAGCTTTGCACCAATAATCCAAGCCAACCAAGGAGGCCTCTTAGCTAACTTGGAGGGGGTAACTGTGGGTGCAAATTTTGGCAAGAAGTCTGCATACAGCGGGACCCACCGGCCTGCCTGGTGGGCCCCCGAGTACCACAGCGGGACCCACCGGCCCTGCCTGGTGGGCCCCCGAAGACTACCGCGGGACCCACCGGCCCTGCCTGGTGGGCCCAAGAGCCTGTGGAATCCCCTAGGAGACAGCATCGGGACCCACCAGCTTTACCTGGAGGATCCTCAAATACCACAATAGAAACCGCCATTTACTACCAGAGAATCCTATAAATAGCAAAGCCTTCGAATGTAAATGGATCCCGAAAATTCTGATTTCCACTCTGAGATCTGATTTTCAGAACCAGAGCTCTGGAACTTCTCAGCTTTCCCTCTTCCACCTCTCTTTGATCTTCTTCTCTCATTCGAAGAGATCAGAGTGTCTTGAGTGAGACTCGGCCTGTCGAGATCACTTCGATACAAGTGTTAGTGAATTCGGGTTGCTCCCAATAGCACGGAGACGTAGGCTTTGGCTGAACTCCGAGATCACATCTCTCGCGTCAATTCTCTGATTGCATCTCTCTCTCTCTGCTTGCATATTGAGAGTTCTAACTCCAATCGACAAATCGAACAACGATCTCTTCGACTCGAAACCTCAATTGATTGGTGAGGCGAGGTCTTCGGGTTGGCACGAAGATTTTCCCCCACACTAGGGTTTCCCCTTAGTACTCGAATGTAGTTATGCATCTACCATGCACTAGTGCGAAACACACACGGAGCGTAGATATAGACTTCTTGCTTCCTCTTACTGCTTACTGTGTTCCGAGGAGATGGTTCAAGAACAGTACATAATATGGATAAGGTGGAACCATCAGGGGTCAGGATTCATGGCTTCTAACTTGAGCTCGATCGATACACTACCTAAGTGTATCATCGATCCTTTAAGCTCGAGTTAACCTGGGTAGCCACCCAGAGTGCGACGCAGGTTGTACTCCAATTCACCCGGACTTACTATGTTCTCCCACATACCCCTGCTCTCTGCTTAGTAGTGGTAAACTCAAGTCCCTCCACTTGGTGCCATGATGCAATTCGATCGGTGGAGAACACCGTTAGACTCGAATGCTTATATGACTTGGTTCCTTCCAGGTTGACCTATAAATCGTACCATTGATTACCCCGTCGAGTAATCAAACTCGGTCAACAGTCCAACTGATGACCACCATGCCTGGATTTGATATAGTGTAAGTTAGACCAAGGAACACACCTCCCGTTAGGGGTATGGATGACCTGAGGGAGTGACACGCTGATACAATGTCAGCCGGATAACCCAATACATCGTGGTTTTGGATCACGTAACTGGATCCTCATACATTGATGAGCCAAAGCACCATATAACTGGACGACTAGTTAGTCCATCAGACATGGTTCCTTAGGGTTTAGGACCGTTTTATCCTAAGCAGAAACACGGTTTAGTGTACTAGTGTCTGCTTATTGATCTGTACACCGTGTTGGTTCCGTTCAGCCATAGATACTGTGCCTGGTGATGACCATGGTGAAGACTCCCCATGCACTGTCATCCCCAACAGCTTATTGTGATGAGACGACCAACCTCATCATAGCTGCAAACTAATTTAGGTTACATGGGATCAATCAACTCAGTTTTCAACTCAGTGGACTACCATGTAGCCATGACTCTCTATTCTCAAAAGAACACGTAACTATGTTACGTACCTACATGCATCTCATATAATAACTATCAACCTTTATTATTAGATCAAAACATAAAGTTTTACAAGCTTATAACATACCAATTCTAACAATCTTCTACTTGGTCTAGCAAAGCAAAATGGGTTTTACTCCCATTGTGTCCACATGTCGCTCGAATGCCTTGGTATGTATCGCCTTGGTAAAAGGATCAGCAACATTATTTGCAGATCAAATCTGTGTCACCGCTACTCGCCCTTGCTTTTGAAACTATCGAATCAAGTGGAATTTGTGCTCGATGTGCTTCTCCTTCTGGTGGTGCCTTGGCTCCTTGGCTTGTTCTACCGCCTACTATTGTCGCAATAAAGCACAATAGGTAACTAGGCTTCTAGTATACACCTCAAGTTTGTAAGAAATATTTTGAGTCATGCCGCCTTTTTGGCAGCCTCGCAGGCTACAACATATTCAACCTCTGTAGTAGAGTCCGCAATGTATTTCTGCTTCACACTCTACCAACTAACCGCTGCTCCTCCTAATATGAACACAAATCCTGATGTCGATTTTCTAGATTCCAAATCTGACATAAAGTAAGAGTCTGTGTATCCAATCGGTGTCAGTTCCTGTGCAGTATAGATCAACTCATAGTCCCTTGTTATACGAAGGTACTTGAGTATACACTTCACAGTTATCCAATGATCTAGACCTGGATTCGACTGAAACTGACCCATCATGCCTACTACGAAACAGATATTTGGTCTTGTATAATGCATAGCATATATTAGGTTACCTACTGCCGAAGCATAAGGTACCTTTTGTATTTCCACTATCTCCTCAGGTATCTTAGGACCTTGATCCTTAGATAGTTTTATGCCATGTTTAAATGGCACAAAACTCTTCTTAGAGTTTTGTATATCAAACCTAGCCATAACCTTATCTATATTTGTGGTCTGTGATAGTGAGAGAATCATGTTCTGACAATCTTGTGTTATCTTGATCCCTAAAATATAGCTCGCTTCACCTAGGTCTTTTCATATCAAACTGTATTGACAACCAGATTTTTACTGCTGATAATGTTCCAATATTATTCCCAATAAGCATAATATCGTCTACATAAAGTATCAGATACACCACTGTAGTTTTGTCACTCCTCTTGTATACACATGGTTCATCCTCGTTTTGAGTAAATAAATATAACTGGATTGCCTAATCAAAACGGATGTTCCAACTTCTAGATGCTTGCTTTAGTCCATAAATGGATTTCTGTAACTTGCAAACTAGATACTCCTGACCCTCTGACTCAAAACCTGATGGCTGCATCATATAAATATCTTCATCCAAATCCCCGTTAAGGAATACTGTCTTGACATCCATTTGTCAGATCTCCCAGTTGTAATGGTCTGCAATGGATAGAAGGATCCGAATAGACTTAATTATAGCTACCGACGAGAAGGTCTCGTCAAAGTCGATTCCTTCTCTCTGGGTATAACCCTTGGCAACTAATCTAGCTTTAAAAGTCTCAACGGAACTATCAAATCCTCTCTTCTTTTTATACACCCGCTTACACCCAATAGGTTTAATATTGGATGATGGTGTAACAAGAGTCCAGACAGCGTTATGAGGCATTGATACAATTTTTGCCTCCATAACTTTTTGCTAGCTAGAGCCGTCAGAAGCTCCCACTGCCTCATCGTAGCTCATTGGATCATTCTCCTGACCCTCTGGATCGACAAATAAAGTTTTTCCATTGTATCTGTCAGGAGCTTTGATGCTCCTCCCACTACAACGAGGTGGTAGTTGTGTTACAGTATGACTAAGTGCTATAATGTCTGTAATGTCAGCTCCCATTATGCTTTCGGATGCGCTCTCTCTACTAGTACCCAGCAGTTCATCCAGAACCACCTTACTAGCAGGCTTGTGATCCATAATATAATCCTACTCTAGAAAAATGGTATTCGTGGAAACAATTACCTTCTTTTCCTCGAGATTATAAAATAGTCCACCTTTAGTCTCTTTAGAATAATACCCTACAAATAGATATACTCTGGATTTAGATTCCATCTTTTCCCTCTTATCCCTTCGCACATGTGCAAGACATCCTTATATTCTAAAATACTGTAGTATAGGCTTTCGCCTTGACCACAGTTCTCTAGGGGCCTGAGGCACTAACTTATACGAAACGTGGTTCAGAATATAAGCTATTGTTTGTAAGACATATCCCCAAAAGGTCATTGGTAAACTAGCGTAACTCATCATGCTGGAAACCATGTCTAACAAGGTTCGATTCCTTCTCTCAGAAACTCCATTCTATTATGGGGTTCCTAGAGCAATTAACTAGGATGTAATCCCATGCTCCACCAAATACCCAAGGAACTCGTCAGATATGTATTTGCCTCCTCAATCAGATCGAAGGGTTTTTATACATTTGCCTGTCTGCTTTTCAACTTCAGCCTGAATTCTTTGAATATGTCAAAGGATTTCAACTTTTGATACATCAGGTAAATGTAATCATATCTTGAGTAATCATCAGTGAAAGTGATAAAATACTCATGGCCTCCTATTGCCTTGACGTTTATGGGTTCACATACATCTGAATGGATCAATTCCAATACCCGGTGGCTCTTACTCCCTTGCCTTTAAAGGTCTTCTTGATCATCTTGCCTTCCAGGAAGTATTTATAGGTGGGAAGGATCTTCGTAGGATCTGTTTTCAAAAGCCCAACCTTCACCATCCTATGGATCCTGTCTAAGCCAATATACCCAAGTCGTAAGTGCCACAATTGGGTTAAATTTTCTGAAGGTTTCTTATGCTTAGATGAATTAACATTAAATATTGAAGTCATTATGTTATCTTTTTCAAAATTAGGACTGACAAAATATAGATTATTCTGAATCATTCCACTTATTATAAAAGTTCTATTCAGCTTAAACGATACACCAGAAGCATCAAAATAAACTGAATAACCTTTATTAACTAAAGAGGAAACAGAAATTAAATTACGTCTCAAGGGCAGGACATAAAAAACATCTTTAAAAGTCAAAGTCTTATTATTTGAAAAACTAAGAGTAACTTCTCCAACAGCTTCAGCAACAACCACGGCCTCAGTTCCCATGCTTAAGGTCACCTCTCCATCAAGCAACCTTTTGCTTTTCTGAAACCCCTAAAGAGAGTTACATGCATGGTTAGTGGATCCAGAATCCATAATCTAACTAGCAAAAGAACTGTTACTCGAAAGAAATGATTCAATAACTAAGAGTTGTAGATTACCTTCACCATCATTCTGAGGCTTCTTACAGTCCTTCTTCCAATGACCCTTCTGGCCACACCGAAAACACTTGATGCCCAGTTTCTTTGAATCGCTAGATCCAGAGGTCCCCACAGAGATCTACACAGGTGATGACTTAGGTTTCTTCTTGTGCTTCTTGCTCTAAGATTTACCAGACTTCCTGAAGGATCTATATTGCACATGTAGTACTTCGCCCTTCTGCTTGAAGTCATCCCCAGCTGCCTAGAAAGCTCCCAGAAGCTCTGTATTTGTCATTGCCAACCTGTTCAAATTGAAGTTGGTGACAAAGCCTTCAAAGGTTCTAGATAGTGATTAGAGGAATATGTCTATCATCACCTTACCTTCTAATATAATATCCATAGATGGTAGTTCGTTCTGGAACCTAAACATTTTCAACATATATTCCCGAATTAGCATCCCTAGCCTTCAGACATCTTAGTACCGACGAGTTTATTGATGGTGAGGTATCGTGCAACGTGATTGTGTACCTCCCGTCAAGGGTATGGATGACCTAAAGGAGTGACATGCTGATGCAATGCTAGCCGGGTAACCCAGTATACCATGGTTTTGGATCACGTAATTGGATCCTCACACATTGGTGCACCAAAGCACTACATAACTGGTTAGTCCATCAGACGTGGTTCCTCAGGATTTAGGACCGTTTTATCCTAAGCAGAAACACGGCTTAGTGTACCAGTGTCTGCTCACTGATTAGTACCCCGTGTTGGTTCCGTTCGGCCACAAACATTGTGCCTGGTGATGACCATGGTGAAGACTCTCCATGCACTGTCATCCCAGACAGCTTATCATGATAAGGCGACCAACCTGATCATAGCTGCAAACTAATTTAGGTTACATAAGACCAATCTACTCTGTCTTCAACTCAGTGGACTACTATATAGCCATGGCTCTCTGTTCTCAAAAGAACACGTAACTATGTTACGTACCTATATTTATCTCATATAATAACTATCATCCTTTATTATTAGATCAAAACATAAAGTTTTACAAGCTTAGAACACACCAATTCTAACAAGTACCGATGTAACCGACAACTATCTAAGAGGATCGTATCATTGTTTGTCCTGACCATGAGAGCTCAGGAGACCCTTCGATACTTCTCGACATGGTTCTGCAGTGCCTACCTCACCTTAGAGAACTCAGCTGGACAGGATCGGACAGCCGTAAGTGCCTTCTAGAGTGCGCTCCCCGAAGGAAGTAAGCTGCACGATGCCCTCGTCATCTCTGACCCCTGCACGATGGTCAAGCTTTTTGCCCTGGTCCAGAAACACATCAAGCTCCAAGATGTGGTGCTCGACCGAAAGGAAAAGATGGTTGAGCAACGACCTCCTCTTGCTTTGCGGCCTCTCTTCGTTAAAGTAGTGGAGCAACGCGATGTGCCCCTTACGATGCCAGTTGCCGCACCTCAAGTGACACCCTCGGAGGCACCAATCGTGGCGGCCGAAAGACCGACACACTGGCGCTTGCCTCCCGGTCCAGGAGAGAAGGATTTCATCGTAATAACCATCTCTCTCGGGCAAATCCTATATCAAGTCCGGAACGAGCCCTTTGTCCAAGACCCTCCTCCCCTCCAGCAGGTGAGCCCGGCTCCACCGATAACACCAAGCGATGTTCGTTCCATAGAGGCGTCGGGCACCACAGTAACTAGTATCGAGCTCTTAGGAGCCATTTGGAGGACCTCGTCGGCCTAGGTCATTTGGACCAGTTCATATCGTAATCGTGACAATTCGAGGTCGTCCCTACACGCGTCCCAAGAGAAGAAGATCGGTCGGGACCAACGAAGCCCATACTACCACTACTTCCCACGGGCGGTCCAACGATCTGCCATACCATTGCTGGACACCTAGGCGAGCCGAGGTCAAGCAACGAGGTACTGTGGCAAGTAAGAGAGGTGGAGCAAATGCAAAAGGTGCACTCTATCTCGCTACTACCTACTTTGCTTCAAACCCCTCGACTGGGAGCCCGTGAGTTCGTATGGTTCTCAGAGGATGATATGGCCGGGGTCGCTACTCCGCACAATGACCCTCTGGTTATACGCCTCATGATGGCCAATATAGAGGTGCGACGCGTTTTGGTCGATTCCGGAAGTGCCGTTGACATCCTTTTCCTATCGACTTTTCAACGGATAGGGCTGCGATAAGCTAATTTGGCTCCAGTAATGGGCTCTCTTAGCGGCTTTCACAGGCAAAATGGCTAAAGTCGTTGGGGAGATTACCCTAACCGTAACAGTGGGTCCCGAATTTCGACAAACCCGATTTGCTGTAGTGGATGGGCAATCCGCCTTCAATGCTATCCTTGGGTGACCTTGGGTTAGGAAGATGAATGCGATGTCCTCGTCCAATCATCAAGCCCTCAAATTCCTTGTTCCGACGGAAGCCATGATCATACGAGGTAATCAGGTCATCGCCACCAGGTGTGAGCAGGATGTCTATCACTTTACCACCATTGGCACTTCAGAGGCCAAGAGATCGACATCCTCTTAGCAGTTAGCTAGTTCTCCAGCGAGCTTTCTGACAATCCAAAGGCAGAGACACTCCGACCTTGTAAGGCACCCACTTCACCCTCACGGTTAGCTGGCACGGGTGGAAGTGGCGTTTGTCAAGAGCATGGTGCAGGTGGTCACCCTGCAGATACTACAAAGAGGAAGTCCCCTGTTGCTGAGCCCCTCTAAAATATTGATATCGGAGATGATCGGATTCCAAGGGTTACCCACCTTGGAACATCATTAACGAAGCTGAAGTCTTTCACTTAACGATTTTCCTCAAAGACTACCGGGACTTGTTTATATGGAGCTTCGCCGACATACCAGGGGTCGACCCTGAGATCGCCTGCCACCATCTTCACACCTTGCGCGATTTCCCTTAGGTCAAGCAGAAAGCTCAACATATTCCGGCTGCAAAGGCCACCGCGGTTGCGACAGAGGTGGAAAACCTAGAACGAGCTGGCTTCATTTACGAGTCTTATTTTCCTGAGTGGATCTCTAATATTATGGTGGTGCCAAATAAGAGCGGGGCCGTTTGAGTATGTATAGACTTCTCTGACCTCAATAAAGCTTGCCCGAAGAGATGGATTCCCCCTTCCAGAATCGGAGCTCTAGTAGATGCTGCTGTTGGATTCTGGGCTCTCTGATTCATGTATGGGTACTCTGGATATAACCAAATACCTCTTCATCCCGACGATCAAGAAAAGATCACTTTCTATTCCGGAGCGGGGTACCAGAAGTTGTTATATTACCAAGTGATGTCGTTCGGGCTCAAGAATGCCAGAGTGACCTACCAAAGGTTAGTCACCCACATGCTCAAAGATTAGGTCGGCAAGAATGTCGAGGTCTATATAGATGACCTCTTGGTAAAGAGTCGGGAACGAGAAGGGCACGTTGCTAACCTCAAAGAAGTATTCGACGTTTTGAGGAAATTCAAGATGAAGCTTAATCCAACAAAGTGTGCATTCGGAGTGACCTCTAGTAAGTTCCTGGGGTACCTGGTTACCCATCATGGGATCAAGGCTGACCTCAAACAAATTAGAGCGCTCGTCGAGATGCCCTCGCTAAAGACACGAAAAGAAGTCCAGATATTAAGCGGACGGATCGTGGTGCTAGGTCACTTTATATCGAAATCTTTCGATAATTATCGGCCATTGTTCGAGCTGTTTCGAAAAGGAGCTGCCATCCTTTGAGATAAGAAGTGTGAACTTGTATTCCAAAGAGTCAAGGATTACCTAGCTCGCTCTCCTATATTGGCAGCATGCAAAGTAGGAGATGAGCTCGGCGTCTATTTATCTATGACAAAGCACGCGGTGAGCGGAGTCCTCGTTTTGGAGGAGGCAAAGCTGGAGAAGCCCGTGTATTTTGTAAGTCATACCATGATCCCTGTCGAATTACGGTATTGACCCATTGTGAAGGTTGCCTTGGCCTTGGTTCTGACTGCGAGGAAGCTCCATCCTTCTTTTCGACGCATCCCATCACAATTGTCACTGAGCACCCCCTAAAGAGCGCGCTCTCAAAGCCTTCGTTAGATGGAAGGCTTTACCATTGGTCTACCGAGCTCGCTGCTTATGGATTGAAATATATCCCAAGAACGGCGATCAAAGGGCAGGCCCTTGTTGATTTCTTGGCAGATTTCCCACCTGAAGAGCCAGTCCCGCTGTAAGAAGATGAACCAACCATAGCGTACCCAAGGAAGGCGAGGTTCCTTGAGGAGCCTTGCGATCGCTTCCAAACCGAATTGGCAGCCGTGAGAGATTCAAAGCTCTTCGTCGACGGCTCATCCAATGTCTCTGGAGCAGGAATCGGAGTCGTGCTAATTGCCAAAGAGGTAATTCTCAAAAAATCCGTTCGGCTAGATTTTGCAGTCATGAACAATGAGGCAGAGTACCAAGCACTCTTGGCCTGCCTGGAGCTCGCTAATGATGTTGGCGTGATAAAGCTTGAAGTCTTTAGGTACTCTCAATTAATCATTTGCCAAGTCAACGGTGACTATGCCTCTCGGGATGTGCGAATGGTGAGCTATGTAGATCTCGTGAAAAGCATAGTCGTGAAATTCATAAAAATTTCGTTCAAACAAATTCCCCGATCTGACAACAAGCGAGCTGACGCCCTCGCTAACACTACGTCCCTGCTCGGAGGTCTCGAAGTCTGGCAGATAGTGATTGAAGTGCAAGATCACCCCTGGATCCAACTAGGTGAGGGCGTCGTAAATCAAACCTCATCCGAGGTACTCCCTGCCGGCTGGACAGCGCCAATCGTTCGCTACCTTCAAGGAGGCGAGCTCCCCGGTGATAGGAAAGAAGCTTGGTGAATAGAGAAGTGTGTCGGACGGTACCTTATCCGTTGGGACCGCCTTTTCAGAAAATCCTTCGGCGGTCCCCACCTCAGGTGCGTAGAGCCCCCTGAGGCCGAAGAAGTGCTAGATTGCCTTCACTCGGGAGAGTTCGGCAACCACTCTAATGGGAGGTCTCTAGCCAAAAAGGTAAGGAGGCAGGGGTATTGGTAGCCCACCCTTGCTCAAGGCGCTATCAAGACCGCGCAGAAGTGCTTTCAATGTCAAAAGCACACTACAGTCAACCACTTGCCCGCAGAAAGAGCTGCACCCTCTGGTAAGCCCCTGGCCTTTCCAACAGTGGGGACTCGACATAGTCAGACTTTTTCCTATATCTACACAGCAGAAGAAATTCATTTTGGTCGCCACGGACTACTTCACCAAATGGGTGGAAGCAATCCCGTTGGCCAAGATCGGAGATAAACAAGTGAAGGACTTCCTGTGGAAGAATATTTTTTGTAGATTCGGCTTGCCTCGTGTACTCATCACGGGTAATGGGTGCCAGTTCGACAACTACTTGATCAAAAGCTTCTGTGCCGAGCATGGGGTCGATCTGAGATTTTTCTCTCCTATGTACCCCTGAACAACGTGCAAGCCGAAGTGACTAATCGGGTAATCCTGGACAACCTCAAGAAGAGGTTGGAAGGAAAAAAAAAAGGGCTTTGGGAGAAAGAGCTCGATGGAGTACTATGGGCTTATTGAACCACTCCGCGTCGCTCGATGAATGAGTCACCTTTTAGCCTCACCTACGGTTGCGAAGCCGTCTTACCCATAGAGGCGGAAGTACCCACTGCAAGGATGCTCGCCGTGGGTGAGGTCAACAACGACAACCTAATCATAGACTCCCTTGACCAGCTTGAAGAACGGAGGGAGCTCGCTAACGTACATCTTGCCGGTTATAGACAAGAGATGAAGCGTTCCTATGACAAGAGAGTCCGCCGTTGGGCGTTCAGACCGGGCGATCTTGTAATGCAAACGGTGTTCGCTAACATGCAAGAGTCAAATGCCGGGAAGCTCACAGCGAAGTACTGGGAAGACCCGCTCGCATACAACTTCTATAGAAGATTGGCTCGCGCGCGATCAGTTCGCATGCAGCCCTCCCCCAAAAGCAGTCCACTGTCATGCGAACTTAAAGCAAGACCGGGTTTCTCAGTGGCCGTTCTAAACGACATTGAGATCGCCGGGGTAGTCCGCTGTCTAGGAAACTTTAAACATGACCAAGGTCCTTCGCATTCACATGCCATGATTGGAAGCACCCCGGGGTGATTTAGGGGGACCTGGATGGGCAACCACCCGCTCAAGCGACCTGAAAATCTCTTGGTAACCCCTCAAAGCTCAGAGTCGGCGAGGCCGCCGCGAGGAGCGAATGCCGTCAATGTCTGAGCTGAGGGCATGTCTAGTAATTGGGGTTGTAGAGGGAACTTAACCGGGCAGGGGGCAGCTAGTACTTGGTTTGTTTTTCAAAATAAAACATTTAATCCTTGAGTTCTAGAAGTTTTTGAATTATTAGATTTATGTTTCGTTGATTTTTTGAGCTCAAGGATCAAATCGTCTTTTTCCGAGCATGTCGTGCTTCCCGCTTACATATCGTTGTCTTTTTTAATTTTTTACATAGTTTAGCTTCCTCGCCCGGGGTAGAGCCCTCGAGACTGCTGAAAAATCTCACAAGCAAACTCAGATAAAACAGCCAAGACACAACAAAAGTAAAGGCAACTAATGATTTATTATATCAAAAGTTGTTTACAAAGGTAGGGCACCGAGCTCAGGGTTTGCTTGTGTCTGCCCCGCTATCATTCCCCCGATGCCTCTTCTTTGACCTCTCGGTCTTATATCTTTCCACCACGTCAATGGCACCCTTCTGGAGGAGCTCGTCTAGTTGCGCCTGGAGGTGGTTTTGTTGGGCTTGCAGACTTCGGGAATGCATCCCCTTCATTGCGGCGACCTCAGCCTTCATAATGATCGCCTCGCTCCAGAGTTGGGTGGCCTCTGCTTGCGCCACCTCCTTTGTCTTCCTCGCCTCTTGAAGCTCAGCGGTTGATTGGGTGCGAACCTCCTCGGCAGACACTAGGTTGGACGTCAGGGTGGCAACCAACTGATGCAACTGATCCACCTCCGCCCTCAGCTCGCCGGACCGATCCGCTTGACGGAGTCGGTGGATGTGCTCGTCTATCCGGCATTCGGAGCTCAGGAGGGAGTCGTCGAATAGAGTGACGAGACTTCCCCCAGCGACGGTGACCTCCTCGGCGAGGGCCCGGTTCCTCTTCTCTACCTGCGAAAGCGAAGTAAGCAGTCAGAGAGTAAAGTTGGGGAAAAGAAACAAGACTAGTGCGTTACCTCGGTGAGCTTGTTGAAGATCGCCACGAATGGAGATTTGGCAAAAATATTACGGCCAAAGATCTCGCGGAGGTAATGAGGAGCCCTGACTACCTCGCCTAAGGAGAGTGAGGTCCCAGAGGCCCCTTGTCACCCGAAGCTCGCGGCGGGAGGAATAGAGGCTATAGGCTCTGCTATCGTCGGGGCCGGGGGAGGAACCTGTGAGGTGCGACCTTACCCGCCTTCCGGGCAGGGGCCGCCGGATTCCCCACCATCGGATCCCGAGTGGGAGCCTTAGAGACGAAGTCCCCCAGGTCCCCCAAAGGATTGGCGACCTCGGGGGTGCCCACGTTTGCGAGGGGTGGGGACTTGGGGGGCGAGGAAACCTTGGCGCCCGGGAGGACAGACCCCTCGAAGGGCGGGGATGGAATAATCGGAGCTGAGGCGGCAATGGAGATTGGTTGAGCGGGCTCTTCCTTCTTCGAGCTTAGATCATCGTCGGATCCCAACCCCGCTTCTCACATGGCCTCCTTCTTTTTCTCTTCGAGCACCAGGGCGGAAGCCTCCTGAGCAAGGCAGACGGAGTCGTCTGGCCCCCCTGTGACGCGGGGGGTGGGCTGGGTGGTCTTCCTCTTTTCCTTCCCCTTCTCTATTTTGGGAGTCATCACTGCAACAAAGAGGCCGGGGTGTTGAGAGATCGCTGGGGAAGTCTCGCATCAAGACCTGTGCCATTGGGGACCTTACTTCCGCCATGGAAAGCAGGAGTTCGACACGAGGATCGTCGGGCTCAACCATGATAACCTTTCATCGCGGTACGGGAGCCTTTGGAGCGGAGCCCGCTGTAGCAGTGATGGCGGAGGTAGTAGGAGGAAGAACAGGAGGAGCATGAGTCTGACCTGGGGCAGAGACGCTGACCGGAGGAGAGGCCTGTTTCTTGCCCGCTTTCCATGGTGTCGACATCAGCAAACCGGATAGGAGAGGCCTATTTCTTGACCGCTTTCTTCCACGGGTTTCCCTTTGAGGTCCCAGAGCCCTGGGCCCCCTTGCCTGCTCTAGTTCGGCGGGAGATGTCGACCTTTTTCTTTTGAGCCACGTTTTGCTTGGTGGCGATGGCTCTTATCTTGACGTGTCTCTCAGCTGGAACGCAAAGTCTGGCACAATGATCTTCTCAGGAGTTATCCCTCCCAAGAAGTCTAAGATCGCAGCGTCAAGAGACTGCTCCCTTGAGGCTGCAATGCACTTCCTCACCCCGGTCCGGTAGAGGCCGATCTCCTTGAAGACGGATATCGGCGACCTGCCCGAATGAGAGGGGATGCTTATATGCCACCCTTGCCATTCTTCGGTGACCACGATTGGGTACTCCTTCCAGTATCTATTCTTGTTCTCGATGGAGAAAAATGGGAGCACCTCACTGGGACGTCCAGCAAGGTAAAAGACGCTGCAGCTGACCTCATTGTACGTGGAGCCCACTTTGAGGAACCACTTCTTCAGGAGGTAAGAGAGAGGGATTTTCACATTGAGGGCATTCTCGAGCCGAGAGAAACTATACAGGATCCCCCAGGAGTTGCCCTATGAGCTGGGCAGGGCACAATCCCGCCAACTCCAGCAGCTCGCCGACTAGGTGGCTTAGGGGGAGTCTGAGCCCAGACCACAGCAAGCACGCTGAGACAATGGTCCCAGTGGATGGTCTTCCCGAGTGAGGCATGGGGGCTAGTAGGAGCTAGTAAGGGATATTGGCAGCAACGTGCAAACTCTCCAAAATGGGCTTGCCACTTGCGTCTTTAAACCAGACCACGATAGACTCGCTTTGAGGAACAGAGACTTCCTCTTCCCGAGCACGGTTGACTTTACCTTAATCATCCGGAGGGACCACAGAGATGGGGACAGCGGCGACAGGCTCGCCATGGGCGGTCGCCACATTGGAAGCAGGAGCGGAAGAGGTCGCTATTAGAAGATGGAGGAGAGTAGGGCGATCTGGAGGGGAGAGCTCTTTCGCAGTAAAAGTGAGTAAAGACCCTTACCCACCCCCTATTTATAGGCTCAGTAAAGGCAATCGAAGCAATCAACATTTAATATGGAGCTCGACACGCGAGGCAACACAGTGGCGATCGAAGGGACAATCCCCTATATCCTAATCTTCGATTGATAAGTGCCCCTGTGCGTGTCTCTTCGTATGCGCTGACAGAAACAACACTAGCAACGTCCCGTCTAGCAGATGCACGGCTAATCTCTAATCAATCTGTATGTGACACATGTCGTGACGCCATACGAAGCCATTAAATATCGCATGATGATGTATGATACTTTGGGTCTCGATCCCATGTCTCATTAATGGGGTGATACGGATAGAGATCCGGATCTTCACGATTTCCAAAGTCGGCGGTGACCTGGCCTGCGGAAGGAATCATTGATTAACTCCTAGACGGGCTTCGTCTATTCTGAATGCTCGCCCATCTAGGAGGGGGTAATGATGGTCCTAAAAAATATCACCCGCTCGTCATCCACATGGCAGCAGCAGAGGAGGACACGACGAGACGACGGATGTCCCTCCCCCCGAATGAGCTTGAGATTCGAGGCCAACCCCAATTTTGGCTCGTACGCGGAAGAGGTCATCCGTGCCTGGCATTTACAGCTCGCCCGGAGCTTACTTTGACTGTATGTGATTAGTTCGTACACAAAAGAGGTCGCTCGTGGCTGGCGCTTACAGCTCGCCTGGAGCTTACCCTGACCGCATACAATCAGCTCGCATGCGGAAAAGGTCGCCCGTGGCTGACGCCCATTGCTCGCCCCGGGCTTACCCTGACCGCATGCGATCAGCTCGCATGCAGAAGAGGTTGCCCCGTGGCTGATGCCCATCGCTCGCCCAGGGCTTACCCTGACCGCATGTGATCAGCTCGCACGCGGGAGAGGTTGCTTGTGGCTGACGCCCATCGCTCGCTCGGGGCTTACCCTGACCGCACTCGATCGGCTCGCATGCGAAAGAGGTCACCCCTGGCTAACTCCCTCTTACAATAGTGGATCACTGCATCCCTTGGACAGAGCAGTATCTTCCACGAGGCCTCATTCATTAGGTGCTGCGAGTCAAAGCTCTCCACGCAACTCGCCACCTGGAAAGAGTATCTCGGTAGCCGCCAGTAGCCCGCCGAAAGCCCAACTTTAGCTCTCACAAGGAGAGATCGACTCTTGCTAACAGAAAACTTAGAAGGATATCTGCGAACACCCATAGCTCGCCCTGACAGCACACGATCGGTTCGCTCACGGAAGAGATCGCCCCTGGCATAGTTTAAAGAATCCCTCATAAGGCTTAACACCCACAACTCACCCAAGAGCTCGCCCGATCATGTAACAGCGAAGGAGTTCGCCTTCTTGCCCACAGAGGTCGCCTACAGTAAGGCGGTACCAAATCGACAGATGTCACCACCCTCGTGGAATTACGTGGACAACTGCGAGCCACATGAGCTGGCCAGAGTTGGTCTAGAACACCCCAGACTGGAGCTTTCCAGAATCTCCACCTGGCATGGACAAGACCGGTGCGCCTCCCCTCACCACCGCCTGACAGGCTAAACGACAAAGGCCATTAAAGGACCCATGTGGGCTGACATGTGAAGGTGTAGAAGGTGCGGGAAAGAGCGGCCACATGTCAGGCTCTGGCGGTCTGCAAGAGGTCTATAAAGGTACGATCCCCGACTCCAAAGTACAGGTTCGAAACTCAGAAACCCAAACATTTTCTCACTACTCAACCTCCCCACTTTTGAACCTTCACTGACTTGAGCGTCGGAGGGTCTGCGCTCCTTACGGAGCCAGCTGTTCTCATGTTTTCCTTGCCTTGCAGATTGAGCACCCGAGCCAGCAAAAATTTCCCCCGACAATTCCCATCCATAAGGACGATTTTGGATTGTTGAGATCTACAGGGCACCAGGTGAATCCCAAGGGGCTCCCATTATAAGGGCTAGAAATGGCATTGGGGCGGGTATGAAAATTGATTTTATGATTTTTGAATAAGTCCACCCTGAACTTGCCCTGTTTACAATAGAAATTTAAAACCCGAACCCAACCCATTGCCATCCCTAATAAGAGTCGGGTGATCAAACGGGTAGGGACAGTTGTTCGTGTTTGGACCCCAAACCACCACGGTGGTTCGTTGTCGGGGCTACTATTTTAAGGAGCAATGCTATTCAGCCCGAAGGTTTGTCCCGATTTCCCCGACCCGATTGTTGTGGCAGCGTGCAACTGGTGGCTGAAACCCATTAGGTATTTTAAAATCTTTATCAGCACCAGTTGCACGCTGCCATGTCAATCGGGCCAGCGAAATCGAAAAAACCTTCTGGCTGAATAGCATTTCTCCTATTTAAAGTCATTCGAATATCATTTCCTAAAGGACTTTTCTTTTTCACCAAGTCCCTCTAAAAAATTCAATGTTATTTAAATAGTTTTAATATTTTTTCAATGTTAATTTCAAAAAAACCCCCGCACGAACATATTTTTGAATGGCCATGATCGAACCACTCCAAGAGGTGGCGGATCGAACCGCCCCCGCCCAAAAAATTAGTCGGGTCCAACTCCTTCCCTCCAGCGCGAAACGACCTCGAGTGTAGAAGAAAGTCGGGGCAAAGGGGCTCCGAAAATGGTGAGCGTGGACAAGCTAAACGCGGTCGTGGCTATCGCCTGCATCGCTGCGATCTCCCTAATCGCGTCGGCGCTCTACCGGAGGCGGCTGAGGCAGATTGGGTCCGGTCGATGGCGCTGCTCGGAGCTGGAGGGCAAGCCCCAGAACCGATTTAAGCGCGTGCTGGCCGATAACTCCTACTCGCCCTTCAAGCATCTGAAGAGGGAGGGCAAGGAGAAAGGTACCGTACTACTGCCCTGCCCTCTGCACCCGATCAATGGGTGCCACTTACTTTGACGGCAGAACCCTCGTATAAATTAATAGGAAAGCTGTTTCTGCAAATTCAAATTCATTGGGTGGGTGGGTACCTTTGCTGCTCGACTTTCTCTCTATATCCTGACTTCCCAATAGGAGTCTCCGTCAGGTGGCCTAGTGGAGAGGGAAAATTCCGTCATTAGCCCTAAAGGGACGTAGCAATATAACCATCTAATTTATGGGATAAATACAGAAACAAGTTTTTATAAATCCAATTTCAAATTGATTGGCCAAAGCTTGATGTATGCCTTCTTCTATTGATATGAAATTTCCATTCTTTATAGGTGTACTAGTAATGCCCGTGCTTGTCGGCACGCAAAAGATTTCGAAGGCGGGGACAATATTTCGAGGGAAAGAATAATATTTTGAGGGTGATAACAATATTTTGTGAGCGGTGACAATATTTTGAGAAAGGTGACAATATTTCGTGGTGGCCTTCGGCAGCTTTGGAAATGCAATGGCCGCCTTCGGTGACAACACACCCCAGGCCGATGCCCAGACTTCTCACATCCTCCATCAACTGTCACCACCACTGCTGCTAAAAAACACATCTCGCCTAAGTAGCAGCACACTCCCCAGACAGTGCCCGAACCTCTTGCCGCCTCTATTGACTTCCACCACCACCATCGTCGACCGTTTCCATCACTACACTTGTTCTTGTCGACACTACAGTGGCCACCTTTGGTGGGGGTGCAATCGATGACTGTGAGTATGCCACATCAAGTTGGCTATGCCAAGATGTATGCAACCTATAGCGGTGAAAATAAACTAGTGGCTGTGTGTAAAATATAATCGGACGGCTCTCGAATTGAACTTCTAGCCTCACTTAGCATCGGGAGCAAAACACCCAACAACAAAAAAATGGCACTTGGATAGGCTAAAGCCAAAACTGAATCACAACCGTTCGTTACACCCAGCCCAAGTGGTGAGTCACACTCAGGCCCAAATGACATTTAAAAGAAAGACTGTGATTCAACTTTGATTTCAAACACGACTGTCTGTTACACCTAGTCTGATCGATGAATTGCACTAGTCCCAAATGGGATGCAAAAAGAACAGCTGGAATTCAGTTTTGGCTTCCTAATATAATCAGATGGCTCTCTATTCTTCCATCAACGGTCCAGATGCCTCACCAAGCATCTGAACTAAAAACACCTAACATCATAAAATTGGCACAAAAACACCCAACAACAAAAATATAACACGTGATAAGTTAAAGCCAAAACTCAATCACAACAGTCCGTTACACCTAGCCCATGCGATGATCAGCACTCAGCCCAAATGGCATAAAAAATAATGACTGTGATTCAGTTTTGGCTTCAAACATAACTATCTGTTATACTAAAGCAGATTGATGAATCGCACTTGGTCCCAAATGGCATGTAAAAAGAACGGATGGGATTCAATTTTGGCTTCAACCCATCTAACCCCCACGCCCCCAAAAAAATTAGGGGACTTGGTGAGCCGTTCTTCACAAAGAGATCAATTAAACTGAAGGACTTTGAAATGCTGTGGATGAAAGTACCTCCACAGCAATTCAAATTCTCTTTTGCCATGCCACGAACCAGTGAACCCCGCCGGAGCTGCTCGTCCCCACCGAACCAATGAACGCCGGAGTTGCTCGCCGCCACCGAACGCCAACGCCGCCACTAAACAAACCTAACCAAGATCTACAGGCTATGGGATGAACCCTAGACCTAGGGTCCTCAATCGAACCTCGAACCGAACGTCATCGCCACCGGAGCTGCTCGTCGCCTCTGCTGCAGTCGTCACCGCCAGAGCTGCTCGAGAGAGATGGGAGAAGGAACAAAAGAGGGTAGTTTCGGGTTTACTAATAAAGGCAAGGACCTTAGGCTAAATAAAACGTTAGGGGGCCCTGTTCATGGGATGGATTTGTTGTTAGGGACCTCTCACACATTAACCCAAAAAAATTCCTCTCTCTCTCTCCAACCAGGGTGGTGCGGCTGCCGACCTGTGCAGCGAAGGGTGGGAGGTGGTTGTCGGGCTGCCGGTGCAGCGAAGGGTGGACGATGGGGAGCTGGGTCAGGTAGAGAAGAGGATGATAGGGAGGTCGGGCTAGTTTCGGCAGAGAAGGAGAAAGGGGGGGGGATCCGGTGGGCTGCCGGTGGGGGTGGTCACGGCAGAGGAGGTGGGGGTGGTTGTCACCTGTTGGGTTGCGATGGGCTGCTGGTTCAACAGTGGGGTTGAAGGGTGGACGGTGGTGATTTGGGTCGGGTAGAGAAGAGGATGAAGAAGAGGTGTGGCTGGTTTTAGCACACAGAAACAGAGAGAGAGAGAGAGAGAGAGAGAGAGAGAGAGAGAGAGAGAGAGAGAGAGAGAGAGGTGGAAGGAGGAGTGGGTGGCCGGTACTTGGCTGGAAAGGGCGGAACTTGGTGGGACTCGAGTTGTCAGGGACGGAGGTGGTGAAGTCGGGGACGTCGAGATCACCTGATGTAGGAAGGAGATGAGGTGAAGGAGAGAGAGATGGTGCATCAGGTCTCACTGAAGATGGGGAAGAAGATAGGGGAGGGTGGTTGTGGTGGAGGAGGAGATAAATGGGTCATCGGAAGTGATGAAGGGGAAGGAAATATTGGGGTGAGGTGCGGGAGGGTTGTGGGTCAGAGGGGAAGGAGATGAGGGAGGAGGGGGTTTGGCCGCCCCTCATCTTCTCACTGTTGTTGCCGGAGAAAGAGGAGGGGTGAAGCACAGGGGGTCAGAGGGGGGAGTCGGGGGCTCAAGTGGTGGTGCCGGAGGGGAAGAGGATGAGAGGGGGAGGTTGTAGGTGGTGGTGGAGAGAGAGGAGGTGGAGGGTGATGTGCAGGGATTATCAGAGGTGGGGAAGGAGGGGATCGATGAAGAGGGGGGATTCATGATGCACAGAGAAAGAGAGAGAGAGAGAAAAAGAGAGAATTTTCCTGGTGATCCAATCGTGGTCTCTTGCGTCATTCAAAAGAAATGGGCAGCTGGACAGGAAAGTTAGATCTTTATTATTCATGGTGAGTCCAATTATGGGGGAAGGGGGACCATGTATAGGTGACAGCCATAGAAAATTAACCCTTGGCAAGAAAATGCGTGAACGATTGGATCAATACCAAACATGTCCTTATTTTTTTACATTAAAGCCCTCCAATTATAATTTTTTTTTTACAATCGGGTCATTCCCTCATTTATTCATTCACTAATTTCAACTCTCCATCTTAACTCCATGCAATCTCAACTGTTCCCCCCTACCCAGATGAATCGCACTCACCCTTACATCAGCTTATCTTACCCCCTTATTTTATTTATCTCTCAAAGACAGATCCTGACCGTTCTTTGTACCCCCCATAAAACCTTCCGTTGTATTGTAAATTGTGTTATTCTAAATATACTAGTAAGAAACCTGGGCAATGTCCTGATGAACTTGATGCACCCCACTTGGCACATACGACATCACAACCATCCGAAGAAGTGTGCAATCAGGAGTGAGTGTGATTCAGTTGTTTTATATATATATATATATATATATATATATATATATATATATATATATATATATATATATATATATATATATATATATATATATATATATATAGAGAGAGAGAGAGAGAGAGAGAGAGAGAGAGAGAGAGAGAGAGAGAGAGAGAGAGAGAGAGAGGAAACGGGAAATGAGCTGCCAGCCTATTTCGGCGAAATGGGCAGCCACCAATTTGAAGGCCTTAGGAGTTTTAGAATGTGCTGATTTTTTGTGAGCATAAGCACCTTATCTTAGATAGAACACCCACAAAAAATCAGCACATTCTAAAACTCCTAGGGACATCAAATGTTAGAAGTTTTATCGAACGCCTGTTATAACTGTTGATCTGAAATTTAACATTTGATGCCCCTAAAAGGTTTAGAATGTGCTGAATTTTTGTGGGTGTTCTATCTATGATAAGATCCTTATGCTCACAAAAAATCAGCAAATTCTAAGACTCCTAGGGGCATCAAATGGGCGGCTGCCCATTTTGTCGAAATAGGCTGCCAACCTATACCCCGTACTCTCTCTCTCTCTCTCTATATATATATATATATAGAGAGAGAGAGAGAGAGAGAGAGAGAGAGAGAGAGAGAGAGAGAGAGAGAGAGAGCTAATGATTTTTCTAATTATCATCAAATGGCCATTAAATGTAATTGAATGGGTATTTATCATCTTTATAGTAGGCTTTTAATAGGATTTATGAGAGAAAGACATGTTCACACATGGGAGAAGGATTATGGCTCTTCAAAAGAGGTCCACGTGTCACAACATGGGAGAGAGGACTCCATTTTATTTAGTACTATATACTATTAGATTAGATTAGATTAGTAGTACACATTTCTACGTATAATCTCTTGAACCTTCTTCACAGGATTCTCGTTGAAGATCAATCCATATGAAGAAGAGATCACTTTCTTATTGGACCAACCTCCTACGATAATGGAAATTTGTAATGGCGGTGAATGTTCAGATATGGGTGCTTCTTATATATGGATACAAACAGAGCACCAACTAGAGCTTCTTTCCAGTCTGTTGAGTAAGGAACAAGTCTTTGCTGTTGATACAGAGCAACATAGTCTTCGCTCATTCCTTGGGTTTACTGCTCTAATGCAGGCAAGGCTGTTGCTATATATTTGAACTTTGATGCGCCTTTTTTTCATAAGTACATCTGCAGATGGAGATGGGTCAACTTCATTTTGATATTTTCTTGTTCAACAGATATCCACCCAGAATGAAGATTTTTTGTTAGATACAATGGCTCTGCACGATGTGATGGGCATCCTGCGACCTGTTTTTGCTGATCCTTCCATTTGTAAGGTAAGCGTGCAATCAGTTTACATCGGAAATATTTAAAGAAAAATAGGTGGACACTGACTGGCGCAATTTTAGTTATATAGCAGACCATCCTTTGGATGTGGTTTTACTAGGATAATAGGACTTGCTTTTTCTAACCACCATTTTGATGTTTAGCCTAGATATGAGTCGTAAGTCGCAATATTTTGCCGACATATTGGACATGAACCATGTATGATTAATTAAATACATATGGTCAGTGTTTCTTTCTATGGAATTCAAGAGTATATTACCCATGTTGACAATGAGGGTATTGTTTTCATGTTTTCACAAACACAATAAGTTGTTGCATTTATTTTATACTTGAACTTGGAAGTAAGCTGAGATAGTTACAAAATCTTATTCTTGGACTCTTGAAGGTCTATGGTGCTATCTTTGGCTCATTATTTGTGCCAAAGGATGAATGCAATTCCCTATGTCAATCATGTCTTCTACCCTGCCTCTGGTCGCCTCTTGATTGCATGAGTTTAAACTTCATAAACAATATTCTCGGTCTCCTTACCCACTGGTCGCTCCCTGGTTGCATGATTTAAACTGCATAAAGAACCTGTGTCTCCTTACCTACCAACTAGTCATTTATAGGGATATTGGCCGACCCCCCTTCTGCCGAGTTGTGTTGGTTAAATTTTTAGGCGTCAATCTTAGAGGGTTGACTTCAGGTTTATAGCTGGTCGGAAAAGTTGTGTCAATTTTATTTTGAGCATCAATTAAATATGACGTCATTGTTGTTGTGTTGATGATACTGCTGCTGCAGATCTTTCAAATACATATTTCTTTTCTGCCTCTTATACCATGTAACTAATTTAAATTATAGTCTCTATATTTTAATCAAGTGATAAGTTTATCTTTGAGTACATCAGAAAGTTAAAGGTATAAAATTTCAAGTTCAATTTCCGTTGTGAAGGTATGTAATGAATGTGTAAAATAAGTACTTTCCGAGAATATTAGTTATGTGATATATGCGCTTCTACATTTATTTTGTTCATATTTTAGTACTTACTGTTATTTGTTCTTGGGATATCGTAAGTTTATATATGTGTGTTTCTGTACTTCATATGTTCCTAACAAAGTTCTTTATTATATAGGTCTTCCATGGAGCTGATAATGATATTCTTTGGCTTCAGAGGGACTTCCATATATATGTCGTAAACATGTTTGATACTGCAAAGGTGATCACTATTCAGATGTCTCACTGGATTTTCGTGCTAGCTTGGTTTCTTTATTTTGCTTACTTGGATTATTAAGCAGCTAATCTAATGCACAATTCTTAAAGATGCTTCATATACCTGTTGTATATGAGTTGTGATGGCTCATGTTCATATTTAAATAGTGGTGTTTGTGGATGCATTCTCATATTTGTGTCTGCATGCTTCTGGCAGTTGAAGAATATGTGGATACCCGAGCCTTCAATAAAATAACCATCAAGTTAGGTTCCCAATCGTTAGATGGCATGTTTGATATCATGGAGGGATCTATGCATTTTTAGGAATGATCTTTGCAGTAGGTACCAACTACTCCAGTTTCAACACGGTGTTCAGTGGGCAGCACTAATGACCTTCAAAACAAAAACAGCTGTTATGAGGGGCTATTGATGCTGACACACCATTGGATTGTCATCAGGCTTCAGTTCCTTCCATGTGATTGCCATCCGGTCTGTATCGTGATTGATTATTAGTACTATAGATGAATTAGTTAAGTTAATGTTTTTTATTTAATTTTGCTCCTTGAAGGAAATTTTTTGTAAATTTAAAAGATCGGTGCTTCCACTTCATCCTTTGTTCCCCCTTTCCTTGTATTTTTTGAAGATTTTAAAGGAAAGAGAGAGAACAGTGGGCAACTTCTCTACTCCCACTTAGAAATGTGTCCCATCCCCTCCTTAACCAATGTGCACATTAACAGGCAAGCGAGGGATCATCATCAGAATTCTTCTCCCATGGGAATAGCGAGTTGTCCTCTCATTGGCCCTTTACCCAAGAATTACACGCGATTCCTCCTCAGCTTATGCTCATAACCTTATGGGGTGTAGAGATTACCAAAATAAATGGAGAAGAATGAGATAAAATGGAAAAACTGCCAAAAAAGGAGAAAAGATAAGTAGAGAAACTAAAAAAGGTATGGTCCTAGTCCATTAGTGTTTTAGATTTTATTGTTATTGTCTTTGCTTGAGAAAGAAAAGTCTCATCTCTATGTGGAGGGGTGTGTAGTAATTTATTGAGCTTTTGATGGATAAAAAGTTTTGTTGGGCTCTAATCGCTCTGATTTCTATAGTAATCCCAGCACTAAAGTGTGGTATTTGTATAACCTCTAACTCTACCAGGAGTCCTCCTGTTGGAGTCGATGGCCGTGAGACGAGGACTAGTGACAGGTGTTGCATGTGAGAAGACACATTATTATATCCCAACAAACAGATGCTAGAACGAAGAGCGTTATCTAAGATCTCCTAAGGCAAGTTCAGATTTTCAATGTGATGTTTGAACATAATTGAGGGCTGAGAAGAAAGGTGACCACGAATTTCTCTGGAATCTAAGATGGGAATCCCGAGGATGGAATTGGTGAAGAGTAGACCTGAGATTTTGTTTGTGAGCTTGTGAAGAGGTATAACCGGAGCACAGAGGCGATCAATAATGTTGATGAGTAGTCCCAAATCGGTGAGGGAGGCACCCATCACCCACTTAATATACCCCCTATGGACCTCCTCTTACAACCTGGGTTTTGGGGTGTGAGGGTATCAAACATGGTATCAGAGTTGACCCGTCTCCTGCTCCCGCTCCGGGTGTTCCCCACCGATCATGCCTGGCCACGCGTGCTCTGCGTGGGAGGATCCTTGCCACGCATGCTCCGCGTGAGGGGGAGTGTTGACGCATAGTCCCACATCGATGAGGGAGGCACCCATCACCCGCTTAATATACCCCATGTGGACCTCCTGTCACAACCCAGGTTTTGGGGCGTGAGGGTATCTAACAAATAATATGAATTTTAGAGTCCAATGAAGGTGGTGAAGATCGAATGGAAGTCCCTAAATGTTCGGACAAATGCATCTAGAAGACTTTGTGGATTGGTAGCATGATGATGTTGATTACTTTTAGTGCAAGCCAATGGAGAAGAGAGCAAGTTCATGTTTGTGAAATTAAATTAGAGGGAAGCACCTTAGCTTGGTGGAAGTGCGTGAAGGATCAGAGGTTGCAACAAGGCAAGGTGAAAATCACAACATGGGAACCCATGAACTGCAAGCTTCACAAGCAATTTCTTCTGCGACTAGTCCAATACATTCTACTAAAAATTCTGTAGTAGGAAGACTACATTGAGAGGTTCTATAGTTTGCTGTATCGGATTCTATTGACGAATTTTCCTAGCAAATAATAAAAAGATATGTTATTGGGTTACAAAATTCTGTCATGAAGAGATGGGCGCAAGAAGAATCATCCATTTTAGAACAGATATTTGCTTGCCCATCGAGATAAGGAGAGTATTTCTATATTGGGATCACAGAAACCCACAAGTGTTACTATCCACTGATAACTTGCCTTCTGTGGAAAGAATTCTTCATCAGATTCAGCAACACTCGTTACAAATGCAATTTGATACAAGTTTATGGTCACTAATGGAACACAGGGCCATGCATGAAAACACAAAATCAAGACAAACTTGAAATTTATATCAAGCTATAAAAGTAAGAAGGAATCCATAGCTCTATTGATCTGATGCGGGCAAGGATGAATGACACTAGAATCCTAAGTATTTTTGCAACCCAAAGACCAACTAACTAGAAGAATATTATCAGTAAAGTGCAATAACATCACAAAGTTCAGCAAAACGTTGATTATTCAATGTAGGTCTAACAAAACATGCAATCAATATTTAAAAGAAGTCAAAATCCAACAATAGGAACCAATCATTTGTCCTACAAAACTGAAATTCGGCATGCACACATTATACATCCAGCAAAGAGAAGGTGCAGAAAATTAGGAAAATAGGCACAAATATGGGCTTCCGACAATCTTCGATTAATGTACGATGATCTAGATGAACATGGGCATAAAGCTGAGCGTGAAAGATAGAATTTCAGCAACGTTCTGAGTGCTGAAATTAAATAAAATGGTACCGATTTTTATGAAAAAGAAAGGAAAAAAGAAAAAGGAAATGATGAAGAAGAGATAAGAGTACCGATTCTCAAACCGCCGTGGATTGCAATGAGACAAAGATTAGTCCTTCGCGGATCAAGGCCAGTCAATCGGGGATGTTGGAAACCTTTGGTTCGCTAGCCTAGTACCATTCCTAGGGGCGTAAGATGATGCTTCTCGAGGTGAGGCCGAGGATATTTATGGGGACTTGTCTCTCCCAAAAGCTCTCACGAGAGGCAAAATTCAATAAAATATGAAATCTTCTTTCACTTTTATAGAACTAAGGTTTGCAATCGATGGTTGGTAACAAATGAAATAGAGGATAAAATACTTAAATTGGGGATAAATGAGGAGAGAGAGAGAGGGAAGATAAAGATAGAAAAAGAGAACGTGAGAGAGAAAAGGATAGGTGGGAAGGGGATGTCCACATGTAGGGATGGCAACGGATCGGGTTTGGGATGGGTTGGTCCATCCCGACCCCGTCCCGCTCAGAAATATCTTATCCCAAATCCGTCCCAGACCCGTGTCGGGTTGGAATGATCAAATCCAAAACCGGTCCCCCTCACACTAGTAAAAACCATGGAATCAAATGTCGACAAATTTCCTACGAAATCACTAAAATATCTCTTTTCTTCAAGGGTTTGACATAGAAATTGACCGAATTTTTAATAGTACCAAATTTCCTTCTGACATAACGAAATGTCGGCCGCAATGACCGAAATTTGAGTGAAACCCGACATTGTCTTTTTTACAGAGAATTTCACTGAAAATTTTTATCTTTTTTAACAAAACAAAGCTCATCTTTATCAATAAGAAATTACATTTTCCTCAATTTTGATTTCTTTTCAAAATAGACAATATTTTAATATCATCTTTCTCCTGGAGTACTGTTGAAATATTCCATCTTTTTCATATCAAACGAACAAAATCAAAATCTGACTGAAAAACGATAAATTTTCTTCGAAAAACATCGAAATTTGACTGAAAAACGAAATATTTCCACCAAAATTTGTCTTTCCATTTTACAATTTTTCCACCGACAAATTACCAAAAAACAAAAAATTTTCTTTTTTTGGCCGACCGACATGGACACCGAAAACGAGATTTAAAACCTAATAAAAACCCAAATCCATCACGTCCCGTCCCAATTATGTTTATGCAGGACAAGTCCAAGCTAATTGATTATATTTTGAACTAAACTTATTTTTGTTAAGAGAAGCAATGAACATATTGAGATCTAAATTCGTTATAAAATAAAACAACAATTTCTATATTTGTATTAAATATATATTCATTTAATGAATTAAACAGATACACTAGAATGAAAATGTATAACTTACTAGTTACTACTAGTCTACAACCAGTTAGACACCATGAACATATTGATAATTAAATCAGATATGTTCTAGAAATTTTATAAACAAAAGGCATAAGATGTATTATCTCCTTAAATATAGTATTGATACAACATAAAATATAATACTAAACTTCGTCCGAGTAAATTATCAAACGGGTTGGCTCGGGTCGGGGTAGGCAAAAATCCCGACCTCGTCCTAAACCCGATCGGGTTTATTTTGTAAATCCCAAACCCGCCCAAACCCAACTAGTTCTATACCAAACCCAGCTCAATCGGGTTGGGTTTCCCATTTAGTTTGTCCCGTTTCCCTATCCACATGAATAAACGAAGGGGTGGGGGGTGGGTGACGTAGGTTCCATATGACAAGGATGACTTGGTGCTACAATCTTAAGTAGTTTGGCGATCCAATGACCAACTAACTAGATGAATTTATTACTAAAGCACAATAATATCACAAGATATCGCAAAACGTTGATTTTCTTAGGTTGTGTCTTCTTTAGATCTAGATTTTGTTTGAGGCTATTGCCATCTGTTTGAGATAGTGTTAAAGTTTAAAATATGAAATTACATGTTTAAGTTCCCTTTGTGTTCTTTGTTTAAGTAAACTTGAGTGGCTCATGTTTGGTCGTGATAGAGTCTATTAGCATTACTGAAATTGAAATGTAAAGTACTAAATTTCCTTTTTTTTGCTAAAAATCTACACCTAAAACCTTTGTCGAACCCTGCATCCATCAAATCGTGAGGCACCTATTTGGCTTGGTTGTAAAGTAGATTTATGAAGAGCTTGATGCTCCTCTTCCTACAAATTAATGCCATGAGTATGCTTACCTTATCTTGGATTGGGTTCTTGACTAGGTTGATCTATTGGTGGAGGACTACGCAAACTACAAATTTCTAAAGTAGAGACTCACTCATCAACAACAGTCAATTTATGAAGGACCTTGTCGAGAATTTTATCTCTTTCTTAATCCGTAAATACTAGGACAAATTTTGTAGCCTCGAGTTGCCACGGTGATCCCCGACCTTGCAGGAAACCACATGGCTTGGGGAATTATGGTTTTTGTTTTTATTTTTGGGAATGATTTCTGTGCTGAAAAAATGGATCAAATCTTAGTATTACCTAACTTTGTATAGTGTTGGAAGCAATAATGTGATCTAAGTAGAGGGGATGAAGTCTATCGCGGTGGGGATGTTGTTCTAGAATGGTTTTGCGACCGGATGGCTATGGGGGAAATTGAGTGATAAGGGCTTGCTTCCCAGAATATTCAGTGGCAAGCTCCTGAAGAGAGGGGGACATGCCCTGCCCTAACTTATGAAGGATGGGTAGGGAAGGAAGATGAGAGGAAATGACAAGCTTCTGCACGGGGCCAAGCCCTGGTATAGCATGGATGATGAAGGCTTGTTTTGTGGGTTCTAGGCTCACTAACAAAAGATTGATAAGATAATAGCTATAAGTATGCAAAAAGTAAATTAAAATTGGAAATTTTTTTAAAACTAAACAACAAATAAATAAAGAGGATAAATATTAGTAGAATCTCACTCCTAACAGGAATTAAGATGCCTCACAATGGTGTTTTAATGAAGCCAGGTCATGGAAGCAAGTCATCTAATTGTGGAAATCACAACAAACATGTTAATTTAAGAGAAAATCTCAAAGAAATTGATTGATTAATCTATGAGGCATTTTGATTTTTCTCGGTACACGAAAATGGTCACTCTAAACCTATTATATCTACTTCAAAGATGCTTCCCCTTTGTTTTCTTCTTTTTGTCAAGGAGGCTAGCATATGGTCAATCATGCAAGGTAATACAAGAATGCCCTAGGCATAGTGATCAAATAGCATAAACCCTAATCAGAATTGACCAAGGGTGCTCGTGCAGAAGGAAAAGAGCACTAGTATACCTTAGTTAAACTGGAAAGAGAAAACAACTGGATAGTCACAAACTTAGGTCACGTACCTCTCACCACAAGTTTACACAAAGTAGGGTCTTTGTTTCAATATCAGCGATAATCACTTAAAATAATCCCGAAGGACACAATTTATGAAAATCATGACCTCCTAGACTTGTTTCACAAGAACCAAAGAAATATGATATGATGGAACCTGGAAAAATCAACAACAACAGCCAGACCGAGATGGTGGATCAGCAGGCTCATTCGAAAGAAGTCGTTTCCGAGATACATGAGGAATCCGCTCCGGCTCCCCACCGAAGGCTTCGAGTTTAGAGAGGAGGAGGCTGATAGTGGAGGAGTTGCCCCTGGGAACGCTATCTTCATGATCGAGAGCCTCTCGAACGAGCTGAGCAAGGAGCTGCTCGACGAGCACTGCCGAGGGGAGACTCTGAAGTAGGGTTTTAAATATCGGCCGATACCGGTACGTACCGGCCGGTACATACCAGTTTTGGCCGGTTCGAGATCGGTACTTCATCCGATCCCGATACCTAGCCCGTACCGGTCGGTACCGGTACGTACCGGTTTGTATCGGTCGGTACTGACCGGTACGGCCGGTACAGACCGGTACTGACAGGTTAAAGTTGTTTTTTTTTTTTTGGTTTTTTGGTTTTTTTCGGGTTTTTTTTCTCAACCGGTATTGGTTCGTATCGGCCGGTACCGGTACGTACCGGCCGGTACATACCGGTTCGGGGCCGACCGATATCGCGATCGATACTGTGATTTTAAACCTTGCTCTGAAGCAACAAGGAGGCGACGCCACGGAATACAACTTCCTGTATCTTCCCCTGGATTTAAGGGTGGAAGCCACTTGGGGTACGCCTTCGTGAAACTTCATAAGCACAAAAGGCGCAAGGACGCTGTACCGTTCTCTGTAGCGCAGAGACCGGACCTCTTTTCGATCAACCAAAGACTGCGAGGTCGCAGCCCACCCATAGCAATATCCTCCTCGAGGCCTTATTTATGAGGTACTGCGAGTCTAAACTCTCTACGCGAGGCCGCCTATGGCCGTGGCTTACAGCTTGCCCAGGGCTGCCCCTGACCACATGCGACCAGCTCGCATGTGGTAGAGGTCGCCCAATGACCGAAGCTCGTAGCCCGCACGGTGCTTGCTCTGACAGATCGTTGCGTCTCTTGGATGGAGACCGCTTGTGGCCATGGCTTACAGCCCGCCCAGGGTCGACCCTGACCGCATGCGACTAGCTCGCACGTGGTAGAGGTCGCCCAATGGCTGGTGTTCATAGCCCGCCCGGTGACTAGCTCGCACTCCAAGAGATCGCCCCCTTTTGTTAATAGGAAACTTAGAATGATATCTACGAACACCCACAGCTCGCCCAGGAGCTCGTCAAACCTGACGACCACAGCTCGCTCAGGAGCTCGCTTGATCATGCAACGGCCAAGGAGTCCGCCCTTTTGTGGTAGGAAAGGTTCTGAAGGTTCCTCTCCCCTGACCAGATGCTCACCCTCTTACCCGCAGAGGTCGCCCTCAATAAGGCGGTAATGAACCGACAGGTATCATCACCCCCATGGAGCTACGTGGACGATTGCAGTCCACGGAAGCCGACAAAAGTTGGTCAAAGACCTTTCGGACTAGAGCTTTCCAGAATCTCCACCTGGCAAGGACAAGACCGGTGCATTCCCCTTTACCACCGCCTAACAGGCTAAACGACAAAGGCCATCAGAGCCCATGTAGACTGGCACATGGGGCATAGAAGGTGCGGGAAGAAGCTGCCACGTGTCAGGCTCTAACGGGCTGCAAGAGTCTATAAAGGTATGACCCCCGGCTCCAAAGTACAGGTTCGAAACCCAAAACCCTAACACTTTCTAGTTACTACAGCTCTCCCCTGTTCGTACCTGTTCTGACTTGAGCGTCGGAGGGTCTGCACTCCTAAGGGAGCCAGCCGTTCTCACGCCTTTTCTGTCTTGCAGGGCAACCGCTCGGACCAGCGAAAACTATCCCCCAACATGATATATAGTGAAATGCATAATAATTCACACCACAAGTGCTACGTGGCTATTCTTTAACAGGTTTATTTATTGAGAGAATTCACAAGACATTAACAACTTTGTAGTGATCTTTCAATTAAGAAACTTATCTGGTAACGTGAACAAATAATATGATATGAAGTAGACAATAACATCAAAGTATTTTTCTTTCAGTTAGAAAATTGTGTGACGACCAAGATCCAATAGTTAATAGCCAAAACTCCTGAGGCTGTGATGCCAAGTTGGGTAAGGTGAGGTGAGGCGTCCAAGGTCATGAGTTAGCCCCACATCACTTGAAGAGAAGGAGAGATCCTAAGCTACTTATATAATTTTCCCTCCCAAACATCGAAAACACATTTTAAATCGTGCGCCGCTACGGATTCCATAAGAACTCCGTAGTTAAGCATGCTCGGGAAAGAGTAGTACTAGGATGGGTGGCCTCTTGGGAAGTCTTTGTGCGGGCATGGGCAAAGCGGACAATATCTTGGGTTTTTGGGGTGGATATGGATGAGGTGAGGTAAGGTGTCCAAGGTCGTGAGTTAGCCCCACATCACCTGGAGAGAAGGAGTTCCTGAGCTATTTATATAAATTTCCCTTCCAAACATAGAAGACATGTTTAAAACCGTGCGCCGCTATGGGTCCCGTAAGAACGCCGTAGTTAAGCATGCTCGGGCGAGAGTAGTACTAGGATGGGTGACCTCCTGGGAAGTCCTCGTGCGAGCACGGGCAAAACAGATAATATCTTGTGTGTTTGGGGTGGATGTTACTAAATGGTATCAGAGCTGGTTCTTCTCGTAATGGGGGGGGTCTAACCCTACATGTGAACGTGTAGCCCTTAAGGGGGGGTGGATTGTGACGACAAAGATTCAATATCCAATAGCCAAGACTTCTGAGGCTGTGATGTCAAAATGAATGAGGAGAGGTGTCCAAGGTCATGAGTTAGCCCCACATCACCTGGAGAGAAGGAGATACTGAGCTACTTATATAATTTTTCCTCCCAAACATAGAAGACACGTTTAGGGCGGATGTTACAAATTGGTTCTTATACGAGATGGAATTATGTCTTAATGAATGTTCCCTTACAATTTTATACGAGATTGAATCAAGTCACAATGAATGTTTCAATAAAATTTCATGGTCTCCCTTGCTGATATTTTCATCATAGAATGAGAAGAATATTATGTTATAATATTTCTTTGACCGGACAAATATGTTTTTGTTCCACAGTAAGTAACTATTGCATTCATAACGGTTTTTATAGGTCATTCTTAGTTTCAGTATGACCTCATTTATTTACTGAAATCTTCTTCTGCAGGCATGTGAGGTTTTGTCAAAACCATACAAATCATTGGCATATTTGCTTGAAACATATTGCGGAGTCTCAACTGACAAAACTCTGCAGGTTTGGATCTGCAATATTTGATTCTTATTAGCGACATGACATTTAAGTTTCCTTGATGCTCAAATACGCTTAACACTATTAAACAGATCATTGCCGTAATTATTCATCATGAAAAACCACTATCTTGCTGTATGATTGTGTTAGTCACTGTCAAGTATTATTAGATTCTTCCATTGAATTGCTTGTAATTGTTATACATTTTGAAGCGTATTATTTCCTCTATTACCTCTTTAACTAGTTTAGTTATGTGTCTATCCTTTCCTGACAGTTGGTGCCGGGAGAATTACTTTCCCTCATCAGTGCTAGTATGCCCTTGTATATTTCGAGATTGTTGAATCTTTTGGCACCCTTAGTCTCCCTTTGTTCAGGAGTAAAATTTTGGTAAGTACTATGGATTCCACAACAAACACTCCATTCGGTCTGAAGTATATGCCATTGGTGTAAAGTATTTTAATACTTTTGTTGCTTTACCTAAAAGATCCACTTTCAAAATTCCACAAAAGGATATGACTATGTTCCACAGAAGTTTCCTCAAAAACTGGGGTCTGGACAAAACACTAGTTATCAAATTTTAGTTCAAAACAAATCAGGTACTGCATCTATTCTACTGTATAAAATATTTGAGAAGTATAGATAATACCTCACTTTTTACTTGAATTAGTTTTACTTTAAAAAGACAAATGGAGATTTACAGTGAGCCATCACTCTGAAACTGAAAGTGATTTGTACTTCATACAAATTTTATCCATGCTTCCTTGAATAGACTTGAAGACTATTAATCTTGACGAAACACAATCTTCGTCCTATATTTTGTGGGAGGGAGGTCTCTCTTAGACAATCATGTTTGTTTGCCGTAAATCAGGAGAAAAATATTGAGCCAGTCCCTTCTCATGGATGTTTAGATACAATTGTTATGGTTCCCTCATTGGATTGGTATGGGGAAGAAAAGGTTAGTGAGAACATGAATCCTGCCATATAGAGTGTGGTAGATATGATTGCATCAAATTGTTATTTAATTCGAACCTTGTTAAGAAGGCTTCCTCATTTGCCCCATCTAATGAAATAGTTGCTGGCAAAACAACCCCTTCTTGGAAAAGATAGTTGTTGAAGTTATAATGCAGTGAATTATTTGATGATTATGTTTACTGTGTTTTGCTTAAGAGATGGAGATTAGAGATGAAGTCCTTGATAGGAAATTGTCTTGGAGAATGCTGTAGTGGCAAGATGTGCACTAGGAAGCGGGTTCATCGAATCCTAATTCATGCAACTCTATTGATCTAAACAATAGTGAACTGCTTGGTTATAGTTTTAAGCATGCCTTGGAATATGTTGTGGCAATATTATTAAAGGCGCGCCTAGGCTCAGGCTCAACTAGGCTCACCCCCTGCCCCTCAAAAAGCACAAGACTAGGTTCTGTTAGAAAGGCTCGTGCCTAGGTTTAAGGTGCGTGCCTAGGCTCCAGGCGCAAAAAAGGCGCGCCTAGTTGAACCATGTGCAATTATGTGCTTGCACTTGATATTTTTGGCAATATGATTATGTTATTAAGTAGATTTGATTCATGATTGCAATAGTCTGAATATTGGCACATTGATTGAATATTATTTACATTCAAAATTATTTGTTATAGTTCTTAGGTATGACCATATGAGCAATTGTGGGTTGGATTTGATGATTTTGATATTATTTCAACTATTACAAGATTCAATAAGTTCCTTCTTTTTCTCGATTTGTACATTTCATACTGATTTAGAAGCATGTGCACAAGCACACAGATGAAATAACACATTTAATCATTCACTATTTCTTTTTTGTTTGCTATAATATCACATTTGATATATTATAACTGGTTATTGAATTTGAACTATACACATTTGAAGATTTAATATATTTTAAATAGCTTATGTAGAGCTGTAATTTAAACCTACAAGGCTAACATTGTGTTGTTGCAACAATGATCTATCCAATTTATCTTTTGTGTTAAGATTTATTTTCTTAGTCTAGTTATGCATGTTTTGAATATATATATATATATATATATATATATATATATATATATATATATATATATATATATATATGCGCCTTACTTCAATCAGGCATGCGCCTTGAATTGCACCGTGCGCCTAGGCTCTAGGAGACCTTTGCGCCTTATGTGCGCCTTGAGTCTTTCAGAACACTGTGTTGTGGTTGTTATTATCCATAGTTATTGATAACATAGAAAAGCCAAAATGTATGTAGTTATTGTTGATATGTAGCTTTCATCCATTTGAAGTGGTGGACTCTACTATTATTTGGTTACATGTCAATTGAAAACTGGTTTAAACCTCTTGTTTTATTCTGCAGTTGTATCTGGATGTCCTTTGTTAGTTCCTTGTTGATGTAATCTACGATTATGGCCTAGACATTCTGCGTTAGAATTGAGAAGTATGAGTGTTTTTAGGAGCTCTTAGAGGGCTACGTTGCTAGTTTCTGGAAGCGAGTCTAGGACAAAAAGTTCTTGATATAGTGCTCCTGATACCACCATGTCTCAAGTATTGCAATAGTTTTCCTTTAGGGCCTTCAAATCATCCCGTTTCATTAAATTGTAAACCATTAATAACAAGAAAATAACGAAGTTTTTAGAAATTTCTTAATGTATAAATGTATAATACCTTCTTCATGGGAAGAAAATGGTGATAATTCTATCCCTTTTCCTGTTCTTTAACAAGCTGCGAATATGCTTGTTACTTACCACAACCCTAGGTGAGAGAGAGACGGCTAGCGTCTGGGAGAATGACGAAAATTCTAATTAGGGCAATAGCCATGAATATATAGTCAAATACATGTGTAGGGAATGAGTCCTATACACCTAACTCATATGTATAACCTACAATATACATTAACACCCCCCCTCAAACTCACGGTGGATCAAACACTAAGAGTTTGCCAATAAGAAACCGAAAACGAGGAGAGGGATGTGATTTTGTGAAAAAATCAGCAATCTGCTCTGCGGAAGACACATAGGGCAGAGAGATGGTGCCAGCTTCATACTGCTCTCTGGAGAAGTAACAATCGAGCTCAATGTGCTTTGTCCGCTCATGAAAAACCAGATTGCTGACAATCTGAATAGCACTCTTGTTGTCACAATGAAAAGCTGTAGGGCCAGAAGTAGCGACACCAAGATCCCGGAGAAGACGCCGTAGATGAACAATCTCCTTAGTAGTAGTGGCCATGGCACGAAACTCGGCCTCAGTGCTGGAGAGAGAGACAATCTTCTGCTTCTTACTCTTCCAGGAGATTAGAGTCACCAAAAAACAGGCAATATCCAGTAGTAGAGCGACGAGTGGTCTGATCACCGGCCCAGTCGGCATCAGAATATGCACGAAGAACCATAAAGGAGGTCGAGGAGAAAGAAGCGATCTAGTAATAGTGCCTCGAAAATACCGAAGGATCCGTAGGAGGGCAGCATAATGTGCCGAGTGAGGTGCATCCACAAACTGGCTAAGAATACTGACTGCATGTGCAATATCTGGTCTGGTGATGCAAAGATAGACGAGTTGACCAACTATCTTCCGATACCTGGTGAGATCTGAGAGAGGCTTACCATCAGCAGGACGGAGCTTTACATGAAGCTCAAAAGGAGTGTCAACTGTACGACAGTCAGAAAGAGCAGTACAATCCAGGATGTCAGCCGTGTACTTCTGCTGAGAAAGCAGAATCCCTCGAGCACCTCTAGCAACCTCTAGTCCAAGTAGCGTAGGGGACCAAGATCCTTCATCTGAAACTGACTCTGAATATGCTACTGAAGAGAGGCTATGGCACCAGAATCGTCACCAGTAAGTATCATGTCATCAACATAGAGAAGGATGATGGTCCGGCCTTGAGGGGAAGTCCGCACAAACATAGAGTGATCCTGAAAGCTCTCCATAAAGCCGATCTCAATAACTGTACGACGAAAACGCTCAAACCTGGCACGAGGAGCCTGTTTGAGGCCATAAATAGCCCGACCGAGACGACAGACGTGTTGAGACCAGGATGACACTGTATATAAACAACCTCGGAGAGATCACCATAAAAAAATGTATTCTTCATATCCATCTGAAGCAAGGGCCAACCTCTAGCAGCAGCAACAGCGAGGAGGGTCCGAATGGTGGTTATCTGAGCCACCGGAGCAAAAGTCTCGTCATAATCAATCCCGTACTCCTGAGTAAAGCCTCTGGCAACAAGGCGGGCCTTATACCGATCAATGAAGCCATTAGGACGACGCTTGATCTTGAAAACCCACTTGCAGCTAATGGGCTTAACACCATTAGGCAGAGGGACAACCTCTCACGTCTGAGTCTGCTCAAAGGCCTGGAACTCCTCAGCCATAGCCTGCTGCCACGCAGGGTACTGCAATGCCTCTTTGTAGAACCTGGGCTCTCTGTCAGTGTGAAGGGAGGTAAGGTAAGCAGTGAACGAGGGCGAGTATGAAGTGACTGCAACAAAGATAAAACGGTTAGGAGATTAGCCAAAGTGGACGGGATGGCGGTGCTCATGCTGGGGATAACGAGGATGAGTGTTGGTACCCACATTCGGTAGAGGAAGGCTGCTTGAGGTAGACGGCGTACCAGAGGAGTCACTGTCAGACGAAGATGGAATAGACAATGGGGCAGGCTGACGACGATGAGAATACACTTGAGGAAAGGGTGAAACAGGTGAAGGAGACAATGGACCCAAGGGAGTGGAAGAAGACACAGGAGAAACATCAACTGAGACGGAAGGAGAAAGAGGAGGGGCTACTACTGTAATCGGAGGTAAGGGCTCGAGAGCAGGAGCAGGAGCAGGAGGAGAGGGTGTCGGAGAAGGAGCCTGTGGAGACACGAAGGAAAGAGCGGTAGGAATCTCAAGAAAGGTGAGATCTTGAGACGCAGCAGAGTAATATGGAACATCCTTGACAAAGGAAACATGTCGAGAGATGCGAAGACGACGAGCCAAGGGGTCATAGCAACGATACCCGTTGTGCTTAGAACTGTGCCCCAAGAGCACACACTTAGTGGACCTAGCCGAAAGCTTGGTGCTCTCGTGGGAAGGAAGAAGGACAAAGCACGTGCACCCGGAAGTACGCAGCATGCTGTAGTTAGGAGGGGTGTCATAAAGGCGCTCATGAGGAGAAACACCCGAGAGGACTGAGGAAGGGGTGATGTTAATGAGGTTGACAGAAGTTAAAATGGTCTCTTCCCAAAAGGTACGAGGAGCGAACGAGGAGAGAAGCAAATTATTGATATATGGTCCATCATTAGTATAGTGGTCGGGTCTTGGAGAGACTGATGTATGATATGTACATGTTCTTGAACCCTTGGTCTAATCCTATGGTGGATAACTGATTTGTTCTGATATACATAATGTGTGCTCTGGGATAAGGATGCGGTTATAACTTTTATAGAAAATCTTTGCCAGACTTCCTTGAGTTCTCTTTTTGTAGGAAACAATTACTTATCATACTAAATTATTCAGATGTATGGGGTTTATTCTTCATTTATTTATTGCCAAGCAGACATTCTTCTGTTAAGTTTATGACAGGCATTCAGTTAACCTTCCTACGAGTTATAGAGTGTTTTCTAAATTATATCTATATATTTGCTAACTTCAAAAAATTGATTTTTTATCAAATATAAGTGGATGATTGTGATTACATTGAAATACAGCGTGAAGACTGGAGACTGCGACCACTTTCAGCAGACATGATCCAATATGCTCGTAATGATGCACACTATCTATTATATATTGCTAATTGTTTGGTCTCTGAGCTCAGAAGTGGAATCCTTGGTATGCACCTCTTTCCTTTGTTTAAAAGTGATGGTTATACTTTTGTATCTACAGCTTAGATTAGTGGTAAGAACGTTAGCCACAGTCTGGTTACATAATTCAACCCAATTACCCCATAATATAAAGTGATTCTTTGGAACTTTATAGTGGTTCATGCTTATAACCAAAATGGCTGAATCGATGTTATGAGCAATCCCTTCAGAATCAAATCTAACTGGCAGGGTCCTTATGTTCATTCAGTTGTTATAGGCAATATACATTATTGGAGAGAATTCAGTCTGCTCAATGTTTGTCAGCTGGCCAATTTTCCTTGGGCCTTCACAAATATTATTGTTTTAAAACATTTTGTAAATCTGAGAGAAGTAATTGGCATTAAACTCCCAAGTTCTTAGGTAGCTACATTTTTTATGTAGATAGATAGCTTATAAACCAGTTTTTTTTCAACTTAGATGATGTATGCATCAAAGTGTTAATTGTTTTCTGTTTGAATCTCGTACCTATTGAAGTTTTCTCCTCTATGGCTCTATGCATTAACAAAAAATTCCACTGTCACAGTACATATGCATGGATTTCACAAGAATTCCATGGCTTCACAAACTTTACTGCCTTCAGTCTAATATTAGCTTGTAAGAGGGTTATGTAGTAACTTTATGATTCAATCTTATCTGTATTTATGTCTTTATTGTTTTTCCATTGACCTGTAGGAAAAGATCTTATAAAAAAAAAATACCTTTTTGTACCTTCGTTGTTTGAATCCGGACTGGGTGCCATGACAAATTTGTGTATGTTTACGGTGTAAGTCTCAGAAAATAACATTTATGGAATTTCCTAGGAACTTCATATAGAAGAACATTGAACATAAATACATTTTATATCCGATGACAAAGTGGAAGTATTACTAACGAATATATCATGATACACAAATTCAGGAATACGATACAAAATATTAAGGATAAAAATATAACACAACTACAGTAGATATTAAAAAAAATGATAGTGATCATAGACATGCTTAATAGAAGAACTAGGTGTGATGAAATCCGCGCTTGAAAGAAGTGGAAAGCAAGGATTTGGGGTCAAGATGAAGAATCTAGGCCCCACATCACCTAGGCCTCGGAATCCACTAATTAAGGTGCATGAGAAATCCCAAACAAAATAAGCTAAGTGGCAACCCAGCTAACTTAACCAGGCAATTTGGTGGAGCAATTGTTTCAACTGGACCACCCTATAAGCCAATTGGTTTCAACCAAACTAGCATGTAGTAGAAAGCAAGAAATCAATAAGATATTGTGTATAAATTGGGTCTCAATTGAAGACCCAAGCCTCAAAACCACTAAGACCCGATTACCTAGGAGAAGTACCCAAATGAAATTGATCCAACCAGTTGCACCCAACTAGCACAACCTGGCCCATTGGTGAGCAATCAATTCAATTGGACCATTCAATGAAGGTTTGTTCAAGTGTTCAACTAGAGCACCCCGTTGTCTAGCCAAGCCACCCAGATCCTGGTAGAGTGGTGATATCACCCGCAACTATGGTAGAGTCCTTGCTGCATCCAAATGGACTTCGCTTCTAGAGAGCCTTCTCTAGTCTAGGCTAGCCATCCCCTTATGACTTCTCTCCTCTAGAAATGGTTTTGAGGTGGATTCTTTGTTTTCAATTTTTTTTGTTTTTGAGATTGTGCTCCCAGCCCTTTAGGGACAGGAATCCCATTATGAGCAGACTATTTTTCAATCTATAAATCGAAGCTTGTATATCCATAAATAATCAATTAATGAATGAAAATTAATGTGCCCTTCTTCAATAGTTCCGACATTCTCCTAAAATGGTATTTCTTGCCCTCATCTTTTTTATTTATGTTATCATTGTCTCTAGACTAATGTAAAAGTTTCTATGTTCAGTGGGATTTTTTACTTAAAACCCAACCGGTCTTAGGATTTGGGATAAAATTATGGCTGATATAAGAGTTAAAAAGAAAATAATCTTATGTTGTTAATTCTGTAACTTTTAACCAATAGAGACACATCTTATATCCCCCGTTGGTTTTCGGGTTCAATACTGGTCAATCCGGGTGTTTGTTGGAGGATTAATATGATAAATAGGCTAGGCAGCAAATGGGAAACTGACGGTCAAGATTAGAACTCGATTCGATGGTTAAAAGTCCACGATTTAAATAAAATCTGATGTGGCACATATTGGCCCTTGACTTGAACAAAATCTGATGTGGCATGTATTGGGCCTCAACTTAAATAAAATCTGATGTAGCATACATTGCGCCTGGACATAAGTCTTTTATGAAAAGCAAATATGGGCCCACCTCGTAATTTCCCCTCTCTAGCTCCTTTTACATACTGGTCCATGCCCCCACCATCCCCACCCGCTCTCTCTTTCCATGCTCTCTCTTTCTATCTCTATCTTTTCTCTCTTTTCTCTTCAAGCTCCACTCTAGATTGAAAACCTTAATGCTATAAAAGAAGGAAAGAGAAGAAAAATCAGATTTACTGAATTTGATCTCTAGTGAGAGCTTTTGGGAGTGAGAAGTCTCCATTGTCTTCATCGTTATCTTCTGCATTTGGGATTGTTACTCGGCAAGTGAACTGCAGGTTTCAGTTGTCCCTGATCGATTGGCCTTACTCCGTGAAGGACTCATCTTTGCCTCCTTGCAACCTGCGACGGTTTAGTAATCGTTAGTACTCTACTTTCATTTTTCATCTTTTCCTTTTCCCCTTTTCTTTCCATCCAAATCTGCACCTTTATATTTAATTTCAACATTTTTATCGTTGCTGAAATTCCATCTTTCTCCCTCCACTTCATGCCCATATCTGTCTAGCTCATCGTAGTCTAATCGAAGATTGTCGGAAACCCTTTGTTTTCCTAATTTTATGTAATTTATCTTTGCTGTTTTTTTTAGTCTAAGTATGCAGGTTTTCAGTTTTGAGTCTTTTGACGCATGCGGATAGTCTATTTTTAGATCTTGATTGCTGTTGAATTTTTTATGCGGGCTTTGCTAGATCTATATTGAATAATCATTGTTTGCTGAAATCTGTGATGTTTACTTTGCTTTACTGATAATATTCATCTAGTTAGTTGGTCTTTGGGTTGCCAAGGCTTAAGATTGTAGTGCAAGGCATCCTTGCCTATCTCAAGTTGGTATGAAAGATTGGAAGACCCTATTCAAGAATCTAAATAGCGTTGAAATCTGCAAGTAGACAAGTCATTGTTTTCTGATTTTGCATGTGCCTTGCAGTGTATGCTTGATTTTTGTGTATAGATCATAGGCATCCACATTTGAATCATCCTATGTGCTATCTAAATCTCTTAGCATCATTAGGAAGTGCACAAAACCTTCATGAAACACATCATTTGCTGCCGTTGAATTGCATAACTCGCATATACCATCGTTTAGAGTGTCCTTCAACATATTGATTCCTTGGATACACTCTAGTGGCAGTCCTTGAGGTTCTTACCTACTTCACTTTTCACTAGAGAGATGAAAACCAACATAAATTAGTTTCTTTGCGCTCTCTGACCCTACGCCTTGCACATCTGTTCCTGTATTCTTCGAGATGTGCGCTTTCTCATGTTGTGCTCGTGCCCTTGAAAGATTTCACTTTAATTCTTCTTTGCTCATCTTCATCCTCTTGCACATTTATGCTCGTCGCGTTTTTCTCACTATTTCACCCCTTCTGTGTCCTGTTTTTGTCATGGTTTGAGAATTCGGGTTCAGGTTTGGATTTGGACATCCAAAACCCGAAACTCGATTGCCCCTCTAACTTGTGTATCCTAGATAACACTGTTTGACATATACATAGTGTACATATACCCCATATTTGGATCCTATGCCATTAGAACAAAAGCAAGGAAGGAAACGTTGCATTCTTGCGCAACTCATTGTGGCCCATACAAAAATACCAATATGCTCTTTTGCCCCTATCATTATTTCATGTGTCAATATCCTATACTAAAATGGCTATTTTAGTTTGTGTACGGATAAAAGGGTCCATAAATCAGCAACTGTCGCACGTGCAACGCACGTGCCCAGTGCACTAGTTTCGTAAAATGTGAGTCCATTCTTGAACTAGCCATTGTGCTAGTTTCTTACACTCCATGTATGAAGTCTGCTTTTGTTGTTTGTCTGTCAGCACTAGTTTTTTTAAGTCATTTCTAGCAACCTTCCCCTCCCTCTTTTCTAATTCTTTGTGATAGTAATTAAGCAACTCTCCTATAGTGGCTTTTCCAAAAGCTTTTACTGCTTTTATTTGCATAACTATATGGTTGATATCTCATACCTTTCTCCATTGAAAACTTTTGTATTATAGGATCTATATATTTACCACTTCTTAACTATGAGCAATTTTCACATATGCTTTTTTTCATATAGATGTATAAAGTTCTTACAATTTATAGGTTATTGTCCTTTGGTTGCCAAAACCAAATAATCGCATCCCATTGCTCTTTATTTAATTTTTTGTAACTATTTGATCCATAGTTGCAATCATGTCACATATTTCAGCTCGTCCCGATGACAAATTCAATTTTTTCTACGAGGCCAGCCGCCGCTCAAATATGGTCTGCCTGCAACTTTATGTGAAAGAAATTGAATCTTCTCCTGGAGCGTCTGCTGCAACATCTATATATTCACGTAAGTCTAGCATACATGGAGTTACTTCTTGGAAGAGTTGTGAAACTAAGGTAATCATAATAGTAATACTCATGTTGTTTAGTTATCTACTGTGCATCTAGTATAAGATTATCTTCAATTTGATTTTATGTAACCTTTTCATTCATCTCAGGACCTTATTTGGAAATTGTGTGCATGGAGAGACTTAATGGTTAGTTGACTCATAAAACCCATCTTTCTGATGATTGTTAATACTTCCTAAAAGAAAAATGATTGCTAGCCATTCTAAACATTTGGCAACTATTCTGTGTTATTGTTTGAGAATTATGTTGCCAGTTTCTATTGGCAATTTCTCAATAGATATGTATTATGACATCACGGTGCTTTCCTCTATATTTTTTCTCAAAACACTCGCTCATAATAAAAATATTTCTATAATTCTCATATCTGGCAATTTATGTTGATGAAGCAAACTATTTCTAGTGTATTGGTAATGTTGTTCCAGTTCATCTTTTCGCTTATAACTTGTTCCACAACGGTGTAGCTTCAATCCCGAATATCAAATCTTGGCATCTACCCTTTTGTCTAGACTTTCCTAGTCTAAAGGAAACTTCAAGTTTTTCTCCCTCGTTGTATGAGTTTAAACTGAATAATCATTAACATGGGTTTCCTACCTGCTCAATTACTTGTAGGTTTCTTGGCAAGACTCTCTTGTCAAGTTGCCTAACTTGCCTTGTTTAGTTTTACAGCACCAAAAGAAGTTTTGACGCCGGGTTTATAGCTGGTCTGAAAAATTCTTGTCATTCTTATTGTGGAACTTCTTAATTAGAGTTGTGCTCTATAATCAACCCCATATTAATAAGATAAGACTTTAGACTCCACAAAGTTTATAGTTTGATGGCTTTGAAAATTAACATGAGAAATAGTGTTCTTTTATGTTTTTAACACTTTTATAATCAGGATCCTATATTAGGGGTGCCACACCATTTCAAAATCTGACTCCCACATCCACATTCACACTCCCATACTTCCCACTATTCAACCAAGGATCTTCCATTGCTATTATGTCATATCAACACCAACAGCAATTTGGTCGCAGTTATAATTTGATAGTGATGTCATTTTGTGAATCAACATTTCGTGTGTATATTAACACAACCAAATAACTGTATTGTTGTAAGTATATGAAATTTAATCATACTTCTTACTTTGCAGTTAAAGGCATTTGCATTGAATCTTAAGATGGACTCTTCGAACACTTTTGAAGAAGCAAATATGTAACCCATATCAAACCTGAGGAGAATTCAGCTATAGCTGCAGTAGAATCTGAAAGAAATAGGTAAGAAGAAAGAATAGAGGAAGAAGAGAAAGGTGATAGGAAACAAGAAATAACATGAACAAGTGAGAAGGGCTGAGCTGTCTGTCTGCTCAGGTCATCTGGTGGTGCATTTCTATTGCTTCACTGAATGAGTTGGGCAACCACCAACGGGTGGTCAAAAGAACAAAATGACCCCCTGGTGGCTGATCACTTTTAATGTTTACATATAAAATAGGACTATTAACCATATTACAAAATACAAAAAACCTCGATATATCCGTAACAAACAGCAAATAACCTACAATTATCAGGGAATTAGTTTACTTCATCATATAGATAGCACTTCTAAACATAGTTACCAAATCAGGTGTTTTTTTGAAAAAAACGTGTATTGATCCGAAGTCGTAGCAAACAAGAAAAAACCTCGTTTTTTTGAAAAAAAAACGTCTGTACGTGTTTTATACGCTTTTAAAACGGGAAAAACGCGCATAAAACACGTATAAAACGCGTCGGGTTTGGTCCGGATTTAAATTGGGTTCGGGTTTTATTTTGTTCGTACTTAATAAACGCATATGTTCTATGTTTTGAACATTTTATTACTTAATGTTGGAAAATGACATATATATATATATATATATATATATATATATATATATATATATATATATACTTGGTATAATTTTTAAGATTTTTTTTGTTTTTTTCGATGTTTTCCCCTTTCTTTTCCATTTTTTCCGTTTTCATCGTATCTTTCCGATTTTTTCCCTTGCCATTTTTTTCCCGTTTTCCGACTTGGTAACTATGCTTCTAAAGCCATCCTACTTTCTGAAAATGTTATAAGAGCACCACTTCCCCTGTTTGACTCTGAATCTGCTGCACTACCTTTTGTTACAGGCTACTATATTTTAACTGGCACAATGGGGATTCTATCTCTTTATTGTAGCATTTGATAATATTCTCGATGAAAACCATTCTCGTCATTCCTTCAGGTTAAGTTTCTATTTCCTTAGTCAGTATAAGAAGTCAAACCTTTAGTCTTGGTGTCCTTGTCTTGCTTGTAATTGCATCTTTTTTTGTGTTTAACAAATAATAATGTAAAATAATTTTTGGTGAATAACAAGAATATGAGATTTCAACAAGTGAAAGTAAGCAGTAAATTTGACCCACTAAAATCCTGTATATTCTACCATAGATAACCTTCAGAATCATATGTGGGGTCTCACCAGACTCACCACAACCCTAAAAGGTGAGAGAGAGAGAGAGAGAGAGAGAGAGAGAGAGAGAGAGACGGCTAGGGTTTGGGAGAATGATGGATAATTCTCATTAGGGCAATAGCCACGAATATATAGGCACATACATGTATAGGGAATGAGTCATGTACACCTAACTCATATGTATAATCTACAATATACATTAACACCCCCCCCCCCCCCAAACTCAAGGTGGATCAAACATGGAGAGTTTGCTAATCAGAAACCGAAAACGGGGAGAGGGATGTGACTATGTGAAAAAATCAACAATCTGCTCTGTAGAAGACATATAGGGCAGAGAGATGGTGTCAGCCTCGTACTGCTCCTTGGAGCAGTAACAATCGAGCTTAATGTGCTTTGCCCGCTCATGAAAAACCGGATTGCTGACAATCTGAATAGCACTCTTGTTGTCACAATGAAGAGCTGTAGGGCCAGAAGGAGCGACACCAAGATCGCGAAGAAGACGTCGTAGATGAACAACCTTCTTAGTAGTAGTGGTCATAGCACGAAACTCAACCTCAGTGCTGGAGAAAGAGACAGCCTTCTGCTTCTTGCTCTTCCAGAAAATTAGAGTCACATAGAAAGATACAATATGTAGTAGTAGAGCGACGAGTAGTCGGGTCACCGGCCCAGTCAGCATCAAAATATGCACGAAGAACTAGAGAGGGGGTCGAAGGAAAAAAAAGCGACCTGGTAATAGTGCCTCATAGATACCGAAGAACCCAAAAGACAGTAGCATAATGAGCCGAGTGAGGTGCATCCACGAACTAGCTAAGAATACTAATTGCATGTGCAATATCCGTCCTGGTGATGCAAAGATAGACCAGCTTACCAACTATCTTCCGGTACCTGGTAGGATTTGATAGGGGCTCACCATCAGCAGGACGGAGCTTCACATGAAGCTCCAGAGGAGTGTCAACTGTACGATAGTCAGAAAGAGTTGCACAACCCAGGATGTCTGCCGTGTATTTCTGTTGAGAAAGCAGAATCCCCCGAGCACCCCTAACAACCTCCAAACCAAGAAAGTAGCGCAGAGGATCAAGATCTTTCATCTGAAACTGACTCTAAAGATGCTGCTAAAGAGAAGCTATGGCACCAGAGTCGTCACCAGTAAAAATCATATCATCAACATAGAGAATGATGATGGCCCAGCCTTGGGGGGAAGTCTGCACAAACATAGAGTGATGTTGGAAGCTCTCTACAAAGCCGATCTCAGTTACTGCACGGTGAAAACGATCAAACCAGGCACGAGGAGCCTGTTTGAGTCCATAAATGGCCCGACGGAGACGACAGACGTGCTGAGAGGGCGTACTGAGACATGGAGGAGGCTGCATATAAACAACCTCAGAGAGATCACCATGAAGAAACGCATTCTTTACATTCATCTGAAGCAGTGGCCAACCTCGAGCAGCAACAACAGCGAGGAGGGTTCGAATGGTGGTCATCTGAGCCACCGGAGCAAAAGTCTCATCATAATCAATCTCGTACTCCTGAGTAAAGCCCCTGGCAACAAGACGGGTCTTTTACCGATCAATGGAGCCATCGGGACAACGCTTGAATTTGAAGACCCACTTGCAGCTAATGGGCTTAACACCAGTAGATAGGGGGACAACCTCCCACGTCTGAGTCTGCTCAAAGGCCTGGAACTCCTCAGCCATAACCTGCTGTCACATAGGATATTGCAGTGCCTCTCTATAGAACCTGGGCTCTCTGTCAGTGTGAAGAGAGGTAAGATAAGCAATGAACGAGAGCGAGTAGGAAGTGACTGCAACAAAACAAAAATGGTCAGGAGAGTAGCCAAAGTGGTCAGGGTGGCAGCGCTCGCGCTAGGGATAGTGATGAGTGTTGGGATCCACATTCGGTCGATGAAGGCTGCTCGAGGTGGACGACGTACCAGAGGAGTCAAGGTCAAACGAAGGGGTGACCAACAACGGGTCAGGCTGACGACGACGAGAATACACTTGAGGAAATGGAAAAACAGGTGATGGGGACGGAGGACCCGAGTGAGAGGGATGGGACACATGAGAAATATCATCTGAGAAGAAAGGAGAAGGAGAAGGGTCGACCATGGTAGCGGGAGATAAGGGCTCGAGGGTAAGGGCAAGAGAAGAAGCGGTAGCAGAAGGCGAGGGTGTCACAAGAGGAGTCTGCTGAGACACCGAGGAGGGAGCTGGAGGGACCTCAAGAAATGTGAGATTCTGAGACGCAACAGAGTAATAGGGAACACTCTCGACAAAGGAGACATGACAAGAGATGCGAAGACGGCGAGCCAAGAGGTCATAACAACGGTACCCCTTGTGCTCAGAACTGAGATCCAAAAGCACACACTTAGCGGACCTGGCCGATAGTTTGTTACGCTCATGAGAAGGAAGAAGGACAAAGCACGTGCACCCAAAAATGCGCAGCATGTTGTAGTCAGGACTCAAGAGGAGTGCCATAGAGACGCTCATGAGGAGAGACACCCGAGAGGACTGAGGAGGGGTGATGTTAATGAGATTGATAGAGGTCAGAATGGCCTCTGCTCAGAAGATGCGAAGAACGAACGAGGAGAGAAGCTGAGCACGAGCTATCTCAAGGATGTGACGGTGCTTTCGCTCAGCAACCCCGCTTTTCTTATGAGTATGTGGACAAGATTGCTGGAAGAGGGCCCCATAGGACTGAAGAATAGAGCGCATCGTAAAGGAGAGGTATTCACGTACACAATCAGACCTGAAAGTTTTGATACGAGCATGGAACTGAGTATGAACCATGGTTGTGAAGGTTCGATAAACCTCAAGAATGTCAGATCGCTGACGAAGGAGATAAACCCATGTAAAACTCGAATAGTCATAAATAAAACTAACATAGTAAAGATAACTATTCATAGAAGCTATGCTATCAAAATCGGGACTAGTTAGCGACTAGTCCCCAGGCGGCATTTTGCCGACCGATTAATTCCGATTCTGTCATAGCTGGGCGGAATCCCGACTACTTCCCGACTAGACCCAACTAGCCCGACTAGTCCCCAACTAGCGACTGGGACTAGTCCCCATGCAGCATTTTGCAAACAAATTTTTTTTTGCAATGAGTCTTTACAAGCAATTTTGTTTGGATTTTTTTATATTGACTCAAAGTCTTGAGTCGCAAGACTTTGAGTCATCTATGATCTATGCCCTGTCAGCCGTTTCAAAACGTTCTAGTCTTGTATGTTAGAAATATCCCGCTTTTTTGTGGCAAGTTTTCTTACTATGGTTAATACTTGTCTTTACTTTCAGATTTTCTATAATTGTTAACTGTGATAACCCTTTTTTTGTGAAAGGTAGAAGCTAAGAAGCACCGACACTGGTACGGGGACACGGGTACGACACGACACGGATTCGCCGACACACGGCTAATCCTAAAAAAAGAGGACACGGGTACGAAGGGGACACGGCAAAATAAATTAATATTTTTAAATTTATATTTTATGTGTGTTTGCAATTCATATATATTTCAATAACCGAAAAAACATCATAGAAAACAACTAAAATGCAAGGTTCTAAAAAGCGCTAGGCGCTAGTCGGGCGGTGGGGGGCCGCCTAGCGCCTAGGCGTTTTGCCTTTTTTTTAATTATTTTAATTATTATTTTGATATTATATAATATATATATATATATATATATATATGTTTAAAAATTAATATAAGTTCAAGATTATCCCAAACCATTATTTTAAAGAACAAGTATATAACCATAATTCAAGATTGAGTGATTAACAAGAACAAAAGCAAACATGGTCCGCCTGGCCAGCCTCAGCCCGCCTCGTCCGCCTGGCCAGCCTCAACCCGCCTGGTCAGCCTCAGCCCGCCTAGGCGACCGCCTTGCCCCGCCTAGACCGCCTAGGCGGCCGCCTAGCTCCGCTTTGGAGCTTGGCCGCTTTTCTGGAACACCTAGGGCCTAGGCGAGGCGGTGGGGGGCCGCCTAGCGCCTAGGCGCCGCCTAGACCGCTTTTTAGAACACTGCTAAAATGAAAATTTAATACATACTCAATCGCTATCGTTAGTTACATCAAGCCCGATCGGTGAATCGCAGACAGCTCTAAATGGTATGAAAAATAATGGTTGTGTTTCAGTTTTGACTTCAACCTATCTGAAACCTCAGAGGATAAAATAAGTTAAAGCCAAACCTGAATCGTAACCGTCCATCATAACCATCCTGACAAGTGAATCACACTTAGGCCCAAATGGTATGCAAAAGAACGGTTGCGATTCAGTTTTGACTTCAACCTATCTGATTCTCTGAGGTTATAATCTCAGAGGATTAGATAGGTTGAAGCCAAAACTGAATCACCATTGCTTGTAACTTGACCCTATATCGAACAATCCGTCAACCCGCAGTGTCCCGAGTGTCCGAGGAGTGTCCGGCGAGTGTCCGAGAAGTGTCCGATCATGTCCGGCTCCTGGAAGCACGTAGGACACGACACATGCGTGTCCGGTGCGTGTCCGGCGAGTGTCCGACGAGTGTCGGTGTCCGACACGGGTACGGGAGGCCTGGGGAAGTGTCCATGCTTCCTAGGGTAGAAGATATTGTTTCTACTACTTATCTATATTTATGTTGCAGTGAGACAGTCAACATCAGAAGCATCTTTTAAATTTACTGTATGATTCTTGGATTCTATTTCAGGCTCGAATTCATGATGAAAGCTTAAGGTATGTCTTATCAGATCATGCCATAGTTGCTCTTGCTGTAGAAGTTCCCAAAATTCCAAAAGCAGTATGTGATGTCATAGTACAAGCTGATTTGAATAATGGTTCTTCAAGTATCAATCCGTCCATGCCATCACCGTCGCCTGTCGTTGGTGCCCACATGAATGAGCTTTGTTGCCTGCTCCAGGAAGTGAATGCAAAGCTTGATGATATTTTTGGAAGATATTTGCAAAAGCATCTGAAGCCCACTGGGTGTTCTCCTCTATCAGTTTATAATTATGCCCTTTTATCTGAGTTCAATTTGAAACAGACCAGTACATTATTTTCTAAGAAAAGTGGAGGAATTGTTACAGCACCGGTTGGTCGAAAGGCCTCTCGTGACCTTTTTGTTCAAAAATTCTCATGCAAATCCCCAGTTTATCATAACTGTAGGATTTATGCTAGTGATGGACGATTGCTTTGTTATTGTGATCGAAGAAAGCTGGATTGGTTAGTGCCTCTAAGTTTCATGTTTAGGAAAATCACTCATGCATTAACTTATTGGGTTTTTTTACAAATCGAACCCTGTAATCTTCTCTATTTACATATAAATCCCTGTCAAATCAATATTTACATATAAACCCCTTAAAACATTCAATATATATATAGACCCCTATAGTTAGTTGGAATCCCAAATGAAGGTATATTTTCGAAATATTCCTTCATTCGGTTGTTATTTTATTAATCTAAAGGGGAATTAATCGATTTACCCATGGTTTTAATTACTTAAATTGACATCTTTATTGAACATGGACTTGATCCAAAACAAATACATACATAACCTGAATCTAACTTGGACCTAATCTAAAGAATTATCATTTTGGAGGGGTATTTACAGAGTTAGGTAAAATATTCAGGATGAAATTGAAAATATTATCTTGTTTTGGATGCCAGCTAACTACAGGGGTCAATATGTAATGTTTGAATAAATTGATGGATTTATATGTAGATATCACTTTGATAGGGGTTTATATGTAAATAGAGAAGATTGTAGGGGTTGATTTATAAAAAACTCTAACTTATTTTACCTTTGTATTTGTTATTATATTGTAGGTATCTTCGCCGGGATCTTGCAAAGATTGTAGAAGAAGATCCTCCAGCAATAATGCTTCTTTTTGAACCAAAGGGTCGTCCAGAGGATGAAGATAATGACTTCTATATTCAGAGCAAGAAAAATATTTGCGTCGGATGTGGGGAACAGAGTCACTATTTGCGTTACCGAATTATACCATCATGCTACAGAATGCATTTTCCAGAGCATTTGAAAAGCCACCGATCTCATGACATTGTTCTCCTATGTGTGGACTGTCATGAAATAGCACATTCTGCTGCTGAGAAGTATAAGAAGCAGATAGCAGAAGAATTCAATGTCCCCCTTTTTGTGCAAAAGATAGCAGAGTCAGGAGAAAGTGAAGATGTAACCATGACATCAGAATCTGTGAGTAGATCTGAAGAAACAGGTGTGTCTCCCTTGAATTTGCGAACTGCAGCTATGGCTCTTCTACGCCATGGATCCAACATGCCATCAAATAGGCATGATGAGCTGATGCGGGTAAGATAATAAGTCCTGAATGCTTAATCCCCTATTTTCTCATTATTTTTTAATGAATTTATTGATTTTTTAAATAGTTTTGGTGAAATGACTGAACTTGAACCGAAAGGCTGAAGCAATTGAAACATTTCATTTTGAATCGGGGTTGATGTAGGATAGGTGTGGGGTACTGTACAAATAGCTCGATTGTTGCCAAGAAGGAGAGAGAGTTGGTAAGAACCAGGGCTTTGCCCCCCCTTGGCTTCTTGCAAGTACATTTGCAAGAAGGAGAGAGAGAGAGAGAGAGAGCTGGTACGACGTCCCCAGGGGGGGGGGCGTTCTCTCATCTGCACAGGTGGACCCCACGTGACACCTAATCCGTACGGACTATACGGTCATCTCCAAAGAGAGTTGTTCTCTCTTCTTTCTTTCCCTTATTTTCTATTTTACCCCTTCTACGACTCGATCATAAATTAGGCTCATCAAGTTTGACTCAGGCTCGAGCCATACAAGTACATGTCAGGTCCAATAACTAAAAATAAATGCTTAGATTGCAATATATCTCCAAATAAAAAAATTACACTTCTGTAGATAATTTTGTTGCTCTGTTTCGTCTGGAAGTATCAAATCTTAGATCCAATGTCGTCTTCTATGATGTGTATGCATCTAGCGCTTCTCGAGTCTCCGATTTGCATCATCTCTCTCCGGATTTGATACTTTATCCTTTGGAGAATGGTAACTGACGTAGTTCTCGAACAAGTCCGGGTTGAGCCCCAATAGCAGGCAACAATGACAGCAGCCAGCCGCGGGGTGCGGTCGGTTGACGGCTGCTGTCGCGGGTCGATGGTGCAGCAACCATCCAGGCATGACGGTGGAGCTTCGGCACTGGGATGCCAATGGTGGTAAGGGGGGTTGTGATTAGCTACGGGTTCGGGCTTGTCCTCGTTGATAGGGAGGTTTTGCTCGAGGAAGGAGGTGATGACGTCGATAAATATTTCCTCGTTGCGATGATGATGAAAACAATAAGGAACATGAGAGATGATCCCAAGAAATGTAATTGGGATTTCCGGCTCTGTCCTGAGGACCCTCTCCTCTAGATTTCTCGAAAAGAACTCTACCTCTGTCAGACAATGGAAAACTAGAAAATTTATTCATAATCAGCATTAAGCCTCAATGACGGTTAAAAAGTCTTTCAATACTAATCCCTCCAAACTTTAATGGCTTAAGGGAAGAGAAAAGCCTCAAACGCCCTTATAATTTGGGATTACACCAAAATAAAATTTCAGCTTATTTAATAATCCGAAAATGCAACAAATAAACCCAATAAAATAAAGTTGGCCCAAGTAAAGCCCAGTAGCACTTGGTCAAGCGCTATATATAGCCTCTCTGATCCAAAGACTCAGGGGTTGGCCGCGCCTCTGCCTCCGACAGTATTGACTTGCATCTTTGATGCTCAAAAGCGGGTGGTGTCCTCATTAATTGGTACAACCAATTTCATATCCTTTATGGGCAATTCCATTATTTACTAATTCAAGAAGTTTGTTCAAGTTCATTATTGTGTGGCACTATCTTAAGCAATAGAACAAAGGGACTACCTGGAATCATGAAGAATTTAATAATTTATGTTTATAATGAGACTAAGGCTTCCTCATCAAAATCTGTATTAGCGGACATGGATCTCATGCATGACTCCATGCCAGATTCTTCATTTTTGGTTCAAGTTTATTGTCACAAAAGGTTTATGTCGATCTTGATGTTATTAGTTTACTTTTTGTGCTACATGGATTTCATTTTTGCATATGGAATTTGATGTGTTCCTTACATATAGTCTTTAATGAAAGTAGTTTGTGTTTGCATCTTTTCAAATGTAAATAATAGAACTATATTTATGGTAGTTACTGTTAATGTATATAGATACGGGTCTGTTTCATGTACAGTTGGGTCGGGTTCACTATGTAATACGGTGTATATATATTGGGCTTAGTCCCTCAATGAAGAGCTCTAGGGTATTCTCATTCTCTCCAAACCCTAGCCGTCATCTCCTAACATGGTATCAGAGCTCTAGGGTTTTCTCACTGCGATGATGACGATGACGGTTGTTCCCTCCGGCTCCAATCTCCTCCAGCAAGCCACCATCGCCTCTGATTTCCCTCCCTCGCCATCTCCCTCTCACCTGCAGACCCCCCCGGCTTCTCCTTCACCTGCCCCTACCGCATCTCTCCCCCTTCACCCGCAGTCCTCCCGCGGCCTCTCCTTCACCTGCCCCCCCCCCCCCCCCCCCCCCGCACCTCTCCCCCTTCACCCGAGTCCCCCCTCGGCCTCTCCTTCAACCCCCCCCCCCCCCCCACACGCACCTCTCCCCCTTCACCCGCAGTCCCCCCCCCCCCCCCGGCATCTCCTTCACTCGCCGCCCCCCTCCACCTGCAGCCTCCCCGACCCTCTCCCTCTCAACCGTAGTCCCCCTCCACCTGTAGGTCCCCCCCGGCCTCTCCTTCACTCGCCACCCCCACACTTGCAGCCAGTGTTCAAAAACCCGGAACTCGGACTCAACTCAAAAGTCCACCGAGTCGAGTAACTCGAAGACTCGACTCGAAACTTGACTCGAGCGACTCTGTAATTATATATATATATATATATATATATATATATATATATATATATATATATATATATATATATATATATATATATATATAATTACAGAGTCGCTCGAGTCAAGTTTCGAGTGTGTGTGTGTGTGTGTGTGTGTGTGTGTATTTTTTAAAAACTCAAAATAGTAAATAGCCTAAGTCAAACCAAGTCGGCCCAAGTCGAACCGAGTCACAGTCGGTCCGAGTTTCGGTCCGAGTCGACTCGATTTTCGGCCGAGTCGAGTCAAGTCGGACCGAGTTTTGGTACTATGCCTGTAGCCCTCCCTACCGACCCTCTCACCCGCAGCCCCCCCTCCACCTGCTGTTGCACCTCCCCGGGCCTCCCATCCACCCGCAGCACCTCCCCGGTCCTCCCCTCCACCCGCAGCCCTCCCCCCGGCCCTCTCCCTCCACCCACAGCCCCTCCAGGCCCTCTCCCTCTCACCCGCATCCCTCTCCCGATCTTCCCCCCTTCACTTGTAACCCTCCTTTCAACTGTCGGCCCCTAATCCTAGCCAACCTATTGATATGGCGTCCTCTACTGTGCCATCCGTCGTCGCGATCTCTCCACCGCTAAAGGTGGTCACCTTTCAGTTGTCCTCGACCAGCGACTAAACTGATTGGTTGCTCACTGTCGAGGCAGTGCTTTCCAGTCGCGATCTTTGGGGTTATATCTCCGGTGATGACCCGCCTCCGGATGCCTCATCTGGATCCTTCTCGATCACCAGTAGCGTTGCTGCTAGCGGTGTGTCTTCTGCTATTATTGCTGCCACAGCCGCCCTCTCGTGGCATTGCCACGATCAGGCCATCCGGGTCTATCTCCTGGACTCCGTTGCTTGTCCGCTCCTTACTCCCATTGGCCGCCTTCCTACAGCGCGTGCGATGTGGGAGTATCTCTAGAACCGGTTTCTTCCACGTGGCGGTGCACGCCAGTATCAGCTTATCTATGACTCCCAGTCCACTCGTCAGGGGGAGCATACGATTCAGGACTTCAGCCTGATGAGTGCCTACTGGCATAAGCTAGAGTCTTATTCTGGCCGCGCTTCGACCGAACTTCGCTCTCATAGCTGCTCAGCTTCTTCATTGTGAGTCTCTTCCTCGGCTCGAAGATGCTCTGCTAGCCTTGGTCGATGAGAAGACTCGCCTTCAGACTCAAGGCACTCATCCTCCCCCACCTACTCCAGAGACAGCACCCTGGCCGCCAGCTTCCCTAATCGGCCTGTCTTCTATCATTACTGCAAGGAGACGGGTTATATGAAGTGTGAATGTCCCATATGTCCTCGCAATCCCCACTGGGGTTTGGACGAGAATCACGCTGGGCTCCTGCTTCTCGTGACAACCGACATGGCGGTTGAGGTGGACGAAGTCGTGGACATTGTCAGTCCTTCTTCTGGCACTTTGGCGGCATTGCAGTTGTTGCTAAATCGACTTTGGCATCTCCTACTGCTACCACTGCACCGTCTCCGCCTAAGCCGGATCGTCTCCAGCGACTTGAGGAGCTCCTTCTTCGCCACATCGCCTCCACCGGCTCCTCGGTTGCTTACGGTCTGTCTACCACCTCTGGTACTATTGCTCCATAGATTTTCGATTTGGGTGCTTCCTGTTACCTAACCTGTGACTCTACTGTGCTCACTTACTGCTCTCCTGCTCCCACGCACCTAGAGGTCTGCATTACGGATGGGACTTTAGTATGCTGCAATGTGGATCCATCACTACTACCTCGGATTCTTCTGGTCGCCTGACCTTACCCCATGTCCACCATGCCTCTCGTCTTAACATTAATCTGATTTTTATCAGTTCTCTTTACGACTCTGGACTGACTGTCACATTTACTTCTTCTGTTTGTATTGTGCAGGATTCGCGGACGGGTCAGAGGATTGGGCTAGGCCGTAGAGCAGGAATTTGCCAGTTAGACTCAATCCATACTCCCTATGTTTCTATTTCGTCTGCTATGACAGGTACCTCTGATACCGACTTGTGGTACAAAATGTTAGGTCATTTATCTAGTGATCGACTCAAAAGCGTTTTCCGTTCGGGCGCTATGGATCGTGTGTCATTCTCTCCTCCCTCTGTCTGTACAAGTTGTCGATTGGCAAAGCATTTTGCTGTTCCGTTCTCTACTAGTGCTTCTCGGCTTGTTGCTTTGTTTGATTTAGTGCATTCTGACATTTGGGGTCATGCGCCTGTTGCTTCTATTCTATATGTGTTTTATAGATGACTACTTCCGGTACACTTGGGTTTATCTTATACGTCACCGGTTTGAGGTCCCTCACATTTATCTGAAATTCACCAATTTGATTTATACTCAATTTGGTCAGTGCATCAAGACCTTTCGGTTTGATTGTGCCAAGGAATATCTTTCTTCAGAGATGTGTGAGATTATTCAATCTCACGACACTGTTCACCAGCAGTCTTGTCCCCACACCTATGAGCAGAACGGAGTCGCCGAATGCAAACATCGTCATGTCCTCGAGACAGCACGAGTTTTGCTTCTCTCTACCTCTGTTTCCTCACTCCTATTGGGTTGAAGTTGTTATGACAGCTGTCCACCTCAACAGCACTCCGTCCTCTGCTCTCTCTGGTGCCACTTCATACGAGCGTATCTATTCCTGTCCACCTGACTATTCTCTTCTTCGTAGGTTTGGCTGTACTTGTTTCGTCCTCCTCCCTCCCCATAAGCGCACCAAACTCTCTATTAGGTGTGTCAACTTGGGGCTCAGTTGGGAGCAGTGAGCACAAGGGCTATCGGTGCTATGATCCCCTGACTCGCCGGATCCGTGTCTCCCACCACATCTCCTTTGTTGAGGATATCCTGTACTTTTCCACTAAGTCCCGGGATCTACCCGCGTTGCCTGCATCAGCCTCTACATCTCCACCACGTCTCACTATTCCTTTCCTACCTCCATATCCTGCTCCGACACCCACAGTTGTGCCTTCCTCAATTGAGACTCCACCCTTCGTGCCTCCACCGCCACCTCCCTTGCCATCTCCACCTTCCCCGGCAATTGATTCTCCGCCACTTGTCACGCGTGTCTACACTCCTCGCTCAACAGTATCTCATACCGAGCATGTTTCCACTGGTACTCCTTTGCCTGCAGCTGTTCCCTCATCTCCGGCTGTGGATCCTAGACTTGTTCGCCGCTACCCGGCACGCGAACATCACCCTTTTGACAAATATGAATACTCTCCTGACAGGTTTGGCTACTCTGCTTTTGTTTTTGTTTTTTCTCCTGACACCTCTGGATACTCTGCTATTGCTTCCTACTCTCCGTCCTGCCAGGCTTTTCTCACTGCCTTACACATCCACCGGGAGCCCTAATCGAACTGTGAGATAGTTTGACACCTAGAGTGGCAACAGGCCATTACAGTGGAGCTTGAGGCCTTTCAGAGAACTCAGATGTGGGACTTGGTTCCTTGTCCCTCAGGCGTGATGCCTGTCAGCTGCAAATGGATCTTCAAGGTCAAGACTCGACCTGATGGTTCCATTGAGCGACACAAGGCTTATCTTGTTGCTCGTGGCTTCTCCCTGGAGTTTGGGATTGACTACGAGGAGACGTTTGCCGTGGTTGCTCGAATGACCACCATTCGCACCCTCCTCGCTATGGCAGCTACTTGAGGGTGACATCTACATCAGATGGATGTGACCAACACTTTTCTCCCTGTTGACCTCTCAGAGGAGGTGTACATGGCTCCTCCGTCGGACGTCTACCCCTTTAGGCCACATCTGTCGGCCTCAAGCAGGCCCTTGTGCCTGGTTTGAGCGATTCCGCAGTGCTATTCTGGCAGTTGGGTTTGTAGAGACACTCTGACTATGCTCTGTTCACCCGCTCCTCCAGTCAGGATCTTGCTGTTCTGCTTTTGTATGTGGATAATATGATCATCACCGGGGATGAAGTGCCATCATAGCGTTCTTCCAGCATCACCTCCAGAGTTAGTTCGAGATGAAGGATTTGAGCCATATTTGCTACTTTTTTGGCCTTGAGATTGCCCGGTCAGCTCGTGGATTGTTGATCTCCCAGCAGAAGTACATCTCCGACATCATTGCCGAGGTTGCTCTCATTGACTCTCGTACTACTGACACGCCTATGGAACTCAACTTGAAGCTCCTTTCTACAGATGGTGAGCCTCTCCAAGATATATCCCGATACTAGAGGCTGGTTGGGGTGCTCGTTTACCTTACCATGACTAAACCAGACATTGCCCATGCCGTTGGCATTGTCGGCTAGTTCGTCCAGGCTCCTCGCTCTGTTCACTATGCCGCGGTTCTTCGGATCATTCACTATCTCTGGGGCACTGTCACTCATTCGCTGCTCTTTCCCTCTACCTCTCCGCTAGTACTGTGTGCTTACTCCTATGTAGATTGGGCTGGAGATGTTGCTACCCGCTGCTCTACCACCGACCATGGTTTTAAATCTCGGCCGATATCGGTAAGTACTGGTTTTGGCCGGTTCAAGACCGGTACTGCATCTGATCCCGATACATGTCCCGTACCGGCCGGTACCGGTACGTACAGGTTCGTACCGGCCGGTACCAGTACGTATCGATCCATATCGACCGGTTTAGGCCGGTACCAACTGGTTAAAGTTTTTTTTTTTTGGGTTTTTTTCCTCAACTGGTATCGGTCCGTATCGACCGGTACCGGTACATACCTATTAGGGGTCGACCGATACCGTGATTTTAAATCTTGCCACTGGCTACTGTGTGTTTCTTGGCGACTCCCTGATTTCTTGGCGCAGTAAGAAACAAGAGTTTGTTTTCCAGTATTGAAATCGAATACAGGGCTATGGCTTCCACGACTACAGAGATTGTCTGGCTTTGTGGACTTCTCCTTGACTTGGGTGTTGCGATATCCGAGCCCACGCCTCTCTTCTGTGATAACCAGAGTGCTATTCAGATCGCAAGCAACCCGGTCCTCCACGAAAGGACGAAGCATATAGAGGTGGACTGTTACTATGTTCGTCAAGAGTTCCTCGCTCACACCACCTCTATGCCATTCGTTCACTCGACGGAGCAAACCGCTGACTTCCTCACGAAATCTCTCACCATTGCTCGTTTCCAGCATTTCATCAGTAAACTCTCGGTTCATGATCCATCACGAGTTTGAGGGGGAGTGTTAATGTATATAGATACAAGTCTATTTCATGTACAGTCGGGTCGGGTTCACTATGTAATACGGTGTATATATATTAGGCTTAGTCCCTCAATGAAGAGTATTCTCATTCTCTCCAAACCCTAGCTGTCATCTCCTAACAGTTACAAAATGTAGGATCGAATGATGAAAATCGAACCCATGTGTTGTGGACTCACATTCCACTGCCTTTATCCCATTTGCTATTCCCACCTTTATTTAACTGCAATATCTTATTTGTAATGGATCTTCGTAACCTACTCTTGGAGTGGGATATGGAAAGCCTTGTTCATGAAAGCACGATTTCAAATGGAGGTCCAACTTCTAAAAGTCATCATCATGAGAATGCATTTCTATATCATGCTAATTATGCATTAGGAAACACATTTCTTACAGTCTATTTCATCTGATAAGGTAGTTCTGTAACATGAAAAATTGTGCATTAGAAGGCTCTTTTATTCCTGAAATTCTATTTCATTATTCTCCATTTTTTTCCTTCACCTTGTAGCATCACAATGTTCAAGCAGGAAATTTTTAGGAATGGTATCCTTTCAAGATAATTCTTCTCAGTCTTCAGAGAGAATATACTCGGTTCCTTTTACCTTCTATAATTATGGAAATTACCCATTTGTTTATACTGGTGAAAATTTCTCTTTCATCATCTTGAGAAGAGAATTTTTTTTTTAATATGATGCATTTGTTTTCTTTTCCATACAGATTGTAAGGGCATATTTTGGTGGAAGGGAAATATCTCCAGAAGATTTGGAAATTGCATTACTTGTTGGTATGAGTCCTCAAGAGAGAAGGCGGCTAGAGAAGAAAAGAGGGTTACCTTTGAAACATTATGAAGGTAGTGCCATTAGTAGGATTAACACATTTACCATTGTGAAAACGACCGAATCTGATATCAGCGTGAACAACATCAAGTCACAGGAATCATCAAAAGATAGGGCTGTCGTGGATGTTGTTGGGGCAGGAAATACATCGACATATGATTTAGATATAGATTCGTTACCTGACGACACTTCTCTCCTTGGTGGCAATGAACAGATCCTTGATAAAAGAGAAACTCTGGAGGTGGAAAATCTCTCTAGATTTCATAATGATAATGGAAATGCAGATTCATTAAATGACATTGGTGAATCTTGTCATGCTTCCGGGTCGCATCAAGTTCCCTCCTCTAAAAGGTACAAGAAGTTATCATTGTTAGGACATGGACTGCATGGTAAACAAGTTGTGGAGCATTTACTACACAATTATGGGGAGGATGGCATCTGCCAATTTTGCCAAAGGTGGAGACAAGTCTTTGTGGAAGCCACTCAACCACGTTATCTACCTTCTGGTTGGGATATAATGCACAGGTAAGCTACTATAAAATCTTCTTATCCTTTTTTATGTATATATCGTGGTTATAAATCATTTCAAGTATTCTTTGCTCAAGTATTATTTCTTCTGCGCATCATTTATGAGAAAAGCTTACCTACCACAAAACCAAAAGAGGGGGAAAAATTGAAAACTCAGATATCCTACCATCAAAACTACACAATTTTTATCGATGATTGCATTTATCATTACTAATTGATTGCCAACATTTATTTGTAATAAATCAGTCGAATCAGTGATACTATGAACTAACACATGCTTATAACCATATAATAAGTTAATAACACCTTTGAAAACTTATAAAACGATCATGGATAGTTGTGAAACTCCACTTGGTGAAATAAACTTATATACAAGCTTGTATAGAATACCTTCTCTTAATTTGAAGTTTACCATCTATGTTACAATTCCCATGCCCCCTCAAAACCGGTGATGAAAGGGAGGGGGCAACAATATATAAAGACGTGAAACTCCCACCTCTTTACCGATGTGGGACTATTCTCAACACCCGCCCGCACGCAAAGTGTCTCTCGATCGGAGGGAGAAAGAGGGTGCGACGGAACCACATAGAGACGAGACGAGATGGGACCTAGCTCTGATACCATGTTACAATTCCCATGCCCCCTCAAAACCGGTGATGAGAGGGAGGGGGCAACAGTATATAAAGACGTAAAACTCCCACATCTTTACTGATGTGGGACTATTCTCAACAATCTACATACTGTAGGATTTTCTAGCATATGCACCATCTTACAAGTTACAAATTGTGTAGCCTCTCTAAAGTATGAAACTACATATAGCTCTCAAAAGTAAAAATTTGCATATATCGCTACCACTAGATTTTGTGACCTTTCAAACATGTCCGAGTACTATTTTACCCGCAACGGAATCCTCCTCATTTTCATTGTCCTCAGTGGCCCTCTATTCTATAGCCACCACTACTAGCCACACCATTTCCTAGTCCTGTTCCTCCCAAATCCATACCATCAACCCCAGTACACGTGACCCTCCTAAACCCACCACCACTAAGATTCTGGTCTAGTTACCCATCCCACCCTGTTTTTCCACAAGTATTTCCATGCCCCTATTTGCCACCCAATTTTACTTCCATAGTGCCACTAGTTATCCCACCGAACACCAACCCAGTAACCCATCTTCTCGAACAAGATCCCCCACCCACTAATTCCGTTGTGCTTTGACCCTCCTCGGACGTCAAGATCTGCTCTTGCCAGACTGCCCAGACATCTCATACAACTTCGAGCTTCATCTGACCTATCTTCACTACCACCTCGCCCTTCTATGCCAAATTCCTCCCAATCCATGTCAATCATGTGGAACATTGACCCTCTTGTCCATCCTTGCCACTATGAGCTCTTCCATCACCATCACCTTGTAAACAACGCTCCTCAGATTGGTCTAAAATAGCCAGTTCCTCTCCCACCACCATTCCCTCTGTGGTTCAAAAGATACATCTGTGCCCCAAGTCTGTTAGTTTTCCAAGTTTCAGTGGCATGTCCTAAATAGGTTTTCCAAGTTTCAGTGGCATGTCCTAAATAGAAATGATTGGTGAAGAAGGATTCATAAAGACGAGCCCACGTAGATGGGACATGGCTTGATGGTTATGGTTATGGTTTGACATCAACAACTACTTTATTTACAGCACAGAACTTGTTTCAGTACTTGTCACCAAGTTTGGATCTAAACATACTGCTTTATGATTCTGATTTGTTGATACTACGTGTAACTTTTTTTTGGCAGTGGACGACGGGAGTTCGGTGAGTACAGTGTTTACAATCCTGTGAAGAGACTTCTTTCGAACGGCTAATGATTAGGCAGAATCTTCTGTTCTCTGTTATCGAGTGAAGCCCCATTTCAATTATAACCTACCTAATACTATTCGGCGTTTCGTGCCATGACTTTGTAGTACTGCATGTTTGGGCGTTTGGTTGTTAGATGATCATGCATGGCAGATGTAGTGTCTCCTCATCTCTCGGTTCCTTGTTATCAATTTGTTTTTTTATTTTTTGGTAGAACATTAGAGGGGAGAATAATCAAGGCATACCATTTGATGAGAAAATTCGAATATTCTTTATAATAGAGTGATGCTCTCTCTCTCTCTCTCTCTCTCTCTCTCTCTCTCTCTCTCTCTCTCTCTCTCTCTTACAAAGAGAGCCTTGATATCAGATGATTGATATTATTGACATAGAAGAGAAATACAGTGACAACTCCAGTGAGATCATCTTCTTGAACCAAGGATCAGGTTTAACCTAGTGTGAGTGATCATGTTACTAGGTGTAAGATTGTTTCCACGGATGAAAGATTAGATGATTGCATTTTAGTCTCTTAGTTTAGATCAAATCATACCTTTTTTTTTTGGCATAATTGGTGACTAATTCCTGACACAACATTTCATTTAACGTATAAGATATTCAAACATGGTATGTTACATCAGGTCCTTTTATTTGGCAAATGTTCACTTTACCCCCACATGTAATGTACTGTATAAGACAAAATCACATGGAAAGTAACCCTTTGGAAATAAACAGTACCGATTGCTACAATGATTTCACTGTAGTAATTTAAAAAAAAGATTTCACAAAAAAAAATGCTACAGTGATTTCACTGTAGCAAAGAGAGAATTCAGTACCAAAGTGGAACAATTGATTAGCGGTTCCTCTCTAGTACCGAATTGCTGCTCTTTGCTGCAGTGTACCAAAGAGAAACAATTCGGTACTAAAGAAGAACAATAGCTATTGTAATTTCACAGCATTAAAAAAATAATTCAACGAGATTTTTAAAAAATAAAATTGCTACAAAGATTTCATTGTAGCAAAAGGCAACAATACGCCACTAAAGATGAGCAATTCGTAATGTATTGTAGCTGCCCATTTGCTGAATTGAATGTAACGTGAGCTTTAAATCAGGGATTTTTTTGTAATTGAAAGGGGGTCAAAGTCAATGGAGAAACTTGCTGCAAGTGCATATGTTTCGGGAGGGACTTAGTGTTTATAGGGATATTTGGACGTCCTCTATGTTATCTAATCTTATGTTAAGGACCTACCACCAACTCCCCCTTTTTTTATTTGGAGATCAGTGGGTGAGCAGAAACCTTTCGGGTAATGGACCCTCTTCAGAGCAGGACTAATCCATCTGGGAATGTGCACCTACCAACTCGGAAGTTTCCCTATGCACTCTTGGGTAACTCGAAGGGAGGGGGGGGGGGGGGGGGGGCCCACAAACTCCTCACCCAAGCATCAACTGCTTTGCCAACTCCCCTATCCCTTGGTGGGTATCATCTTTTACACTAGGTTTCTTGCTTATTGGTTGCAATAATTTCACACATCTTTTTTGTACTCTTAGTTCGTAGGCATACTCTTTTCTTTTCTCTTTTTTGGATATCTGCGGGTGACCCGAAAACTTTGGGGCAATGGACCCACTCTTTAGAATGTATGTTTAAAAAAGTTCTAGAATTTGATAAAAATTATTGTTTTTGAACCCGCTCCTCTGTACTTTAAACCTCTATTTTTGGTGAACTCCAGAAGATCTGAAGTTGTCCTAAAATTGAATTTTTACTTTTTGATTCATATAGATTTTGTGTATTTTTGTCATTTTATCAAAAACAAATAGGGGTATTGAAATAACTTAAAATTAATAAAGAAAACAAAAACAATGCAAAAAATGCTTGCTTAATCAAATGTTTGGAGTCACTATTTCCCTGTAAATTAATCTGAAAGTTGGCTCTGGCACAGCAAATTGATCAGATTCCCGAGGCTTTAACAAATGTTTGGAATACTATGTTTATCTGCGGACCAAACTGATTTCTCAGTGGATCCATTTGGTTTTATTTTCGGAGACAAGTCCAATGTCAGTCGTGTTGCGAATTCGGCCCTGTTGAAGATAACTGACAATCCACTACTCGGGACGATTCCAAGATGTCGACAAACACAATCACGTAAATATAAGAGAAAACAAGTCACAAAAGAGGGCACAAGAATTTAAGTGAAAACCTTGCGGAAAAAATCACTATGAGCAAAAGCGCGGGAAGATTTCACTGTCAATGGCAACAAGAACGAATGTGTGGGGTTTTTCTGGTTTGAAGCGGTTCAACTGAAAAGCACAATCTAACAATCCAAAGAACAAGTAGACCGGACCGGATTTACGTGAAAAAACCCCTTCTTAACGTCGAAAGAGAAAAAATCATGGGGTGGGACGATAAATGCACTAACAAGCCAAACGGGTTACAAACTCTCACCTTGACCCACTTACACCCTAAAAGGATCGGTCTCCCAAGTGCCGACCTCTCTCTCTCTCTCTCTCTCTCTCTCTCTCTCTCTCTCTCTCTCTCTCGCTCCGAAAACTCCGAAAAGTGATGGGCAACCTCTCCCCTTACAGAATTTGGATCCTTTGCTATGAGAGGATAGGTCCCCTTTTATAGTGCTGCGAGGTGATAGCTGGAGTCCTCTAAGTGGGGCGGAATTGATGACGCGGCTTCGTGATTTGCGTAACTGCCTCACGTGTGGGCAATGTGTCACCTTGTGGGTGTCTGGTAGTTATGGCTGGAGATATTTCTTGCCTTTCTGGTCGACCAGAAATCTCGGGGGCGTGGACTGTCTTTCCGTAACTGTCTCCCGGCCATTCGGTACCTGGAACCCCTTCTAACCTTGCATTTGCTGTGGAGAATTACTACCCCATTGGGCAGCTCCAATGCCCTGAGTCTCTCAAGGTGGAGTGGGATAGGAGGATCAAGAGGATTACCGAGGGCGATGATGATTGGAGACAGTTGTTCCCGAAGCTCTGACAGGTCAAGTCTTATCCTCCTAGGTTGACACCAAAGAAAGGAAAACGACATATTGCTCCAGCGGATCCATAGGCATCGACTGACAGGGAAGAGGAGGGATCGGCTTCTACTACGGGGTTCCTCGATAGGTATGTCAGCTTGATTAGATGCTACAATCCCAATACCGTTCGGTCTAAGTTTTGCATAATCCGCAGGCGTCAAAAAAGACTGGTCGATTGTGTGGGTGAGAGCATCGAAAGAATTCCTCCTTCCGATCCCAAGGTGTCGGCCGGTCAGGAGGGCACGAGGAAGCGTCAAGTGCTTGGTAGACCAAAAGAGTGCATTGCTGAGGACGATTCTGGGGCAGGCCAAGTCATGAGACGAACGGCCTTCAAGATATTGGAGTCCCTTCTCAATGATTGGGAAGAGGGGGACCTCCTACAGAGCCCTCTCGAGCCCAGGAGGAGAGAGTATCTGAGCTGTCACGCAGTCATACTCCTCCACCCTCTTATAGGAAGAAGGGGTGTGTTGTGTCTTCAGACTCTTCCGACGCTACCCTTGCATCTGCTTGGTTGGCTGGTCGATTGAACCTGCGGACTCGTTTTCCTTTGCCTTCTCCTTCTATCTCAATGGGTGTTGCACAGCCTCCTCCATCGTCCCCTCCTCACTCATCACTGCCTCTTCTGCCCAAGTCCACTGGAGCTATCCCTCATGATAGTCCCGGCGAGGCTTCGACTCGTCTTGATTCAAAGGATGAGATCTTGGCTGCCTCTGCTAGATAGGAAAAGAAGGGAGCGACCACGGGGAGCTTAAGTTTGAAGGACATGCTGGTCGATATGTTGGAATTAAATCCTATTATCAGAGTCGCAGTGGAAGCAAAAGATAGATCCAAAGATCTCATGGTGTATGTTTTATTACAATTAATTTTACAATACAATCTACATGCAAGTCTATAATCTTAGCATATGTACGGACACTATAGAGGCATGCTATGATCTACGGAAGACATGCATGCATCTAGTTAGGTGTTTAGAACCATCATACCTTGTGGATCTATGATCCGAAGAGAATGGAACGATGATGAACCACACGTGAATCGGAAGGGAAGCTGTCGGATGGCACCTTGTCCTTTTGCGAAGGGAGGAATCCTCGAAGTCCTATCTCTGAGTGCAAGGACTACGAGCCGACGGAGGAATACGTTGCGAAGACGATGGCGAGCCGCGAGATCTCCTCCTTCTCTTTCTCTCTTCTTCCTTCTCTTTCCTTCCTCCTTCCCTTTCTCTCTTCCTTGGCCGAAACCACACAGAGGGAGAGAAGAGAGAGGGGTCGGGTTTTAGGAGAGGGGAGGCACATGGGCCGGCCCCCTCTCTATCTAATTCTCTTATAGGATCGGCCCCCTAGTGCTATACGAAAGCTAGGGCCGGCCCCCTAGAGATAGGGATGAGGGGGGAGGGGGGGGGGGTTAGGGTTTCCCTTTATCTCTCGTGAAGCCTGGACGAAAACGCCCTCACGAAAAGGGTAACACTGTAAGAGAGATAGAGTTAGGTGCGCTACTCGGAATCGAGTTCCGTCAGCGCTTATGAGCTCCTGAAATTATTTCGCTTATTTTAAGATCCATATTCAATATGTTATGAACCATATTTCAGTATTTACCAAAATATCCCTATGGCCCTTAACACATGTGAATTAAGTTCTTAGGCTTCGAGCTTGCGCTCTATCGCACTACTTCGCATCCAACGTGTCCAACCAGGTCGGGGAACAATTCTTATACGCAACGACAGGGTGGAACCTTCAGGCTCAAGGACGTCTAGCTCCAACCGGATCCCTAATTAACTGTTCCGGTTACATACCGAAAGTTCTGTTAATCAGTCCTAATCTGATTAACCCTTTTAGCTACCCAGAGTGCGACGCGAGTTGAACTCTAGTGATCCTAAACTAATGTTACTCCCTCGTAACCATGTTCTCTACTATACTCTGATAATTCTTAGTCCCTCCTATTACTAGTGCCATGATTCGACTCGGGCGGTGGGGAGCACCGTTAGATCCCGATCGATCATTTGACTAGGATTTAATGACTTGTCATCTATAACACCACACACCTTCCGGTGCTATGCCTAGAATCCGGAAAGTCGTCAGTCATACTGACAACCACCAAGCCTGAGTTAATTGTGTGGACAGATTGACTCATCAAAACGCACCCATCCAATACTAGACGTCGGATAACCTGTAGGGATTGCATGCCACTCAAGCGCCAGCCGGGTAACCCAATATACCGTGGTATTGGAGTATGGTAGGTCCGCACATATTGGCACATCAAAGTACCATACAACTAATTGACTCAGTGTGCATGGTCCCTCAGGGTTAAGGACAGATTATCTATAGTAGTAAGACGATTTATGCACCAGTGTCTGAATCATTGAACTGTGCACCGTCTTGGTTCCTGTTCAACACAATCATCGTATTTGGTCAGGTGAATGGGAATCCCACGTTCCCATGGTGGAGACTTCATCATATCCTCTACCTGCCAACAGCTTATTTTCGGTGAAGCGACCGGTATCACCAAAGCTGTGAACTAGTTCTATGTATTAGCAGAACCGGTGCACTGGGTCTCCCAAGCATAGATCCACCATGTGCCTCAGTGACCTACTGTGTTCCCTAGGGTCCTTTATTATATATGAATTAACATATAGTATTCTAATTAAAGCAATAGCCAAAGTCATTTTTATTAATGTTAATACAGAAAATCCACGCTCAGGACACAAGCTACAACAATCTCCCATTTGGCCTAGCAGGGAATAATAGTCTTAACTCCTATGGCATCCATGTGTTTCTCAAAAGCCTTGGTCGGTAATGCCTTTGTGAAAGGGTCCGCCATGTTATCTGCAGACGCCACCTGAGTCACTGCAACCTCCCATCGCTTTTGCAAGTCCCGGATAATGTATAGTATTTCCGCTCAATATGCTTACTCTTCTGGTGATATCTTGGCTCCTTGGATTGTGCTACTACTCCACTATTATTGCAGTAAAGGAAAATAGGATCTTGAGCTTCTGGTACACATCCTAAGTCCATGAGAAACTTCTTGAGCCATACCGCCTCCTTGGCTGCCTCGCACTCCACAACGTACTCAACCTCTGTCGTCAAATCCGTGATGCATCCCTGCTTCACGCTCCTCCAACTGATAGCTCATCCTCCCAATAAAAGCACAAACCTCGATGTCGATCTCTTGGATTTCGGATCTGCTGCAAAGTTAGAATCTACGTATTCAATTGGCGTCAGTTCCTATGAAGAGTAAACTAACTCATAATATCTCGTCCTATGGAGATACTTGAGTATACTTTTCACAGCAGTCCAGTGCCATGGACTCGGATTTGACTGATACATGTCCATCATGCCTACTACATAGTATATATCTGGTCTCGTGCACTGCATATCATACATCAGACTCCCAACAGCCGAAGCATAAGGTATCTTTTGCATCTCTGCCCTCTCCTCAGGAATCTTAGAACCCTGATCCTTGGACAATTTCATTCCATGTCTGAATGGAACTAGTCCCTTCTTGGAGTTATGCATACTGAATCTGACCAAGATAGTATCTATGTAGGCTGACTGTGACAGAGATAGAATCTTGTTCTGGCGATCTCGAGTTATCTTGATCGCCAGAACATAACTCGCTTCACACAGGTCTTTTCATGTCAAATTGAGAGGACAACCACACCTTCACTGTAGACAATGTTCCAATATCGTTTCCAATGAGCAGGATATCATCTACGTAAAGCACTAGAAAAACTATTGCAGTTTTATCGCTCCTCTTATAAACATATGGTTCATCCACGACCAGTTCAAATCCATAAGACGAGATAGCCTGATCAAAATGCATGTTCCAACTTCTGGATGCTTGCTTTAGTCCATAAATGGACTTTTACAACTTGCATACCAGACTTTCCTGACCTTTTGTGACAAATCTTGGAGGCTGAGACATATAGATGTCTTCTTCCAAATTTCGATTGAGGAATGCGGTCTTAACGTCCATTTGCCAGATCTCCCAATCATAATGGGCTGCAATGGATAAGAGGACTCGGATAGACTTAAGCATAGCCAATGAAATCGGTTGTCGAAAATTGAATTACTGCTTTCGTCTTTGGTTCTGACCGAGTGACAGGATTAAACACCACATGGTGGACTTGTTGTGCTTGTTTTATGTGTCGGACTTGACGATCGACATAGTTGGGGGATGGCACCAGACCATAATACATGTATACTGCATCGACCTCTCGGAGTTACTCGATCCTCGCCCATTGGGATTCATGCTCTGCACCTCTATTGACCGATTTGCTCTGACCCCGTTCTGGAGATCCGATTACTGTTGCGCCAATATTGGTCGGACAGCTTGCGCAGGAAGGTCCTGGCTAGTTGGTGCCCCCATGACTGTGTTTATCGATACTCCGACTGGGAAGGCTCGAACGAGATCGCATAACTCTTCATAGGTACGTTGCATTGCCTAGCACCGTGCATTGAGTGTTTGTTGAGACAACATCATGGTCGCTAATAAGGCTTCAAATAGGCCTCCTCCTTAGATAGCCAGGACTACTACGTACCGGATATTGGTTTGACTCACTGACCCCCTGCACAGGGTTTGCTGGTGGGGTGGTGCACTCCAAATTATGGGGTGGTTGAGCCGGATGTTCGGCATTACCGGCGTCACCAGGCACAGTAGCGATGGACTAAAGTTGAGAGCTCGAACGAGTGTGGTATGGTCCGCCGACTATTACTCTTCAACCATGTGGTCATGGTAATGACTGTTGAAACTGTGGGGGAGGATTTCAGCCGTCGTACGTGATCCTCCTCCAATAGTCAAGTGAAGGTTTGACCCTTCGGGATGTGGCGCGCTTCGAAGCGCTGTGTTGTGACTTGCTAGGCTATCACAAAAGCACTGTAGAGTAGAAAGGTAGAGGTAGAGATGACACAGGATGTGGTGATGAAGTTCGGCCAAAGCCTACGTCTCCGTGCGGTAAGACGCAACCTTTGAATCCACTATATCTGAATAAACAGTAGAGCTACTCTCGACAGGCCGATGAGTGCTTCTTACAAGTAATCAGAGGGTGTAGAGGGAATCTGAAAACCAGAAAGCCCGGAGAGCTCTGGAAAACAGAAAGTGGGATTATGGTTTGGATTTTGGGATCTGAAATTATTTACAGGGTTTGCTATTTATAATGGCTTAGTTTATCTGGGAAATATTCTAGGAATATTTCTAGGAATATCCGGGGTTTGGTTAATACCATGGGGGATTTACTAGACCCCAGATAGTGCAAGTGGGCCCCAGGCAGGGCTGCGGGTCCCACTGTCGTACCCATGGGCCCCAGGCAGGGCTACGAGTCCCACCGTCGGACTCGTGGGCCCCAGACAGGGCTGCGGGTTCCACCGTTGGGCGTTAGCCAGATTTTGCACCCACAGTTATCCCCTCCCAGCTAGATAGGTGTTAACCTAGCTGGTTGGGATTTTCTAGTGCAAAGCCGGTCGCTCGTCTTCCAACCCTCTGTCCGGAGTTGGTCGTCATTTGTCTGTCGAGCAGCTACGTGAGGTTGACCATTGGGTCCGCCGACCCCCTGCCAGGGGTCGATCGGATGTGCGTCTGCCGACCCGCTACATAGGGCCGACCATCGTTTGTCTTCCGACCCGTTGCGCGGGGTCGACCCTCGTCTGCCTACTGACCCCCTGTCCGGGGATGACTGCTGTGCGTCTGCCGACCTATTGCGCGGGATCGACCATAGTTTGTCTGCGGGCCCATTGCGTGGGGCCGATCGTAATCTGTCTGCCGACTCGTTGCGCGGGACCGATCATAGTCTGTCTGCCGACCCGTTGCGTGGGGCCAACCATCGTCTGCTTGTCGATCCCTTGTCCGGGATCGACTGCTGTCTGTTTGTCGACTCCTTGTCTGGGGCCGACCGTCGTATGTCTGCCGACCTATTACGCGGGGCTAACTGTCACGCCCACCGACCCCCTGCCAGGGGCCGGTCGGGTGTGCGTATGCCGACTGTACGGATACCACCGCCCAACCAGCTAGGTGGTAACCTAGTTGGTTGGGACGCCATGGTGCGAACGGGTCGGCACCTAGCTGGCTGGGATCGGGGGTTCGATGCCGGCAGAGGGGCGGAGTTATGCTGAGGGGATCCCATGGGGCCGGGGTAGGCGAAAACTGCCCAAGGGGGGTCAGATGCAAACAAAGGGGAATGAGGGGTCGGTAGCAAAACGAAAAAGGTTGGGGGGGGTTGATTGCAAATATAGGAAAAAAATGGGTTGAAAAATATGAGCCGGAGTTACGTACGACGAGACATAGTGGTTGCATCCGGGATCAAAATCCGCCGAATTCAGAGCCAGTGCGATCCTCGTGTGACCCTCTACAGGGGCGACCATAGACAAGGGAAGTATAGGACCCATAAGACTATCGTATCGTAATGGAAAAATAGAATAAAATGTGAGCAAAAAACCAAAAAGGTGAAGAAAAAATGTGTGAAATCGCGACCTGGAGCCATGTATGACGAGAAATACCGTGAGTATCCGGACCCGGAATTTATCGATTTCAGAGCCAAGACAATCCTCATATGGTCGTCTATAAGGGTATCTAGAGTTGAGGAGAGAATGAAGCCGATGAGGCCATCATTGTGCAATGGAAAAATAGGATAAAACGTGAGTTAAAACTCGATAATTGGTTCGGTTCGGGGCACCCTTCGCGCAGTTTGACGTAGGGGTGAAGGGGAGGAGGGTCTCGCATGGGTGTGCGTTCCCCTCGGGGTGGGGAGGTTGGGCATGTAGTGCACCCCCCAAGGGGGAGCTGGGGGCAGCCTCGGTTGAAGGGGCAAAGGGGCAAAGGGGGCCGGGGGGGGGGGGGGGGGGGGGGGTTGGCTGATCGGTTTTGGTGCCATTGCCAAAACCGACCAGGCCAAAACCCTGGTCCGTTATGGTGTAGTGATTTGATCGGGTGGGGGGGGAGAAGGAGCTGGTCGGTTTTTAGGAGGGGGGGTGGTCGGTTTTGAGGAAAACCTGGTCGGGTGCAGTGCTCTTCCTCTGTCTCCGATCTCTCTCACTCACCACCTCACTCTCTCATTCTCACTCACCTTCACTGACTCTCACACCAGCACTGAAACACCGAACCATCAAAACTGAAACACAGGAGGGAAAAGGAGGTGGTCGGGTGGGGAGGGTGGTCGGGCAAGGGGAGGTGGGACTAGAACCAAAGCATCAGACCCATCAGAGTTCCACCGTCAATGGTCTGGGATGAACTCCGGAGTCCGTCGACGTGGATCCGGCTGTTCCCATTGTGCACTGAAACCTCCAAGTGGGCCTCCTTCAAGCGCTCATCGGATCGACGCTGACGGGAGGGACGGCCGTCAACTGTACGCGGCCCGGGAGCGACACAAAAACATCCCCTGCTCCCGGGTTCGTGCATGGCTCTAACGGCACGTTTTGAAAATTCAAAAGCCCTACAAAGGCACTAGAGTAAAATGGCTGAGTTGGATTTGAGTGTTGGATTGGGTTGCGGGTTAAACCCGACCCGTTTGTCTTGACCTGGCTTAACGATCATTGGATTGGTTTTGCCCCCGTTTCGTCATCCGGTGTCGGAATCTGACAAAACCAGCGGCAATGGACTCAGCACTCTAGGCCCTCGGGCTTGCTGTGTGATGAGGCGGTGTAAAACATCTTGGACTGCATGCCGAGACTGTGCAAACCTCCTCGGGCTTTGTTGGTGAGCACCGAGGCTGCGCAAAGCACCTCCCATTCTGCCGGCGAGCGTCGAGGCAGTGCGGAACGCTTTGGACTTTTGTCCTCGAATGCCGTGGTGGATGTCGCCTCGGGCTGAGGCGGCATCGACGTCTCGGACTTCGTCAAGTGTCGAGGCGGCAAAACCTGCCTCGGACTATGTCTTTGAATGCCGAGGCGAAGGTCGCCTCGGGCCGAGACAGTGCCAACGTCTTGGGCTTCGTCAGGTACCGAGGCGATGAAGCCTGCCTCAGACTTTGTTTTCGAATGCCAAGGCGAATGTCGCCTCGAGCTGAGACATTGCCGATGTCTCGAGCTTCGTCAGGTGTCGAGACGGTGAAGCCTGCCTCAGACTTTGTTTTCGAATGCCAAGGCGAATGTCGCCTCGGGCCAAGACGTTGTTGACGTCTCGGGCTTCGTCAGGTGCTGAGGCGGTGAAGCCTGCCTCAGACTTTGTCTTCGAATGCCGAGGCGAAGGTCGCCTCGGGTTGAGACGTTGCCGACGTCTCGGGCTTCGTCAGGTGCTGAGGCGATGAAGCCTGCCTCGGACTTTGTTTTTGAATACCGAGGCGAAGGTCGCCTCGAGCCGAGACGGTGCCGACATCTTAGGCTTCGTCAAGTGCCGAGATGGTGAAGCCTACCTCGGACTTTGTCTTTGAATACCAAGGTGAAGGTCGCCTCGGGCCGAGACATTGCCGACATCTTGGGCTTCGTCAGGTGCCGAGGCGGTGAAGCTTGCCTTGGACTTTGTTTTCGAATGCCAAGGAAAATAACGCCTCAGGCCGAGACGTTACTGACGTCTTGGGCTTTGTCAGGTGCCAAGGCAGTGAAGCCTGCCTCGGAATTTGTCTTCGAATACTGAGGCGAAGGTCGCCTCGGGTCGAGACATTGCCGACGTCTCGTGCTTCGTCAGGTGCCGAGGCGGTGAAGCCTACCTCAGATTTTGTTTTTGAATGCCGAGGTGAAGGTCGCCTCGAGCCGAGACGGTGCCGACGTCTCGGGCTTCGTTAGGTGCCGAGGCGGCAAAGCTTGCTTCGGACTTTGTCTGCGAGCGCCGAGATGATGCGGAGCACCTTGGACTTTGCTTTTGAATGCTAAGGTTGTCACCTTAGGTTGAGACAGAGTCGGCGTCTCGAGCTTCGTCAGGTACCGAGGTGACAAAGGCTGCCTCAGACTATCTTCGAATACTGAGGCGAAGGTTGCATCGGGCCGAGACGGTGTTGACATCTCAGGCTTTGTCAGGTGCCGAGGCAACGAAAGCGATGAAGGCTGCATCGGACTGTCTTCGAATGCTGAAGCGAAGGTCACCTCGGGCTGAGACGGTGCTGGCATCTCGGGCTTCGTTAGATGTCGAGGCGGTGAAGCCTGCCTCGGACTTTGTCTTCAAATGCCGAGGCGAAGGTTACCTCAGGCCGAGACATTGTCGATGTCTCGGGCTTCGTCAGGTGCCGAGGTGGTGAAGCCTGCCTCGGACTGTCTTTGAATGCCGAGGCGAAGGTCACCTCGGGCCGAGACGTTTTCGACATCTCGGGCTTCATCAGGTGCCGAGGCGGGGAAGTCTGCCTCGGGCTTAGTCTTCGAATGCCGAGGCGGAGGTTGCCTCAGGCCGAGACGGTGCTAACGTCTTGGGCTTCGTCAGGTGCCGAGGCGGAGAAGTCTGCCTCGGACTTAGTCTTCGAACACCAAGGCGAAGGTTGCCTCGGGCCGAGACGGTGCTAATGTCTCAGGCTTCGTTAGGTGCCGAGGCGGGGAAGTCTGCCTCGGGCTTAGTCTTCGAATGACGAGGCGGAGGTTGCCTCGGGCCGAGACGGTGCTAACGTCTCGGGCTTCGTCAGGTGCCGAGGTGGGGAAGTCTGCCTCGGGCTTAGTCTTCGAATGCCGAGGCGAAGGTTGCCTCGGGCCGAGACGGTGCTAACGTCTCGGGCTTCGTCAGGTGCCGAGGCACTGAAACCTACCTTGGGCTTTGCTTTTTGAATGCCAAGGCTGTCACCTTGGGCCTAGGGGTGTTCATCGGTTCGGGTTGACCCGCCAAACTGAACCGAACAGGTCTATTTGGTTCGGTTTGGATCGGGTATTTTTGATCGTTCGGTTTGGTTCGGTTCCAAAAAAAAAAAAACCCGCTATGGCCGGTTCGGTTCTGGGTTGTGAGTTTTTTAACCCGAACCAACCCAACCCAAACCATTGGTACTATAACCTTAGTAGTTACTATTCTACAGTGTACAGTCTCACTAATATTGTACATTACATGGTGGTGACCCCAATTACCTTCATTCAATGCATTTAAAATTTTCAAGTGTTCAACGGTGTGATGAAACTGAAAAGTGAAGGGTGTTACCCACATAATTACTAGCACCCCCAAATCCCAACTTATAAAATATCTCAAAAGTGAAAAATTAAGGGTTATTCTATAAGTGCAAACAACACCACCCAAAGTTAAAGGCTTAAGAATGAAATTTGAACCAACTCAGCGGCTCAACCATTCATGCCTCACGGTGTGATGACAAGCAATTTGAAAGACCCGCAGAACCGAACCGAACCAAACCGAACTTTTCCGGTTTGGTTTGGTTCGGTTTTTACCAAGGAATGGTTTGGTTTGGTTCCATTTTCTAGAGAACCGATAAACTTCTGTTCGGTTCCAAATTTATCAAAAAACCGAACCAACCCGAACCATGAACACCCCTACTTGGGCCGAGACGATGTCGCCGTCTCGGGCTTTGTCTTTGTATGTCGACGATGGGACCTTGGACTTACTGATTGACGGGGGGTAAGAATTCGGAGTACTCAGCGTGGTGCCTTTGTATCGGTTGGACTTAGGCGAAGCACCGTTTCAGTTGAACCTACGTATTGGGACACGTAACTTTGTACCGTTGCAGGTTAGTCGGCCGTGTTGCAACGCGTACCGAACTAACTGTGGCGGGGCACTAGTGCATGTAGCCTTACGTGACAATGGGAGCATGTGCGACGCCAATGATTCAGAGTACTCAGCGTAGCGCCCTTGTATCGGTTGGACTTAGGCGAAGCACCGTTTCAGTCGAACCTATGTATCGGGACACGTAGCTTTGTACCGTTGCAGGTTAGTCGGCCGTGTCGCAACGCGAACCGAACTCACTATGGCGAGGCACTAGTGCATGTGTCCTTACGTGACAACGGGAGCATGTGCGACGCCAATGATTCAGAGTACTCAGCGTAGCGCCCTTGTATCGGTTGGACTTAGGCGAAGCGCCGTTTCAGTCGAACCTATGTATCGAGACACATAGCTTTGTACCGTTGCATGTTAGTCGGCCGTGTCGCAACACGAACTGAACTAACTGTGGCGAGGCACTAGTGCATGTGTCCTTACGTGACAACGAGAGCATGTGTGACGACAATGATTCGGAGTACTCAGCGTAGCACCCTTGTATCAGTTGGACTTAGGCGAAGCGCCGTTTCAGTTGAACCTATATATCGGGACACGTAGCTTTGTAGCGTTGCAGGTTAGTCAGCCGTGTCGCAACACGAACCGAACTAACTATGTCGTTGAGTAGAAGTTGAGATAAAATTTGATAGTCTTTGATATAACTTGAAACAACTGTCATTTCATTGATAACTCGGAAGATGTTACATCATGGATTTCAGATGAGTGACATTCCGAGTTATTGACAGTCGACGGCAGCCTTCTACTCTGATCGGTGGATGGGCTGCTTCCCTTTGGTGTCCATGGTCTTCTGAGGCTCTACGGATCTATTGTCAGCCTGCCTCGGTCTCTTAGAGGTTCCATCTTCTTCAGCCTGAGCGTTGCGAGATTGAGCTGTTAGTCTTGTTGGTGCCTTATCAGAAAGGTGCTTCTCAAGATCATGTTTCTTTCAAGCGATTTGATCATCCTCCACCTCGATGTCCTTTTGAATTCGATCGAATAGCACTCCGAGGAAGGCAGGAGGATTGCGGATAAGGTCATTGTAGATGTGGAGGTCAAAGCGTAGGGCATTCTGGAATGCGAGCATGATGGCTTCATCATCGAGGTGATGTCTAGAGAGCGCAGCATGCTCGTTCCGGAACCTTCGAGAGAACTCTCGGAGGGTTTCATCCGATCCCATCCTGAGCCGGTAGAGGGAGTCCAGCTTCTTCTCCGGTTTGAGGTTCAGTCGATAGTATTGAACGAAAAGGTCTGCCAGATCTCTGAATTGACTTATGGAGGCCGTAGGGAGGTTGTGATATCATTCCAACGATATATCATCTAGGCTGCCAGCGAAGGTGCGATATAGAACCTGGTTGTCGTGGTCGTATGGTGTCAATGCTTGTTTGAAGGCGAGGACGTGTAGTGTCGGATCTCCCTTTAAACAGTTGAACCTGGGAAGAGCGGGGGCTTTCCAGCTTTGAGGAAATTGGGCTTGGAGAATGTGCTGATGAAGTGGCCATTCGGAAGCGTGATTGTTCCGACGATCACCTCACTGGTCAGAGAGGCGTCTCAGAGGAAGAGGAGGCAAAGAGGGCGTTGGAGTCCATCTTATTGTCCGATGCCCAACTGGGGTTTGATCGCCATTGTAATATTGCCAAAATTTGGAGCTGTGCCTATCATCCCGAACATCCCTCATGATGCAGGGCTTGGAGGATGACTCGGAGCTGAGAGACTTGGGATAGCGAGCAAACTCGCTGAGACACTCCCATACAGTCGGCTTGGGAGGAATAGGCAAGGGTCCTCTCGAGAGGGATTTGAGAGAACGTCGAGTGATGTCGACGGCGGATCGTTTGGAAGGAGTAGGAGATTTGTCAATCGACCAACATACATCTGCTCTGTCTTTGATACCAGCGACAGACCATGGGAGGTCAGTTTCTGCTTCAACGACAATCTTTCGAAGGGAGTCTCTTTCCACCATGAGAGCGGTGTTCTGCTTCATGAGGGTGAGGAGTTGATAGTCCTCGGCTGTGATTTGGTATGATGCTTGGGCATCAGCACTGGGAGAGATGTGTGCTTTCCCCAAGCGTTAAGGAGTTAGGTCGGCGAGTTGAGGCAATTATCGAGGTTGAGCCTGGACGACACGATCTACCGACAGGCGACTCTTTGGATTAACAGTGAGTTACTGTTCCGGGTGTTGGATCATCGCAAACCGATGACTCATTGAGCGAGTCGTTGGATGCTGAGTGTCTGGGTGCATACTGCTTTCCTCCAGCTGATCCATCGATGTCTTCACCTTTAAAGTGTAACGATAGAGATAGACAAATTGCTCGGGCAACCGGTAGTAGCTGCTGAAGGAGTTGGAAAGCTTAGAAGTTGTAAGTTGATAGGATCGTGATCCCACAAACGGCGCCAAACTGTGGGGGAGGATTTCGGCCATCGTACGTGACCCTCCTCCAACAGTCGAGTGAAGGTTTGACCCTTCGGGATGTGGCGCGCTTCGAAGCGCTGTGTTGTGACTTGCTAGGCTGTCACAAAAGCAATATAGAGTAGAAAGGTAGAGGAAGAGATGACACAGGATGTGGTGACGAAGTTCGACCGAAGCCTACGTCTCCGTGTGGTAAGACTCAACCTTTGAATCCACTATCTCTGAATAAACAGTAGAGCTACTCTTGACAGGCCGATGAGTGCTTCTTACAAGTAATCAGAGGGTGGAGAGGGAATCTGAAAACCAGAAAGCCCGGGGAGCTCTGGAAAACAGAAAGTGGGATTATGGTTTGGATTTTGGGATCTGAAATTATTTACAGGGTTTGCTATTTATAAGGGCTTAGTTTATTTGGGGAATATTCTAGGAATATTCCTAGGAATATCCGGGGTTTGGTAAATACCTGGGGGGATTTACTAGACCCCAGATAGTGCAAGTGGGCCCCAGGCAGAGCTGCGGGTCCCACTGTCGTACCCGTGGGCCCCAGGCAGGGCTGCGGGTCCCACCGTCGGACTCGTGGGCCCCAGGCAGGGCTGCGGGTTCCACCGTTGGGCGTTAGCCAGATTTTGCACCCACAGAAACTATTGCCCAGTCGACACTTGTAGGTCGATTGGTCGGTAGTTATGGGAGATTACAATAGGGAGAATGACTGACCAATCGGCCCTTAACGACTGGTCGGTCAAGAATTTCAATAGGGAGTCTCGAAGAACAAATCCCATAGACGGTGCCAAGATTGTGCCTTTTTTTTTATGGTTTGAAGCGGTTCAACTGAAAAGCACATTCTAACAATCCAAACAAGTAGATCAAACTAGGTTTACGTGGAAAAACCCCTTCTCAACGTCAAAGGGGAAAAAACCATGGGGTGGGACAAGAAATGCATTAACAAGCCAAGCAGGTTACAAACTTTCACCTTGACCCACTTACACCCTAAAAGGATCAGCCTCCCAAGTGCCGACCTCTCAAACTCTCTCTCTCTTTAGCTCTGAAAACTCCAGAAAGTGATGGGCAGCACCTCCCCTTCCAGAATTTGAATCTTTGTTATAAGGGGGTAGGTCCCTTTTTATAGTGCTGCGAGTGACAGCTGGAGTCCACTTAGCAGGGCAGAATTGATGGCACGGCTCCGTTATCTGAGTAACTGCCTCACGCGTGGGCAAAATGTCACCTTTCAAGGCCGGGGCTTGAGATATTTCTTGCCTTTCCGGTTGACCAAAAATCTCGGGGGCGTGGGCTGTCTTCCCGTAACCTTCGTCCGACTGAGATTTTTGGGCATAACTACTGAAGGATTTTGGTGCGTGACTTTCGGACCAAATCTTCGCAAGAATGCCGGAGCTGCCTTCAGGCATAAAAAGCAGGGTTCCCCCTGATTTATCTATACCTTGCCTGGTTGGTCGACTCCTTATGGTCGACTGGCCGGTTGACTCTTGCTGATTGGTCAACGCCTGTGAGTTGCTTGGTTGGTCGACTTCTTTTGGTTGACTGGTCGGCTAACTTCTGCTGACTGGCCGATGCCTGTGAGTTGCCCGATTGGTCTACTCCTTCTGGTTGACTATCGGTCGACTCCTGCTGACTGGTCGACGCCCATGAGTCACCCGATCGGTCGACTCCTTTTGGTCGTTTGGCCGGTCGACTCCTGATGATTGGTCGACTAGTTGATGCATGTGAGTTGCTCGGCCGGTCAACTCCTTCTGGTTGACTGGTCGGTCAACTTTTGCTGACTGGTTGATGGACATGAGCCACCCAGTTGGTCGACTGACCAGTCTTCTTCTCTTGGTCTGCTCTTCTTCCTTCATTTGCTATGGTACACACAGAATGAGTACAACTCGACTCCTCTTCTTCCTCCAACAAGATCTACACCTCTCCCCTTTTAGGGCTCAACAAAGAAACCCTAGCAAGCTTTGAAGACTTATATCCTCACAAGCTTTGATCCAATCAAACCCTTGACCGATCCCTTCATTGATCTCTCTCTCTTCTCTTTGCAAGCCTCCCTTCAAAACTCTCTCTCAAAGATCTCCGTGGCAATAGGTTTTTTCACACACCAAGAAAGAAACCTCTAAATCCTTTTATAGGAGTCCCCAAAAATAGATGGATATGCACTTCCGGAAATGGTCTTGTCGAAGTCTTGCACACGACTTCCAAGTCATGAGCATGACATTCCTGATCATTGAGAATCGTCCCTAGAGAGTCGAGCGGACGATGCCTATATGTGCAGGTCGTGAGCACGATGCACATCGTGCTCACAATTCTTTGAAACCTGGGTCTGCGCCTTCTTCTCTAGAATGGGGCTAGACTCCCTAACTAGTCGATCATTAGACCCTCAGTTGGTCGGTCCTACTCAAGTCAACTTGTTTTGGTGGAAAGACTATGGGTGTTGTCATTTATAACCTCAAAATTAGTAAAACTCCTAGCCCAATTTTGATTTTTATTATTGCCCCCATTTTGATATTGCATCATGACCCCCCCTCCCCCCACCCCACTTTTCATCCACCTCTTCCCTCCCCCTTCCTCCTTCCCACTCCGATCGCCTTCCTTACTGGAGCTGCCGGTCCCATGCACCTCACCGCCGCTGCCACCTCTCTCTCTCCTCCTACAACTCCCTTCTCCTCTTCCTCCTCATTCCTGCAGTGTGTCGATCGAGAGCTTAGGTCAGTGGGTTAACCCTAGGGGTATATAAGTCTCTGTTCCCCTTTGGTAGGGTGTGGAAGCTTAGAGCAGAAAGAAGAGAATGCTCTTGCATAATTGCTTGGAGAAGATCTTTGTGATTCAGCTTTTTTCTTCCAGCCTTGAAGCCGATTCCTCAAGTTATCGATCTCATAGGCTTATAGGTAGTTCCATCATGTGTTAGATTCGATCTATTCGATTGTTTTATTTGTGTTTTCCTATCAATTTATCCCTTTGGTTGCGATTGATTTTATTGGTTTCTCTATTCCTTTCCCTTGCAAATCCCATATGGTGGATTCTTTGAGTGAATCGTACGAGGGCATGTCTTTCTTTGATCAAATCTAGCAAGAAGAACCCTAATTCCCCTTAGTAGGTCTACGGGCAAACCATTGTAACTCATTTGGTGGTCCGTTAATTGGAGAAATTGGCTAAGTAGTCCCTTATACGGTGATAGCACCCACAATGGGGTGTGATTCACCTTTAGGCACGCTTGACCGATGCTAAGGTCGGCGTTTGGGTTCTTTCCTTATGATGAGGGAGTCTGAGTGTCATCTCATGTTAACATCTAGCGCTAGTTGTGTTGGATCTGGTGAAATGTGATTAGTTAAGAGGCTTGGAAAGAGCTAAGGAGTGAGGAGAAAATCAATGAGGTGTGGAGGCGAACTCCTAGTAGGGCCTGCGAGACCTTGTCTCCATTCTTATACTGGACCTTTGAAGCTTAGTGGAATTCCCTCACCATCCGGCTCAGACGGTTAAGTTTTTCTCGTGTATGATTTTTCTCGTAAAAATATCTGTGTGCTGTATTATAATTCTATCATGAAAGACTTGTATGCTTTTACTCTGCAGTATATAGAAAACATGTACTTATATGCTTTGCTAAGAGTGGGGAGATAGAGAACCAACTGATATTAATCCACCTTACATAAATTCACATTAAAATGATTGCGAGGAGTGCGAATAAGCGGAGATAATTTATTAATCTACTATGAGCCATGCTTGGTACCTGTTGACCAAGACGGTCCTATAATTTTTGAATTTGCTAGTATTTTGTTACGCGCCAAAGTTTCGCACCAGAGCATTATACATTTTCTAAAAATTAAATGCTTTCAATGTTGTTTGATGATTTGTCTTAGAAAAAATCTATTCTTTTGATAGGTGATGCAAGCAAACAAGAAATTATTGTGTAAAGCGTGTTGCTTACGTAGAATATGCGGAGAAATTCGACATGTTGAGCGGAGTTATAGGTAGGTAGATAAAAGAAAGAAAAATGTTCATTTATATTTTTTTATCATATATTTTATATACCATTCTAACCCATGTAATTTCTGTTTGTTCCTTTTTTTTTTGGCATGCATGAGATATCTACGAGGCATATTTACAAATAATGAATAAATTGGTATTCCTCTTCTACATATTACAGTGTTGGATGGGGACAATTACTTGATCGAAATTCCAAAATTTAGACCATATAATACAAATTAATATGTTATTGATTTAGATATGAAAACAAAAGATGATCCGAATAATAGTAGACCTAAAGTTGGATCCAAACTTAGTTAGATAAATTTAAATAAATATATTATTATGTATAATAATTTGGGTAAATTACACTGACACCTCTTGAATTATCTGACAATTACACTACCACCTCTCTCGTATATGAAATTATACTGGCACCCCATATAGTTTAATTGTTTGTATCAGATAGCCCCACCCATTAGTCAACCGCTAGAGAAACGGATGGGGAATGCTGACATATGTTGATGTCAGCCCACTTTAATTTAAAAATGCCTAGTTTACTCTCACCTCTTTAAATAAGCATACTTTGGTTTTTTCACATGAGAGAATAAAGATAGACGGCATAGGAGAGAAAGGGAGTTCCGGTGCCCGCATCTTCAGCCAACTCTGCCTAGGTCCGCCATCCACCATCAATATTTGCCCAAGTTTGACTATCCTCCAGCAATCTTTGCCTAGATCCAGTCATCTTCCGACAAGCTCTATCCAGATCTAGCCATTCTCCAGCAATGGTTGGTAAAGTTTAGTAAAATTAGGATGATGGTAAAAGATCTGAGGCTACAAGGATAAATTTATATTGTAATATGCGGTTTAAATGACATAAATTTGAGAGTTTATATTCTTCGTTAATGTCGCTTAAGGGACAGGGTGCTAGTGTAATTTGATAAACAAGAGAAGGTGGCAATGTAATTGTCAAATAATCTTAAAGATGATGCTAGTATAATTTATCCTAATATTATTTTCCGAATATACTAATCCACATCTTATTTGTTTATTGAAAATTGTAGAATCATTCGGGCATCAAACAAATCCATTGAAAGGACAGCAACAGCCTTGTTCACAATTCAACACAAAATTCACAGATAGCCGAAGAAGCTCTCAACGTTCAAAATCCCTTATCCCAAACCCAATCTTCCCTCCACCTCTCATTTCCCTCCCTCTCCTCAACCAATCCATCCAAACACACTCAAAGGGAGAGAGAGAGAGAGAGAGCGAGTGACCCAACCGAGCCATGTCCAGCGCCAATCTCACGATGTGGGCATCCCCCAAGCCCTCCTCTCTCGTCGCCGACTTCGACTCCCTCTCCTCCCGCTCCTTCATCGCCCCATCCCGCGGCCTCCTCTTCCCCTCCCCCTCCCCCTCCCCCCGCTCCCACTCCTCCTCCGTCCACTGCAGCCTCCGGGAGCTCCGGGAGCGCATCAGCTCCGTCAAGAACACCCAGAAGATCACCGAGGCCATGAAGATGGTGGCCGCAGCCAAGGTCCGCCGAGCCCAGGAGGCCGTCGTCAGCGCCCGCCCCTTCTCCGAGACCCTCGTCGAGGTCCTCTACAGCATCAACGAGCAGCTGCAGATGGACGACATCGACGTCCCCCTCACCTCCGTCCGCCCCGTCAAGAAGATCGCCCTCGTCGTCGTCACCGGCGACCGCGGCCTCTGCGGCGGCTTCAACAACACCATCATCAAGAAGGCCGAGGCACGCATGGCGGACCTCAGGTCCCTCGGCCTCGACTACACCATCATCAGTGTGGGCAAGAAGGGCAACACCTACTTCCTGCGCCGCCCCTACATCCCCGTCGACCGCTTCCTCGAGGGCGGCACCCTCCCCACCACCAAGCAAGCCCAGGCCATCGCTGACGACGTCTTTGCCCTCTTCGTCAGCGAGGAGGTCGACAAGGTCGAGCTCCTCTACACCAAGTTCGTCTCCCTCGTCAAGTCCGACCCAGTCATCCACACCCTCCTCCCCCTATCCCCAAAGGGAGAGATATGCGACATCAACGGTGTCTGCGTCGACGCCGCGGACGATGAGCTCTTCCGCCTAACCACCAAGGAGGGGAAGCTCACAGTGGAGCGCGAGACCGTGCGCACCCCCACCCCGTCCTTCTCCCCCATCATCCAATTTGAGCAGGACCCCGTGCAGATCCTCGATGCCCTCCTCCCACTCTACCTCAACTCCCAGATCCTCCGCGCCCTGCAGGAGTCCCTCGCCAGCGAGCTCGCTGCCCGGATGAGCGCCATGAGCAATGCGACTGACAATGCCGAGGAGTTGACGCGGTCACTGTCCATGGTCTACAACCGGCGGCGGCAGGCCAAGATCACCGGAGAGATTTTGGAGATTGTTGCTGGCGCCGATGCCCTCATATAGTTTCTGGTATATTGGCTTCTCGATCTCCTTCTTTCTTTCACCCCTACATATATACTTACTGTATTTTTGTTTTCCTCCGTGTCTTGCTTTTGGTTGTCTGAGCCATTATCCATATGCTGCTTGTTTTAAGAATGGATATGTGATGCAAGGCATCAAGACATGTTCATGAGAAATGATATTGCGAATTGTCAACGGAGAATGTCTCATCCTATCATTATGTGCTCTTCTTCTGCATTGTCACTGATGCTTACCTATATTACATTCCAAAGCTTTAACTCGTTGCGTTAAAAACGAGTGTGGATAATCTGTCAAGATTACTCAATAAAATGGATGTTTGAAGTTATCGATCCTTCTGTTTGTTGCCAGACTCCTGAATCTAAAACTATATCAATAGGGACAATTGGGTTTATGTATTTAATTTATATTCTTTTGCTCTGTGAATGGATATTAGAGTTCTGAATGCTCTTCCATGTCGTGACTGTTACGGTAAGGATGATGAACGGATAGCGGTGTTCTTTGAGTCGGTTTTAAACTAACCCAGATGTCCATCTCTCTTCTTTGGATTGTGTACATCAGGCAGGTTTGTGTTGGTACTTTATCTTTTGGGTTGTTCAGATATTGAGAGCTGAGATTGGATGATCACATCCTAACTCCTATCTCATGTGCTCAGGTGTTGTTCATATATATATATGGGAAAAGGTTTCTTGGTCCATTTTTCTAGCGAAATTTACTAGACCAGTGGCCTAGATGACCACCCTATAATCTTTACCCTAGATAACACCCCTATCAAGTTTCAACAAATTCTAAAACTTGTAGGGTGGTCATCTGGGCTACTTGTCTAGCAAATTCGCATTATTCACTAGTCCAGTTGATCAAGAAATCTTTTCCCATATATATATATATATATATATATATATATATATATATATAGGGGCATGCTATGCTGCGGCATGTGGTACGTGCGACACCGCACTGCAGTCGTCTGATGCACGCGCTGCGTGCATCGCATGCACGCAGCGGTGCATCAAACGGCATGCGGTTGGTGCCGCACTTACCGCATGCCGCATATATATATATATATATATATATATATATATATATATATATATATATATATATATATATATATATATATATATATATATATATATATATATATATATATATATATATATATATATATATATGGGGACGGGGAGCCTGGACCTCAGGTGCAGCGTCCAGGCTGCACCCGCGCGGCATGGATGCCACGTGTCCGAAAAAAATCGGAAAATCGGGGACGGATCCGCGCCATAATTGCCGGATGAATTCTCAGCCACCCGATCCGTCCCATCCAACGGCGTCGATTCCCCCGCGCGGCATGGATCTCGCTGTTACTGTGGCGGGCACAGTAACAGCGAGATTTACTGTGGCCCGTTCGATTTGATCCATCAGACATATCGCATTCATTTGGGTTGTTCGGGTGAATCTGGCCCGTCTGATCGATCGAATCGGACGGGCCAAATCAATCTCGCGGTTACTGTAGCGGCTACAGTAACCGCGAGATTGATTTGGCCCGTCCGATTCGATCGATCAGACGGGCCAGATTCACACACACAGCATAACAGCCGGAGGGGATTTGTTTGAGCCGTCGATCGCAGGATCTAACGGTTAGGATTCATTCCACCTTAAATCTCGCTGTTACTGTGCCCGCCACAGTAACAGCGAGATCCATGCCGCGCGGGGGAATCGACGCCGTTGGATGGGACGGATCGGGTGGCTGAGAATTCATCCGACAATTATGGCGTCGATCCGTCCCGGATTTTCCGATTTTTTCCAGACACGTGGCATCCATGCCGCGCGCGTGCAGCCTGGATGCTGCACCTGAGGTCCAGGCTCCCCGTCCCCTATATATATATATATATATATATATATATATATATATATATATATATATATATATATATATATATATATATATATATATATATATATATATATATATATATATATATATATATATATATATATATATATATATATATATAGGGGGCGGGGAGCCTGCACCCGGGGTGCAGCAACGATGCTGCACCTCTCGCTTGTTTAGCTCCCTAGAAGTTTTGGAATTTGATGAAATTTGGTGAGGGTGTTGTCTAGGGTAAGATGATCATCCTCACCAATTTTCATCAAATTCCAAAACTTCTTGGGGGATCAAATGGTCGAAGCAAAATCTGCAGATTTTAACGGTGACTATGGACGACTGATTTTGCTTCGGCCATTTGACCCTCCTTAAAGTTTTGGAATTTGATGAAAATTGGTAAGGATGATCATCTTGGCCTAGACAACACCCTCACCAAATTTCATCAAATTTCAAAACTTCTAGGATGGTAAAACAATGCCTGAGGTGCAGCAGCAACGCTACACCTCAGGTCCAGGCTCCCCTTTTCCATATATATATATATATATATTTATAGGAATGCTTATGTGCGGTCCGCGGTCCGCAGCCGTCCGATGCACCTGCCGTGTGCATTGGATGCACGGAGTGGTGCATTGGACGACCGCAGACCGCACCTAAGCATCCCTCTCTCTCTGTCTCTCTCTCTCTCTCTCTCTCTATATATATATATATATATATATATATATATATATATATATATATATATATATATATATATATATATATATATATATATAGAGAGAGAGAGAGAGAGAGAGAGAGAGAGAGAGAGTTTTGGTAGCTCATCTGAAGTGTTAAGTATTTGCATATTGCCTTCAATTTATGACTTAAACTATAAAGAAAATCAGTTTGAGTGTCTGATGCGCACCCGTCATTTTTTTTAAGTGTCTGATGCACACTTGTGTAGCTCCTGACGTGGGTGACTTGGCAAACCACGTATACTATTGTGCCTCCTTGTGCTCTTATTTCATTACATATTTTCCCCCCAGTTTGTTACTTGTTTGCATCGTATACAATGTCTTCATGCATAATAATTTGGTATTAGAATCTCGTCATGGGAATCCGAGATCGTGATGACCAGGAAGTCATCGATCATGAAATTCGAGATGAAGTTCAATTGGAAGACCAAGTCCTGATTCACCAAGTCCTGCATTTGGTCTTAGATGGGAGATTAAAGAAGATGGGAGAAACGTAATCTGAAGGCAGTGAACAGGATCAACATGTTTGGTGGTTGGTGTTCTTGTCAACTTCCTTGGCGAGGACATAACGACAAGGCTCTAGATGAAGTTGGATAGTCTATATAACACAAAATTGCTCATCAACAAATTATCTGTGAAGCAAAAACTACATATCCTAATAAATAATTTTACCATTTAGTATTGAGGTTAGCATTAATGATGAATATAAGGCTTTGATTTTGTTGTCCTCTTTATCCACATATGTGGGGGAAATTTTCGAGCCGCCTTGATCAGGAACCCCACCCCATAGCCTTGATTGAATGTGGATGGTATGCGTGATGCAGAGAGAGAGAGAGAGAGAGAGATGACATGAGATATGTTGTCGAAGTTTGGTCTTACGACCTACGTTTCCGAGCGAGAGGTGCCACCTGATCTTCACTATAATTTGAATAAAGGATGGATGAGCGTTCTCTCGATAGATTGAGAGAAGCTTCTTACAAGAGGATTGCACGGAGCAACTAGAAGAGAACTAGAAGGTAGGAGTGAGCACGGGTTCTGGCTTTGGAATCTCACTCGCTTCCAGTGATCAACTAACCAACCAACCCCTTTTCTGTAAGCCACATGGGTCCTTTTATAGCTGAAGTGCGTGTTAATATGGCAATGATGAGGTGGCATCGGGCTTGGATCTTCATGCGGGCTGTTGTCCAGGCCCAATAAGAGCGGCTTGATTTGCGGGCTTTGTAGAGTAGGCCCATGGGCCTGGGCTTGCCTTCTTGGGCCACTGAGTGGGCCCACGTGCGTCTGGTCCGGTCCGGTACAATCTTTGCGCCCACAACATAGTTTGAGCATCTCTTTACCAACTTTATTTGGTAAGGAAAAGATTGACATGGAGGACATGGAGGGTATTACTACGACCTATTGCTTTGGAATCACAGTCACAAGGTTTGGTTGCGTGATGAAGATCTAGGCATAAGAGTTTTGAAAAGAAAAATCAACTTAAATCTATACCTAAATTCAAATTTTAAGAAAAGAACTCCAATTATCATTGTAAAACAAGTACCATATGATTGAAGGTTGCAGATAACTTAAAGGCGAAAGAAAAGAATGAGGGAAAATTTGTTAATTCAGCTAGGCTACCAGCAGATTGCCTGATAATGATGGCGGGTTTGTTCTGTCTGATAATGTAGATTGTTCAAAAACTTTGTGGATATTGGATTCAGATTGTTCCTTTAACATGTGTCCTAATAAGGCCTGGTGTATATGGTGACACACTGACACTACACTTTCTATGGTGACACCACGCCCATAGGGGATAACATGGCATGTAGGACATTTGTTGTTGTGAATCTTGAGACCATCCTAATTAAGATGCACGATGATGTTATTAGCATGCTTTCAGATGTTCATCATGTCCTAGATCTAAAGAATAATTTAATTCCTTGGGTGCTTGAGACTTCAATAGCTTTAAAGAATCTAGCTGAAGGTAGAATGATAAATTATACTTGAAGAGTGCATGCTGAGAGGGATGAAAGTAGAAAACATCTATTTTTTTTCGTGATAGTGTGACTAGTTTGGTTGCTGTGTTTGCTTCATTTCATAATGATTTAGACTCGATATAATTTCGGCACATGTGTCTGGTCCATATCTGTGAGCAAGGTTTGGCAAAGTTGCATAAAAGGTTTGGTAAAGTTGCACCCTTGTAATTTTTCCTTCTTCGGCTGTGCCGACTCGTGAAGCTCCCCTTCATCTCTGCATGTGGATGTGGGTGATCTTGGCAACCACTTAAGCTATTGTACATCCTTGTGCTCTTGCTTCATTACATATTTTCCCCCTGTTTGTTACTTTTTTCCATCACACACGATGTCTTCATGCATAAAAATTTGGTAGTAGAACCTCGTCGTTGGGATCGTGATGGCCAGAAGTTCATTTAGCATGAAATTCGAGATGAAGTTCAATTGGAAGATGGAAGACCAACTTCTTCCTTTCTATGTGTGGTAATGTAGATTGTTCAAACTTCAAACAATTTGTGGATATTGGATTTGGATTGTTCCTATCACATGTCCTAATAAGGCCTGGTTTTTACAAATTTATTAATGGTGACACTACACTCATAGGGGATAACATGGCGTGTAGGACATCTGTTGTTGAGACCATCCCCCAATTAAGATGCACGATGACATTGTTAGGACACTTTCAGATGTTTGTGATGTCCTAGATCTGCAGAATAACTCAATTCCTTGGGTCATTTAGACTTCAATAGGTATAAGTATCTCGTTGAAGGTAGGATGATGGAAGTTTTGGAGGGTGTATGCTGAGAGGGAAGAAAATAGGAATCATCTATTTCTTGCGTGATACTGTTGTGACTACATGTTTGCTTCATTTGATAATGACTCAGACTCCATATAATTTTGGCACATGCATCTGCGCAATAATTGTGAGCAAGGTTTGGTAAAGTTGCACAAAAGAAAGTTGTTTAGTTGTTAAAACATGTGGTGTTAGGGTTTGGAATAGAATGTATTTAATACTATGCTGGGCAAATGGCCCTACTATATACAAAAGGTGGTTTAAGTCCACCATACACAAGTATATGTATAGAAGACTATCATATCCAATACAAGAGCATGTACAAATATCTCTAACACCATCATAGTTACCAAGTCGGAAAACGGAAAAAAAACGGCAAGGGAAAAAATCGGAAAGATACGATGAAAACGGGAAAAAAACGTGAAAACATTGGAAAAAACAAAAAAAATCCTAAAAATTATACAAAGTATGTATATATGTCATTTTCTAACATTAAGTAATCAAAAGTTCAAAATATATAGCATATGCGTTTATTAAGCACGAACAAAATAAAACCCGAACCCAATTTAAACCCGGATCAAACCCAACGTGTTTTATACGTGTTTTTCCCGCTTTAAATGCGTACAATACGCGTACTGACGTTTTTTTCAAAAAAAAAAATAGTTTTTTTCCTGTTTGCTACGACTTCGGATCGATACACGTTTTATACGTGTTTTTTTTTCAAAAAAACGCCCGATTTGATAACTATGAACACCACCCCTCAAACTCACGACAGATCAATCACCAAGAGTTTTCCAAGTAAATACTCAAAGCACATAAAGCAAAGGTATGAATCTTGGTAAAGAAGTTTGTGAGATGCTCAGTAGATGAGACAAAAGGAAGGGATAGAGCAACAAGGTTTAAGTGTCGGGCATGTTACAACCTTTGTGATGGACATCTTTTTGTTGGAGAAATTTGTGAGCGCAAACCTATTCAGTGAGGTTTGTATAATCCATGAGCTAGGACAACGTGCGCATTTACAACCCATTGAAGATTTTGAAGCACTGCACAGTATTTGGATGAAGATTAGTTTGCTTAGCTTGCGCATTCCCACTTTGTATAATCCGTGAGCTAGGACTGTTAAGATGTATTAGTGTATATACATACACTCAGTGTATATATGACTCACATGTATTCACCTTATATTGGCTATTGGCCTAATGAGAGATTCATTCCATTCTCTCCCCAAACCCTAGCTCTCCTTCTCTCTCTCTCTTTCTCTCTTCCTCTCTTCCTCTAGGGTTTGTCACATGGTATCAGAGCAAGGTTGATCGCTGGCGTCGTCAACGGCTCCCTTGTCTCCTCGCGATCAGATCTAGATCTTCCCTGCAATCAGATCTCGCGATCAGATCTCGTGAGGTGATCAGATCTCGCGATCTGATCCTGCTCCGATCAGATCTCGCGATCTGCCCCGCGCGCTCCGCTCCTCGCGATCTGCCCGCGCGCTCGCGATCTGCCCCGCGCGCTCCGCTCCGCTCGCGCTCCAGCCTGTCCCGCGCGCTCCGCTCCGCTCGCGATCTGCCCCGCACGATCCGCGCCCCGCGTGCCCAACGTGCTCCGCTCGCGATCCGCCTGCCCCGCGTGCTCCGCTCGCGCTCCGCGCCCCGCGCGCTCCGCTCCTGCCCCGTTCGCTCTGCTCGCGATCCGCGCCCCGCACACCTCCTCTCCGTGCGTCTCCTCGTATCCGATCAGCTCTTCTCCGATCAGTTCGTCATCCGATCAGCTCTTCGCAGCATCCCTGATTTGATCCGGGGGGGGGACCCCTCGAGCTCTTCGAGCTTTTCCTCTCTCCGGATATGTCCTCGACTTCCTCGATGACTACTCCGCCGTCTCATCCGGTGCCTCCCTATGAGATTCCACGAGATTTTCTCCCGCTCGTCACCAACTTTCTTCTCCAAGAGGCCTCCGATTGGCCGGCATGGTCCGCCACGGTGGAATCCACCCTTGAGGGTCGCAATCTTCGTAGACATCTTGATGGATCTTCTACGTTTTCTGCCTCAGATGTGGAATACGGTCCCTGGCGCCTTCGCGATCAGCGCATCAAGGCCTACCTTGTTGCGTCTGTGGATCGTTCTCTTCGCCGGGACATGGTTGGGCTTGCCACTTCTGCAGCAATTTGGGGTCATCTCACTGCTCGCTTTGTTGAGAAGAGTGGAGCACGTGAGTATCAGCTTCTCACACAGGCCCAGTCAGCACAACAGGGAGAGTTGACGGTCTAACAGTTCTATTGTCAGATGCACTCCTATTGGCATGATCTTCAGGATCTCGCTCCTGTTCCTGACCCGTCTCGTGCTGTCGAGTATCAGTTCTACCGGGAGCGCCTTCAGCTCTATCAGCTATTCGCTGCCCTACGGCCAGAGTTTAGTGCTCTGGCCGGTCAGCTTCTTCATCGGGACAGCCTTCCTCGTTTGGATGAGGCTGTAGCTGAGCTGGTCGCTGAGGAGACTCGTCTGCATACTCTTGCCTCCAGGGCCTTACCTCTTCCATCCGGTCTTCAGGGTGTTCTTGCTGCTGCTCTGCCGTCGGTCTCAGGCCCACCAGCTACTGCCTCCCATGGTAGACCGTTTTGCACTCACTGTCAGACACCGGGCCACTTCGTGGATACTTGCTTCTCACTTCATCCAGAGAAGCGTCCTACCTACAGATATCGAGGTCGAGGACGAGCTCGAGGTCGTGGTCGCCCTGTTCTTACTGCTGCTGCTGCCTCTTCCGTCACAGCTGGCGAACTACAGTCTATTCGTGAGGAACTAGCTCAGCTTAGACTCTCTCAGCAGTCTGCCGCTACTCCTGGATCGTCCAGCGCCTCAGCCTTCTCTGCCTCTTCCGGTAGTCCCATTGTTTGGATACTAGATTCGGGCGCCTCACACCATATGACTCCAGATGCCTCCCTGCTCACTGCTTGTCAGCCTGCGACGCACCTGCCCCCGATCCACACTGCAGATGGTTCTCGCTTAGCCATCTCACAGTCTGGATCCATTACTTCAGCCTCCGCCCCTACTTGCCATCTCTCCTTATCCTCTGTGCTCCATGCTCCCACACTTCACATGCACCTGATTTCTGTTAGTGCTTTGTGACTCTGGATGCTCTGTGACATTTACCCCTTCCTCTTGTTCTGTGCAGGATCTGCGTACTGGCCGACCGATTGGAGCAGGTCGTAGGGCAGACGACCTTTACCAGATAGAGTTTCTTCACTATTTGGATCCGTCATCATCTGGGTTTTGTGGAGTTGTCTCTCCTAATGCCGACCTGTGGCATAGGAGACTAGGTCATGTGTCGGAGCCACGACTTAAGAGATTACTCCATTCTGGAGCTCTAGGTCGTGGTCTTTTTTCATCTTTATCTACTTGTACTGGCTGCAAGCTAGCAAAAGCTGCTGCCCTTCCATTTTCATCCAGTACTTCTCAGAGCTCTGCTCCTTTTGATCTTGTTCACTCTGATATCTGGGCCCCTCTCCTCTCCCCTCTATGACTGGATATTTATATTATGTCTCGTTTGTGAATGATTATAGTCGCTACACGTGGGTCTACCTTCTTCGCTGTCGATCGGATATCCTTCAAGTCTATAAGGATTTCACCTCCATGATTCACACGCAGTTTGGTCGGTGCATCAAGATCTTTCGATCTGATTGTGCCCTTGAGTATCTCTCTACCGCTATGCGCACCCTTATTCAGTCCCATGGAACTATTTTCTAGCACTCGTGTCCTCACATCCATGAGCAGAATGGTGTTGCTGAACGCAAGCATCGCCATATTCTTGCGACTACTCGTGCTCTCCTTCTTTCTGGATCTGTTCCTCGGCGCTTCTGGGCTGAGGCTCTCCTCACCTCAGTCCAGCTCAATAACATCACTCCTTCGTCAGTTCTTCCGGACGACTTATCTTCTCATGAGCGTCTCCTCTCTACCACTCCTGACTATAGCCCTCTTCGCACTTTTGGATGTACCTGTTTTGTTCTTCTTTCTCTCCATGAGCGCACAAAGCTGTCTGCTCAGGCTGCTAAGTGTATCCTTCTTGGGATCAGCACTGAGCACAAGGGCTACCGCTGCTATGACCCTGTTGCTTGTCGCTTGCGTATCTCTCGACACGTCTCCTTTGTCGAGGACACGCCCTACTACTCTCCTGAAGCTCAAGATCTCACCTTTCTTGAGGTTTCTTCTCCATCATCGACACCTTTACCTCCCTCGTCGGCCTCTCTAGTTCTCCCGGCTCCGTCGGCTCTTTCCCCACTACCTGCTCCCTTGGCACCGCTGGCTCCTTTGCCAGTTGTTTTCCCAGCGTCTCCAGGGGACTCCTCCGAGGCTTCCTCCTCTGTGCCCGTGCCTCTCTCTCCTTCCCGGGTTGTCTTTCCATTTCCTCAGGTCTATTCTCGCCGGCCTCCCCCTGTCTCCGTGTCCTTCCTTCTCAGCGGATGCCGGCTCCCCTGCTGTTGAGGTTACTCCTAGTTTTTCGCCTCCTGTGCCTGCTCCGTCATTGCCAGTCATGGATCCAGGCCCACCTCGCTACCCTCAGCGCCAGCATCACCCGCCTGATCGTTTTAGCCACGACACTGGGCCTCCTGATCGTTTTGGTTTTGCTTCTGTCTGCAGTTACTCGCCTCAGTTTACTGCCTTTCTTACTGCTATGCACGCAGATCAGGAGCCCCGATCCTACTCTGAGGCAGTTCAGTTTCCTCAGTGGCGTCAGGCTATGGATGAGGAGTTTCAGACTTTTCAGCAGACTCAGACCTGGGATGTTGTCCCTCTACCCTCTGGCGTTAAGCCTGTCAGCTGCAAGTGGATTTATATGCACCGCCCTGATGGATCCATTGAGCGTCACAAGGCTCGCGTGGTGGCTCGTGGCTTTACTCAAGAATATGGCGTTGACTACGAGGAGACCTTTGCTTCGGTGGCTCAGATGACCACCGTTCGCACTCTTCTAGCGGTTGCTGCTGTTCATCGATGGGTCCTTCTTCAGATGGACGTGAAAAATGCCTTTTTTCACGGTGACCTGTCTGAGACTGTCTATATGGATCCTCCTCCTGGTCTCCGTGTTCCTTCTCAGCACGTGTCGTCTTCATCGGGCCATTTATGGGCTCAAGCAAGCTCCTCGTGCCTGGTTTGAGCATTTCCGCCGTGCTGTCAGGGAACTTGGTTACTCAGAGAGCAGTCAGGACCACTCTCTGTTTGTCCGGTCATCCCCGCAGGGTCGGGCGATTCTACTATTATACGTGGACGACATGATTATCACTGGAGATGACTCTGCTGCGGTTGCTAGTCTTCAACAGCACTTGAGGAACCAATTTCAGATGAAGGATTTGGGTATGCTTCGCTACTTTCTTGGTCTTGAGGTAGCATACAGTGCAGATGACATTCTGCTCTCTCAGCAGAAGTACCTTTCAGACATCCTTAGTTGTGCTGCCCTCACAGATAACCGCACAGTAGACACCCCTCTTGAGCTTCACTCGAAGCTACGTCCTACAGATGGAATTCCTCTTTTAGATCCCACTCGGTACAAGCAGATTGTGGGACAGCTCGTCTATCTCTGCATCACTCGGCCTGACATTGCACACGCTGTCAACATTGTCAGTCAGTTTGTTGCAGCTTCACACTCAGTTCACTACAGTGCTCTTCTTCGGATCCTCCGGTACCTCAGAGGGACAGTTACTCGCTCTTTGTTTCTGTCGTCGTCCTCCTCTCTCAGACTTCGAGCATACTCAGATGCAGACTGGGCTGGAGATCCGACTACACGCCGCTCCACCACTGCTTACTGTTTGTTTCTCGGCGACTCTTTGATATCCTGGCGCAGCAAGAAACAGAAAGTGGTGTCTCTCTCTAGCACTGAGGCTGAGTACAAGGCCATGGCCTCCACGACTAAGGAGATAGTTCATCTTCGACGTCTCCTCAGTGATCTTGGTGTTGCTTTCTCCGAACCTACTCCACTTCACTGTGATAATCGGAGTGCTATTCAGATTGCTAGCAACCCGGTTTTTTATGAAAGGACAAAGCACATAGAGATTGAATGTCACTTCGTCCGACAGGAGTATGAGGCCATGACAATCTCACTACCTTTCATTCCCTCAGCAGAGCAGATCGTAGACTTCTTCACGAAGTCACATCCTACACCATGTTTTCGGTCTTTGATTGCCAAACTCTTGGTGCATGATCCACCCTGAGTTTAAGGGGGGTGTTAAGATGTATTAGTGTATATACATACACTCAGTGTATATATGACTCACATGTATTCACCTTATATTGACTATTGGCCTAATGAGAGATTCATTCCATTCTCTCCCCAAACCCTAGCTCTCCTTCTCTCTTCCTCTCTTCCTCTAGGGTTTGTCACAAGGACAACATGCGAATTTACAACCTATTGAAGATTTTGAAGCATTGCACAGTATTTGGATGAAGATTAGTTTGCTTAGCTTGCTCATTCCCACTATGTGCCATGATTCAATCTTTAAGGTTTGCAAAAGGATTTCAGTTTATGTCATGCTTTTGGAACCATTTTCCTTGATTTGCGTGCATGTTTCATGTTGCTATGTTTTCATGCCTTCCGGAGTTTGAGAGCAATATTAAAATATTTTATATTCAAAACTCTAGTTTGATAATATTGTAATATTTTATGCATTATGAAATCAGATTCTTGGGATTATGGTTTTGTCCCCGACCAGGACCACTCTTGGAATTTATTCTAAGTATATGAGTTAACGTACTCACACTGTGTGCTCCGGACCTTCCTCTCTGAGGGTATACACCCAAGACTCATGGTGAAGACCCTTTAGTCACTAGGGTTTGGATTTTAAATTTGAGGACACCTTGCAGGTACAAAATGGCCGTTTGAGGTTACCATCAAAAAAGCCCGAGAGAAGTGTCAGCGAGCTGAGAAGGAACTGAAGATAGTTTCAAAGGTAGAAAAGAGGAAGCAGAATGTACCTTGTAGTCCATTCCGATCCTATTAGATCTGGACGACACATGGTATTACATAACCGAGAGTTTGTTTTTTGTCTGATAAGTTATGCCAACAAAGGGAGGAACCATGCATTATTAATTGTGGTTTTAGCATTTCGGCCATCTCGAGTTCTTGACTCCCTGTTTCATTATCAGGGCTTTGCTTGGGTGAAGTCTTTTTCGTTGTGCTCTCCTTATACTCGAGTACTCATCTTATCCCCTCCACCTATCAACTTGTTTCCACCTGGTCCTGGGGAAATAAAACTGAATTTTGATGGTGATGTTTCCCTTGCTTGCTACCGGTCATGTTGGTGCAGCTCCACTAGTCCCATTCTATGTGCTAGATCTGTACCTTTGTCTACTACTTCACTTATTGATGCCGAAGTTGGTGCCTTATGGAGGGCCTTCAGGTGCTCGTAATGGGTGCACCTTTCCATCCTTCAAAGCTTTGGATTAAAGGTGATTCATTATGTGTTATCTCTTGGCTACGAGCTTCACAAGGTGATCAGTTCAGACAATAAATAATCTGATCCCTGCCTGCAGGCAGACTTGCGCATATGGTCAGCAGGGGAACACAAACATTTGGTCAGGCTGGTGACTTTCCGAGTGCCTTCGGCCCTTTAAGTGGCAGTGGCTAACGTACTCTTGTTCTATATTCTTCAGGGCTTCATAATGTTAGCTTAGTTTTTTCCTGACCAGAAAAAAGAAAAAAAATCTTATGGAAGAAAGCAATCGATCAGATCAGCGGCATTATATGGTTCTTAATATCTAGACCCAAATTTTATTATTGAGATAATGCATGTAAAGCATGCATGTACATAGAAATATGGCGGTCCGTATCAGTTCAGGAATTAAGTGATGGGGCAGCAACAATACGGGGCGAGAGCTGATCACGAATTGCCGACTGGCATTTGGGGTTGCAATATCGATCGCAGTTGTCTTGGCATGTCTTCCAAGTAGGAAAGCACCCCTGGTACGAACGGCTTTCGCAGCAATAGCACGCGGCGCCGTCGCAATCGTATTTGAGGCATGGTATGATGACGACTTTAGTCCCACCCCCAATGCTCACGTCACTCCGATTCCCTTCCTCCTCACCGATCCTTTCAATTTCTCGGCCTGTCAAGAGCATGTGATAGGTAAGTTTAGAAACAACTACTTGCTAGGAGAAAATGGAACGGGATCCTATGAGGTTAGAGTCAAAACTGAATCACAACGTCCCATTAGAGAAATTTCTCTAGCCCTTGGGCATTTTCATAAGCATGACATAACAGCGGTTGGATGGAGCTGTGATTCAATTCTTGTACGAGAAAGTGTACCGTTGGAGAAGTTCGAGGTGTTCGCTCGTGCTTGCTTGCAGGGAGTCGAGGTTTATAATTGTTGCGATGATTTGAAGCGCATAGTAGATTACACGAGGAGACGTTCATGGACTCGAACAAGAAGAAACATCATTAGCTCGAAAGAGGTTGTCTGGAGGAGGATCATCGTGGTGGTTGCTGACTGTCAATGCCAAGCTCAAGAGGATTGGATTGTGAATGTATCACTCGCTTCACGTGTAACACTTTTACCTTTGATTGTAATATATTTCTTTTAGTTGATTACTTGGTGTCCTAACTTGCTTGGGATGGTTTTCTCATTTGGGTTTCCACCTAAACCATATCATGTTTCTTTACTTTCTGTATTAGGATAGATTCTTGTATGTTTCTACCCTATAATTCTTACACAATTTTTGCATCACACATAGCTTTTTGATTGCAGCACTTTGAGAGCCCTTGTATCACATCTCCGATTAGATTTAAATTCCAATATTTTCACACGGTAAAATTCTGTTTTGTCGTTAATCTTATCTTGTATCGTGCAACTTTCACCTCTAGCACTCCTTCAACTATAGACTTGTGTACTACACTTTTGTTGAGCATTGTGGGTTAGCTCGGAATCTTATTTGGAGGAGAGCCAAAAATTCGCAACCTCAAGGGGAGTAGATCCGGGAGGATTCCTTGCTTGCATAAGTCCATCAGAAAGGTGGAGCCTATTGGGACGTTGGGGGAGATTTAGGACGTCTTTTCCATTTGTGGTGGAGCGACATCAATTGAGGTGGAGCTCGTGTGGGCGTTGGAGAAGACTCCGGGCATTGTGGCCACTGGAGGTTGGACAGAGGAAGCGATCATTAGGCGTGATGATCGTCCATCAACATTCAATTGGTTGCATACATCGATCAGAGGTGTAGGGCACTAGTTTGGATGTAGGCACCGACCTGGTGCTTTGGCGCATCTCCAAGACGCGTCTTTGGGACACCGATGAGTAGGGGTGGTAATGGGTCGGGTTGGGTTGGGTTGAGACATATGTATAAGAGCAAAACACCCAACCCAACCAGACCCGTTTAATAAACGGGTCAAAAACTTAAACCCAAACCCGACTCGTCTAATAAACAGGTTGACCCGACCCGACCCGTTTAACCTATTTAATAAATGGGTCGGGTCGGGTCGGGTCAGGTCGGGTTGGCTCAATAGAACCCATATAAAACACTTGTGTTTGATAGGGTTGGGTCGGGTTTGATCGAGTTAGATCAGGTCAGGTTGACATGATCCATTTGATAAATAGGTCTATTCTGGTCAATCAAGTTATAAATATAAACCCAAAACCTGACCCCTTTAATTAACGGGTCAGTCGGGTCAACCTGTTTATGACCCGAACCCGTTTAGGTCAAATCCAAACACGCTAACTTCGGGTCGGGTCAAGGATTGCCACCCCTACCAATGAGGGGTCATTTAGGCACCGTCAGGGTGCTGTTCGGAGCGTCATAAGGATGCGGGTTTATGACACCGGCATAGTATCCTTGGGCATTGTTAGAGTGCATTGAAGACGACGATTAGATGTATTGTTGGTGATATCTTGTCAAGGTGGAGATTTTTAAAGACCGGCTTGAAATCAGCCTTCAGACCCTGCCGCAGTCTACTTTGTAGTGGGGGTGCGCACCGCTCTAGGTACCGCCTATTCCCAAATTGACACAATCCATTTGTCTTGGTGGTATGCACTGCGGTGTGCACCGCAGTGCACATCGCTCACCGCAGTGCACACCGCTCGGTGATTAGGCTGGGTGTGGGTTTGGTCTTTTCTTTCTCGATTGTCTCATTACTTGTCAGATTTTAGATCCATTTCAACCGTTGGATGAGGAATTCGAGGGGGATCTAATGTAAATTTAGTCCCCAATATATAAGAGTAGATCTAGGGTTTTGAGGAGGGAGGAGGAAAAATTGTTTCTTTGTGGAGGCTCTTGGAAAGGCTTTTTGAGGAGAAGATCAACCCGGGGGGAGGGAGGAGTGTGCCTTGCTCCTCTCCCCGGGCACTTGAAGGGCCGACGAGCAGCATTGACGACGCCATGTTGGATCATCAGATCGTGGTACTTGGTGACTAATTTGGAGGGAGTTCCACTAGAAGGGAAACCATAGAGAAGCGAGTGCTTGGTGACCAATATGGAGGGAGTTCCACTAGAAGGGAAACCCTAGCGAAGACCCCTTTGGAGGGAAGGATGCCTTCGGGCACGGTGGCCGAGCCATGGAGATCGAGGCCATATTGTAGAGATCAAGGCATGATGGAGCGAATCTGAGAGAAGGAGCGTAGGGCCGTTGGGAGATCCGTGGTGCTACGATGATATCTTTATCTAACAGATTGTGACTAGTGAGGATCTAGATCATGGCTTCCATAGAACCCGTAAGGGTTATCTCTTTGGAGATTGTCATGTGCGATCCGTTCAGTCAGATCTATGGGAGAAAGCTCACGAAGAGGTATGGATTTCTTCTCCATTTATCATGTAGCATATTTAGTTTGGTTCTTCTCTGTTGGTGGTTTCTCGGAGGACCATAAGTACATGTTATGATCGTGTCTCCGTTGATGCGCATGATTATTTTTTTATGATGGGGATATATTGTGAGGATTTGTTAGAGGTCATGGAGTGTCGTCGGGTGTAATCGTGTTTATCTCTTCATAGTGGATTCCTAAAGGATGTGGCTATCGAAGAGAAGATGTAGCCGATTTTGGAGTGGCCTCTATAAAATATTGTGTGCCTCTTATCTATGATTTTCTATGTACTTGTGCATGTGATGGATCGGTGTAGTATGGGATACACCGATAAGATCTAAAGTTCTTCGAGTGGTGACAATGACCACGAATTACCTCATGCCATCCTCTATGCCGGACTCCATCCGTTTGGTGCAACAACTTCTTCCTCTTAAAATCTCAGCCTCACCTTACATAATATCACATAATAGAATATGCAAGAACAACTGAGAACTTACATTGGTCAAGAGCACATAGGCACCCAAGAATCAGGAAGAGAAGAGTGAGGCGCAGAGTAAACATACTTGTTGAGGGCATCAAATCCTATGTCAAAACCAAAATCATTGGTCTTCTTTTATAGCCGCTTTGGATTCGAAAAATAGGACGTAATGCATCAATTAATGCTTAGTGGAATTTACCAAAGATTTCTTGTGCATGATCATCTTCCTTCCACAACGAAAAATATGGCCCATCAGGCTTTAATAGCATTGCATTAGCATCCACCCCGACATTAATATGTGAATCATAGTAGATCGCGTTAAAATAAGTATTTTTGGACTTATTTGATGACATGTCCACAACGGCTTGTCTAGGGAAGATTGCTCCTAATAAAATGAAATCTTGGGGGAGGTAAGTGCAATATTTCAAAAGTGAGGGACGGTCACTGCAATTAACCCAAGCCTCAGGGGAGGTCACTGCAATTTTCCCATTTAAAAAGTATCCACTAACAAATGAATATTCGACCATCGCTGCTTTGGGCAGTTGGTAGTGGGCCTAGTGGCACTGTTGTGAAAACCGGTCCAGATCGGACAGTTCGACCATTTTGGACCGGAACCGGAGCATGTTTCGGTTTGGTCTTTGAATAAACCGGTTCATTTGTAAAATTCTATTTAAAAATTAAAATATATAATATTTTTCGGAAAAGCTGGATGGTTAAGTTTTGAACACATGACCTAGGGTTTAAAAACCTATGAATATGCCTTTTTAACCAAGGATACGAGTAATGCTGTATAGCCAACTCGTTTGCCAACTTTTGTTGCCAACTCCACGTGACGTGGAGTGCTGGCAGATCCTCCTTGCTTGGAACATTTTTGTGGGGGCCATGGGATGAGCCCTAGGCGGATGTCACGTAAAGTTGGCAACCCAAAAGTTGGTTACCTAGTATTTCCCAGGAATCACACGTTTTATTAAATTTTTTTATTAAGTATCAATTTTAAAATACCTATTTCTTATGTGGTTCAAACAATTGAACCATTGGTTTGAACCGGTTCAGATCGGACCAAATGCCTTTTTGGTTGGCCTTCCGGTCTGGTTTTGAAAACATTGGGTAGTGGTATCGCTCCTAGTGAGCACTCTCAGATTCGATACCCGTTCTCAGCTTGGTGTGGTGCTTATGCTTGCTTATGCAACGATTTGGTACAAGGTGGGCCCTTCCCATGCTCAGTGTGGTGCTTCCGCTCATTCATGTGGTGACTTTTGGGGCCAGGTGTGCCCTTTCTTCACTCGGTGTGGTGCTCCTGCTCATGGTGTAGCGACTTCTGGTGAGCCAGGTGGGCCTTTCTTGGTGGCTGTGTAGCTGTGCACCTATGTGGTGCCTCTTGGGTCTATCTAGGTGTGGGGGATGATCTCCGTGCCGAACCGAAGACTCCGCCCAACCAGTCAATTGAGACGAGTCGAAAGTCTGATCGGACGTTTGTCTAGATTTTGGGTTCGGATATTGAACTTTTGAACATTCAAAAGATTGTTGACATGAGATATTATCTCGGAGTTCAGCCGAAGCCTACGTCTCCGTGCTATAAGGAGCAACCTGAATTTACTAACACTTGAACTGAAGTGACATCGACATGCCGAGTGTTACTGGTTTCTCTTCGAAAAGAAGATCAATATGTTGGGATGTCTGAGCTTTGGATTTTTTGGAAGTCTGATCCAAAAATCAGATATTCGATCCTATACACTTATAGGGTCTGCTATTTATAGAGTTTTTTGAAAAGAAAATGGGGTAGAAGGCAGTTTCTACTGTTGTCATCTGGGAACCCCCGGGCAGGGCTGGTGGGTCCCACTATCGTCTCTGTGGACCCCCAGGCAGGGCTGGTGGGTCCCGCTGTTGTCTCTGTAGACCTCCAAGCAGGGCTAGTGGGTCCCGCTGTTATCTTTGTGGACCCCCAGGCAGGGCTGGTGAGTCATGTTGTCGTCTCTGTAGGCCCCCAGGCAGGGCTGGTGGGTCCCACTGTCGTCTCTGTAGACCCCCCAAGCAGAGCTGGTGGGTCCCGTTGTGGGGCATTGGCCAAAATTTTGCACCCACAATTAGCTAGAGGTTGATCCGGATGACTTGGAACCCAGGTGCAAAATTCATACCCCCTGCCAAGGGTTGGTGTTATCGAGCACTCGTAGGACTTTTGGCAATAGACCAGACAAGGCCCGTTGATAGGTTGTTTGTTGATCGATCGGTCAAATTTAACCGGTGGAGCTTGGGTCGATCGGGTAAAAAACTGTGTTATTTGCCTGATCCTTTGGAAAATCGCCCGATCGTCTGCCTATCGATTGGGCGAAGTCTTATAGCAGATCGGTCAAAGTTGTCCGATCGGATAATTTTTTCCGATCGGTCAAATTTGTCCGATCGGGCGTTGTCTTCGTCCGATCGGTCAAATTCAACTGGTGGAACTTGGGGCGATCGGGTAAAAAACTATATTTTTCGCCCGATCCTTTGGAAAATCACCCGATCGTCTGCCTGTCGATTGGGTGAAGTCTTATAGCCGATCGGTCAAAGTTGTCCAATCAGGTAAATTTATTCGATCGGTCAAATTTAACCGGTGAAACTTGGGGTGATCGGGTAAAAAACTATCCTTTTTGCCCGATCCTTTGGAAAATCGCTCGATCATCTGCCTGTCGATTGGGCAGAGTCTTATAGCCGATCGGTCAAAGTTGTCCAATCAGATAAATTTGTCCGATCGGTCAAATTCAATCGGTGGAACTTGGGACGATCGGGTAAAAAACTATGTTTTTTGTCCGATCCTTTTGGAAAATCGCACGATCGTCTACCTGTAAATTGGACGGAGTTTTGTAGCCGATCGATCAAAGTTGTCCGATTGGTCAAATTCAACCGGTGGAACTTAGGCGATCGGGTAAAAAATTATGTTTTTTGCTCGATCCTTTGGAAAATAGCCCGATCGTTTGCTTGTCGATTGGGCAGAGTCTTGTAGCCGATCGGTCAAAGTTGTCCAATCAGATAAATTTGTCCGATTGGTCAATTTCAACCGATGGAACTTGGGGCGATCGGGTAAAAAACTATGTTTTTTGCCCGATCCTTTGAAAAATCGCCTGATCGTCTGCCTGTCGATTGGGCAGAGTTTTGTAGCCGATCGGTCAAAGTTGTCCGATCAGATAAATTTGTCCGATTGGTCAAATTCAACCGGTGGAACTTGGGGCGATCGGGTAAAAAACTATATTTTTTGCCCGATCCTTTGGAAAATCGCCTAATCGTCTGCCTGTCGATTGGGCGGAGTCTTGTAGTTGATCGATCAAAGTTGTCAGATTGTATAAATTTGTCCGATCGGTCAATTTTAACTGGTGGAACTTAGGGCGATCGGGAAAAAAACTATGTTTTTTGCCTGATCCTTTGGAAAATCGCCCGATCGTCTGCTTGTCGATTGGGCGGAATCTTGTAGCCGATCGGTCAAAGTTGTCTGATCGGATAAATTTGTCCGATCGGTCAAATTCAACCGGTGGAACTTAGGGCGATCGGGTAAAAAACTACATTTTTTGCCCGATCCTTTGAAAATTCACCCGATCGTCTGCCGGTCGATTGGGTGAAGTTTTTTAGTCGAACTTTGAATTGTCACTCGATCGTCTACCTGTCGATCGGGTGAGATAGAGTTTGGCATTTCGTCTTCCCGTCGCTTTCCCTAGCCTGGCACTTCGTCTGGTCCGACGTTTCATCTTTCACTAGTCTGGCGGTGCCACGTGTCACCTAGGTTTTCCCCCAAATTTTTCAAGGCTTATAAATCCCGTCCCGGAGTCATTTTTCCCTCACGCTGTTTAGAAATTTTTTGACTTTTTTGTTTTTGCTCCCGAGTTCTTGCTTCATGTTTTTCCCTGTTCTTCTGTTCGATCACGATGGCATCTGTGAGCTGCACCAAGAACATTGTTCCTCCTAAGGTGAGGTCATCGAAGAAGGGGAAGGCCACCGCTGAGCCCTCATTGCCTAAAATCGTGAGAAAGGGCAAGGCCAAGGACAGCCTCGGCATCCTTGGGAAGAGGCATGTGGTTGTCTGGTTTGCCTCTGCGCCTACCAAGCCGGAGCACATCCCGAAAGCTGAATTCGTACTGAGGCCTCTGAAGCCTTTATCCGAGGAGTCTGTCTTCGAGTATGGTATCGGTCAGAAGACCACTGACACGAAGAGGGCGAAGTAGGAAAAGCTGCTCGGGTTCTTCACTGAAGGCTTCCATCGCCCAGCGCTTGCTAGGGTGCAAGCTGCCTTTGGTATTGACAATCGGTCTGTTTATACAGAGGTGGCTAGCAAAGAGAAAATTATGGGCACGATCGTGATGATCGGGCAGCTCAACTGTGGGCTGCTCTGCCCCTTCTTCCGTTTGCGGTCAGGCTACTGAACACGTCTGGGCTTTACCCCGAATAGCTGACGGGAAACGCGTGGAGAATCATCTACGCTTTCTACCGGGTGGAGTCCGATCACCAGGAGGAGCTAAGAGCTTGCTACTCCAGCGTCCCCGACGGCGAGCAAGCTAGGATCGAGTTGGGGTATTTCTTCTACCACTATCAGTGGATTTTGAGGAAGGACAACCCCTTCTTCAACCTGCACGGTGTCTCTGCCATTCGCCCCATCACCGACACGGTCCCCTCCGACAAGTTAAACATCGACTGGCCGATTTTCATCTCGGGGGCATGGACTCCATTCTCAGTGCCGGAGACTCCTCGCACCCAAGTCCATAAGGAGGTCGAAAGGTACGGACCGGGAGGCGATTTGTGTTGGTCATCCGATCAGGTCAGATTGATCAATAACCTGTTCTTGGAGCTGACATGCGGAACTAGGTCATGGAAGCAGTTTGTGAACTATCCAGTTCGTCATGGCAACGCCAACCTGATGCATCGCTTGCCAGTTAGGTATAAAGATAACGACACCCTGTATTCTGATTATGAGGAGGATTTCGAGACTGGCAGGATGGTACGATACGTGCGGGTCGAGAGAAAGGTCTATGGCAAGAGGAGGTGCTCCAGGCCTGGCGAGGAAAAACTGATCGTGACCAGGCAAGGCCAGGTCAAGAAGAGGAAGGTGGTGAAGGAAGAGAAGGAGAGAAAAATAAGGGAGAAGAAGAAGAAGAAGAAGAAGAAGAAGAAGAAGAGGAGAAGGGTGAAGAAGAAGGCGGAGAAGGAGGTGGAGAAGAAGGTGGAGAAGAAGGTGTGGAAGAAGAGGAGGAAGATAAGGATGAAGAGGAGGAAGGAAGCGAGGAGGAGGGAGAAGACAAAGAAGAGGGAGAGGGTAAAGAAGAGGGTGCCAGAGATCGGGAAAATGTGCCCCCCACCCCGCCAGGAGCTGGTCAAGTCCCTCCCATCGATGAGGGTAAGGCCCGTCGAATGAAGGATGATATCAATACTGTAGACGACGACAAGAAGGTGTCGCTCGTCTACCATTTTGATACCCTGAAGCATCCTACACGCATCAGGATCAAGTACTCGGGGAGCGGCGTGGTCTATGACCCAACGCCCATTGCGCAGGTGCCGCCCGAAGGCCTCCGGCAGGGTGAGGCCTCGATGGGGTAGGCTTCCGCAAGTGGAGGGGTGGAAGCTGATAAACCAAGGCTAGCACCTCAAAGTGACGCGGCCAAGGTGGCAGCAGAAGCCGCCGCCCTGATGTCTGCCCTCCTCCAGGGGGCAGACAAGATACATGGCGAATGGGGAGATTCGTTTCCTCCCGAAGTCCCTCCTCCCGAACCGAAAGGAGACAAGGGTCACGGGGAGAAGCAGGTGCTCGAACAGGTCCCGATCTCTGTCCCTACAATGAAGACTCCCACCCCTAAAGGGAAAGGGTCTAATCGGGGGAAAGGACCGACTCAACCCCCACATGGAGGCTTTATTAGCAGGAGTAAGTTCTAACTCTTTACTTTCTCTCCTTTGAATAGAATATTGGATATGTTTGAATCTTTGAATGCTGTGTCTATAGGTACACCTGGCAGCCCGCAGCCTATACTGCGGGACTTGGGCGAGGTTGATATCAACCGCCCAACTAGGGCACAGAGGAAGCTCTGCAACCTATCAGATGCAACCCTCGAAGAGACATCAAACATGCTTGAAGTTATGGTGAGTAGTTTCGACTTCGTCTCGGGTTGTAGTACTTCCATCCGATGTTCCTGACTTGTTCTTGTTGCTATGCAGATGTCTGCCCTGCTGAAGTTAAACAGCAAGGTCTTTAAGAAGGCCGAAGAGAGGGAGGCCGCCAGTCAGATCTCGTGCATGAACGCCCTCTTGAAGGAAGCTAACGAGGAGAGGGCGAAGCTATCTGCGGTGCTCTCTTCGAGTCAGCAGTCTTTCCATAACGAGGCGCACATAAAGAAGAAGATGGAGGCCGAGTTTGTAGCTACCAATATTGAACTCCAAAGCCTTAAAAATAGATTCTTCAAGTTGGAGAATATCTCCTTCGATCGTGCTGAGGAGATAAAGCGGTTGAAGGCAGAGCTTGCTGGAAAGGAGGAGGCCCACGTGCTGGAGATCAAACAGCTGAACGTCAACTTGGCTAGCTTCAAGTCGGCGGCTGAAAGAGCCATAGAAGCCCTTAGGTTGGCTCACAACAGCGGAGCTCAATCTTCAAAGGCATCCGTGGCAAGCAAGGCTCGTGGCGGTTCCGACGGAGATAGATCTAGGGTGACTAACGTTGAGAAGCCTTGATGCACCTGCCTTTTGTACTTACAAACTTTGAATAATAGAAAGCTTGTTTTTGATGCTTTAAAAGAAATGTCTCTTCAATATTCATTGTTCTGAATGAATTGGTTTGTATTTGAATGATTGAATGAATGTCTGCCAGCTAGGGGTGCTATCGCAACACAAACCCCCGAGCTATTTATTGATTAGTCAGTCAGAAGTTGCATCGTGACGTAACTTCTAAACTATTTGTTTCTGCCTAGTTGTAAGGGGTCATGTCGCAACATGAACATCCAAACTATTAGTTGATCTGCCAGTTTAAGAGTTGTGCTGTCTCACAACACTAAAACTATTTGTTTCTGCCTGTAAGGCGTCGAGTCGCAACACGAATACGCAAACTGTTAATCGATTTGACAGTTAAGAGTTGTGTTGTCTCACAACATCCAAACTATTTGTGATTATGTGAGTATTTAGAATTGAAATGGACAAGATTGAAATTGAAACAAACATTCATTCAGTACAAGGTTTACATCAGGGGTAGAATATTTTGAGATGTTTGACATTCCAAGATCTTGGTGGTCTGTCTCCTTTTGGCGAGATAAGGCAATAAGCCCCTTTGCCCCCAACTGCCTCGATGATGTAGGGTCCTTCCTAGTTGAAAGATAGTTTTCTGCTACCGCGTTCCCTTGTATTAGAAAAGGCTGCTCTGAGGACTAGATCTCCAATGTGGAACTATCTTCTCCTAACCTTTCGATCGTAGACTTACTTGATCTTCTGTTGATAAGTGGCGACACATACAGCTGCCTGGTCATGTAGCTCTTCTGAGAAGTCAAGATCATTGATCTTAAGCTCATTGTTGATTCCTTCTTCGATTGCCTTAGTCTTAAAAGTTGGAGAGAGAGTCTCGGTTGGAAGAATTGTTTCTGACCCGTAAATTAGGCGGAAGGGTGAAAATCCAGTTGATCGTCGAGAAGTGGTCCGATAGCCCCATAGGACCTCTGATAGGACTTTCTCCCATAACCCTCTCTTGTCCCCCAACTTTTTTTTGAGTAGACCGAGGATTGCTCTATTAGAAGCTTCGGCTTGACTGTTTCATTGCGGGTACCTCAGAGTGGAGTAGAAGAGTTTGATTCCGTAGCTCAGACAGAACTCCCGAAATTTATCCGAGTCGAATTGAGCTCCGTTGTCAGCGATAAGTACTTGAGGTGTACCAAATCTGGAGAAAATGTTACGTCTAATGAATTTGATAACCTCGTCGTCCGTTTCACGGAAGAGTGACAACAGTATGTACTTCTTCTTGCTTGGTGATGGAGGGAACGGACCCAGGAAGTCCAACCCCCACTGATGGAAAGGCCAAGGACTTGTCAAGGGATATAGTTCATCTGTCGGAAGATGGATCGCTCGAGCGTGTCTTTGGCAGGGATCAGATCTTTGAACGAACAGACTAGCATCTTTCGCCATGGTTGGCCAGTAGTATCCTTGAAGTTTGACTTTGGCTTCGAGGGATCTTCCGCCAGAATGATTACCACAAGCTCCAGAATGGTTTTCTGCTAGAATCCTTTCTGTTTGCCCAGGACCAATACATTTGAGAAGCGTTCCTCCATGTGATTTGAAGTTGAAGTAGAGATCTTCCTCTTGGAGGCTATAGAACGGAAGCTTTCTTTGAGTTTCTTAGCTTGGGTCAGATCTTGGTATTTTGCCTAGTTTGAAAAAGCCAAAGATTGACTGTCTCCAATCTGTATGTCCATCTGCCAAGGTAAGAGTGAAGGTTGGCTGTCTCCAACCCCCAGAGTCTTTTGTCATGGCAACGATTTGTTGTTCGATGGTAGTTTTGGGAAACTCTTGATAGTCGATCTGAATTCGACTTTTTTCAAGAGAGTCTCCAAGCATTGAAGCAGCATTGGCTAGGGCATTGGCCTTTTAATTTTCTGCTCTCGAAATTTGCACGAATTCAATATCCAGGAATCATTGCTTGCGTTGCTGCACCAGAGCCAGATAGTGATGTATCATCTCTCCTTGCGCTTCGTAGACTCCGTTGATCTGTTTGATTATTAGCTGGGAGTCACTATAAATGGTAAGATGGTTCACCTCCAGGGTTTCGACCATCTCCAGTCCAGAAATGAGTGCTTCATACTCGGCTTCGTTATTGGTAGCATTGAATCCGAGGAGAATTGCATTTTGGAGATGATCGAGCTTGGGGGTATCAGGACTATCCTAATTTCCGAACCAATCGTGCTTGAAGCTCCGTCAGTATAGAGCTTCCATCTAGTTGGCGAAGTAGTGGGAACCTCTAGGCTCGGATTAAGAGTCTCAGGACCAAGATTGAGTGGAGGTTCATCACCGTCGTCGAGGCGCATGTCGATGTCATCCTCCAAAGAGATGGGATCCTCCACGGGGAAGTCTGCAACTGCTTGCCCCTTGACGAAAACACGAGGTTCGAACTGGATGCTGACGGAGCTCATCTTGATCACCCATTTAGTCATTAGACCAGCTCGCCCTGCCTTGTCGAGGATGTCTTTGAGTGGGTGCTCTGAGACGACCGTAATCGGGTCAGAAACGAAGTAGGGTCGAAGTTGTCACGATACTGTAAGCAATGCCAATGTGACTTTCTCTATCTTCAAATAGCGAGTTTCTGTCGGAAGAAGAGTATAGCTAATATAGTAGACAGGACGCTCAATACCTTCTCTTCTACTGACTAGAACTACACTAATGGCTTGATCGGTGACAGCAAGATAGAGCCGGAGGTTTTCTTTCAACAGTGGAGCCGTTAGAATAAGAGCCCGGGCGAGATAGTATTTGACACTTTGGAAAGCTTGCTCACAAGTGGGGTTCCATCCCAAGGTGTCTGCTTTTCGTAGTTTATCGAAGAGGGACTTGCACTTGTCGGAAGACTTAGAGATAAATTGGTTGAGAACAGCTAATCTTCCTGCGAGGCGCTGGACTTCCTTCCGATTGGTGGGCGATGTTATTTCGAGGATTGCTCGAATTTGGTTGGGGTTCACTTTGATGCCCCTCCTGGTCACCAGATGACCTAGGAATTTACCCGATTGAACTTCGAAGACGCACTTGGCTGGATTTAGTTTCATACGGTATTTTCGGAGGAATTGGAATGTTTTCGCAAGGGCGGAGAGATGGTTCTTATGACTGTGATATCTTGGTGAGAAGATCGTCGTTATAGACTTCGACGTTGAGACCGATTTGCTCTTCGAACATCTTCGTGACTAGCCTCTAATAAGTTGATCATGCATTCTTGAGTCCAAAGGTCATAACATTGTAGCAGTAGAGGCCTTTATCTGTCACAAAGCAAGTCTTCTCTCGATCGTTAGGATGCAGGGGAATCTGGTTATACCCGGAATAACCATCCATAAAGGACAGAAGTTCATGGCTAGCAGTGGCATCGACAAGTCTGTCTATTCTTGGCATGGGGAATGGGTCTTTAGGGCAAGCTTTGTTGAGATTAGTGAAGTCGATACAGACCTTGATCTTTCTATTCTTCTTAGGAACCGCAATGATGTTGGAGATCCAGGTTGGATACTCTACTTCACGAATGAAGCCTACCACGAGTAACTTGTTGATCTCCTCTTGAACCGCTGCTGAATGTTCTGGTCGGATCACTCGGAGCTTTTGTTTGATAGGTTTTGCTCCTTCTTTGATAGCGAGTCGATGGCATGCGTCATCCGGATTGATCCCGGGCTCGAAAAACCATGCGAAGACATCGATGTTGGACTGGATGAAGGATACCATGTCTCGCTCTTCTGTATCGCTGAGACTGGTACCAACGAATGTCTCTCGAAGGAGATCACCACTGCCAATGTTTACTCGGGTGATCTCTTCGATTGAAGGGGAAGACTCACACTCGACAGATGGAGGTTCTGCCAGTGGGGGCTTTTTTGGTTGCTAGCTCAGGAAGGGCCAGCTTCTTCTCTTGAACGCCTTGGTGGAGCAAGATCTACCCTGCGATCTATCTTGGCTGCGGCAGCTTCACAAGATTGCCCAGCTTGTTGATTACCTCGAATGTAGATAATGCCCTCCTGTTGCGAACTTGAGAAGTTGGTGGTAAGAAGAGGATATGACATTGATCTGGTGAAGGAAGGGTTGCCCAAGGATGACATTGTAATTGAAAGTTCCTTCGATGACGGTGAACCTAACGGAGACTCGAGTCTCCCTACTTAGATTGAGGGTGAATCTCGACTCTCCCATGGTTATGCTTTGCTCACCGTTGAAGCCTGTGATGATGGCATCGAGATTTGAATACTTATGCCCCAGACGCTTGAAGCAATTTGAAAACATAATGTCGATTGAGCTACCAGTGTCGATGAGAATTTGGTTAACGGTACTTCCATCGATGATAAGCCGCAGGACCAGGGGATTCCGATGCAGAGTATGCACTCCTTAGAGGTCGGAGTCGTTGAAGGCGATCGATGGCCACGATAAACCCTTGACGGGTTTCTCGATCCAGATATCTTCCTTGTTTGCTGTAGAGCGAACGTTGAAGATGCATCGAACTTGCCGATCGACTTCTTTCCCGGTCAGCAAAATGACTGTGTATTGCTCCGTGGATACCGAAAACATTGGCTCGCACGATGATAGGCGATGAGGTAGTCGAGATCCGGTGGACCCAACATGCTTTCTTCCTTTTTACTGAAGAAGGTTGGCGTTGGTCCCGTCCGTTCTTAACGAACTCCCGGAGATGGCCTTCACGCAACAGGTCTTCCATATGATACTTTAGTCGGAAGCATCGAGTGGTTGGATGACCATAGCTGCGATGAAAGTCATAATAAACAGATATATCGATAGTGAGCTTGGTATCGTGTTGCAGAGGGTTCGGTCGTCGAAGAAATACTTCATGTTGAATTTGGGCGAGAATATGCTCGATCGGGAGGGTCCAATCGGTGAATGTTGTTTTCTTCGAAGGCGATCTACGACCGTCTTCTCTTGGTCGCTTGGCTGGCAGAGGTGCTGGTGCTTCTGTATTGTGAGCTTTGGCCATATGCTTAGGCATTTCCTGTTGGAAATAATTTCTAGGTAGAGGCTCGCAGTGGAAACGATTTTGCGGTCGAAAGACCGTTCATGGTGCACATTACATGATTTAAACTTTCATTGAAACTAATCTACATATGTGTGCATGTGTATGCACATGAATCGAACACCCTAACGGTAATCTAGCGTAATGATTATCTAGCATGCATGCAAATCATAATGCTCGCTAGATCTACATGTTAGATTACACATACCTTTCGTACGAATCTTTTAACCACGGAGAATTATCTTTTTTGTCGATGGAGACGGAAGATTGTTCGTGAAGATGCCGATGGTATGAATGGAGACGATGCCTTCTTGTTCACCTGATCTCACACGATGCACGAAACGTCGCTCTCAGATCTCTGAGTGCCTCCGAAGAATGACCCTTCTCCTTCTTCGAAACTCCACGCGAGGAAGACGAAGTTGCAAGCGGGAAAGTGGAGAGAGATTAGGGAGAGAACTAGAGAGATGAGAGAGGAAGGGGGTACGGTTTTTCTGATCATCATGGCCGGCCCCATATAGTCCCTTATAAAGGGCCGGCCTACCCCCTTGGATAAGGATCCAAGGGGATAATAACCTCCCACAATTATCTCTCCATTATCGCCCTTTTATCTCTTCTTCTATTTATCCGTTTTCCCACTTTTGAGGGCTTGTTTTAATCGTTTCAAAGCCCTATCCCTATCTATATGGACAGCCCTATAGATGAGGGAATCTTATCCCTACAACATAGGGCTGGCCCTAGCAAGGTCTCCCACTGCTAGGGTCAGCCATAAGTGAGGTCCGGCAGAGTGAGGTTTTTACCAAAACGCCCTGATGCCTTAATTTGACCATTTCTAGTGTGTGAGACCTAGCGGCCATTACTTAAGTGATTTCTACTAGTTACCTTACTATTAATTAAATGAGGCCATCGGAGGGTGCCTCTAGCAAAGTCAACTAGTTAACTCGCAACATTCCCCGGTGCATTGCACCTATGCAGCGAAGTTCACTTATGGCTAGGGATTACTACCTGCGCCTCTGTACTACTCTCGGACATACCCCTTAGTACTCGCATGTAGTTACGCATCTACCGTGTTCTAGTGCCAAGCACACACAGAGTGTATACTTCTTTCTTCCTCTTAGTGCTTATGGTGTTCCGAGGAGATGGTTCAAGAACCGTACATAATGTTGATAAGGTGGAACCATCAGGGACCGGGGTTCATGGCTTCCAACTCAAGCTCGATCGACACACTACCCGAGTGTACCATTGATCCTCTGAGCTCAAGTTAACCTGCGTAGCCACCCAGAGTGCGACGCAGGCTGCACTCCAATTCACCCGGACTTACTATGTTCTCCATCATACCCCTGCTCTCCGCTTAGTAGTGGTAAACACGTTGTCCTTCCACTTGATGCCATGATTTACTTCGAGCGGTGGAGAATACTGTCAGACTCGAATGATCATATGACTTGGTTCTGTAACACCTGTGGTGTTAGAATTGGGAATAATAGAAATCCTCAATGGCTAGTTTCGTCTTTTTACAGCCAAACTTTTTCTTTGGGCTTTTTCCTAATAAATGGATCGTAAACCTATGAGATGTTTTACGTTCACATTCTCCGTAACTTCGAGCATGTCACGATGGTGCGTTCCGTGCAACGATCATGTGTATGCGCAGCCAGTTTCAGCAGCCCGGCAGATAAACCCTAGAAAAACGATAATTGGTCGATAGTTGTAGCTATTTTGTTTCTTGCAAGAGATCGGGTGATCGGATCGTAACAAAACAAGATACGTTAGATGAGGCTCTAATAGAGCCTTCCAATGAGCCTGAGTTAGGGTCGATCCGACACCCGGCCGAATAGTTATTGCTATTTTGAGTTTTGGAGTCTTTCCTTCTTTTCGGGAGATCCAGAAATCAGAAAATTATGTACCAAGCGCTAACGCGTTCGCGTTGACGAGACCTTTCCAACGAATCATCTCGGGCCCTATTCCGACTTCCGGTTTGATAGTTACGACCTATTATTTTTTTTAGCCCGGTTGATGGACGAATCGCACCCGGATTCCAACCGAGCCCGGTTCAGGGCTCGGGACCGAGCCCGACTAGCCCTAGAGCCTACCTCCCGGTCTCCTAGCATAATTTAAGGTCTCCTGACCTCCCTCCCCAGTGATTTAAAATCCGAAATTCGGATGGTAATTATCGGGTAAGATTTCAAGATGATAAATCCATATCTTTTAGTCCTTATCCCTTCCCCCTTATTAGGAAATCTTAACCGACCCTATCCCCAACCCTTATCTGACCATATCCCTTCCCCTTAACCGACCATATCCCTTCCCCTTAACAGCCTCCCGTGTATATAAATAGAGAGAGAACGGGAGAGAGAGAGAGAAGGACGTAGTAGAGAGAGAGAGAGAGAGAGAACGGGAGAGAAATAGAGAGAGAGAGAGAGAACGGGAGAAGAAGAGAGAGAACGCGAGAGTCAGAGAGAGGGAAGGAGAAGAGATCGAGGAGCCGACCCGCCCTCACCGGAGCCCGGCGAGCACGCCGAGACACCCGCAGGTCAGCCACCCTCCTCCTCCTCCCTTACCCGTGAACCCGACCTCACCCTCTCCTCCTTTGCCGCCGACCTGCGCAGTCACCGGCTGCTGGCGCCGCACCCGAGCCCCTCCCCGGAGGCCGTCGGTGCAGCCGAGCACCTCCAACGCCGGCCGCCAACCCCTCGTGAAGCCCCCCCTCCGGCCGAGCTTCGGGCTCCGACGGCCGCTCCGGCCGCCTCCCCCCGCGCCTCCTCTGTGGGGGTGGTGCGGGAGAGGCCGGCCGAGCGCTCGCCGGTGCTCCAGGCCGCCCCTCCCGTCGGCCGCCGGCGCGCGCGAACCAGCCCGCCTGCATGTCATCGTGGAGAAGAAGGAGTTGGGGGGGGGGCATATGTGTAATTTCCCATGTTTTAATTTAACCCTGAACCCGATCCGTTTAGCCCTGAACCCGACCCGACCTAACCACTGCAGACCCGACCCGACCAGCAGACTTGACCCGAGCCACATAGTGAACCGGTCTGGTTCACCTGAACCAGACCCGTGAACCAGTCGATTTTGGTTCGACTGCCATTTCTCCGTCCGAACTCGGAATTGGACGAAACTAGCGCCATTTCGACCGGCTCGGAAAATACTACCTGTTGGCCATAGTCTAGAATAGTAATTATATTGTTTAATACCCTGTTTTATCCTTGGACCGAATCTTATCGCGGTACCGTGGTTTGACCGCCGTTTCATCGTCCGAACTCGGATTCGGACGAAACAAACGGCATTATGCTCAGAACATTGAGCCCTACCTTTTAAACCTAGAAGATAACCCTAGAACCCCTTCTACCCTAGCAACCCAGCCATGCGATCGATTTTATCGGTTCTACGTGGTTTGACCCGAAACCATTCGACCGAAGTCGGATTCCAGCGAAACTGGAACCATCGGAAAGGGTTCTTCGAGCCCAATTCGATGAGTAGGTTTAGCTTCTGTTTACTTGATTTGGCCTAGTAGTGTTTAGGATCGAGTTCTTCAGTCGCACGAAATTACGTGCTGTCGACTCAATGTTGGTCCCCTATCGAGGGTGCCCGACTATCCTTGGCATAGAACCCTCGTCGTTAACTCTTATATTTTAATCGATAGAGTTGTGATGCGGAGCTGTGGTTATTATCAAACCTTGATCGTGGTGATCCAGCGGAGATGGATCAGAAGCAGCTAGCAGGAGTCGTGTGTGATCGACAGCCAGGTGACATCTACTACCCTTGCATGGTCTTTAATAGTGGGAAATGAGAATGACTAAGGGTAGGTGTCCATGACACTGCATGCGGGCCCCGCCGGGCATCGTCGCATGTGGTCAAGTGGACCCCGCCTTGCATGCGGAGTCGCGAGTCCGGCGACGCATGCTTAAAATATTAATAAAATAATAATAATGATTGCTTTTGATTGTATGGACACCGTAATTAGGATTCTCTTAAATTAAATAATAAATTGAATAACTAATAATTATCGAGGCCCACCCTCCTGAGAGGAGAATGGCAACCCTAGCACACGGGTTATCGGGATGAGTGTCTTACTTTATTTATTTATTATGTCGCATGGGTTGCGAGAGCAGTACGGGACCAGGGGTAAATTGTTGGAAATTGATAAGCATTAATTAGACTTTTTGTAGCTTCATTGTATATGTTGAAAGATGTTATATGTGAATCTACCTGGTTAGAGGGTAGGGACCCCGTACGCGCATGGGCCGTGAACCACCCTGCGCGTACAGCCGAAGTTAAGTAGGTTAGGGGTCACGGGCAAGGGTTGTGGTAAAGCCAATAGGAGGTGCCCTCGAGTAGGGATTGGCCTAGCAGCCCTGTCCCGGGGAGTTGAAGTCCCCATAGTAAAGCAAGTTGGGCGGTAGAGCTCCACCGTGAAAGACGGGAAACCCCTTATGATCATCTGGGTGATTTGTGCATGGTGTTGGTGGATGCACAGCGAGAGAGCTGGCCCTCTACATCGAAATAAAAGACCCTATATTAATGCCCGACCGGGGGTAGGATGAATAAAATATCCGGGGTTCACATTTTGATAGTGTGTGTTTTATCTATATATGAATTTAGAATTGTATGACTGTTTACATGATGACCTTGTGACTTTAGATGAATGTCTTATTTAATTTGTTCTTTAATGCTGTAGAACATTGAATGGACTTTATGTTAGATAACCTAGTGACAGTAGGAATTGCATGTGAATATAGACTACTGATAGGTTTAGGTATCATTCTGCAAGTTTTGATTCTACTAGAACTGATAGATCTTATTTTAATTTATTAAGATTGGTCGTCTCATATTATTATAGACTATTAGGATGTCACTAGCCATTAATTTGGCTAATCTCCTAATTTCCTATTGGGGGCTACTCTTTCCCACGAGTAGGCTCAGTTGTAGGTCCGGAGGCTCAGGAGTAGCAGTAGGAGTCCAGAGGCGGAGTTAGAGTTGCAGTGTTACCTTTCTGCTTTTTCTCTTCAGACATTGTAATTGTATTGGAATAAGAGTTCTTATTAGTTAGTTAGTATTCTATAGTTGTAGTTGCAATGGTTCCAGCTGAATTTTTTTGGGTAGGCCTCTCCTCAAGGCCCTAAGCTTAGGATAGATCATGATAAAAATATAAGTGCATATAAATGACTAAATTGATTAACCCTGTAGATAGGAACTCTAGACTGGTGCACCTGAGTGTTAGGGAGTGGATGAGACTACTTGGCTAGCCGTAGGAGGCTTGAGCCTCGTGCTCCCTTAGATAGACTCCTGTCAGTATGTAGTGGCACCGACAGGTCACTCATATTGAGAGGATATGACTTTTGAAGGTTGAGCTTGACTAGATAATATCTTCTCTCTGTTGATAATTTCTCTTTCTTTGCTTTTTAATAAAAATATTTTTCAAAAAATCAAATTTAAAAGATTTTCCTCTTGTTTCTCCCTCCTTCTTGTTTTTCATATTAGAGAGCGTAGAAGCCCTGTGAGAACCCAAATTGGTGTAATTAATTGACCAAACCCAAAATCCCATCCTTTTCTCACCTCACACCCTAGGGATCGGTCTTCAGATTTCTGGGGCGTGACAGGTTCCTTCTAGGTTGACCTATATATCGTACCTCTGATTACCCCGTCGAGTAATCAAACCCGGTCAACAGTCAAACTGATGACCACCAGGCCTGGGTTTGGTACAGTGTAAGTCACACCAAGGAACGCACCTACCTTTAGGGGTGTGGATGGCCTGCAGGAGTGACATGCTAATGCAACGCCAGCCGGGTAACCCAGTACACCGTGGTTTTAGATCACTATATACGAATCCTCACACATTGGTACGCCAAAGAACCACACAACTGGTTAGTCCATCAGACGTGGTTCCTCAGGATTTAGGACCGTTTTATCCTAAGCGGAAACACGGCTTAGTGTACCAGTGTCTGCTCACTGATCTGTACACCGTGTTAGTTCCGTTCAGCCACAGACACTGTGCCTGGTGATGACCATGGTGAAGACATCCCATGAACTGTCATCCCTAACAGCTTATCATGATGAGGCGACCAACCTGATCATAGCTGCGAACTGATTTAGATTATATGGAACCAATCCACTCAGTCTTCAACTCAGTGGACTACCATATAACCATGGCTCTCTATTCTTAAAAGAACACGTAACTATGTTACGTATCTATATGTATCTCATATAATAACTATCAATCTTTATTTATTAGACCAAAACATAAAGTTTTACAAGCTTAGAACATATCAATCCTAACAATCTTTCACTTGGTCTAGCGAAGCAAAACGGTTTTGACTCCCATCGCGTCCTAATGTCGCTCGAATGCCTTGATAGGTATTGCCTTGGTGAAAGGATCAGCAATATTATCTGTAGATGCAATCTGTGTCACCGTTACTCGCCCTTGCTTTTGAAATTGCCGAATCAAGTGGAATTTGTACTCGATGTGCTTCCCCTTTTGGTGATGTCTTGGCTCCTTTGCTTGTGCTACCGCCCCACTATTATTGCAGTAAAGCACAATAGGTAACTGGGCCTCTGGTACACACACCAAATCCATAAGGAATTTCTTGAGCCATACCGCCTCTTTGGCTGTCTCGCATGCTGCAACGTACTCAGCCTCAGTGGTAGAGTCCGCGATGCATTTCTGCTTCACACTGTGCCAACTAACCGTTGCTCCTCCTAACATAAACACAAAACCTGATGTCGATTTCCTGGATTCCAAATCTGACATATAGTCAGAATCTGTGTATCCAATCGGCGTCAGTTCCTGTGCAGTGTAAACCAACTCATAGTCCCTTGTTCTATGAAGGTACTTGAGTATACACTTAATAGCTGTCCAGTGATCTGGACCCAGATTCGACTGAAACCGACCCATCATGCCTACTGCAAAATAGATATCTGGCCTTGTATAATGCATAGCATACATTAGACTACCTAATGCCGAAGCATAAGTTATCTTCTGTATTTCTGCTCTCTCCTCAGGTGTCTTAGGATATTGATCCTTAGACAGTTTTACGCCATGTTTAAATTGCACAAAACCCTTCTTGGTGTTTTGCATGTCAAACCTAGCCATAACCTTATCTATATACGCGGCCTGTGACAGCGAGAGAATCCTGTTCTGGCGATCTCGTATTATCTTGATCCTCAAAACATAACTCACTTCACCTAGGTCTTTCATATCGAACTGTGTTGACAATCAGACCTTTACCATTGATAATATTCCAATATCATTCCCAATGAGCAGAATATCGTCTACGTAAAGTATCAAATATACCACTGTAGTCTTATCACTCCTCTTGTATACACATGGTTCATCCTCTTTTTGAGTAAATCCATATGACTGGATTGCCTGATCAAAACGAATGTTCCAACTTCTAGATGCTTGCTTTATTCCATAAATGGACTTCTGCAACTTGCAAACTAGATGTTCCTGACCCTCTGACTCAAAACCTGGTGGCTGCATTATATAAATGTCTTCTTCCAAATTTCCATTGAGGAATGCTATCTTGACATCCATTTGCTAGATCTCCCAGTTATAATGGGCTGCAATGGATAGGAGGATCCAAATAGACTTTATCATAGCTACCGGCGAGAAGGTTTCGTCAAAATCGATTCCTTCTCTCTGGGTATAACCCTTGGCAACTAATCTAGCTTTATAAGTCTTAATAATACCATCGGATCCTCTCTTCTTTTTATACACCCACTTATACCCAATAGGTTTAATATTGGATGATGGTGTAACAAGAGTCCAGACAGCGTTATAGAATATTGATACAATTTCTGCCTGCATAGCTTTTTGCCAGTCAGAGCTGTCAGAAGCTCCCACTGCCTCATCGTAGCTCAGTGGGTCATCCTCCTGACCTTCTGGATCAACCAATAAGGTTTCTTTATAGTATCTGTCAGGAGCTCTGATGCTTCTCCCACTGCGATGAGGTGGTGGTAGTGTTACAGGATGAATAGGTTCTACAGTTTCTGGTATATTAGTGTCTGTGATGTCAGCTCCCACTATGCTTTCGGATGCACTATTGGTACTAGTACCCAGCAGCTCATCCAGAACTACCTTAATAGCAGGCTTATGGTCCATAATATAATCATGTTCTAGGAAAATGGCATTCGTTGAAACGATTACCTTCTTTTTCTCAGGATCATAAAATAGTCCACCTTTAGTCTCTCTGGGATACCCTACAAACAGACATGCTTTGGACTTTGGCTCCATCTTTTCCCTCTTGTCTATCCGCACATGTGCAGGACATCCCCATATTCTGAAATGCTGTAGTGTTGGCTTTTGCCTTGACCACAGTTCTCTAGGGGTCTGAGGCACTGATTTAGACGGAACGTGGTTCAAAATATATGCTATTGTCTGAAGGGCATATCCCGAAAAGGTCGTTGGTAAACAGGCATAACTCATAATGCTGCGAACCATGTCCAACAAGGTTCGATTCCTTCTCTCAGAAACTCCATTTTGTTGTGGGGTACCTGGAGCAGTTAACTGGGATGTTATCCCATGCTCCACCAAATACCCTAGGAACTCGTCAGATAGGTACTCACCTCCTCGATCAGATCGAAGAGTTTTTATACATTTACATGTCTGCTTTTTTACTTCAGCCCTGAACTCTTTGAACATGTCAAAGGATTCCGACTTCCGATGCATCAGGTAAATGAAAGTGATGAAGTACTCATGGCCTCCTATCGCCTTGACGCTCATGGGTCCATATACATCTGAATGGATTAACTCCAATACCTCAGTAGCTCTTACTCATTTGCCTTTAAAGGTCCTCTTGGTCATCTTGCCTTCCTGGCAGGATTCACAGATAGAAAGGATCTCCGTAGGATCACTACAAAAAAAACAGTTATTACCGACGGACAATATCCGTCGGTAATATTAAAATTTCGTCGGTAATATTATATAGCGACGGAAGATATTTCCGTCGCTGGCTGTCGGGAAAAAAGGCGTCGGGGAAAACAATACGACGGACCAAATATTACCGTCGGTATTAATAATTAATACCGACGGTAATTAGAACGCCGTCGGTAATATTTAACAAATTTAAAACTAATATAATATAGTATTGCCGACGAACTATAAGAATCCGTCGGTAATACTATATATATTACCGACAAATATATATATTACCCGTCGGTAATAATATATATATTACCGACCAAATTAATATCACCGTCGGTAATACTATATATATTACCGACGGATATATATATTACCCGTCGGTAATACTATATATATTACCGACGGATATTATATGCCGTCGGCAAATCATTAATAATTTAAAAAAAATAAAAATATTATTACCGACGGAATAATTCATTTCCGTCGGTAATAAGTATCTTTTTTTTTTTAATAAATTTACCTAAATAATGTTATTTAATTCCTGTGATTCAATACCACAATATATTACCACAATTTATCAAATATTACCACAATTTATCAAATATTACCACAATTTATCAAATATTACCACAATTTATAAAATATTACCTAAATTGATAAAAAATTACAGCAAATTATCAAATATTACCACAGTTCCCGGCCGACAATTATAGATAGAAGAAAAAATAACCATATATTACAAAACAATATTTACACAATCCAGAACTGAGAGATGATACATGTCCTATCTCAACCACCCCCGCCCGCCACCAACGCCGGTGCTCTCATCGATCCCCTGACGCCGCCCTATCTCAACCACGCCCGCCCACCACCAACGCTGGTGCTCTCATCGATCCCCTGACGCCGCCCTGCTCCTGCAATTAACATGTATTTGTTAAAAAAATGGTTTATATCTATAACTGAGTCTAAGCGTTAAAAAATGATAAGTTAGCGTGTTTCGATTTTGAAATAGGTTTGGATTCGATCCGATCGTCATCGGCTCGGCATCCGGTAATTTGAACTTGGAATTATTCCGTATTTCGGACTTGCGAGCGGGTTCTAATTGGATATTTGACCAATTTACGCTCCGATTCACCGATTTAGAGTCTAAGTGTTGGAAAATCATAAGTTAGCGTGTTTCGGATATGAAATAGGTTTGGATTCGATCCGATCGTCATCGGCTCGGCATCCGGTAATTCGAACTTGGATTTATTCCGTATTTCGGACTTGCGAGCGGGTTCTAATTGGATATTTGACCAATTTACGCTCCGATTCACCGATTTAGAGTCTAAGTGTTGGAAAATCATAAGTTAGCGTGTTTCGGATATGAAATAGGTTTGGATTCGATCCGATCGTCATCGGATCGGCACCCGGTAATTCGAAGTTGGAATTATTCCGTATTTCGGACTTGCGAGCGGGTTCTAATTGGATATTTGACCAATTTACGCTCCGATTCACCGATTTAGAGTCTAAGTGTTGGAAAATCATAAGTTAGCGTGTTTCGGATATGAAATAGGTTTGGATTCGATCCGATCGTCATCGGATCGGCATCCGGTAATTCGAAGTTGGAATTATTCCGTATTTCGGACTTGTGAGCGGGTTCTAATTGGATATTTGACCAATTTACGCTCCGATTCACCGATTTAGAGTCTAAGTGTTGGAAAATCATAAGTTAGCGTGTTTCGGATATGAAATAGGTTTGGATTCGATCGGATCGTCATCGGCTCGGCATTCGATAATTCGAACTTGGAATTATTCCGTATTTCGGACTTGCGAGCGGGTTCTAATTGGATATTTGACCAATTTACGCTCCGATTCACCGATTTAGAGTCTAAGTGTTGGAAAATCATAAGTTAGCGTGTTTCGGATATGAAATAGGTTTGGATTCGATCCGATCGTCATCGGCTCGGCATCCGGTAATTCGAACTTGGATTTATTCTGTATTTCGGACTTGCGAGCGGGTTCTAATTGGATATTTGACCAATTTACGCTCCGATTCACCGATTTAGAGTCTAAGTGTTGGAAAATCATAAGTTAGCGTGTTTCGGATATGAAATAGGTTTGGATTCGATCCGATCGTCATCGGATCGGCACCCGGTAATTCGAAGTTGGAATTATTCCGTATTTCGGACTTGCGAGCGGGTTCTAATTGGATATTTGACCAATTTACGCTCCGATTCACCGATTTAGAGTCTAAGTGTTGGAAAATCATAAGTTAGCGTGTTTCGGATATGAAATAGGTTTGGATTCGATCCGATCGTCATCGGATCGGCATCCGGTAATTCGAAGTTGGAATTATTCCGTATTTCGGACTTGTGAGCGGGTTCTAATTGGATATTTGACCAATTTACGCTCCGATTCACCGATTTAGAGTCTAAGTGTTGGAAAATCATAAGTTAGCGTGTTTCGGATATGAAATAGGTTTGGATTCGATCGGATCGTCATCGGCTCGGCATTCGATAATTCGAACTTGGAATTATTCCGTATTTCGGACTTGCGAGCGGGTTCTAATTGGATATTTGACCAATTTACGCTCTGATTCACCGATTTAGAGTCTAAGTGTTGGAAAATCATAAGTTAGCGTGTTTCGGATATGAAATAGGTTTGGATTCGATCCGATCGTCATCGGCTCGGCATCTGGTAATTCGAACTTGGATTTATTCCGTATTTCGGACTTGCGAGCGGGTTCTAATTGGATATTTGACCAATTTACGCTCCGATTCACCGATTTAGAGTCTAAGTGTTGGAAAATCATAAGTTAGCGTGTTTCGGATATGAAATAGGTTTGGATTCGATCCGATCGTCATCGGATCGGCACCCGGTAATTCGAAGTTGGAATTATTCCGTATTTCGGACTTGCGAGCGGGTTCTAATTGGATATTTGACCAATTTACGCTCCGATTCACCGATTTAGAGTCTAAGTGTTGGAAAATCATAAGTTAGCGTGTTTCGGATATGAAATAGGTTTGGATTCGATCCGATCGTCATCGGATCGGCATCCGGTAATTCGAAGTTGGAATTATTCCGTATTTCGGACTTGCGAGCGGGTTCTAATTGGATATTTGACCAATTTACGCTCCGATTCACCGATTTAGAGTCTAAGTGTTGGAAAATCATAAGTTAGCGTGTTTCGGATATGAAATAGGTTTGGATTCGATCCGATCGTCATCGGCTCGGCATCCGGTAATTCGAACTTGGAATTATTCCGTATTTCGGACTTGCGAGCAGGTTCTAATTGGATATTTGACCAATTTACGCTCCGATTCACCGATTTAGAGTCTAAGTGTTGGAAAATCATAAGTTAGCGTGTTTCGGATATGAAATAGGTTTGGATTCGATCCGATCGTCATCGGCTCGGCATCCGGTAATTCGAAGTTGGAATTATTCCGTATTTCGGACTTGCGAGCGGGTTCTAATTGGATATTTGACCAATTTACGCTCCGATTCACCGATTTAGAGTCTAAGTGTTGGAAAATCATAAGTTAGCGTGTTTCGGATATGAAATAGGTTTGGATTCGATCCGATCGTCATCGGATCGGCACCCGGTAATTCGAAGTTGGAATTATTCCGTATTTCGGACTTGCGAGCGGGTTCTAATTGGATATTTGACCAATTTACGCTCCGATTCACCGATTTAGAGTCTAAGTGTTGGAAAATCATAAGTTAGCGTGTTTCGGATATGAAATAGGTTTGGATTCGATCCGATCGTCATCGGATCGGCATCCGGTAATTCGAAGTTGGAATTATTCCGTATTTCGGACTTGCGAGCGGGTTCTAATTGGATATTTGACCAATTTACGCTCCGATTCACCGATTTAGAGTCTAAGTGTTGGAAAATCATAAGTTAGCGTGTTTCGGATATGAAATAGGTTTGGATTCGATCCGATCGTCATCGGCTCGGCATCCGGTAATTCGAACTTGGAATTATTCCGTATTTCGGACTTGCGAGCGGGTTCTAATTGGATATTTGACCAATTTACGCTCCGATTCACCGATTTAGAGTCTAAGTGTTGGAAAATCATAAGTTAGCGTGTTTCGGATATGAAATAGGTTTGGATTCGATCCGATCGTCATCGGCTCGGCATCCGGTAATTCGAAGTTGGAATTATTCCGTATTTCGGACTTGCGAGCGGGTTCTAATTGGATATTTGACCAATTTACGCTCCGATTCACCGATTTAGAGTCTAAGTGTTGGAAAATCATAAGTTAGCGTGTTTCGGATATGAAATAGGTTTGGATTCGATCCGATCGTCATCGGATCGGCACCCGGTAATTCGAAGTTGGAATTATTCCGTATTTCGGACTTGCGAGCGGGTTCTAATTGGATATTTGACCAATTTACGCTCCGATTCACCGATTTAGAGTCTAAGTGTTGGAAAATCATAAGTTAGCGTGTTTCGGATATGAAATAGGTTTGGATTCGATCCGATCGTCATCGGATCGGCATCCGGTAATTCGAAGTTGGAATTATTCCGTATTTCGGACTTGCGAGCGGGTTCTAATTGGATATTTGACCAATTTACGCTCCGATTCACCGATTTAGAGTCTAAGTGTTGGAAAATCATAAGTTAGCGTGTTTCGGATATGAAATAGGTTTGGATTCGATCCGATCGTCATCGGCTCGGCATCCGGTAATTCGAACTTGGAATTATTCCGTATTTCGGACTTGCGAGCGGGTTCTAATTGGATATTTGACCAATTTACGCTCCGATTCACCGATTTAGAGTCTAAGTGTTGGAAAATCATAAGTTAGCGTGTTTCGGATATGAAATAGGTTTGGATTCGATCCGATCGTCATCGGCTCGGCATCCGGTAATTCGAACTTGGAATTATTCCGTATTTCGGACTTGCGAGCGGGTTCTAATTGGATATTTGACCAATTTACGCTCCGATTCACCGATTTAGAGTCTAAGTGTTGGAAAATCATAAGTTAGCGTGTTTCGGATATGAAATAGGTTTGGATTCGATCCGATCGTCATCGGATCGGCACCCGGTAATTCGAAGTTGGAATTATTCCGTATTTCGGACTTGCGAGCGGGTTCTAATTGGATATTTGACCAATTTACGCTCCGATTCACCGATTTAGAGTCTAAGTGTTGGAAAATCATAAGTTAGCGTGTTTCGGATATGAAATAGGTTTGGATTCGATCCGATCGTCATCGGATCGGCATCCGGTAATTCGAAGTTGGAATTATTCCGTATTTCGGACTTGCGAGCGGGTTCTAATTGGATATTTGACCAATTTACGGTCCGATTCACCGATTTAGAGTCTAAGTGTTGGAAAATCATAAGTTAGCGTGTTTCGGATATGAAATAGGTTTGGATTCGATCCGATCGTCATCGGATCGGCATCCGGTAATTCGAACTTGGAATTATTCCGTATTTAAAAGAAAAACAGAGGCTACATCATTACCATGAGAGAAAGAGAGACCATTTACGATTCGATTTACTGATTTATAGTCTAAGTGTTGGAAAATCATAAATGTGATAATATGATCTAAACTCAAATTAGTAAGATTCATATTTTTTGCTAATATTATAAAGATTAGTAAGTACCTGATCATGAGGATGAGCCACCGCTAGACCGGCTTATGAATTCATTAAATTTACGCTCCAGTTCCCTGCGAGCTTGTCTTTCCTCATCGAGGGCCTTCTTCTCCGCCTCAACCCTCTGCTCGAGGGCTTGCCTCTGCTCTCGCTCCACCTCCATCCTCTGCTCGAGGGCCTGCCTCTGCTCTCGCTCCGCGTCTAGCGCAGACTGCAGCTGAGTGATAGCACCGGTCTGGGTGTCCCGTGCCCTCGAGCGCATACCCTCTCGTCCAAAGTAGGAGGAGGGCGTGACTCCAAGGCCCGTACAGAGGACACGGCCGTGCGTGGCAGGTCTCAGCACAGTATCCATCGCTGAGTCGACAGATACTGAGCTGGAGGAGGAGCCGGCCTCGCCCGACGGGGTCACCAGAAGTCGCATCCTCTCCTATATAAAAGCAACCAATGATATTCAATGATATTTTATGGCATATGTATAAGAATATATTAACAGTAATTTAATTACTTACCACTTGCGAGGCAACCCTGTCGTCCAGAAATGCCCCATCGACACGCCGCCTCCTAGAGGCCTCAAAAAGGTCAATCCTATTAGGCTCGTGGCCCAAGGACTGTGTCTGTTGGACATATAAAATAAATAGACGAGTTAATATAACATGTATAGAGCTTTAAATAATAACAATGTTTGTATCATTTACCAGCTGCTGGGCAAGCTGGGGCATGGAGGTCCTCCCCTTCACTGGAGCAGGTGTCGTCGAGGCACTTCTATTCTGCTTGCCTATAGCAGATTTATTCTGTGCAATCGATTAAATTTTGAAACATCAATACAAATTTTTAGTATAACATTAAAACAAGTACGAATCAACAAAATTATAATTATACCTGAAAGTTAGGGGTGGCCCAGTGAGCGACCAAAAACTGTAGAATGTGTAGCGGTGGCGCGTCTCTCGTCCCAGCCGCAGCCTGTACCTCCTCAGCCGGCTGGCCGACCAAGTAACCGTAGAGCTTGTAGAGCTCGTGACGGTAATCCCTGTACCGCTCACCCATCGTCTTCCACAAGTCCTCCCGATGGGTGTCGGTTTCCATGTTCTCCCATTTAAATTTCTCCTGCAAAATCAATTTAGAAACAAGTCATTTTATCAAATCAAATTATAAAGAAGTACGATATTATTCTAAAATGCTTTAATGAAACTAACGTACCAAAAACTGCTGATACATCCTCTCCTTATAGGATGCATCAATGTTCTTCCACCCCCTTAACCCCACAATCGGGGCATTCCTCTCCTCCCGTACTATCATGCCGACCCACGTGGCGGCGTCAGAAGCGTGCTCGCCCACAAAGGTATGGCCGCTCCACTGTAGGGACAGCGGCTCGCGTAAGGCCGACAAGCGCCGGGCCGTCGTCACGCCCCGGTCGCCTACGTACCTGGTCGACCCTGCAAATAAAATATACATCAGTACTGAAGAAGTATTTACAACATGTATAAAACTTTAGATCTAAACATTACCTGTGGGCGTAGACGCTGCAGCCGAGTGCTGAGCAGTGCTCGAAGCTCCGGAGGCTGCGACCACAGCAGGAGCTGGTGTGGAGAGAGGAACAGCACTACCAGATCCGGACGGCTCAGCCTCGGACCCTGGGGTGGCAGCCGGAGCGCTCTCAGCTACCCTACCCCTGCCTCTGCCTCTGCCTCTACGAACATATGACCGTGATGCCATCTGAAACAATTTAATTTACATATGAAACAGTAAGATTTAAGATTTACATATGAAACAATATGAAACAGTTTGATTTACATATGAAACAGTATGATTTACATATGAAACAATATAAAACAATATGAACCCGCTCGCAATATGAAACAATATGAAACAATATGAAACAGTTAGACTCTAAATCGGTTAATCGGATCGTAAAGTGGTCAAATATCCAATTAGAACCCGCTCGCAAGTCCAAAATACGGAATATAATTCCAAGTTCGAATTATCGGATGCCGATCCGATGACGATCGGATCGAATCCAAACCTATTTTATATCCGAAACACGCTAACTTATGATTTTCCAACACTTAGACTCTAAATCGGTGAATCGGAGCGTAAATTGGTCAAATATCCAATTAGAACCCGCTCGCAAGTCCGAAATACGGAATAATTCCAAGTTCGAATTACCGGATGCCGAGCCGATGACGATCGGATCGAATCCAAACCTATTTCATATCCGAAACACGCTAACTTATGATTTTCCAACACTTAGACTCTAAATCGGTGAATCGGAGCGTAAATTGGTCAAATATCCAATTAGAACCCGCTCGCAAGTCCGAAATACGGAATAATTCCAACTTCGAATTACCGGATGCCGATCCGATGACGATCCGATCGAATCCAAACCTATTTCATATCCGAAACACGCTAACTTATGATTTTCCAACACTTAGACTCTAAATCGGTGAATCGGAGCGTAAATTGGTCAAATATCCAATTAGAACCCGCTCGCAAGTCCGAAATACGGAATAATTCCAAGTTCGAATTACCGGATGCCGAGCCGATGACGATCGGATCGAATCCAAACCTATTTCATATCCGAAACACGCTAACTTATGATTTTCCAACACTTAGACTCTAAATCGGTGAATCGGAGCGTAAATTGGTCAAATATCCAATTAGAACCCGCTCGCAAGTCCGAAATACGGAATAATTCCAACTTCGAATTACCGGATGCCGATCCGATGACGATCCGATCGAATCCAAACCTATTTCATATCCGAAACACGCTAACTTATGATTTTCCAACACTTAGACTCTAAATCGGTGAATCGGAGCGTAAATTGGTCAAATATCCAATTAGAACCCGCTCGCAAGTCCGAAATACGGAATAATTCCAAGTTCGAATTACCGGATGCCGAGCCGATGACGATCGGATCGAATCCAAACCTATTTCATATCCGAAACACGCTAACTTATGATTTTCCAACACTTAGACTCTAAATCGATGAATCGGAGCGTAAATTGGTCAAATATCCAATTAGAACCCGCTCGCAAGTCCGAAATACGGAATAAATCCAACTTCGAATTATCGGATGCCGATCCGATGACGATCCGATCGAATCCAAACCTATTTCATATCCGAAACACGCTAACTTATGATTTTCCAACTCTTAGACTCTAAATCGGTGAATCGGTCGGATCGTAAATCGGTGAAACGGTATGATTTACATATGAAACGGTATGATTTACATATGAATCGGTGAAACGGTATGATTTACATATGAAACAATATGATATACATATGAAACAATATGATTTATATATGAAACAATTTGATTTAAATATGAAACAATTTGATTTACATACGGTCTAGTCATTTTCTGTCTCATCTCTGTCACTCTCATCGCTTCCCTCTTCTATTATTTGATCTGCATTCGCTGTCCAGTTTATATTGTCGACATCTTCATTTTCGTCGTGCACTGCGTCGACAATGATTATCTCATCATTCTGGTATGCATCCAAATCATCATCGACGACCCCCGCATCCTTGTCTCCCATGTCGTAAAAATCTCTGGGTGGTGACCTGACTACAATTTGCCAACCTGGAGAGGTATTATCCGGTGCATAAAATATCTGTTGCGCTTGAGAGGCAAGAATGAATGGATCTTCATATTGGGTATTCAATCTCTTGGCAGTGTTGATGCTGATAAAACCGTATTTGTCGACATTATAACCAGTCCCGCGATTATTAACATCATACCAATCGCATTTGAATAATACGATCCGATTTTGGCCAAGGAATTTAATCTCGAGAATCTCGTTGAGGACGCCGTAGAAGTCGATATTTTCTAATTCTTCTTGCTCACCGTTGACGACAACCCCACTATTTTGGGTTCTTCGTGATTTTTCACTATCTTTCGTCCGAAATCTATAACCGTTCACGATATAACCATCGTACGATATTGCGTCTTGCAAAGGACTACAAGATAAGCGCCAGAGATCCTCATTCATCAGCGGATCGTGGTTGTCGTGCAGCTCCTGTGCCTATAATAACCACACGACATTCATGATATGAACACATAATTATTGTTCGGTAATGGATGTCAATGAAATTCAGTAATGATGTGAATACTTACGTGTTTCTCGAACCACGATGGGAATTCACGATCATGAATTTGGGGAGCATTTCGAATACCCCGATTATTAATGATGGCTTTATGCTTCCTGTTTTACCGGTTATGAATTAGATTATAATTAGCACATATACTTAATGAATGGACTGAAAGAATGAGTAAATGATCGTAAAATGCTTACTCAATGAATGGCCACACTTCATCACATTGGCGCAACACATACATATGTGCCTGTTGAATCTCATCTACAGACAATCGACGGGTTTTGCCTCCTCCTACAGGTCTACCCATTTCGGCAAATATAGACAGACCCCCATCGAAGTCTATTGGACCACCGTCATAGTTCCGCTCAAGTTGATTGAATCGCGTGTCTATACCATGTAGGTATCTTGAGCAGAATGTTAGACATTCTTCTGCTAGGTATCCTTCAGCAATTGATCCCTCCGGACGACTTTTATTACGAACATATGATTTCAATGTTCGCAAGTACCTAATTTGAGAAAAAAATATTTGTATGAATATATCAAGAACGATCAAATACATTGTGCGAATGAGACGAGACGATTACCTCTCGATAAAATACATCCACCGGTAATGAACTGGGCCGCCGAGTTTGGCCTCATTTGCCAAGTGAACGGTCAAATGCACCATGACATCAAAGAATGAAGGTGGAAATATCATCTCTAACTTGCACAATGTGAGCGCAATATCCCTCTCCATCTGTTCAAGTTGGTCCACTCTAAGTACCTTCGAGCACAACTGTCTGAAAAAAGTGCTGAGCTCAATTAACGGACCGGACACCTCTTCGGTTAAATTCCCACGTATAGCAAGAGATAACAATCGCTGCATAAGAACATGACAATCGTGGCTCTTTAATCCAGACAACTTCCGGCCGTTCTCTTGCACGCATCGTGCGATATTCGAAGAATAACCGTCTGGCGTTTTCACAGACCGTAGGAATGCACATAAGGCTGCCTTTTGCTGTGAGCTCATGGTGTAGCATGCAACTGGCAACACATACTTATCCCCAATCTCTTGGGGATGAAGTGATTTTCGGATGCCCAACTCCTTAAGATCGAGACGAGATTTAAGATTATCCTTCGTCTTACCGTCGAGATTCAGCAGTGTTCCTATAATGTTGTCACACACATTTTTCTCAATATGCATGACATCCAAGTTATGCCGCAAGAGTAGGCTGCTCCAGTACGGTAGTTTAAAGAAAATACTCTTCTTCTTCCAGTTATGCTCACGCGTTGAATCTTCATGCGTTCTCTTCTTTTTACCTTTTCCAAGTGCCACGGCATCAAGCTGATCCAATTCGCACAAGACTTCTACCCCCGAAAGCTGCTCCGGGGCCTTTGCAAGTTCCTTCTTGCCGTTGAAAGCTCTTTTGTTCTGCCTCCACTTATGGCCGTCAACAAGGAATCTTCGATGGCCCATATAACAGAACTTGCCTCCGTTCTTCAATCGTAATGAATCTGTCTCCTTATTGCATGTAGGGCACGCCAATTTTCCTTTAGTACTCCACCCGGATAAGTTGGCATATGCAGGAAAATCGTTGATGGTCCATAGAAGTGCCGCATGCATCCGAAAATTCTGGCGCAACGAGGCATCATACGTATCGGCCCCAACTTCCCATAACTCGTTCAACTCCTCAATCAACGGCTGCAAGTAAACGTCAATATCATTACCAGGCGACCTGGGTCCGGGAATGAGCAAGGAGAGCATTGTGTATGGCTTTTTTAAGCACATCCAGGGAGGCAAATTGTATGGAACTAGGACAACTGGCCAAATGCTGTACGACACACTCATATTCCCAAAGGGATTGAAGCCATCGCTAGCAAGCCCTAACCTGACGTTGCGAACTTCACATGCGAATTCAGGATATGTATGATCAAAATCTTTCCACGTCAGAGAGTCGGCCGGATGTCTCATAATCCCGTCATCTGTACGTTCTCGTGCATGCCACCTCATGTGCTCAGCAGTCTTCGATGACATAAACAACCTCTGAAGCCTGTCCCTGAGCGGGAAGTATAGGAGAACCTTTGCAGATACATTTTTCTTCCTTCGACTGGTACTAGACTCGGCATCCGTCTCTTTATATCTCGTTGCTCCGCATATGTGGCATGACCGCGCATGTTCGTACTCTTTCCGGTACAACATACAATCGTTCACGCATGCATCAATTTTCTCATAACCCAGACCGAGATCTTTAATTGTCTTCTTCGCCTCGTAGAATGATTTCGGTACTGTCTCACCCATAGGAAAAGCCTCTTTCAGCAACTCTACCAACATATTAAATGACTTATTACTCCAACCATTGAGGCACTTCAAATGAAGAAGCTTTACAGTGAAAGAGAGTTTTGAAAACTTCTCACACCCCGGGTATAGAGGTTGTTCGGCATCTTTAAGCAATCTGTAGAACTTGTCCGCTTCGATATTGGGCTGATCACCTGACGGTGTTTCCGTGCCTATTCCACCTTGCAAATCATGTATCATACCCTGCATGTCATCGTCATCGTCTGTATTAATATTATCATCAGCGATCACTGTGTTTGAAGTTTCACCGTGAGCTGCCATGGGGACTGCATCTAGCTCCTCACCGTGCGAGAACCAACGGGTATAGGTAACGTCAATGCCACGCATTACCAGATCAACCTCACATTCCTCTCGAACCTTCCTAATCACCCTTCCGCAGTCTATACAGGGACACACAATTTTTCCATCAAGCGGTGCAAGACGCTCAAATGCAAAATCCAGAAATTTCCTGACTCCTTCTCTGTACTCTTGGCTCATGCGATTCGAATTACGCATCCAACTCTTATCGATCGAAGACATCTTCGTCTATCTGGCTATACAACACCTGACATATAATTTCAAACAATGTTATAAGACTCCGCACAATTTCGGTTTCGGTTCCCGGGTAGGTGGAGAATTAAATAGATGGGGTAATACTGAAATTAACAAATGGAGGCAACATAATTTGAACCTAGGACCTCGCAGAAACCAAAACTCTGATATCACGTGACCATCTTAAGCTTTTGGGTAAGATAGTTATCTAACATCTAGCTAGGCATTCCCTGTGACCATGACCTGACTGTCGAGCTGCTTAACTATGCTCATGAGTCGTCTCTAGCTTAATTAAGACCACTTACGTACAAACCCAGTTAGCCATATGCGTTTGGGACATATCCAGAGTTGCTTGGCTTAACCAACAGCCCTTGATAGCATCCTTTTGGGTTCAAAATTAAACGGGAACAACATTGGCTGCACACTTGCTGCACCTGTTATTCACGTTTAAATGATCCACATGGACCGTCCCGATTGAGCCATAAGCAAGTACAGTGTACCAGTCGGGAAGTAAAAATGCTCTTGTCCTTTCTTGGGAAAAAAAAAATTTTAATTTCTTTTAACCATAATGATGCGTCCCGATCACAGCCGTCCGTTGCACAAAACCCCAATTGGCAGGCTGTGATTGGATGACACGCCATTCTGGTTAGGTATTCAGGTTAGAGGTTGGGGGTGAAAAGTAAACCTTCCATTGCGGTTGGTTTGTCGTGCATTCTAGAGGTCATAGGTCTGAGTCCACCAACAAATTGGCTCTTGTACGAGGGCGTCAGATGTTTGGCCGTCCAAGTGGACCTACTTGGCCTTGGTGAGCCAAATATTCAGCCAGAGTCTGATGCTTGACTCAACCCTGATTCAGACTCAGGTGCGCCCCTCATTGTGACCGGTGGTACGGGCTTCCTGGTCTTGATTTTGGATCGTTTGTTTGGTTCTACAAAGGCACGTACAGTTCGGGTGCATGGCACGCGCACATCTCGAGCTAGTTGACCGCGGTCCCAACTATTAAACAACTACCACACAGAGGCGGAGCCAATATAGGCCCAGTGGGGGCAGCTGCCCCCACTGAGATTAGCAAAAAAAAAAAAAAACTAATGCTATTTGTACAGTGTCAACAACACGTTGATAATCAACCAATGAAGTGGAGTTGGTTCAGAGATCTGATGGGTCTGATTTGTCAATGAGTAGTACACTTTGCCCACTGAAGTTTAGCTGAAAGACACTTAACCCCCCAATAGTTTAAGAACTACATTTTAACCCTTTCAATTAAGTTTTCATCAGATAAAAGATTACCAAATGAGAAAATAAAATAGTTGACAAAAGGGTGTATATGCTAACATTTCAAACTTTAGGGAGCCATTTCTTTCTCTTTCTCTTTCTCTCCCTCTCTAGATAGTTATTCACGATTTTTTGTGTAATATTTTTTTCAATGGGAGATTTTTGCATGCCTATGAACTGAAAGCGGAATTTTTTTGTAGTCCATTCAAATCCTTTGTTAGTAGAAATTGGATAAAACTTTTAAAGCCAAGCAAAGGTTGCCCCCACTGGAGTGAATTTCTGGCTCCGCCACTGCTACCACACATCAATGATCACCCACGAGGAGGAGGAGGAGGAGGAGGAGGAGCTCACCGGGGGGAGGAGGAGGAGGAGGATCTCACCGGCCGGAGCCCACGAGGACGAGGAGGGACGACGGATGCCCACGAGGAGGAGGAGGGACGACGGATGCCGGATCTCACCAACCGCCGGTCGATCGGTCGGCCGGAGGGACGCGACGGGGCCGGGGAGGGGGGGAGGGAGGCCGGGGAGGGGGGGAGATGGGGGGGAGATTTAGAGAGAGAGAGAGGGCCGGGGGAGAGTTTCAGATCGAAATAGAACAGAGAAGGCTAGGAGGGGATCGCTGAAATTAACTTATGGCAGGCGTTTTACCGACGGTAAATTTTACTTCCGTCGGTAAAAATATCTTTTATCGACGGCACAATAATATCTGTCGGTACAAATCCACCTTTTTACCGACGGATACTTAATGTCCGTCGGTAAAACTCCACGACTAACAAACAAGTTCAATTTTTTCCAGAGGCTCGGTTTGGCACCCTGAGAACTGTCGGGACATTTTACCGACGGCAATTTAATTACCGTCGGTATTATACCGACGGATAGATAAATTCCGTCGGTATAATCCCGACCAAACTTCAAGCTCAATTTTTCCCAGAGGCTCGGTTTGGCACCCTGAGAACTGTCGGAACATTTTACCGACGGAAACGTAATTACCGTCGGTACAGTGCCGACGGAAATATAATTTCCGTCGGTCTAATTAGTTATACCGACGGAACTTTTAAGTCCGTCGGTAAATACTACGACGAAACTCTCCCTTCTATTTTTTTCCAGAGGCTCGGTTTTTACACTGAGTTTCGTCGGGACAATATTACCGACGGAAATTTTATTACCGTCGGTATATGGCCGACGGAGATATTATAGCTGTCGGTAACATTGTTTATACCGACGGAACTACAATGTCCGTCGGTACAATATCACGACGATGACATTTTGCCGACGGTTTATATGTTACCGTCGGTATAAAGTATATTACCGACGGTAAATATGTATACCGTCGGTATAAATATGCACAGAAAATTAAAAAAATTGAAGTTATAATACCGACGGATATTATTGTCACCGTCGGTAAAAAGTGTATTATTACCGACGGTGATAATAATGTCCGTCGGTAAAGACCCTATTTCTTGTAGTGGATCTATTTTCAGAAGCCCGGCCTTCACCATCCTATGGATCCTGTCTAAGCCAATATGCCCAAGTCGTAAGTGCCACAATTGGGTTAAATTCTCCGAAGGTTTCTTACGCTTCGATGAATTAACATTAAATACTGAAGTTATTATGTTATCTTTTTCAAATTTAGGACTGACTACATAGAGATGATTCTGAACCATTCCTCTTATTATAAAAGTTCCATTCAGCTTAAATGATACACCAGAAGCATCAAAATAAACTGAATAACCTTCATTAACTAAAGAAGAAACAGAAATTAAATTACGTCTCAAGGACGGTACATAAAAAACATCTCTAAGAGTCAAAGTCTTATTATTCGAAAAACTAAGATTAACATCTCCAATAGCTTCAGCAGTCGCCACGGCCTCAGTTCCCATGCTTAAGGTCACCTCTCCATCAAGCAACCTTTTGCTTTCCCGAAACCCCTGAAGAGAGTTACAGGCATGGTTAGTGGATCATGAATCCATAATCCAACTAGCAAAAGAACTACTCGAAAGAAATAATTCAACAACTAGGAGTTGTAGATTACCTTCACCAGCATTCTGATGCTTCTTACAGTCCTTCTTCCAATGACCCTTCTGGCCACACCGAAAATACTTCGTGCCCGGTTTCTTTGATTCTCCAGACCCAGAGGCCCCAGCAGACTCCTGCACAGGCGCTGACTTAGGTTTCTTCTTATGTTTCTTACCCTGAGGTTTACTAGACTTCTTGAAGGATCTGTGTTGCATGTGAAGTGCTTCGTCCTTCTGCTTGAAGCCATCCTCAGCTGCCTGGAGAGCTCCCAGAAGCTCTACATTTGTCATAGCCAGCTTGTTCAAATTAAAGTTGGTGATAAAGCCTTCAAAGGCTCCAGACAGTGATGAAAGGAAGATGTCTGTCATCACCTCGCCTTCTAGCATAATGTCCATGGTTGCTAATTCGTTCTGGAACCCAAATATTTTCATCATGTGTACCCGAACTATCGTCCCGTTAGACATCTTAGTGCCGACGAGTTTCTTGATAGGAAGGTATCGCGTAACGCGATTGTGACCTTCAAACATTTCCTTCAGATACAACATCATGTCAGAAGCATCGGGCATCTCCTCGACCTGCTTCTGCAGAGTTATTTGCAAGGATGCTATTATATAGCAATTACATATTTTATTGGATTCCTTCCAATCAGTGAACGCCTTTAACTGTGCCTCTGTGGCATCGGGTCTTGGCAAATCTGGCTCAGGGTCATTCAGGGCTGTCATATATTTAACAATCCTTAAGACCAGGTATAGGTTGCGCTTCCAGTCCTCATAGTTGGGACCAGTAAGTTTGTGGTCATTTAGGATAGCGGACAGGGGGTCTAACTTGGTCATCTGAAAATAAAAGATTGAATAATAAGAATGCATGGAAAACTTATTTTTATGGATTTTTTAAAACAAGCTAATTATATCCATATGTCAACGCTACCCTCAAGCAAAGCCATCTCTATGGATTAATTAACCATGTATGCAAGATCTCGGAATAGGCTACACCTGTCCGAGGGGGCAGTGTGCAGGTCTTCCGCTTACACGGGTGTTTCCCTTGACCCTATCCAAATCTGCCAACTAAGGGCTTTGATGGACCATGGTTATCCTTTTGGCCAGTACCACGTGATCACCGTTATCTTCGCAACGAATACCTCACGTGTACTTAGGATGCTTACCCACGAGCCTAGGCAATTATGGCACGGGAGTTCTAACGGCCCCCACGAGGGTGAGTAAAGCCTAAACACTTGGCACCGTAATCGCCATATCCTGAAGGAGATCACTAAGTAGCTTGGCATAGAAAAAATACAGCTCTCACCCGAGTGGGTTGTTGAGTTATGCCCTCCTACCCGAGTATGAAGTGATTAGCCGTGGAGGCCAGAGGATCTTTAAAAGTCCTCTCTTATATCCCTTATACAATTTTAGGGTTATTTTGCGAGTATAAATTTATGCAAATGCAAAGGTAGCGACCTTCTATATACTAGACCCTGGTCATACCATGCTCCCACTAGCGTTCAAGCCCTTCGCTTAGCATTAATCATTCTCGGAATATCATAGTCCCTGCCTCAAGTGGATTTCTCCATTCAAGGGTCACATTACATATTCCGAGAATATCGATGCTCTGCAAAATTGGTTATCACGCTAATGCTCTGGAGCTAAGCCTAGAGTCAGACTCACTGGAAAGGACTCCCACTAGTCATAGCGCCTCGCTTATAATTTGATAATTGATGTTCAATGGATCTCCATCTCATCTTTGATTTCGATGCTGGCCAAATAGGCACACCCGACTAGTCGGGTGTTGACCTAATGGTGGCATAACCATATGTGATGGGATCCTACTTACATCAAAAGGCAACTAAATAATAGGCATCATCTAGCGGGATCCTATCCTCAAACGGTCGCTTGGACCGGAGGGGAAAGGCATCCCTCTGAAAACTTATAATCACATTATCTCATCGGGGTTCGATATGAAACATAAAGAACTAATAAAGAAAGCAACCATAAAACTGAATTAAGTTCAGGGTCTGACCCCTGAACCTAATTAGCACAGCGCAGGCCTCTAGCTTTCTTCGCAATGTCCCTCTGTCCGGCTCCTCCGTCGCGCTCGCGAACACTTTGCCGGATCGTCTTCATCCTCTGGGGTTCCGTTTACGCTCCCGATGGTGGATTTCTTTGGCACATCTTTCTTCTCGATCTATAACCGAAAAAGTCTAGTACGCTTCGAGCAAGTGCTCGTTCGTACACAATTTCCTAGATAGAAAAGAAAAAACACACCTAGGAAAAAAGGCCATGGGAATCGAGGATGGTCAACCCCCATCACTCGCCCAATTTACGGCTCTATTACATATCCACATACATAGAGAGCAAATCCAGACAATGGCTAACTCAGGGTCCGACCCCCGGTAGCAAGCACAAACATAGATCTAGATTTTATAGCGGCGCCCTGTAAGAACGATTCATAAAACAAACACAATATATATATATATATATATATATATATATATATATATATATATATATATATATATATATATATATATATATATATATATACATGATCTAAGTGTAAGAACCCCCATGATCTCACGCGTTCATCATACGCACACAAGTTGGTTTCATGAATAATCATGAAACGCACACCAATAATGCGGCTCTGATAACAATTGTTGGAAATAATTCCTAGGTAGAGGCTCACAGTGGAAACGATTTTGCGGTCGAAAGACCATTCATGGTGCATGTTACACGATTTAAACTTTCATTTAAACTAATCTACATATGTATGCATGTGTATGCACGTGAATCAAACACCCTAATGGCAATCTAGCGTAATGATTATCTAGCATGCATGCAAATCATAATGCTCGCTAGATCTACATGTTAGATTACGCATACCTTTCGTACGGATCTTTTAACAGCGGAGAATTATCTTCTTTGTCGATGGAGACGGAAGATCGTTCGCGAAGATGCCGATAGTATGAATGGAGACGATGCCTTCTTGTTCACCCGATCTCACACGATGCACGAAATATCGCTCTCGGATCTCTGAGTGCCTCCGAAGAATGACCCTTCTCCTTCTTCGAAACCCCACGCGAGGAAGACGAATTTGCAAGTGGGAAAGTGGAGAGAGATTAGGGAGAGAACTAGAGAGATGACAGAGGGAGGGGGTGCAGTTTTTCTCATCATCATGGCCGGCCCCATATAGTCCCTTATATAGGGCCGGCCTACCCCTTTGGATAAGGATCCAAGGGGATAATAACCTCCCATAATTATCTCTCCATTATCGCCCTTTTATCTCTTATTCTATTTATCCGTTTTCCTACTTTTTAGGGCTTGTTTTGACCGTTTCAAAGCCCTATCCCTATCTATATGGCCGGCCCTATAGATGAGGGATTCTCATCCCTACAATATAGGGCCGACCCTAGCAAGGTCTCCCACTGCTAGGGTCGGCCATAAGTGAGGTCCTGCAGAGTGAGGTTTTTACCAAAATACCCTAACGCCTCAATTTGACCATTTCTAGTGTGCAAGACCTAGCAGCCATTACTTAAGTGATTTCTACTAGTTACCTTACTATTAACTGAGGCCACCGGAGGGTGCCTCTATCAAAGTCAACTAGTTAACTCGCAATATACCCCGGTGCATCGCACCTATGCAGCAAAGTTCACTTATGGCTAGCGATTACTACCTGCGCCTCTGTACTAGTCTCGGGCATACCCCTTAGTACTCGCATGTAGTTACGCATCTACCGTGTTCTAGTGCCAAGCATACACGGAGCGTATACTTCTTTCTTCCTCTTAGTGCTTATGGTGTTCCGAGGAGATGGTTCAAGAACCGTACATAATATTGATAAGGTGGAACCATCAGAGGCCGGGGTTCATTGCTTCCAACTCAAGCTCGATCGACACACTACCCAAGTGTACCATCGATCCTCTGAGCTTAAGTTAACCTGCATAGCCACCCAGTGTGCGACGCAGGCTACACTCCAATTCACCCGGACTTACTATATTCTCTATCATACCCCTGCTCTCCGCTTAGTAGTGGTAAACACGTTGTCCCTCCACTTGATGCCATGATTCACTTCGAGCGGTGGAGAATACTGTCAGACTCGAATGATCATATGACTTGGTTCCTTCCAGGTTGACCTATACATCGTACCTCTGATTACCCCGTCGAGTAATCGAACCCGATCAACAGTCAAACTGATGACCACTAGGCCTGGGTTTGGTACAGTGTAAGTCACACCAAGGAACGCACCTCCTTTCAGGGGTGTGGATGGCCTGCAGGAGTGACACGCTAATGCAACGCCAACCGGGTAACCCAGTACACCGTGGTTTTGGATCACTGTATACGGATCCTCACACATTGGTACGCCAAAGTACCACGCAACTGGTTAGTCCATCAGACGTGGTTCCTCAGGGTTTAGGACCATTTTACCCTAAACGGAAACACGGCTTAGTGTACCAGTGTCTGCTCACTGATCTGTACACCGTGTTAGTTCCGTTCAGCCACAGACACTGTGCCTGGTGATGACCATCGTGAAGACATCCCATGAACTGTCATCCCTAACAACTTATCATGATGAGGCGACCAACCTGATCATAGCTGCGAACTGATTTAGATTATATGGGACCAATCCACTCAGTCTTCAACTCAGTGGACTACCATATAACCATAGCTCTCTGTTCTTAAAAGAACACGTAACTATGTTACGTACCTATATGCATCTCATATAATAACTATCAATTTTTATTTATTAGACCAAAACTTAAAGTTTTACAAGCTTAGAACACATCAATCCTAACATTTCCCTCTCTGTAGGTCACCGTCTGGACTCGCGTCCCTTCCGGGTGATTTGGTCATCTTAGACCTCTATCTCTCGCTGGATTTGATCGAACATTGCGCCGAGGGAAAGCAAAGGATTGCGGATGAAGTCGTTGTAGATGTGCAGATCAAATCGGAGAGCATTTTGGAATACCAACATAAGGCTTCGTCATTGAGATGTCGTCCAAAAAAGGTGGCATGTTCGTTGTGGAATCTTCGCGTGAAGTTGCGAAGACTCTCATCAGCTCCCATCCTCAGCTGATATAGAGAATCCAGTGTCTTCTCTGGTTTAAGGTTGAGTTGATAGTGTTGCACGAAGTGATTCGTAAGGACTCCGAACTTGGTGATCGATCCAGCACGAAGGTTATGATACCAGTCGAGAGAGGGCTCATCAAGGCTTCCGGTGAAGGTTCGACAGAGCACATTGTTTTCTTCCTCGTGCGGCGTTAAAGCTTGCTTGAATGCTAGAATATGATGGGTTGGATCTCCCTTCAAGCAATTAAACTATGGCAGTACTGGGGTTCTCCAGCCTTTCAGGAAAGAAGTTTGAAACAGACTTCGGTGGAGAGGTCCGACCGAAGAGTATCCTTCCCTACGACCTAGCCCCCATCCTTGCTGTTGGACCAGGGGTAGAATCGAGAGGTCTTGATCTGCACCTTTAATTGTTATCGGGTGGCCTTGGTGATGAGGATCAATTCGGGAGTCTCATTGGAGAGGAGGCGATAGAGAGAAACGTCCTTTTGATGCAGTCTCTTTCGTCCAATGCCTCACTCGTAGATTGGGCTTGGACTGTGCCTGCCTAACACTGTTATGTCTTGAAGATGATTGTGAAGATTGATCATCGATTCGATCCCAAACACTCTGCTTTCGTGGAGCAGCCGAGGAGGTGGGCTCACGTCGGCTTCTCTCTTGGACTGCGCGATCGATCGCCTAGCTCATAGACCTCTGTTGCTCGGAGTGGACAGATCGTTGAGGCGGATCAGCCCCTTCGTTGAGAGAAGGGATAGGAAGAACAACCCCAGCATCGGAGACTACCTTATTGATAGCTTTCTTCTCAGCAGTGAGAGTGGCGTTCTGCTTTCCTAACTGCAGTAGTTAGAAGTCGAGCACTAAGATCTGATAAGTCGACGGAGGATCTTCCATTGGTGTGGGGGTAGTTTGCCCGATTGATTGTCGAAGTGGCGGAGGGATCGATCAGTCGACCGATCTTTCGTTTCCCGAATGTGTTGCTGTGTCGGGGCGAGTAAGAGGCAACCCAAAGTTGAGTCTTTGACTCATCGATCAAGTTTTTGGACGAGGTTGGTTCCGTTGAGTATTACTTCCCTCTGGATGATCCTGATGCCTCGTCTTCGCCATTTAGAACAAGCGAAGGATGTAACTAGATCGCTGGTGTCCGATCGGTTGTCTGCTCAACCGAGGGGGCTGGGAAGTAAGATTATCAAGACCAGTTGTCTACTCAACCGATCCGATATCGTTGCAGAGTGAACTAAGCTTTTCGAACGATCCTACCGACGGTGCCAAACTGTGGGGAATGATCTCCGTGCCGACCCGAAGACTCCGCCCAACCAGTCAATCAAGTTGAGTCGAAAGTCCGATCGAACATTTGTCTAGATTTTGGGTTCGGATATTGAACTTCTGAACAATTAAAAGATTGTTGACACGAGATGTGATCTCAGAGTTCAGTCGAAGCCTATGTCTGTGTGCTATAAGGAGCAACCTGAATTCACTAACACTTGAACTGAATTGACCTCGACAGGCCAAGTGTCACTGGTTTCTCTTCAAAAAGAAGATCGATATATTGGGATGTCTGAGCTCTGGATTTTTCGGAAGTCTAATCCAGAAATCAGATATTCGATCCTTTACGCTTATAGGGTCATCTATTTATAGAGTTTTTTGGAAAGAAAATGAGGTAGAAGGCGGTTTCTACAATTGTCATCTGTGAACTCCCAGGCAGAGCTGGTGGGTCCCACTGTCGTCTCTGTGGACCCCCAGGCAAGATTGGTGGGTCCCGCTGTCATCTTTATGGAGCCCCAGGCAGGGCTGGTGGGTCCCGCTGTCATCTTTGTGGACCCCTAGGCAGGGTTGGTATGTCCCGCTGTCGTCTCTGTGGATGCCCAGGCAGGGCTGGTGGGTCCCGCTGTTGTTTGTGTGGGCCCCCAATCAGGGTTGGTGGGTCCCGTTACAGGGCGTTGGCCAAAATTTGCGCACCCACACTAGGGACCACAAAATATACCAAAAAAAAGAATATTCGAGTAGACGACGTAGCTATGTCAAACTTTGACATGATAAAAGACTGAACACAATTTATTATCTTGAGTCACATAAGCGTTTGGCCAAGAAAAGTTTGATGAATTATGTACAAGATAACTGAAAGGGGAGAACAGTGTGGATAACATGAGAAGGCAGTAATACTTGGTAGTTTTTTGTAAAAAATTTGAATAAAACCACAAGGTATATAAGAGCAAACATCTAAGGGTCTATTATGAAGAGTTATAAGAGAAATGATTAGCTATGAACGATAGTAGATAGTGTGGGGAAAGTACAGCCGTCGTACGGTTTTCCTCCAACAGTCGATTGATTGTTGACTTCGAGTGTGGTGCACTGTAGAGTGCTAAGCTGTCGTCTACTGAGCTATCACGCACACTATTGAGTTGAGAGAAAAATAGAGAAAGAGAGTTAACACATGATGTGGTGGCAAAGTTCATCCGAAGCCTACGTCTCTGTGTGGTAAGACGCAACCTTCGAATCCATTAACTCTGAAAAATTAGATCTATTCTCGACAGGCCGAGGAGTGCTTATACATATAGACTGAGGGTAGAGTGGGCTTGACTTGAGTCTGGTTGCCAGAAAACTCAAGGAACTTTGAAAAACAGAAAGTAGAATTGGAAATAATGAATTCCAGTCGGGTTTATTTATAGGATTTGCTATTTATAGCGCTTTGGGAATATCTGGGGGATTTATCAGGGCTCGGACTATCTTCTCCGTGGGCCCCAAGCAGGGCTGGCGGGTCCCACCGTCGTCTCTGTGGGCCCCAGGTAGGGTTGGCGGGTCTCTATCATCTCCTTGGGCCCCAGGTAGGGTTGGCGGGTCCCACTATCATCTCCGTGGGCCCCAGGCAGGACTGGCGGGTTCTACTATCAGGCGTTAGCCAGATTTTGCACCCATAGATAACGGACACTGGGATAACTAATAAGTAATGGTAAGATAATTAAGAAATATAGATAAAAAGCTAGCAATGGACATATTATATGTGAGTCGCAGGTATTTGAACATTTGAGCAATGAATATTTAGTATTTAACGTGTAAACGCGAACTCATCAAAAGCTGCCAGAGTTCCTTGTGGGTACCGATTTCATTGAATTCGGACTAATGTGCGTCTCTCAGCCGTCAGATATACAAAACATCACCTCGATCGACTATCAGGCCAGTCTCGACCAATAAAGGTGTGATACATTACCTCGATCAGCCATCAAACCATCTCACCGATTGGCCATCAGGCCATCTCAGTGTGATACATCGTCCTGATCGGTCATGAGGACATCTCGAACATCGAAGGTGAGATATGTCACCTCAATTGGGTCCTCATATAATGTAGTCCGTGACTTAAGCATTAGATTGCCCTAAATTGGGCTGCTTGCCCTCGTTTAAACACCTGATGTGTAGTTGCCATCTGATCGCACCCCCAACACCCCCCTCCCAAAAATAAAAAATAAAAAAGGGGGCCTTAGCCTAATGTCCCTACTAAAATATGCAAGATGGCTAAAAAACGGTCAAAATAGATATTTAGTTTGCAGTCACTACTAAAAGTTCCTAAAGGTCTGCAAGATACATCGTCAAATTAGTTGTTAAATCATAGCAAAAGATCAACTTACCCTCCCGGCTTTGAACAAACTGTGCGCGAGAGAATATCGTTGATATTTAGTGTATTATTCACTAAAAACAATATTTATTATCAAATTACCACCGACGGTTTCAAAGGCTGATAAATTTACTCATGTGCCCCTAATGGTTACTTCAATTTATAACTAACTGCCACTATCCACCATTAAAATCGATGGTCGAGAATCAAACATATCTTTCTCCTAAAAAACCTCAATTTTAATCAAATTTCTCTAATCTAAAGCATTATTTGAATTTGGATTTTAAAATCATACAACATAATCTGAAGAATTTTACAGAATCTAATAAAAAATAGGTCAGAATTGATCAAATTGAAGGTACCCCCTTTTTTTATTTTTTTTTTGAATTTATAGTATAAATCATAGTAGTCTTATATATATATATATATATATATATATATATATATATATATATATATATATATATATATATATATATATATACGCGATAAAAAATAATAAATTTTTTATTATAAAATAAAAGATTACTTTTTTTAAAAATCAAATATTGTATAAATTAAAAATCTATAAAACCCTAAGTTTTAATTTATTAAAACCAAATATAAAAATCAATTGTGACTTCTATTAAACACATTCACATTCCATATACACATAAATAAATCAAAACTGATTATTTTATTAAATTCGCTATAAATCAATATTCATATGAACAATAACTTTTAGATTGAATGAAATGTAATTTTTTTTATGAAAGTATATGATATTCTTATATTTAACTTATGAAATATATTATGAATCCATATTCAGATAAATACTAAATTTTATATTGAATGAAGTGTAACCTTTTTAAAAAAACATCTAATATTCTTATATTTAACTTATAAAATCTACTATGAATTAACATTTAGATAAATAGTAACTTTTGGATTACACGAAGTATAACTTTTTTATAAAATTATCTATCATTTTTATCTACTTTGACAAAAATGACCAATCAATACAAAATAAAACAAAAATTTACTATTCAATAAAGAAGTTATTGTTTAAATTAATAATTGTATTATTGTAATACCATTAACCTGTGTTTGTTTTATATCACTTTAAATATCCTTTAAAATATTATTAATTATTTAACGACTAAATTTATGAAAGAAAATATAATAGACATAAAAGTTACTATTTATTTTTAAAAAGTTATTTTTCATCACATCGATATTGTGCGTGTTTATTTGAATACTATATATGATTTTCTTGATGATAAGTACTAATAATTGTGTTGACAAAAAGAGTACAGTGTACAACCACTTTATCAATGTATTTATATTTTTTTAATTAAAATTGAATAATTATATCATAATGTACTATTTTTAATTATATATAATATATATATTTGACTATCAGTAATAAGTATATACTATACATGAGAAGTTATTATTTATTTTATAAAAAATATTAAATGTCTCATAAGATCTGATATTAATAAGTTATCATTATTTATGCATAATTTTGGTTCTTAATAATTTCTTACGATATATATTAATTAGTAAATATTATATACAATACTCCCATAATTAAATCTATAAAAAATAATAAATATTACTATTCAAATTTAGAAAGTCACTATTTGGTTTTATAACATAATTTTATAAAATAAATAATTTTTTTTTAATTTTTAATTTTTAATATACTTTAATGATGATGTTTGATCAATAATTTTTATATATATATATATATATATATAAAAGATATAACTATTTAATTGACCATTTAAATTAAAAATTTACTATCCAAATATGAAAGTTATTGTTCGATATAATGTGTTATTATTCTATGTAATGAACATGCATATGTTTGATATATCAAAAGTTAATATCTAATATAATGAACACACATTAAACTTTATGAGGACTAACATAATTTTTTATAAATATAATCAATTGAGATTCATATTAAATGATCATAATTGCTTATAATGTTCTTCATTTTAGATAACATACTTGATATGAATTTATTTTTAATATAACTATTTTTAATATATCATTAGATAAAAAAAAAAATTTAAAATCACTTTTAATTCATTATTCATTAAGTAATTTTAAAAAGTTATTATTCAAATAATAAAAGTTACTGTTTGATTTTTTCAATTAAAGATTGCTACAAATGGAAAATATGATTTCAACATCATGACAAACACAAACACATATAAAATATAATCATTGTGGGACTGTAAAATATTTTTCATCTAAGGGTATTATAGCATCTCCAAACCTATCCGAAGGCTGAAAGATCCAAATAAGACCTCATAGAATGAGAGAAGGTAGGAGGATGGATGATTATTCTCCAACCATCTCCCAAAAGGGAGCCCCAAAATGAAAATAAAATGATAGAAAAAAGTTACAAATAATCTACTAGGGACTAATATGCAAATAAATAAGGATAAAATAGTAAACAAATAGATAGGGACCACTTGTTGGGAGCCCCCAGATCCATCCCAACTACTTGTAAAGGTTGGGAGCTTCCAGTGCCACATCAGCTTTTGAAAATGTATTGGAGTGGCTAGGATCTCTCAACAAGTGATACCCATTTATTGGGAGTGGATAAATGGGTCAAATGATTTCTAATAAATGACTATTAAAACAACTATATATATATATATATATATATATATATATATATATATATATATATATATATATATATATATATATATATATATATATATATATATATATATATATATATAGAGAGAGAGAGAGAGAGAGAGAGAGAGAGAGAGGATACGGGGTATAGACTGACGGCCTTTTTTGTCGAAATAGGCAGCCACCCATTTGACACCCTTAGAAGTCTTAGAATGTGCTGATTTTTTGTGAGCATATACACCTTACCTTAGATAGCACACCTACAAAAAATCAGCACATTCTAAAACTTTTAGGGGCATCAAATGTTACATTTCAGATTAACGGTTACAACGGACGCTCGATAAAACTTTTAACATTTGAAGCCCCTAGGAGTCTTAGAATGTGCTGATTTTTTGTGGGTGTTCTGTCTACGATAAGGTGCTTATGCTCACTAAAAATCAGCATATTCTAAAACTCCTAAAGGCTTCAAACAGGTGGCTGCCCATTTCGTCAAAATGGGTTGGCAGCTCATTTCTCGTTTCCTTTATATATATATATATATATATATATATATATATATATATATATATATATATATATATATATATATATATATATATATATATATATATATACATATATATATATATATATATATATATATATATATACATATATATATATAGGGGGCTGTTAGGATGCGGCGTGCGGTGCGTGCGGTGTCGTACCACAGCCATCTGATGCACCGCTGTGTGCATCGCATACATGCAGCAGGTGCATCAGACGGCTGCGGTGCGACACCGCACACACCGCACGCCGTATTTTATCATTCTTCTATATATATATATATATATATATATATATATATATATATATATATATATATATATATATATATATATATATATATATATATATATATATATATATAGTTATCCACCATAGTTTCAAAAAAAAAAAAAGACATGTGCATGTATAATTTGTTGCTTTCAAATCATAACAGAATTATGTTATTTCCTATGAGCTATCTCTGATATATATAGTTTAGGAGTACTTTGTCATTAATATTTATATTAATATCACATGTTGTAGGGGACCACACCTAATGAGACGGAATGTAACGAAAAACTAGGTCAAAGTATCCCACGTGTTTGTTACTTTAAGCCAGGGACTGTACAATAAAGACATATATTTCTTGTTCTTTACACAATTCGTACTTTTGGCCAGGGACCACATCCAAATAACCAAAAAACAAAACGCCTAGGGTTTGGGACTATTATACACAACCAAAAAGGAAAGAGGTGAACTGAGGGTCAAACTGGAGTTGACCCTTTGACAAAAGCTCTCCAAATGTTTTGGGTTCATTAAAATAGAGGTTCACATTAAAACAAAACAAATTATAATTATTGTTATCATAGTTATGATTGTTTACTTGCTTATCTCTTTGTAATGCAAATACAAATATTAGCAAGTAGACATCTTACCATGCTTATATTGACTTAGATCTAATCACTTTTCTATGCTTACATAGATTTAGGTTGACAACTTTATTATACTCATATAGAGAGGGATGCTTAGGTGCGATCTGCGGTCCATGGTCCATGGTCCACAGTCGTCTGATGCACCACTCCGTGCATCCGATGCACGCAGTGGGTGCATCAGATGGCCGCTGTGATGACCAAGATCCAATAGCCAATAGCCAACTCCAGAGGCTAGAATAGCAAGATGGATGAGATGAGGTGAGGTGTACAAGACCATGAGTTAGCCCCACATCACCTGGAGAGAAGTAGATCATGAGCTACTTATATAATTTCCCCTCCCAAATATAGAAGACGTATTTTAAAACCGTACGCTGCTACGGAATTTGTAAGAACTCCGTAGTTAAGCGTGCTCGAACGATAGTAGTACTAGGATGGGTGACCACCCTAGGAAGTTCTCGTGCGGGCACGGGCAAAGCAGACAATATCTTGTGTGTTTGGGGTGGATGTTACAAAATGGTATCAGAGCCGGTTCTCCTCGCAATGGGGGGGCCTAACCCTATACGTGGACGTGTAGCCCTAAGGGGGGTGGCTTGTGATGACCAAGATCCAATAGCCAAGAGCCAAGACTCCAGAGGCTGGAATGCCAAGATGGATGAGGTAAGGTGAAGTGTATAAGGCCATGAGTTAGCCCCATATTGCCTGGAGAGAAGGAGATCATGAGCTACTTATATAATTTCCCCTCCCAAACATAGAAGAAGTGTTTTAAAATCATGCGCCGCTATGGAATTCGTAAGAACTCCATAGTTAAGCGTGCTCGGGTGAGAGTACTAGGATGGATGACCACCCTAGGAAGTTCTCATGCGGGTACAGACAAAGTAGACAATATCTTGTGTGTTTGGGGCAGCTATTACAAAATGATATCAAAGCCGGTTCTCCTTGTAATGAGGGGGTCTAACCCTATACGTGGACATGTAGCCCTAAGAGGGGTGGATTGTGATGACCAAGATTCAATAACTAAGAGCCAAGACTCCAAAGGCTGGAATGCCAAGATGAGGTGAGGTAAGGTGAGGTGAGGTGTACAAGGCCACGAGTTAGCCCACATCTCCTGGAGAGAAGGAGATCATAAGTTACTTATATAATTTCCTCTCCCAAACATAGTGTTGGAAATGTAACCGTTCTATACTAGCAAACTTAAGAGCTTAATCAAATCCTTTATATTAAATAATTGATTATTTAGCAAATATTATTTTTCACATAAGCAAAGGCAAGTCACAATATTCTTTTAGAAATTGTTTGCCAAGGCAGAGCGGGTTCTATGAAACCGTCATTCACCTTGCCGAACTTTTCTAAAAAGAAGAAGAATTCTTTCTCTAATTATTTAGATTTCTATATTAGATGCAAGTTGTTTTAACTGTGGTCGAAGCACGCTAGGCACTATCCCAAGAAACTTATTGCCTCCTCGTGCAGGTCTCGTGGCAATGGTTCTCGGAGATACGACGACCCCGGTCAGGCGACCTTCTTATCGGTATGACTCCGAGATGACTTTGTGAACCTTGTACAATTTGCAGGAACCAAACGACTCGAAAGTAGGAGAAGTTCTCTCAAAGCAAAGGGGCAGTACCGTAGCACTTTGATCTGAGAGAGGAGAGACAAAGAGAGAGGCAAGGAGCAATTCAGCTTTTTGAAGTGTACTAATCCTATGGCTGCAACTGGCCTTATATAGGCCTCGGGTTGTTAATGGGAGGCTAAAATAGGGGAGGCAATCGTGGGCTGCGATTAAGCCCATTAACCCTGCACACGTTACAGCTCGTAATGGCTGGCATGTAGTGACGCTTCTCGCGTAATAGCTAGCATACAGCAACGGCTAGTAGCCCAAAAGAAAATTAGTAAATATGAAGGATTTAAAAGCAAAAATAAAAATAAGGCAGGTGCGGACCAACCTATTTTGAAGGTGCTATCGTGTCCGGGTCCGCAGGTGCACACACACGCGCCGCCCAGCTCAAGCCCAGGCCCAGCCCAGCTCGGCTCGGCACGGCACGCACGTGCGCACGTGTGTGAGCTTGTGGAGCCCCTCCTCTAGTGTGATGACTAGTGGGGGAAAGTGGGCAATCCTTTTTAAGTTGGTAGGAGATTTTTCCCCTTACCGATATGGGACTAAACCCCTATTGGTTTGTGTGGTTTTCAAACACACATCTAACAATCCCCCACATGTGTTTAAAACCACCAAATTTTAAATAATCAATAAAAATTTCAAAATGTAGAGTAAAAGGACTTTACAGGATTCCTTATACTACACAGTAAGTGTAGGTATCTCCCGGTTTGAACATCCACTTAGTACAGTTGTATATATCTGTGAGGACTTGGTGGACTACGCCTTAAACCAGCCTCATTTATTGGGTTTCTACAAGTAGTACATGTAGTACAGTTTTCGATGGTTCTAAGCGGGTTGTGCTATTAATGGCCTTGCACATATATCTTTTCTTATATGTTTCTAGGGAGAAGCCCTGGTCCTAGAGTTGCGGCCTTACAATGACATACATATAGGTAAGTCCTAATAGGGGTGTGAGCAAGGTGACACCCCGCCTCATGGGTCTTGGACTTATTAAGAGTTTTAAACTCATCATACCCCTTGCTTTTAATAAGCACTGACGTCATAGGAACGGGAACATTATTCAGTGCTCCTCATTTTCAATCACTACTATAGTTTATTTCTACCCATTGAACCTCCGTGAGGTTAGGTTCCCACTGCGGTTATTTTTCTTATGGGCTTAATCCCATCCCCCTCGACGATTCTAAGATCACTGTCCTAGAGAGGCCCTTAGTTAGATGATCCGCCAAATTATTTTTGGATCTAACAAAGTCTAGGGCTATTATTTTATTTTTTATTTTATATTTGAGAGATTTATGTCTCACTTTCAAATGCTGATTGATTTTTACATCAGTATTTTCTTGATTACATTTATCAATAGCTGATTGACAATCACAATGAATAGATATAGCCAGTAAAGGCTTTTCTATCAATATGATCTCATATAGGAGATCTCGAAGCTATTCTGTTTTTGTGCTAGTGATATCTAGCGCTATCATTTCTGATTCCATAGTACTCCTAGATATAACGATCTGTTTGGTGGATTTCCAAGATATGACTCCACCTTCTAGTAGGAATAGAAACCCGATTGTGGACTTAATATCTACCGAGTCACTAATCCAGTTGGCATCAGAGAATCCTTCTAATACAGTTGGATATCCACTATAGTGGAGACCATATGATATGGTTCCCTTAAGAAATCTAAAAACTCTTTCTAAGGCATTTCAATGGGACTCATTCGGGTTAGACGTATAACGACTAAGTCTATTTACCACGTAAGCGATATCGGGTCGAGTATAGTTTGCTAGAAAACCTAGCGATCCTATGATTTGAGCATACTCGCTCTGTAGTTTAGGAAGTCCAGTGTTCTTTGTCAGATAGGTATTTGGATCACATGGTGTAGATACTGGTTGGCAATCGGGGTCATAGAACTTCCTAAGGATTTTCTTGACTTAGTGGGATTGGGATAGCACTAAACCATTGTACTTCCTAATAATCTTAGTGTTCAAAATAACATCGACTTGTCCTAGATCTTTCATGTCGAAATTTTGGGACAAAAAGTATTTGATATCATTTATGATTTGTATATTTGAACCGAATATTAGGATATCGTCAACATACAAACAGAAGATGACAACATTGTTACCATCTACTTTATGGTATACACATTCATCTGTTGTATTGATATCAAATCCATAGGATAAGATAACTTCATCGAATTTCATATGCCATTGTTTTAGGGCTTATTTAAGTCCATAGAGGGATCAAATTAACTTACATATCTTTCCCTCTTACCATGGTACAGTAAGTCCCATGGGTTGGTCCATGTATATTTCCTCATTAAGGTCACCATTTAAGAAAGTAGTCTTAACATCCATTTGATGTATGACTAGCTTATATATTGAAGTTAAGGCGATGAGGATCCTAATCGTGGTTATCCCAGCAACAGGTAAGTAGACATCAAAGTAGTTTACCCTAGGTTTTTGGGTAAAGCCCTTGGCTACAAGTCGTGCCTTGAATTTATCTATGGTGCCGTCGCGTCTAAGTTTCTTCTTAAACACCCATTTATATCCTACGGTTTTGCAAACAGGAGGTAAATTGGTGTGTTCCCAGGTATGGTTTTGAAATATGGATTGGTTCTCGTTATCTATGACATTCTTCCAAAAGAGTGAGTCTACGGACTTCATTGTATTTGTATAGACGGAGGGTGAGTCCTCCACAAAAAGAGCATAGAAGTCATCAAAGACTTTCTCTATACGGGCATGTTTACTTCTCCTAGGTTCGGTTTGGATTACCGGCTCAGTCTGGTCTTCAGGTTCTAATTGGACTTCGGGTTCGATCTGGGTTACCTGATTAGAACTGAAGGCCTGGTTATTGGTATTGATCCTAGTCATATAAGGGAAGATGTTTTGGAAGTATAAAGCATCTCTAGCTTCGATTATGGTGTTATTGGCAATTTTGTTTATTTCAGAGTTAAACACTAGAAATCGATTGGCGTTACTATCTGAAGCTTAGTCGAGAAAGATGGCATCTACAGTCTTAGGTCCTATCTTCTTTCTTTTGTTATCGGAGATCTTTACCTTAGCTAAGCACCCCCACACTTTTAGATATTCTAAGTTAGGTTTTCTATATTTCCATACTTCGTATGGGGTCAAGTCGTTGTGTTTGAAAGGCACCATTGGATTAGGGAGTGTAAAGAGCTGTGACTTTATTGAGTATTCCATAGTCTTCACAGTACTCACTTAGCTTATTTGAGGTGTACTCCCCTCCTTGGTTTGATCTAAGGATCTTAATATTTTTATCGAATTAGTTCTCAACCTGAGCTCTGTAAATTTTAAGTTTATTGAGTACTTTATCCTTAGTCTTAAGGTATAGGTGGCAATATTTTGAAGCGTCATCTATGAACGTTATAAAATATTGATTGCCACCTCTCGAGGTTCTCCCAGAATCACAGACATCGCTTTGAATTAGGTCAAGCATCTTGGAGTCTCGATCGATGGTTTTAAAGGATTTCTTAGGTTGTTTGGCTTCTACGCATACCTCGTACTAGTCGAGATTCTTAGTATTGGATTTAGAAATGATGTTTACGATCATGAGTTTCTTGATGGAATTATAGTTCACATGACCTAGTCTTTGATGCCAAGTGACCGAAGACTCAACATTTAGAATTGTAGACGAAGGGTTAAATACATTCAATTTAAAAAGACCATCACAAAAAAATCATTTTCCAATAAAATTTATTCCTTTAGTGATTACAACCTTATTGGACTCAAATACAAGCTTATAGCCCTGTTGGACTAATAAAGACCTACTAAATAGATTCCTCCTAATCTCCGGAACAAGGTGGACTCCGTATAGGGTTAGGGTCTTCTCCGATGGTAGCTTCAGATTGATCCATCCTATCCCTAGCACACGAGCCTCAGCATTATTCCCCATGCTTATAGCTCCTCCACCTAAGACCTTATAGGTGGAAAACATAGATTGATCAGTGCAAACATGAATGTTAGTTCCTGTGTCAATCCACGAATTAAATGCTTGAAAGGTCATATTAACTTCAGGGGTGAAGAGAACAGACCTGAAAGCGGTCCCAGAAGAGCCAGCTCCAGAGGTCACCATGTTGACTTGGGAGACGATTGGCATTGGACCATTCCTTCTTGGATTTGGAAGTGGTGTTATCTTCTTGTAGAAGCATTAGTTGGCTTTGTGATTGATTCGATCGCAGACATAGCAGCAACGCACTCCTTCCTTTTTTTGGTCCTTGGGATCGTTTGGGTTATGGTTGCTATGGTAGAGCTTTTTGGTATATGGCTTAGGCTTAGGGTGGAAAGGTTTCTTCTGGAACTTATGTCTAGGTTTTTGGAATGGCTTGTATGGTTGACCCTCTATGTTGTTGACCTTGGGTTTGGATTCAAAAGATCTCTTTCCCCTGAGCCTATGTTGCTCCTCAATTCTAATAGAGTTTAGAACTTGAGTTAGGGTTAGGTCACCTTGGGTATGACTTAAGTGCTTGAAAAACTCAAACCAAGAAGCAGACAGTTTGTCTATAAGGCAAGCTATTTGAAAGGTTTCATCAAGAGTGGAACCATTCGTCTTCAGGTGTTGGACTAGGTTCTCAAACTCATAAATCTGATCATTCATGGGTTTGGAGTCAATCATTTTGAAGTTGTTAAAGTCTGACGCTTTAAAGTGTTTTACTCCAGTATCATCTAGGCCATACTTACGCTCTAGGATATCCCATGGTCCTTAGGGTTTTAAATAGTATAGTAGATATCATATAGTCTATCAGATAAGGCCCCTAGGATCCTATGAAGGTCATGGTAGTTGATTTCTTCTGGGGTCCAAGTGGGAATGTCAGAAGTTGTTTCGGGTTCAGGTTGGGAAGTGGAGGCTCGGGTACGACGAGTTTGACTCGACCCACTAGATACTCCTGGTGCAGTTTCACCTATGGCTGACAATAACCCAAGTATGGTTAGCCAGAAACGTATCTGGTTTTGCCACCTCTTGAAGTTAGACCCGTCTAACTTCTCGGGTTTGGCACTAAAGGTTTCATGGTTTGGTGAGGCCATTTCGGACAAAAGAAAGAAGTTGAAATCTGTGGATTGAAAAATAGGTTTTGTCAATTTTAAAGCACACTTAGATAGATTTGACTTTTAGAATTCCAAATAAAACTTTCAAATCCTAATGGCCAGATGGACTCCAGGTAGGAGATGGAGTAGTAGGCTGGCTCAAATACCAAGCTACCTTAGACAATTTAATGCTGGTTTGTCAAGCCTTTCTAGACATCGTAGGCAGTGGAATATTCTAGTGACGACTCTTAATCTTTTTTAAAATATATGTTTCTAATTAACTTTGTAGAAAATAATTTTGAAACTAATAGATAGCACATAATTTGTGACGTCTAATTGATGATTAAGTACACTAACAATGGTAACAATTAATTAGTGAGCACATTATGAAGAAATAAATATTAATCCTTTTTACTAATATGGATATTTATGAACGATTAATAATAACAATAAGTTTCTTGGATTGTTGGAAATGTAACCGTTCTATACTAGCAAACTTAGGAGCTTAATCAAATCCTTTATATTAAATAAGTAATTATTTAGCAAATAATATTTTTCACGCAAGCAAAGGCAAGTCACAATATTCTTTTAGAAATTATTTGTCAAGGCAAAGCGGGTTCTATGGAACCGTCATTCACCTTGCCGAACTTTTCTAAAAAGAAGAAGAATTATATCTCTAATTATTTAGATTTCTATATTAGATGCAAGTTGTTTTAATGGATATAATAAGAGCAAGGAAATAGAGTTAAAAACTCTTGCTTGTGGTCGAAGCACGCTAGGCGTTGTCCCAAGAAACTTATTGCCCCCCTCGTGCAGGTCTCGTGGCAATGGTTCTCGGATATACGACGACCCCGGTCAGGCGACCTCCTTCTCATAGGCACGACTCCGAGAAGGCTTTGCGAATCTCGTACAACTTGCAGGAACCCAGCGACTCGAAAGTAGGAGAAGAAGTTCTCTTGAAGCAAAGGGGCAGCACCGCAGCACATTGATCCGAGAGAGGAGAGACAGAGAGAGAGGCTGGGAGCAATTCACCTTTTCAAAGTGTACTGATCCCATGGCTGCACCAGGCCTTATATAGGCCTCGGGTTGTTAATGGGAGGCTGAAATAGAGGAGGCAATCGTGGGCTACGATTAAGCCCATTAACCCCGCGCACGTTACAGCTTGTAACGACTAGCATGCAGCAACGCTTCTCGCGTAATAGCTAGCATGCAGTAACGGCTAGTAGTCCAAAAGGAAATTAATAAATATGAAGGGTTTAAAAGCAAAAATAAAAATAAGACAAGTGCGGACCAGCCCATTTCGAAAGTGCTATCGTGTTTGGGTTCGCGGGTGCACACACACGCGCCACCCAGCCCAAACCCGGCTCGGCTCAGTACAGTACGCACGCATATGCGTGTGTGAGCTTGTAGAGCCCCTCCTCCAGTGTAATGACTAGTAGGGGAAAGTGGGCAATCCCTTTTAAGTTGGTAGGGGATTTTTCTCCTTACCGATATGGGACTAAACCCCTATTGGTTTGTGTGGTTTTCAAACACATCCAATAATCCCCCACATGTGTTTAAAACCACCAAATATTAAATAATCAATAAAAATTTCAAAATATAGAGTAAAAGGACTTTGCTGGATTCCTTATATTACGCAATAGGTGTAGGTACCTTCTGGTTTGAGCCTCCACTTAGTATAGTTGTATATATCCGTGAGGACTTGGTGGACTATGCCTTGAACCAGCCTTATTTATCTGGTTTCTACAAGTAGTACACGTAGTACAGTTTTCGATGGTTCTAAGCGGGTTGTGCTACTAATGGCCTTACACATATATATTTTCTTGTATGTTTGTAGGGAGCAGCCCTGGTCCCAGAGTTGCGACCTTACAACGACATACAAATAGGTAAGTCCTAATAGGGGTATGAGCAAGGCGACACCCCGCCTCATGGGTTTTTGACTTATTAAGAGTTTTAAACTCATCATACCCCTTGCTTTTAATAAGTACTGACGTCATAAGAACAAGAACATTATTCAGTGCTCCTCATTTTCAATCACTACTACAGTTTATGTCTACCCATTGAATCTCTGTGAGGTTGGGTTCCCACTACGGTGATTTTTCTTATGGGCTTAATCCCATCCCTCTCGACAATTCTAAGACCACTGTCCTAAAGAGGCCCTTAGTTAGATGATCCGTCAAATTCTTTTCGGATCTGACAAAGTCTAGGGCTATTATTTTATTCTTTATCTTATATCTTAGAGATCTATGTCTCACTTTCAAATATCGATTGATTTTTACATCAGTATTTTCTTGATTAAATTTATCAATAGTTGATCGACAATCACAATGAATAGATATAGCCGGTAAAGGCTTTTCTATCAATGGGATCTCATATAGGAGATCTCGAAGCCATTCTGCTTCTGTGCTAGTGTTATCTAGTGCTATCATTTTCGATTCCATAGTACTCCTAGCTATAACGGTCTGTTTGGTGAATTTCCAAGATATGACTCTACCTCCTAGTAGAAATACAAACCCAATTGTGGACTTAATCTCTCACTAATCCAGTTGGCATCAGAGTAACCCTCTAATACAGCTGAATATCCACTATAGTAGAGATCATATGATATGATTCCCTTATGATATCTAAAAACTCTTTCTAACACGTTCCAATAGGACTCATTTGGGTTAGACGTATAACGACTAAGTCTATTTATCGCGTAAGTGATATCGAGTCGAGTATAGTTTGCTAGAAAACCTAGCGATCCTATGATTTGAGCATACTCGCTCTGTAGTTTAGGAAGTCCAGTGTTCTTTGTCAGATCGGTATTTGGAACATATGGTGTAGATACCGATTGGCAATCGGGGTCGTAATATTTCCTAAAGATTTTCTCGACATAGTGGGATTGGGATAGCACTAAACCATTGTCCTTCCTAATGATCTTAGTGTTCAAAACAACATCAACTTGTCCTAGATTTTTCATATCGAAGTTTTAGGACAAAAAGTATTTGATATCATTTATGATTTGTATGTTTGAACCGAATATTAGGATATCATCAACATACAAACATAAGATGACAACATTGTTACCATCTACTTTATGGTATATACATTCATCCGTTGTATTGATATCAAATTTATAGGATAATATAACTTCATCTAATTTCATGTGTCATTATTTTGGGGCTTGTTTAAGTCCATAGAGGGATTGAATTAACTTACATACATTTTCCTCTTGTCCAGGTGCAGTAAGTTACTCGGGTTGGTCCATGTATATTTCCTTATTAAGGTCGCTATTTAAGAAAGCAGACTTAACATCCATTTGATGTATGACTAGCTTATAGATTGAAGCTAAGGCGATGAGGATCCTAATCATGATTATCCTAGCGACAGGCGAGTAGACATCAAAGTAGTCTACCCCAGGTTTTTGGGTAAAGCCCTTGGCTACAAGTCGTGCCATAAATTTATCTATGGTGCCGTCAGGTCTATGTTTCTTCTTAAACACCCATTTACATCCTATGGTTTTGCAACCAAGAGGTAAATTGGTGAGTTCTCAGGTATGGTTTTGAATTATGGATTGAATCTTATTATCAATGACTTCCTTCCAAAAGGGTAAGTCTATGGATTTTATTGCATCTGTATAGGTGGAGGGTGAGTCGTCCACCAAAAGAGCATAGAAGTCATCAAAGACTTTCTCTATACGGGCATATTTACTTCTCCTAAGTTCGGTTTGGATTACCGATTCAGTCTGGTCTTCAGGTTATAATTGGACTTCGGGTTTGATTTGGGTTACCTAATTAGAACTGGAGGCCTGGTTATTGGTATTGATCTTAGTCATATAAGGAAAGATGTTTTCGAAGTATGAAGCATCTCTAGCTTTGATTATGGTGTTATTGGCTATTTCGTTTATTTTAAAGTTAAACACTAGATATCGATTGACGTTACTATCTGAAGCGTAGCCGATAAAGATGGCATCTACAGTTTTAGGTCCTATCTTCTTCTTTTTGTTATCGGGGATCTTTACCTTAGATATACACCCCTACACTTTTAGATATTCTAAGTTAGGTTTTTTGTGTTTTCATACTTCGTATGGGGTCAAGTCATTGTGTTTTTAAAAGAAATACGGTTAAGGATAAAATAGGCTGTCATTAGGGCTTCCCCCCACAAGTTATCTGGCGCTCCAAAGCTTATTAACATGGAATTGATCATGTTCATTAGAGTCCTATTTTTTCTCTCTACTACACCATTGGATTAGGCAGTGTAAAGAATTATGACTTTATGGAGTATTCCATAGTCTTCACACTACTCACTTAGCTCATTTAAGGTGTACTCCCCTCCTCGGTCTGATCTAAGGATCATAATATTTTCATCTAATTAGTTCTCAACTTGAGCTCTGTAAATTTTAAATTTACTGAGTACTTCATCCTTAGTCTTAATAAGGTATAGGTGCCCATATTTTGAAGCGTCATCTATGAATGTTCCAAAATATCGATTGCCACCTCTTGAGGTTCTCCTAGAATCACAGACATCGTTGTGAATTAGTTCAAGTATCTTGGAGTCTTGATCGATGGTTTTAAAGGGTTTCTTAGGTTATTTGGCTTCTACGCATATCTCGCACTTATCGAGATTCTTAGTATCAGATTTAGAAATGATGTTTAGGATTATGAGTTTCTTGATAGAATTATAGTTCACATGACCTAGTTTTTGGTGCCAAGTGATCGAAGACTCAACATTCAGAATTATAGACGAAGGGTTAAAGACATTCAATTTAAAAAGACCATCACAAAGAAATCCTTTTCCAATAAAATTAATTTCCTCGGTGATTACTACCTTATTGGACTCAAATATAAGCTTATAGCCCTGTTAGACTAATAAAGACCCACTAATTAGATTCCTCCTAATCTCCGAAACATGGTGGATTTTGTATAGGGTTAGGGTCTTCTCTGATATCAGCTTCAAGTCGATCCGTCTTATCCCTAGCATACGAGCCTCAGTATTATTCCCTATACTTATAGCTCCTCCACCTGAGTCTTGATAGGTGAAAAACAAAGATTGATCAGAGCAAACATGAATGTTAACTCCTGTATCAATCCACCAATCAAATGCTTGAAAGGTTATGTTAACTTCAGGGGTGAAGAGAACAGACCTGAAAGCAATCCCAGAAGAGCCAGCTCTAGAGGTCACTATTTTGACTTGGGAGCCGGGTAGCGTTGGACCATTCCTTCTTGGATTTGGAGGTGGTGCTATCTGCTTGTAGAAGCATTGATTTACTATGTGATTGGTTTGACCGCAGACGTAGCAGCAATGCACTCCTTCCTTCTTTTGGTCTTTGGGATGGTTTGGGTTATGATTGCTATGGTAGGGCTTCTTGGTATATGGCTTAGACTTAGGGTGGAAGGGTTTCTTCTGAAACTTATGTCTAGGTTTTTGGAATGGCTTGTATGGTTGATCCTCTATGTTGTTGACCTTGGGTTTAGATTTAGAAGATCCCTTTTCACTGAGTCTATGTTACTCCTCAATTTTAATAGAGTTTAAAACTTGAGTTAGGGTTAGGTCACCTTGAGTATGACTTAAGTGCTTGGAAAACTCAAACTAAGAAGCAGACAGTTTGACTATAAGGCAAGCTATTTGAAATGTTTCATCAAGAGTGGAATCATTCGTCTTCAGGTGTTGGACTAGGTTCTCAAACTCATGAATCTGATCATTCATGGGTTTGGAGTCAACCATTTTGAAGTTGTTAAAGTCCGACGCTTTTTGAAGCATTTTACTCTAGTATCATCTAGGCCACACTTACGCTCTAGGATATCCCATAGGTCCTTAGGGTTTTGAATGATATAGTAGATATTATATAGTCTATCAGATAAGGCCCCTAGAATCCTATGAAGGCAATGGTAGTTGATTTCTTCTGGAGTCCTACTGGGAATGCCAGGGTTCAGGCTGGGAAGTGGAGGCTCGAGTACGACGAGTTTGACTAGACCCACTAGATACTCCTGGTGCAGTTTCACCTATGGCTGATAATAACCTAAGTGTGGTTAGCTAGAAACGTATCTGGTTTTGCCACCTCTTGAAGTTAGACCCGTCAAACTTCTCGGATTTGGCATTAAAGGTTTTATGGTTTGGTGAGGCCATTTCGGACAAAAGAAAGAAGTTAAAATCTATGGATTGAAAAATAGGTTTTGTCAATTTTAAAGCACACTTGGATAGATTTTACTTTTAGAAGTCCAAATGAAACTTTGAAATCCTAACAGCCAGATGGGCTCCAGGTAGGAGGTGGAGCACTAGGCTCGCTCAAATACCAAGCTACCTTGGGCAATTTAATGCCGGTTTGTCAAGCCTTTCGGTAGTGGAATATTTCAATGACGACTCTTAGTTTTTTCTAAAATGTATGCTTCTAATTAACTTTGTAGAAAAACTTTTTGCAACTAATAGATAGCACGTAATTTGTAACATCTAATTGATGATTAAGTAAACTAACAATGCTAACAATTAATTAGTGATCACACTATGAATTAATTAGTGATCACACTATGAAGAAATGAAGATTAATCCCTTTTACTAATATAGATATTTATGAACGATTAAATAATAATAATAAGTTTCTTGGATTGTTGGAAATGTAACCGTTCTATACTAGCAAACTTAGGAGCTTAATCAAATCCTTTATATTAAATAATGATTATTTCGCAAATATTATTTTTCACGCAAGCAAAGGCAAGTCACTATATTCTTTTAGAAATTGTTTGCCAAGGTAGAGCGGGTTCTATGGAACCGTTATTCATCTTGCCGAAATTTTCTAAAAAGAAGAAGAATTATATATTTAATTATTTAGATTTCTATATTAGATGCAAGTTGCTTTAATGGATATAATAAGAGCAAGGAAATAGAGTTAGAAACTCTGGCCTGTGGTCGAAGCACGCTAGGCGCTGTCCCAAGAAACTTATTGCCCCCCTCGTGCCGGTCTTGTAGCAATGGTTCTCGGAGATACGACGACCCCGGTCAGACGACCTCCTTCTCATCGGCACGACTCCGAGAAGGCTTTGAGAACCTCGAACAACTTGTAGGAACCCAACGACTCGAAAGTAGGAGAAAAGTTCTCTCGAAGCAAAGGGGTAGCACCATAGCACTTTGATCTGAGAGAAAAGAAACAGAGAGAGAGAGGTACGGAGCAATTCAGCTTTTCGAAGTTTACTGATCTCATGGCTGCACTGGGCCTTATATAGGCCTCGGGTTGTTAATGGGAGGCAATTATGAGCTGCGATTACAGTTCGTAACGGCTAGCATGCAGCGACGCTTCTCGCATAATAGCTAGCATGCAGCAAGGGCTAGTAGCCCAAAAGGAAATTAGTAAATGTAAAGGGTTTAAAAGCAAAATTAAAAATAAGGCAGGTGCGGACCAGCCCATTTCGGAGGTGCTATTGTGTCCGGGTCCGCGGGCGCACACACACGTGCCGCCCAGCGCAAGCCCAGGCCAGACCCGGTTCGACCCGGCGCGGCTCGGCACGGCACGCATGCACGCGCGTGTGTGAGCTTGTGGAGCCCCTCCTCTAGTGTGATGACTAGTGGGGGAAAGTGGGTAATCCTTTTTAAGTTGGTAGGGGATTTTTTTCTTTACCGATATGGGACTAAACCTCTATTGGTTTGTGTGGTTTTCAAACACACATCCAACACATAAAAGATGCGTTTTAAAACTGTGCGCCGCTACGGAATTCGTAAGAACTCCGTAGTTAAGCATGCTTGGGCAAGAGTAGTACTAGGATGGGTGACCACCCTGGGAAGTTCTCGTGCGGGCACGGGCAATGCAGACAATATATTATGTGTTTGGGACGAATGTTACAGCTGCAGACCGCGGACCGCACGGACCGCAGATGGTACGTAAGCATTCCTCCTCATATAGATTTAGGTTGTCAACTTTGTTATGCAAACATTAGAACTTTAACCCTGTAAATAGAGAACCTTGGCATGCACCAATGAGGATTCAATGTGAAAATCTAGAACTTGACACAAAACCTTAGAACTTAAGTCTTGAGTATGCGAAGTGTAAACTTTGCCATCTTCTTCCTCAAATAACACCATTATTAGTAATCAATGCCATTCCCATAGCAATATAATTATATATAATACTATCAACTCAAGATGCTATTGTTTATCGCATTCGTAGATACATAACAACAAACATGAATCCCACTAAAAACCATTTCTGCTAAGCAAGAAAAAAATTATGGTAAAAATTTCAAGAGATGGTAAAATCAAATGAGATTTTAGCATACTACACTTGACCTCATCTCAGCCATTGGTGAAGGTTTAATCGGAACCAATGATGGGTCTACCCCATCCATGCAACCACCCAATTACCTCATGCACCATCCTCCACCCAATTACCTCATGCACCATCCTCCACATGGTATCTCGGATGTGGCCTTGAGTGTGTCATTAATGGATCTTTATAATAATAAAGTAATTTTATTATTTAATTAATTAGAAGAGCAACTATCGTATGTATTGGACACACTAAAAGGACGTTAGGTAACAAAAATGGTCATTGAGGTGCATGATAGTTTTTTCATGCTCGGGAGATCCGGTGAACCGATTCTATGTAAAGATATATTAGTTCATTGCTCCAGTAAAGTTGGTTGCTTCATCGATGAAAAGTTATTGGCAAGCTTCTGAGGTGAGTGGCGAAGTCTCCGCCACGATGAGGTATCGAATCCCCATTCAACTTGCCCGACACAGTTTGACCCCATTGAATAAGAACTAGGATGGTGCGGTAGTAATGGTTCAGACATTGGTGCATACAACCATCATTTTAGTTTTGGTAATTGGTCCTCCACTCTGAGGAGCCATGGCAACTAACCTAACTAGCTGAGTGGCACTTTGATTTACCAACGTGTGAGAATCTAATCAAGGTAAAATATACACGGTGCATTGGGTTACCGAGTTATCGTTGTAGTGGCATGCAACTTCTATAGTGTATCCACATCCGTGAAGCATGGGTGCATTTTGATGAGTACTCAGCCTGGTCATGTATTGAACGCAGGCCTGGTCGTCAGTGGCTGGACTATTGATGTTTCGGATGCTAGGCATACACTAGACATGCATGACAAGTAGTTGACAAGTCACGAAGCCTTGTCAAGAAAACAATAGGATACTAATAGTTCTCCTTGCCGCCCAAGTCGTCTTACGACACCAATATTGGAGGGATGTAAGTTACCGTTATAAGTAGATAACATGGCTTAACAAGGGAGTAAATAAAGTACGAGAGGACTGAAGTGCAGTCTGCGTCGTGCTCTAGGTAGCCACACAGGTTAATTGGGCTCGGTTAAGTTAGTGGAAGGCTAGAATGAAATCTAGGCATGCTAAACTAAGGTATGGTTGGAGCCATAATTTTCGGGTCCAAATAGTTCCACCGAATCCACTATAAACCCTAATCCTATGGCCTTCCATATATAAAGAGGTTAGGGCATGCACAACTTAGGAACCAGAGAGAGGAAGTACATGATTAGAATTCGAGGGCGTGTTTTGGTAATCCTGTGGTTCGCCTCTCCTAGCCGTTGCCCAACTCTCTCTCTCTCTCTCTCTCTCTCTCTCTCTCTCTCTCTCTCTCTCTCTCTCTCTCTCTCTCTCTCTCGTGCTTATTGCACCACGTCGGTGCACATGGGCCACACGGTTGGTGTGGAAAGAACTGCACGCAGACAAGCATGGGGTAGACGGCCGACACAGTAGTCACGGTACGTTGAGCGCACACTGGGCATGTGGATGGCGTGGCATTCGCCAGCGGGGAGCGCATGGGCAGATGACCGACACATTAGTTTAAGCACGCAGATCGTGTTACAAAAATTGGTTTTGACAAGAGAATGAAAAAATTAAATTTTGTGTTTAGTCCCATATTACCCGCGGAGAGATCTTTTAATGCATTTATAATAGAACTCCCTTCGTTGGGCTTTGTAGCTTTCCAAGAGCCAATTCATAGCCCACCACTTACGCGCGCGCACGCGTCGAGCCGGGCCGGGACGGGTCGGGTCGGTTCGGGCACGGGCTCGGGCCGAGGCCGCGGCTCGCGAGCCACGTGGACGCGAATGGGCTTCGGGCTTTGTGTCTTCTTTTATATTACGTTTTAATTTTTTAATGGAGAGTTATTCCTTCCGTTACACTCTTAACGAGACTGAGCTAGGTTCGTTGAACCTGGACCTCTACACTGTCACATGTAACTGTTATACCTGACAGAGCAGTGAATACTCATCAGTGCGGGAATCATTGCTGCATGCGATGGGCTGTGAGTGTGGGAACATTATGGCTAAGGACCTCTATATAAGAAAGGATCCTGTGAAGCCAGAAGACACACCAAAAGCAAAGAGCTCTCTCCACTCTCTCTGTTTCTTTCTCTCTTGTTCGTGATTCGTTTACTATCTGGAGTACGCTGAGAGTCCCAGAGGGGTTCCCTTCGGTGCTGAAAAGGAGTGCAGTTGTTGTACCCTGGGGAGCATTTGTCGAAGGCCTTGAAGCACCTACCGAGGTGGCAAAATAGCTTTCAAAGTATTGTGCTAGCACAAGCCTCGACTACTTCTAAGTCCACTATTCTTCTTCCTCCTCCCCACCTTTTTTGCCATATTTGTAGACAGTCTTAATACAACCTAAACCTTGCTTGTTTGTTGTGCTAAACTTTGCATGCTAAACCCCTCTACTTTTATTATACTACTTTCTACACTAGATTTGTAACCTCACAATATTTTGCTAGTCATTGTCTGCATGCCTTAATAGAGTAGAAAACCCAACAATCTGAAAGCTATTTTCATTCTATTCTATTCCGTTTAGATCTAAATCCTGTACGAGAGTGTTTAGATCTAGTCTCTTGTTAACTGTTAGAATTCCTCTAAATTTTCTTAAGTTTGGCGGTGTCGAGGAAAGCTTGACAAACCGACATTAAATTGCCCTTAGAAACTTGGTATTTAACCGAGCCAAGTGCTCCACCTCCTTCCTAGAGCTGACTTGGCCATCAAATTTTTGAAAAGTCAAAAGGAACTCTTCCTAGATGACTACTGAGATAGAGAGGAAGCCTAGAAAATCTAGTGAGAAGCCTGAACCATTCGATGGAAAAAACTTTAAGAGATGACAGATGAAACTTAGGTTCTATCTGACTATCCTTAAGGTTGTCGACCTTATCTCTTCGGAGAAGCCTACCCTTACCTCTAAGGATGATGGCTCATCTAACCAAACTGACTTAGACTCCTGGGAGAGACAAGATTATCTGTATAGGAACTATATCCTTAACTGCCTTGTCCCCGACCTCTATGATGTCTACTTCACCTGTAAGTCCGCCAAAGACTTGTGGAACTCCTTAAAGAAGTACACCATAGAGGACGTCGGGTCAAAGAAGTTCGTGGTCGGGAAGCTATTGGAGTTCAAGATGGAAGATGGAAAGTTTGTGGTCTCCCAACTTGAGGAGAAACATATTATCATCCATGAGGTCCTTGCTGAGGGATACAAAATCTGTGAGGAATTCCAAGTGGCAACTATTATAGAGAAGTTGCCTCCCTCGTGGAAGAAGTACAAGAACAGTTTGAAACATAAGAGGAAAGAGATGACCCTAGAAAATCCTTTTGTCTGAATCCGTATAGAGGAGGACAACTGAGTGTCAGAGCAAAGGGAGTGAGCCTCTATGATAAAAGAAAAGACCAACCTTGTGGAGGGGAAGTCTTCCAAAAAGAAGGCTCTTACTCCTAAGCCCTAGGAGAAGAACAAGCTTTCCACGTATCAGTTCAAGAAGAAGCCAAAAGGAGACTGCTTTGTATGCGGCAAGCCAGGCTACATAGCAAAAGAGTGTCACTTCAATGTAGCTAACCGGCCAAAGAACAAGTCTGAGGCAAACGTGGCTCAGAGCGGTTACTTCTCTGTGGTGGTCATTGAGGCCAACCTAGTCAGCAACCTTGCTGGTGGGTGGATACGGGAGCTACCCAACATATATGTGTGTCGAAGAGCTGCTTCTCCACCTACGCACTTGCAGAAGAAAGAGAGTCGATGTACATGGGGAACTCCTCAGTTGCTCAAGTCGCTGGGAAAGGGAATGTGATTCTGAAGTTCACCTCTGTAAATCTTCTGACTCTGAAAAAGGTGCTGCACGTCCCAGACATCCGGAAGAATCTGGTCTCCAGAGCAATACTGAGCAAGAAAGACTACAAGCTTGTATTTGAGTTGGATAAATTTGTCCTACTAAGGGAGGGTCTTTAGTGAGAAAGGGTTATCTTGATGAGGGCTTATTAAAACTGAATGTAACCTCTTTTGTGTGATTCTTTTGATCTATGGCATGCTAGACTAGGACACATTAACTCTAAATCCCTTAAAAGGTTAGTTAACTTAGGTAGTGTATCTAAATATATAACATCCTCAAATGGAAAGTGTGGCATATGCGTAGAGGCAAAATATACCAAGAAATCTTTTAAGAGTGTAGAGCATAGCCTAGAAACCCTAGACTTGATCCACTCAGACGTGTGCGACCTTAAAGGTTATACTACGAGAGGAGGGAACAAATACTTCATCACTTTTATTGATGATTATTCCCGACATTGTTTAAATTTTCTCCTTAAGAGTAAGGACGAGAGCTTGTCCAAGCTTAAATCCTATAAGTCTGAGATAGAAAACCAGTTAGGAAAGAGGATCAAAGTCCTTAGGCCGGACAGAGGAGGTGAATATGAGTCTTGAGACTTCACTAAGTTTTATGAAGATAAGGGTGTAATTCATCAGACCACTGCTCCATACTCCCCTCAGTCTAATGGAGTAGCTGAGAGGAAGAACAAAACCTTAAAGGACATTATCAACGCCATGATAATCAGTTCAGGGGTGCCTACGAACCTGTGGGGGGAAGCTGTGCTCTTAACATCATATGTTCTTAATAGGATCCAATTTAAGGAATCTGAGCAAACTCCTTATGAGATTCTAAGAGGTAGGAAGCCATCCCATATACACCTCAAAGTGTGGGGTTGTTTAGCGAAGGTATCCATACCTAACCCTAAGAGAACCAAGCTGGGTCCTAAAATAGTTGACTCTGTATTCATAGGATATGCCCGGAACAGTAGTGCGTATAGGTTTTTAGTAATACATTCCGAAAACCCATACATAGATGATAATACCATCATCAAGACTAGGGATGCCGAATTCTTTAAACGTCGGTTTCCTTATAGAGAGAGGTCTGAGAAACCTCAGCAGCCCAGTACACTTGAGAGGTTTCCTCCTAGGCAAAGGGATGACTCTTCAGATAATGAAGAGATCGAACCTAAAAGGAGCAAGCAAGCTAGGACTGGTACTTCATTTGGGCTTGACTTCATCACATATCTAGTGGAAGAGGATCCAACTAGTTATAATAAAGCCATGACCTTAGCTGACTCTATCTTTTGGAAGGAAGCTGTAAATAGTGAACTTGAGTCTATAATATCCAACAACACCTGGGAGCTAGTTGAGCTACCTCTTGGTTGCAAAACAGTTGGATATAAATGGATATTCAATAAGAAGCTTAGGGCAGACGAATCCATAGAAAGATATAAGGCCAGGTTAGTAGCTAAAGGCTATAAGCAGCGAGAGGGAGTAGCCTTCTTTGACACTTACTCGCCAGTGACTAGGATTACATCCATTAGGTTGCTTATAGTTATAACTGCTATCTATAACCTCGTAATTCACCAGATAGATGTAAAAACTGCATTCCTAAATGAAGAATTAGAGGAAGAGATCTACATGGATCAGCCCGAAGGCTTTATAGTACAAGGTTTGGAGAAGAAGGTTTGTAGATTAAAGAAGTCTCTTTATGGTTTCAAACAGGCTCCAAAACAATGACACTAGAAGTTTTACCATGTGTTAACTTCAAGTGGGTTCAGGATTAATGAATCAGATAAATATGTCTACACTAAGGTCAATAACTTGACTTGTGTGGTCATATGTCTCTATGTAGATGATATGTTGATCTTGGGAACCAACTTAGAAGTAGTGGTCAAGACCAAAGACTTCTTGAGTAGACACTTTGATATGAAGGACTTAGGAGTTACAGATGTCGTTCTTGGAATCAAAATTAAGAGAGATTCCAATGGCATAGCTCTATCTCAATCTCACTATATTGAGAAAGTGCTTAGGAAGTTTGGTCATTTTGATTGTCGATATGCCAAAACGTCATATGATCCTTCAGTATACATGAAGAAGAATTTAGGGCCTAGTATATCACAACTAGAATATTCTAGGGTAATTGGCAGTCTCATGTACATTATGAACTGCACGAGACCCGATATTGCCTATACGATAGGTAGACTTAGTAGATACACTATTAACCCTAACCAAGAGCATTGAGATGCTCTAATCCGAGTTCTAAGGTACTTAAAATAAACATTAGATTATGACATTTTTTATGGTAGGTATCCCGCTGTCCTCGAGGGATACAGCGATGCTAATTGGATTGCGGATTCCTCAAGAACCAAATCCACTAGTAGGTATGTGTTTACCCTTGGAGGGGGTTCAATTTGTTTGAAATCATCCAAACAAGCATGCATTGCCCAATCCACTATGGTGCCGGAGTTCATAGCCCTAGATAAAGCTAGTGAAGAAGGTGAATGGCTAAGGAATCTCATTATGGATATTTTCTTTTAGCCAAAGCCTATTCTTGCTGTCACAATTCATTATAATAGCCAAGCAACTATAATGAGGGCCAGAAATAGTTCCTATAATGGAAAGTCACGACATATTCGTCGTAGACATACACTGTTCGACAGATATTGAAAGATGGGATAATTGTTATTGACTATATTAGGTCAAAGGATAATTTAGCCGATCCTTTAACTAAAGGACTAGCTAGAGAGTTAGTTGTAAGTACATCGAGGGGGATGGGGCTGAGGCCTATAAACTAATAAGTCTCTGATAATGGTAACCCAACCTACATGACTGAAGATCCCAAGATCAAGGTTCAATGGAAAAATAAGTTATTCGAGGGATTTGTGGGGGTACTATCAAAATTTTTCCCTCCCTATAATGTGATAGTACATCTGTATCGCTGAGAGGCTGAGTTTTAGACTCTTAATGCTAACTATAGCTGGCATACCAGTGGGGTGTATAGATACAGAGCACTCTTGACAGTAAGCACCTATATGAGTGTAGAAGTGTGGTCACTTCTATAAAAATTGAGGCTAATTCTCTAGAACACTCAAGAAAACTGGGGAAGGCTCATGGCCATAAAGAGCACAACCGCATGAGACTCTATGATGTATATAAGAGTATGGGTGAGACTTGTTGACTAGACTTACAATATATAGCTGTACCGTTCAAGACGTAAGTTCACTGTCAGCTAGTAAGTCCTGCGGGTCTACACTAAACAAATGTTCAAGTCAAAAGACACCTTATATCTATACATACTTCTTATAAGTACTCCAGACTACTTCTTTCGATTTGTTCTTCGATATTTTTATTCTTGTGGGGGATTGTTACAAAAATTGGTTTTGACATGAGAATGAAAAAACTGGTTTATGTGTTTAGTCCCATATTGCTCGTGGGGAGATCTTTTAATGCATTTATAATAGAATTCCCTTTGTTGGGCTTTGTAGCTTCCCAAGAGCTAAGCCATAGCCCACCACACACGCACGTGCGCGCGCCGTGCCGAGCCGAGCCGAGCCGAGCCGGGCCGGACCGGGTCGGGCCTGGGCCGAGGCCGTGGCTCGTGAGCCGCGTGGACGCGAATGAGCTTCGGGCATTGGGCCTTCTTTTACATTGCGTTTTAATTTTTTAATGGAGAGTTATTCCTTCCGTTACACTCTTCACGAGGCTGAGCTAGGTTCATTGAACCTGGATCTTTGCAGTGTCGCATGCAACCATTACACCCGACAGAGCAATGAATACTCATCAGTGCGGGAATCATTGCTGCATGCGATGGGCTGTGAGAGTGGGAACGTTATGGCTAAGGACCTCTATATAAGAGAGGGTCCTATGAAGCCAGAAGACACACCAAAAGTAAAGAGCTCTCTCCACTCTCTCTGTTTCTTTCTCTCTCGTTCGCGATTCGTTTGCTGTCTGGAGTACGCTGAGAGTCCCAAAGGGGTTCCCTTCGGTGCTGAAGAGGAGTCCAGTCGTTGTACCCTGGGGAGCTTTCGTCGAAGGCCTTGAAGCACCTACCGAGACGGCGAAATAGCTTTCTGGGCATTGTGCTAGCACAAGCCTTTACTACTGCTAAGTCCACTGTTCTTCTTCCTCCTCCCCACCTTTTTTGCCATATCTGTAGACAGCCTTAGGACAACCTAAACCTTGCTTGTTTGTTGTACTAAACTTTGTATGCTAAACCCCTCTACTTTTATTCTACTACTTTCTGCACTAGATTTGTAACCTCTCAATATGTTGCTAGTCATCGTCTGCATGCCTTAATAAAGTAGAAAACCAACAGACTTCACATTCGGTAGGCGGCCGACATGACAGGCACGGCACACGGGGCACGAGCGGGCAAACCGCTGGCACTGGAAATGTTTGAAGTTCATTCTTCTTTCCTTTCACCTTAATATCCTTAAGGGAAATTAAATCGTCAGATTCATCCGAGGTGTTTCTAGAGATTGCATGTAGGAAGTCGAAAACTCATAGTTGTTGCGACGATATGAGGCAATACAACCGCACGAAGGAGACGTTTGTGGACTCGAGCGGAGGAAAGATTCGGAAGAGAAGACTCTTTGGAGGTGGATCGTCGGGGTGGTTGCTGACTGTTGGCGTCTTACTCAGGGTTAGATTATGAAAGTATCACATGCTTTGAGGGTAACTCCCTATTGTAATATGTTTCTCATTAGTGGATTAGCTTGTATTCGAGCTTGCTCAGGATGGTTTTTCCCCCGGGATATTTTTGTTTAAATATTGTCTTGTTTCTTTTTGTTTGTTTGCTTATTTGCTTGTGGGTAAGGAGAGCACATAGTGTCCTTAGAACTTAACAGATTAGAGCGAAACGATCTTCTGCAAGGTCTTTTGGTGAGGGCCTATTATTCACAGATTAGACCATAGTCCTGACATTTGGTGTGCTCCGACTTCTGATAGATCAGAATGGATTGGACCAACCCACCTTTGAAGAAACTTGGACTGGAATCGAAACGATCGGTCAGAGCCACACCGACCAGTTTACGATTTCTGTACACCCTATCTAAAGACTGTTTTGTATGGATTTTCCTTGGTTTTAATTGAGGAATTTATGGTAGAGAATTCCATTGCCTGCTTCCAAAAGCTTTCATATATACTTGGATCCAATTATCTCCATCCTTGTTTTGAAAATCAAATCACAAAGAAAGCTTAAGAGTCTATTCCACCTACTTCATCCTTTATCAAGGATTTGTGCCCTCTTTCATGGGGAAGGCCGAGAATCATGGGCCGACTTCGAGGTGTGGTTGAAGTATATTTTAGTGAAGGCGGTTGTCATGTCCGAGATCGTATGTGGGACTGAAGTAGAAGCCGCAGTGGAGGAGGTTTCTGATGCCTGAGCATCAATAAGTTCGAATTGGTTCTTTCGAACTATTTCTCGCCAGTCTATGACCTCTTCAGCTACATGTTGTGGGCGTAAGTTTTTAAGTTTTGGGTGACTAGATCTGAACTATTTTTCGCCGCCTCCACCATCCCCTTCTCCAACAGACATCACCCTCCCTCATCGACACCAAAATCCTAATTCATCCCTGAGTGGGCAGGTGCACAATCCCGGAGGGATTAGTCCGTGCTTGAAGGGTTCTGGGACACCCGCCGATCTCAGTGAAAAACAAAAAAATTCCTACGCCACGCTGGAGAATTTCGGTGGCTACCAGACGAAATTGCAGTGAGTGTCAATTGGAGATGACAAAGTTGTGAAAGGTTCTATATGTTCCTCACTGGGCAATACCATTGGCATATATTTAAGTAGCAACCGAGTAAAGAGGAGCAGCCAAATAACCAGTCTCATTGCACATCAAGTCCAGGATATAATATGAGGATCAGCAGCAGATCCACAAACAAACACAAGTTGAAAAGTTGCATCAGCACTACAACGGACGGTCCATACACGATGCGATAATATTAATAAGCAGCGGCCTGCTCAGAAACCGTGTATCTTGATCTGCTCTTTCTTCACGATCCCGGCCTGGACTAGGAAGGTGGACACATTCTTGCGCTGATCGCCCTGGAGTTGGATGACCTGGCCTAGCTCCGGATCCTGTACAACGGTACCATTGCAGCAGAACTCCTTCTTGAGGTCCTTGAGGATCTTGGTGTAGCTGAACTGCTTCTTCAGCCCTTGCACCGTCGTCAGGCTCTTCCTACCGTTGCGCTGCTGGATGCGAACATGCACATACTCCTTCGACCCAGCACCAGAATCCTCAGCATTCGCCTCAGCAAATGGATCTGAATTTAAAAGACAAGGAAGCAACAAACACATTACATATCCAACAGGCACAAAAAATAAAGCACCTTTTAGCTACTTGCTTCCGTTAATTATTATTAGTATATATATAGTTATGTGTACATCGGAATAACTAGGGCAACATGACAAGAGAGGGCAAGCCACGAAACCTAGAAGGCCAGTTACTTCCTATTGGTTATGGAATTTAAGCTCATGCAACCCGGAAGGAACCCTCCAAGGCTCCCCTAAGACTAGGAAAGAATCAAGACAAAGAGGGCAGAACACAAGATTTTCAATATAAAGGAATTGTATTCAACGAAATGGCACAAATTATCACCCAAAGCACTAAAATAAAACAATCCCATTATAGTCATGCCTGCAAAAGAAATTTTCTAAGATAAAAGATACTTACCGAAGGCAGTTGGAACCTGGGCGTCAAGCTCAGACATGAACCTTTACTGTCGGAAATAAATCAGGCTTTTTTCCTTCACTTGCTTCTGCTACAATGGCTCAAAACTGCAAAAGATGGAAAGTTCACATCATTTTACGACAGAACGGTTTAGTCAGTATGCAAATTATTATTTGAATGGTTGGAGGTATCCCAATTTCTTTGAGTAATATTTAAGCCTGAATGGCATCAGCAAGCTTCCGCTCACATTTCCGAATGAATGCATACACTATTTCACATAGGTTCTCAGCATTAACCGATAAGTATTGACAATATAAGCAATTAAGGCACCAATCTTTAAACACACCTTTACTGTCATGGAACAACGATAAAAAGGAAAATTTTATACATACCCCACAAACCTATAAACAGACCAAATTTCTCATCAAAATTGAATAAAGCCCATTGATGCAGTGCGATCAATGAGATGGAGGGCGAAGGGGGTTGTCGGCCTCGCACTGACGATACTCTGACCTCACGCCGGCAAGCCTCTCGCTCTTCGATCCTCTCTCAAGAACGCAGTACAAATCCTCTCACAGGAATCAAAAGCAAAAGATTGCCATTTTTTTTATCATCATTCAATCAATTTTATTCATCATACTTGGGCCTTTAAATAGGCTTACAATCAAATTCAAAAAAGAAAAACAATAACAACCCAATAATAATAGATTTGACTCAAATCAAATCTTACAATAATACCATAATCTCCTAATTAAATACCATAATTAATAAATCTTGCCATAATACCAAAATCTCATAATTAGGAGGGATTAGTTCATGTCCAAAGGTAATGATAGTTCATCGGCTCGACACTTGATTCGTGCAATAGAATAAAATACCATAATTAATAAATCTCCTAATTAAATACCATAATTAATAAATCCGAAAATAAAATATTTTCATATTAAAATAATAAGATCGGAATAAAAATAATATTTTATTCCGAAATTAAAATTTTATTTCAAAAATATTAATTTCAGTATTTATTAACCCCAAAATTATTAACTTATTAATTCCTTGCCAAATCCATGGTTACCAAGTCAGAAGTCGGAAAAAATTCGGCTAGGGGAGAAGTCGAAAAAATCAGGAAAAAGTCGGAAAGATCGGAAAAGAGTCGGAAAAACAGTAGAATTTTAGAACATATTTATATATAGATGTTACAATAGGTTTTTTAAGCAATACATAACGGGATTAAAAGGCAATTAATCGGGAATAAAACATGAAAATCGTGACTTTTTTATAAAATTATGACTTTTCCGAAAAATCGGGAAAGAGTCGCGTAGGGAACGTTTACTAAATAAGTCGTGTTTTAATCGAGACTTATTAAAAAAATTTGAGATTTTAGTAACAGAGGCCAAATCGGATCACGTCGTCGGTCCACCGGTGTGATAAAATGTACGGGCTGCCTAGATACTCCCGCATCATACTCCTCGACTTTAAAAGAACTCGACCTCGAGTTCTGTAAAGTCGTCCATTAGCCTAAGTTTGCAGCTGATGATGTAATCCCAAAAGGTGTGATCGTGTCACACCGTAGCCACGTCCTGGGTCCCACGAGAAAGTGTGATTGTAGTTGATCGGGGACCAAGAGTCGGCGTTGTCAAAGAAGACGATCACTGTGACAAGCTAACAGAAATGCCCAGAAAAGGCGATGCCCAAGTACTGCTGGGGAAATGACAGATCCTTTAGTGATCAGTCGACTCCAAGAAAATCAATGGGCTAAGGGCATGCCCACAAAAACTAACCACTGGAAGTGATAGCTCTACTGGAAGTGCAAACACTAGTGACGAGTCTACCGGGGCAACGTCAGGTGCTCAAAAGTAGACTCTGATGAAGACTCCACTGATGGTGCGATAGTAGGGAGTGGCTCCACTGGAGGTGGAGGTAGAACCGGAATTGCAGACACCACAGGTGGTGACACGAGCGGTGGAAAATCCACTAGCAAAGGCGTTGTAGGTGGCGGATGATTCAAAGTGGGATGAACTCCTCTTTCGCTTCGCATCTGCCTGTATTCCGCCTCTTGTTCGATCTCACTTATTAATTGCATGACATCATCAAGCTTCTCTTGCTCAGCCCTATTTTGATGTAGAAACCACTGGATGAATAAGTCAACAGGTAATGATAGTTCATCGGCTCGACACTTGATTCATGTAATAGATGTATGCTCAAAGCTGGTGGAAGGATATAGAGTCTGAACTGTGCCCTCCCACTTCAAGAGGTTTGCATAGAGGACGGTTCGATGGTATATGGTGACCAGGGGTAGAGTCGTAATTCTACAGTATTAGGATGACTGGAAGGAGACTCAGAAGGCATGAGTGGATCGGGCTTGGAAAATCATACAAGTTTAGTATTTAGTCCGACGAATTCCAATGAATGTATCAAGAGATATGGCCCAATGAAGATGCATGGTCGGAAATGGGGTGAATTTGGTGGTAGGGCGACGGTGGTCTTTTCCTTTTTTTTTGTGGTGTAATGAGGTGGGGTGTGAGAAAGACAAAGTACTAGTGAGATACAGAGATGAATACGGATAAGGCGGTGATGTCGACTGGTGACGAAAATAACGAAGATCTCGACGGATTGCTCAATGGAAGAGAAACCATCAAGAGCCTGGTTCTGATGCCAAATTTGATGCAGCGTGATCGTGACGACAACGTAGGGGAGGGGAGGGGAGGGAAAGGCAAAGGGAGTTGTCGGTCTCGCACCGACAATACTCCAACCAAATGCTGACGAGCATCTCGCTCTTTGATCATATCTCAGGAACGTAGTACGAAACCTCTCATAGGAATCAAAAGCAAAATATTACAATTTTTTTTTATCATTCAATCAATTTTATTCATCATACTTGGGCCTTTAAATAGGCTTATAACCAAATTCAAAAAGAAAACCAATAACAACTCAATAATGATAGATTTGACTCAAATCAAATCTTACCATAATAACAACCCATAATTTTAGGAGATTTGAATCAAATATTGCCTGAACCCTCCTAATTAAATACTTTAATTAATAAATCCGAAAATAAAATATTTTTGGATTAAAATAATAAGATCGGAATAAAAATAAAATCCACTAGACGATAAGGAACCAAAGAAGGCACAACAATTGCTCACCAACATTGAGAAGACCCTATTCACCCTAAGGTGTTTTCCTCTCAAGGAATCTCTCCCAATTTCTTCGTCCCCTAATTCGACTTCAAAATACCCTTCATATAGTATAGGGTTTACATAGCATAAAAAGCACAAACCCAAAAGAAAACGGATTCCCGAATCAGCCAAACCGACGATCGGTCGGTTTGGCCCGACCTGAACATCACCGATGCGAGTAATTCCAATTGATCTGAAAAAGATCTGAGCGGTCATTTCCAGAATGCTCAGCAAAACAGATCGGTCATTTTGGACACACCGACCTTGTCGGACATAATTGTTTTTCCGGTCTTCAGACTCGAGCCACAGCTCGACACAAGGTCCTCTTTAAGGCAAGTGAACCATCAGGTTGTTGGGATACTCCTTTGCCTTTCAAAAGAAGGGAGGAGCAAGCTCGACGCGTGGAAAGAAGAAGGTTTACAAGAAACTGCAAGAGACAAACTCCAATTTCCACCCACTGAAATTTTAAAAATTCGTTTGATCTCTTGCACCCATCCAATAATCGAAAGTGTATGAACAACTTGAAATTAAAAGCTAATCCACAGAGAAATAATTACAAAAAGCTGAATTCTGATTTACCCCAACACAAAATAATTACAAAAAGCAAGAAATTCAACCACAATTCCAACTAAAATATCTAGATAGATATAAACAAGGCTGTAAATCTTAAGGGCATAGAATACAGCTCATCGAGCCAGCAGAATTTCTCCACCCAATAAATCGAAGAAAAACACCCTACACAAACCTCATAAACCCTAAAATTCAGGAAAAATTAACAAACTAGGCAGGGCAGGAGAGAAAATTACCTCTTCTAATCTAAGGGTTTCGTTTCGATCCGGTTGGTTGACTTCGTAAGCGTCAAGCGAGGGCTGAGGATTTCCACACGAACCAGATTGCGTTTCTCCCCTCCCCTCCCCTCCCCTCTTATATATACACCCACCCAACGGCGACCGCCTCTGACCGCATGTAGAGTCCGCGGTCTGGGGCTGAGTGCGATTCGCCTGCGGTTGTACCAAAGCATGTTTGCTACGACTTCACATCTCCTCCAGTCGGTCGGCCCCTCTCAGTGGGCCCGGGGCATCACAGCGGCCTCACAATCACAAGCGACCCAGTGGCGGAGTCAGAAATTCACTGAACGATCTTTGCTTGGCTTTAAAAGTTTTATCCAATTTCTACTAATAAAGAATTTGAATTGACTATAAATACACTTCTCTTTCAGCTCATTAGTATACAAAAATCTTCCATTCAAAAAATATTATACAAAAAATCATAAATAATTATACAAAGAAGAGAGAGAGCGAGAGAGTAGATGCGCTATAAGTGGGCAACCGCACTTGCCAATCGCATCGTCGGCCACAGGTTTCGAACAGAGGATGGCTAGAGTGGACATGAACAAAATCTCGGAGAATACAATTCGAGTTTTGAGATTGTGCGAAGCTACCACGAGGCAGTCGTAGGACGAACGAGAGAGACAAACGCCAATATTTTTTTGGATAAAGTATACTTTATTTATTTAAAATTAGCTTAAAAACACCTACATCCCTTAGTTTATTTTGTTCCAAATGCCCCCGTAAAGCTTGAAATGTTAGCACAATACACCCTTTTTGTCAACTACTTTATTTCCTCATTTGGTAATCTTTATCTGATCCAAACTGAATTGAAGAGGGTAAAATGTAGTTTTTAAACTATAGGAGAGTTAAGTGTCTTTGAGCTTAGCTTGGGGGGGGAGGGGGGCACAAAGTGTATTATATTTACTGGTTTTTTTTTTATACAAACACAATGACAAACCAGACCCATGAAATGGGGGCAGGGCATTACTCTTCTGGTTTTTTGAAATCTTAGTGCTTGGTGTGAATGCCGATGCATTAAGACAATCTCCATTTCATTGGTCTGGATTATCAATGTGTTTGTCGACAAAGATTGCACAAATAAGAGGCAGCACCCCCATTGGGTCTACGTTGGCTCCCCCCTAGCCAACCCAAAAGTGAATCATACTTCAGCCGACTTCATGCGATTATGATGTGAACTAGGCCCGCAGACTGACAATAAAAATCGAAACTCTTTTGTTATCGATCGGTTTGATTTACTTGCTTACGACTCAATTAAGTTGTGCCACATGACCACATCGATCATTTATAGAGCATACAAGTACCAGAAAAAGAGTTGCCTACTTCTATAAGCAAGCCCAGCTTCCATTATGAGTAGTGTTATTTGTACAATCTACATGGACAAACTAGACCCCAGAAGTGGTGGCGGGCTCAAGGCTCACTCCATCGGCATTCACACCAAGCATTAAACCCAAAACCCCACCACCACTTCATGGGTCTAGTTAGTTGATGGAGATTGTACAAATAACATTACTCTTCCAGATGCACAAATGCTCTCTTGTGGCCACTATACATTGATTGGAGTAATGCTATTTGTATATATAATGTCTATCGATAATTCCTAAAACAAATCAAACCCAAGAAGTGGTGGTAGGGGCTCAATGCTTGCATCAACAATCACAAAGACGAATCGGACCCAAGAAGTGGTTGAGCACTGAGGACTGAGCCCTGAGCCCTGGGCCCCGCAATCACTTCTGAGATCTGATTTGTTCCACACTGAGAGCCCAGGGCCCACCACCACTTCTTGGGTCCGGTTTGTCTTTGTGATCGTCAATGGAGATTATACAAGTTGTGCATTGCCACGTCAATCGGCCGATCAATTCGGAAGAAATCTTTGGGCTGAATAGCATTGCTCACGTTGACTGGCATCTTAAGCCGGTATGTTAACTGGAATCTCAAGGCGGTAAGCAGTATCTCCGGTGGCCACAATACATGGACGGGCTGGCATCTTAAGCCGGATGTTAACTGGTTTCTCGAGATGGTGAGCAGTAACCAGCTCTCAAAGCAAGTTGCGCGCGTGGTGGGGTCGGTGGCGGGACCCCGGATAGGGTTGCTGTCCAACCGAAGACGGGCTGGATCAACGGGGGGTGATGGGCCCGTCAAGACGTGGAGATGGCGTGCGGGGAATAAGGATCTAGCCTCTGCACCAAACACATGGCGAGTGCGTACTCCACCAGAACAAGGACTTATGCTCTCTCTCTCTCTCTCTCTCTCTCTCTCTCTCTCTCTCTCCAACTGAAGACGGGCCGGATCAACGGGGGTGATGGGCCCATCAAGAAGGATGAAGATGACGTGCAGGGAATAAGGATCTAGCCTCTGCACCGTACACGTGGTATGTGCGTACTCCACGAGAACAAGGACTTATGCCTTCACTCCCTCATCCTTGACGTTGAAGGAAGGAATACTTATCTGCTTCTTTTTTTTTTTTATTCTTTTTTTGTCTGATTATCATGATTCATATTAACATATGAATCTGACATCCACGCTCTTCCACTTTTATATATTGCGCACTTGTATTAATGTTGTGCACAACGGAATTGACGACCTCATAGAATCGTCCAAAACAACGGCACAGAATAAAAAAATACGGAAGATGTGAAGTAATCAAATAACAAGATAGAAGAAAATCACGCATCACAAAAGACACCAAAGATTTTAGATGGTTCAACAATCTTGTCTACATCACGCACCATGAGAGAGATCCACTATCAAATAGAAAAGAGCATACAATGGTTCCTCAAACCCTCCAAAGAAAATCTTCGAAGATGGCTCTCCAATCTCTCCTTTCAAGCAATTCAATGATCTCTCAACAAAAACCCTCTCAAATCTACTTCCCAAAAAATCATAGACCCTTTATATATCAAGTGAATAAGTTACATAAGCTCAATCCCAAAATTCCCCTGAAAACAATCCCCAATGAAAGTCTAATCGTGTAAGACTGGATCAACCTCATGATGTCTGCGACAATAGTGCGCACGACTTTAAAGTTATGCACACGACAGTCTCGTCAATGACGTGTCGGAAACTTCAGGCTCCAGGTCGTGCGCACTACACTCCCAAGTCATGCGCATGACTTCTTGTAGATAGTTCATCTTTTCGCATAAAGACGCGTCGGTATTCTCGGGCCCAAGTCGTGCACACGACTATCTGATGGCAGATCTGGCTCCAACTTCAAATGGGATCTCTCTCTCTCTCTCTCTCTCTCTCTCCAATAATTCTCCACTCCGGTGAAGATTTCACAAATATGAGCCAATCTCTCGCACTCCACCTAGGCTGCACCAACAAGGCTGCCTACGTACCTGGTCACCATGGGATCAAGTCCAATCGTAGTTCATTCAATCACTCTTAGGGGCCAAATCACCTCAAGTGAAGGATGTGGATTAAGTCCAAGCAGTATTGAAACTTAACCATAGAAAAAACTTTAGTAAACATATCAGCTAGGTCCTTGGTGTGGACTTTCTTCAGCGGAAACTCACTTTCTTTCCAGAATCTCTCTAACAAAGTGATATTGAACATCGATGTTCTTCATTCGGGCATAATAAATCTAGTTCTTTGACAAATAGATATATAGCACTCATGCTATCATAATTGACCTCAATAAGATCATGTGCGATCCCCAAATCATCTAACAAACCCTGTAGCCAAATTGCCTCCTTTATTGCCTCTATCGTTGCCATATATTTTGCCTCTGTAGTCGATAATGCAAGGATAGACTATAAAGTAGATCTCCAACTCATCGGACCTCCATATAACATGAATACATAACCCGTAGTAGACATGCGCTTATCCAAATCACTTTCATAGTCAGAGTTAACGTACCCCACATATAATTGCTTACCACCATTGTTCTTCTTAAATATCAAACCAACGTCTATGATACCAAGAATATACCGCAAAATCCATCTCACAGCGTGCCAATGTTCTCTGCCGGGATTATGCATGTATATATTAATCATACTCACGACCTGTGAAATATCCGGTCTAGTACACACCATAGCATATATTAAGCTACCAACAACACTTGCATATGGAACGCGAGACATAGACTCACGCTCTTCAATGGAACTCATAGGTATAGAAGTGCTAAATTTAAAATGAGGAGCAAGGGATGTACTAACAGACTTTGTGTTCCCGCCAATACCGAATTTCTGGAGTACCTTCTTCAAATATGCCTTTTTGAGACAAATAAACCCTGAACCCCTTTATATATCAAATAAATAGGTTACATAATCCTAATCTCTAAATTTTCCTCAAAACAACCCCCAATGGAAAGTCCAATTGTGCAAGACTGGGTCAACCCCATGCTGTCTGCCATAGTTGTGTGCACGACAGTCTTGTGAATGACGCGTCGAAAAAATCAGGCTCTAGGTCGTGCACACGACACTCCCAAGTCATGCACATGACTGCCTATAGCCGGTTCGTTTTTTCGCAGAAATACGCATCGATATTCTCCAGCTCAGGTCGTGCACACACCCGCACGATACTCTCATGTAGTGAGCATGATTGTCTGATGGCAGATCTGGCTCCGACTTCAACTGGGATCTCTCTATCCAACAGATAAATCATAAGAGATAAAGTGGGACTGAAATTTATTTGGAGATGGGATAAAGGAGCTGGGATTAATTATCCGTTGCACCCAAGCTAATTATCAGTTCGAATCTGGTAAGTAGCTTTTAGACTTTCCTTGTCAGAAAAAGAGAAGAGAAGACTTAAGGTGCCTTCATGAGATTGATCATGGTGTTCAGCATTTCGGGATCGAATGGTTCACCGATTTGAAATAGAATGAGGTGTAGCGATCAAAGTCATCCATTGCACCCAAGCTGGACCTGTGAATCGTACTCAGCCCTGACCTGCAGGCAAGTAGACGTTGTGATTGAAATTAAAAAAATTATTTTCTTTTGATATAGTTAGAGAGGATTCTTCCATGATTTGTATGGTTAGGGTTTTGTTTGTAACTATAGATTCAACTCAAGCTTGCAATTCTTGTTTTTGAGAACCCCTCAGCGTCTCATTTGAGGGAGGATTAAGATAGCCCCTTACCAGTTATTAATTCGATGCAAGCAGGAATCGATCCCAGGTCTCAGGAACCAACCCCCTACACTTCACCAACTCACCTAGTGGGCGGTGCGGACCAAGTGTTGATGTAGGTGGCATGGGAGTGGCCGTGAACTACGTACCCTGCGCACTTCTATGGTATTGCTCCTTTCCTTTTGTTATATGCTCTGCTTATTTATGTTGGAGGATTAGTCTCACCTAGGTAAAGTAGACGGCGGAAACAATCCTTATACGTATGATGATAACTCATCTCAACACCTGGGTTTTGGGATAGAGGAAATTACGTATGGTATCAAAGCCTAACCATATCACATACCTTCCAGGTGTGGCCCCCACACATCTATCATCCACGTGCAGTGATAAGGACCATAAAACGATTGGTCTGCACGTGAGGAGGAGTGTTGGAGGATTAATCCCACCTCAGTAAAGTAGAGGGTAGAAACGGTTCTTATATGTATGATGGGACTTCATCTCAACACCTGGTTTTAGGATAGAGGAAATCTCACACTTTAACCCTTTTAATGTTGATGTTTGATTGCAAAAACGTTCGGAAATTAATGGTTTCTATTGAACAAAATGGAGTTTTTTTTTGCTAGATGTCGATTTCATTATCTTTTTTTACTGTAGTATTTTTTAATTTAATTGGTTCCTGTATAATATGTTTTAACTGGATAAAATGGATTTTTCCTCTTTTTATTCAAAATTTTTATTAGGTGATTTGGTAAAATATTTAAGGATTCAAGATGAATGGAATAATTTACTGCAATAATGCAATCAAATACATAAGTTCATGTTATAATGTTTTACGTTATGACGATTGAGAGAAATCCATCAATCAAGACGAATTTGTTTAACAAGGGGGGTTGTGCTCTCTTGCTCGGTGCAGAGGCAGTGCCAATGTGCATGAGTTTAAAGGGATGGAAATAAAGAGGGTTCAGATTTAAAGGGAGAGGGTTGCCACCGAAAGGGGATGGGTGCTACAAAGGATACCACTGCAGTGTCCCCCCCCCCCCACAACTGCCAACTATATTTTACCACCAAAGGATACCACTGCAGTATCGACAGTCATGATAGCTAGTGGATAAAAAAGTAAGGTTTTTTTTTTCGTTACTTCAAATCTCACACAAGAGATAGAGAGATTCGAGTATTTATAAAGTAATTATCTATGTTTATGTTTAATATCGTTAGTGAGCGAGGAGCGAGGGATACCCTTTTTTTATTTAAATGAAAAACCTCACAAATAACTAAAGGTTCCCGAATGGCACGTTACAATGACTAGGATCAGTAGTGGAGGCTAGCGACAAGATCGAAAGCAGAAGCAGCACTCATCTAGGTCACAGCCAGAAAAGCATAAAGCAACAAATCATCAACCACTTGATGGTCGCTGGCAAAACAAACCAATTCTCTCTCTCACATGCAATCTCTCGCAATTAGATATAGTTTAAAGCATACAAGGCTATGCAAATGAGATATTTCAACTAAAGTACACAATAGTATTTTTATGAGAAAACACCGCAGGGAAAAATCTCGCCGAGAAAGCTCAGGGTGTCATCCAAATGCACTAAAACAAATGTGAATCAGACAAAGATCAGAAACATACTCTTGACGTGTATAAACCTATGCAACCCCCGAATCCATGATGGCATTGATGGCAGACTCCCCCGACTATGTTCTATCACCTGGTACTTCCCCTTGCTTTCTCAATGATGATTCTATGTCGTTCGACTCCACAACGAACTTCTTTAGCTAGATCTGACGTCTCAAACAATCCATACTTGATGCTGAGAATCCTTTCCAAACCTTTTAGAGAAGGCACACCACTCAACCTTGGCCGCAACTGATGGAGAGAACCACAAATAACAAGAGTATTGGGGATGCAGAGAGAGAAAAAGGATTGTTGGAAATTTTTGGAGTGCCGCAGCGGAAGTCAGCGATAAAGATTGCTCAAGTTAAAGTGTATGTTTCCCGTTTGGATCTAAAGCAAACAAAATAATGCACACAATAGGTACTCGAAACCCCTAAAGTTGATGTATGATTTAAGATCCATGGAGGATTTACGAAGATTAACTAGCATGCAAAGCTACTATATTAGCAGTTCGATTATTCATACTTTAATCCAAATCTTTTTTCCAAGGAGAACAAGTTTCGAGGTAACGCGTCCGCGGATTGTAGATCAAAGGTGTACCAAACCACTGACGGTAATCCAGTGTTGGACACCCGTCTGAAACATATACGAAATAAACATACAACCACATACTAAGAATTTAAAATAAATCATTAACTTATTAGAATAAAAACATACCATGACAATCAGAGTGTAGGCAGAGAAATGGAACTAACTCAACTCTATTGGCAACCAATCGTTGCTCCTACGACTGAAGGGCATTGAGTCCCACACTCAGGCCTCTGCCCCTACAAGCTTACAATAGAGATAGCGCAGGGAAGGGCTGTCATTTGATGTATTGACGTAAACACCGGTCCAATGGATAATATAACGTATGCGCTCCATGGATCACATAGGATTGGTGTTACGCCCAACCCGCCTCCTAGGCCTTCTGTAAAGAAGAGGCGCATATGCCTCAAGCGGAAAATGGGATAACCAAGTGACCTGAAAAATATATTACATTGTTATTGATAAGACAATCAACTATAAAATTAAAAAAATAATCTACTAAAACATATAATATTTACATATCTCACTCCTAATCAGTAAATCCAGCATCATCCAGTACAACGGGATACTATGGTGAGGGTTAAACACACAAGCCTACCTACTGGTAGGTACTCATGGGTCCAAATCTGAAATAATATAATAAATATGTAAGAAACTAACAAATTCAAATATAACATAAAAATATTAACATATTATAAATTTATTTGCATGTAATAAAGGAGTGCAACCCACTAGTTGTCCAACAACACTCGTCATAAACCGAATTGTGCTAGAGTACAAAAAAACCTGAACGATTACACCCCATGTATACTAGAAAGTGGTGGTTAGATCCTAAAAAAAAAAAATAGATAACTAGCATGTAGAAGATTGACAATCGCATTTGAAAACATGCATAAGTCACATAGTAATAACAAGTATGCACTTGTGTACTTCAATATGTTCAAGAACAAATATATATATTAGGGTGCCATTTATGTTAGAATATTAACATATAATGAATGTAATTAATAAATTAATATATATCGACTTATGCCCTACCGACTCTAGAGGTGGCAGTCCAAAATGAGTATGAAACCAGCTTAGGTGGATATACTGCTTCCCTTATAAAGGTGGAGACAGTACAGCACCAAAGCTGTTGTAGATCAGTTGGCGATAGTCAAAAGTGAGGTATCATGAGGTATAGTCATAGGGAGGTCGGTGATGACGAGCCCTAGAATATGCTAGATGTCCTATACTTTCTCTAAAATAAAAGTAAAACGTGTGAGTACCTGGCCACTAACGCTCAGCTAATACGTAGCAAAGTCACAGGCCGATGCTAAGCCATCGGATATGGCTGAACTAGCTGAACCCGAATTGCTCCACTAACTGAGTATGAGAGCCAAACAACTTCCAATCGTCTAGAAGATTCCATGAAAATAGAAATTAATAGCGTGATAGTCAATCAATATATATAAATTTTAATTAATATTTTCAACTCTCTAACCTATTAATTAATTAAGTAATTAATTTGAACGATAATAAATTAAATTAATACAAAAATGCATATATGTGCGTGCATGCTCGTAAACAGTAGTAGCATGATGTGGTGCTCAGGATAGAACAACTTGGTCAGTTGTCGCTCCCCCCGAAAATCGTCCGTTGTTGGGTTGCATTTTTGGCTACACACACAGACGACTTTACGACATCTAAAGGAAAGAAAAAAGGGGGAGTTAGCGATCAGTCCCCATAAGATACCCTTTTTAGAGTGCAAGACACCCAAAAGTTTGTTTGAGTTGGGGTCCCTCCGCAAAGAACGGGACACCGTCAGCTATATTTAACCACCAAATTATTTTAAAGACCCATTGATACTCTTCTGATTTTGCTCAAATTACAAACCGTGCCATCAATAAAATCCAAACATATATAAGCACTGTAGCAACAATTACTATTTATTTTCAAAATTTTATTATCTGCTATAGTAAAATAATTGTAGGAAATATTTTTTTTGGAAAACTCGATTTTAAATTTTATATTTTTTTGCTATAGTAAAATTACTATAGCAAATGTTACTCTTTATATCAAAATGTTACTCTTCATAAAGAGTAACATTTCGAATAATAAAGAGTAACATTTGCTATAATGAAATCACTGTAGCATTTTTTTTAATAAATCTCATTTAAAATAGAAAAATTATATATATCAAAATCACTGTAGCATATGTTACTCTTTATAAAGAGTAACATTTCGATAATGAAGAGTAACATTTGATACAGTGAAATCACTATAGCAATTTTTTTTTTTGATAAATCTTGTTTAAAAAATTATAAAAAAAAACAACAGTGAATCACTGTTGTATTATTTTTTTGGACGGTGCATGAAACTCTTCACATGAAGAAGAAAAGAATAAAAAAAGATTATTTTCGTCTTTTTTCAAGAGTTTGTTACAGGTTACAAACTCCGAATAGCTACAGATACCTTACATGTTTTTGAAATAACTAAACATTATTAAATTCATAATCATAGGAACCACAGCTACAACAAACAGTTTCGGCGTCCCTACAATAAACCGATCTGTTTTACAAGGACCTAAGGCACATTATCCAAAGAAAATATGAGTACGATTGGCATAATTGGGATATATTTAGGTGTATGTGATTTATGCCATCTCATCTAGCGTAATTGCACTACGCCATCTCAGATGGCCTAAATAAAAGGGCATTTTTGGCACTTTATGTTCAACGATCGGAACTAGGCCATTTTACGCCATTATGATGGCATAAAAAGATTACGCTAATTGTGATGGCACATTGCTCCATTTTTTGTTTTTTAAAAACTTTTGTTCCTTTTATTATAATATTAATTTATTATATTCCGTTTTTGAATTTTTTTTGCAAATTTTATTCTAAAAGTATCCATGTCCTATAATAAGCACAAGTTAAATATTTCAAAAATCATTTCAGTTTTATTGGAAATTAATAAGAATATTTTTGGGATTTTTTTTTTTTTGAGAACCCCTCCTAAATGAGGGAGGGTTAGGTGTCTCCCGATCAATTATATTAAAAATAATCACGAAACAATATGGTTACAAAATGCTTTCGTCTCGAGAGATAGAGATTCCGTCCAGGGTACAATCCATATCTTGAAGGTAGAGGGAGTCTAGCTTCTTCTCTAACTTGAGATTCAGTCTATAGTGCTGAACGAAGAGATCTGCAAGATCATTAAACCAACTCTCAAAGCCCGTCTGGAGGTAGTGATATCAGTCGAGCGACATGTCATCCAAGCTGTTCGCAAAGGTGGGACACAAAACTTGGTTGTCATGGTCGTACGGCGACAATGTCTGCTTGAAGGTGAGGACGTGCAATGTTGGGTCTCCCATTAGATAGACGAACTTAGGGAGAGTAGGAGTCCAACTCCGAGAAAAAGGGGCTTACAAAATTTACTGATGAAGTGGCCCTTCGAATGCATGGTTGTTCCGATGATCACCTTGTTGGTCTGAGAGGCGTCTTAGAAGGAGAAGTGGCAACAAGGGCGTCAGAGTCACACTCGTCGTCCGATGCTTTGCCAGAGCTCGATCATTGTTGCGATGTAGTCAGACTCTGGGGTGGCGACCATCATCCCGAGTATCCCTTACGATGCAGGGATCGGAGGATGACCTAGAATTGAGTGGCACAGGACGATGAGCAGACTCGTCAAGACATTTCCAGATTGTCGGTCTAAGAGAAAAGGGTTAGGGCCCTCTCGAGAGGAGTTCGAGGGATTGTCGCGGGGTATCGGTGATGGATCGTCAGGAAGGAGCGGGAGATGGGTCGACCGACCGATGGATGTTTGCTCCGTCGTTGATGCGGGTGGCTGACCATGGGAGATTGACTCCTACCTCAACGGTGATCCATCGAAAGGTGTCTCTTTCTGTCATAAGAGCAGCATTCTGCTTCATAAGGGTGAGCAGCTAGAAGTCATTAACCGAAACTTGATATATCGTCTGAGGATCGGCCACAGGTGAGGGATGCATTTTTCCTTGGGTGTTGAGTAGTCACATCCATACGCTGAGGAGATTGCTGAGGTTGAATCCGGACGGTGCAACCGACCGAAGATTTTTTGAATCTACAGCGGGTTGTTGTTTTGGGGGTTGACTCGTCGCAAACCTACGACTCATTGAGCGGGTCGTAGGACGCGAAACATCTTGATACAGGTTTCTTCCCTCATGTTGATCCATGGGTTGTGTCTTCGCCATTCTAGTATAGTGATGGAGACAAATGGATTGCTCAGACAATCGGTGGTTGCTGCTTGACCAAAAAAGATTAGAAGCCTGGAGGTCACTAGTTGATAGGTTCGATCCCATAGACGACGCCAAACTATGGGGAGGAGATTATGACCGTCGTACGGTCCTCCTCCAATAGTCAATGGAAGGAGTTAACCTTCGAGATATGTCGCGCTATAGAACACTGAGCTATCACATGCTAAGCTATCATGCTAATGCTATAGAGTAGAGAGAGAAAGAGAGAGAGAGAAGAAGAAGAAGAAGAGTTGACACAGGAGGTGGTGACGAAGTTCGGCATAAGCCTACGTCTCCGTGTGCTAAGACCCAACTTTTGAATCTATTATCTCTGAAGAAGTAGAGCTACTCTTAACAGGACGAGGAGTGCTTATCCAAGTAGACAGAGGGTGGAGCAGGCTTAACTGGAATCTGATCACCAGAAGACTCGAGGAGCTTTGGAAAACAGAAAGTAGGAATGTGGTATGGAATATTTGATACTGAAATATTTATCGGGTTTTCTAGTTGTAGAGGTTTGGAAATATCGATGGTTTTCGTAAATATTCGGGGGGATTTACTAGACCCCAAGTATGTGTGGACCCCAGGCAGAGCTGGTGGGTCCTACTGGCATCTCCGTGGGACCTAGATAGGGCTGCAGGTCCCAAGGTCATCTTCGTGGGCTGCAGGCAGGGCTGCGGGTCCCACTGTCGTCTTCGTGGGCCCCAGTTAGGGGTGCAACTTGGGCGGGTTAGACCCCACCCAACCCAAGCCCAACCTGAATTTTGGGCGGGTTTGGGTTGATGTATTTGAAGAATGGGTCGGGTTAGCGTTGAAAAAATACAACCTGAGTTGAATTTGGGTTGGGCTCGGGTTGAGGGGTCAAGCAACCCGACCCAACCTGAACTTGAGTACTCTTGTACATCTACCAGTCTATGATATATCTATGAATCACAACCATGTCAAGTACTCATATGTTGAGGGATCACAGTCACTGTCATCCGTTTCACCCAGTCCAATATTATTTATTTGCTTCTTGCTTATCAAATAAATGTATTATCTAATGATCTAGTAAATTGCATGGATAGAAATGTTAAAAAAGTTGTATGGTAGTGTTAGCAAGTATAAGGATTTTTTAGATTTTGATCTTCAAAGGTTAAAATTTTAAACAACAAGTATATTCGAACCTACACTACCCGGCCCGTCCTAACAACTTGGGCTAACTCGAGCCCAACTCGAGCATAGAAAATTTTGCTTGGGTTGGGCTTGGGCTAGGCATCTCGGGTTGGAAGTTGGGTTGGGTTGGGTTGGGTTTGGGTTGGAGGTGTTAGTACTTGGGTTGGGCTTGGGTTGACCCTCAACCCGACCCAACCCGCCCGAATTGCAGCCCTAGCCCCAGGCAGGGGTGCGACTCCCACTGTCGTCTTTGTGGACCCTAGGTAGGGCTACGGGTTCCACTGTCATCTCCGAGGGCCCTAGGCAGGGCTGCGGGTCCCATTGTCGTCTCCATTGTCCCTAAGCATGGCTGCGGGTCCAATTGTTGGGCATTAGCCATATTTTACACCCACAATCATTAAAAGTCCTTATTTCAAGAAATTCTCTCCGGTGCAGATTAGAAGCAGGGTCTACAGTAGACTCTCCTTTTTGGAAAGACATCATCAAGGTGGGCACAACCTTCAAATCAGGAAGTAAAGTTATCCTAGGGAATATGAAACACTTCAAATTCTGGGAAGACACTTGGGTTGGAGACATTATATTATGTACTCTCTTTCCAGAGCTTTACAACTTCGCAAGGGTGAAATCAGCATCCATCAGCTCGCAAGCTACGATCTGCGGATCCCACACGTCTTGGAAACCTACTTTCACCTCCCCGCTACCCGAAAACTTCAACAAAAGTTGAACGATCTTCTTCAGATACTCTCATCTTTCTCCGTTTCGGGCTCAACGGATTCATTTCCTTGGAGGGCCACCCCCTCGGGTAAGTTCACCGTCAAATCTTTCTATAAATTGTTAAATGATGACACACATTGCTGCCCGGCATCTAAGCATCTATGGAGAGCACATACGCCCATTACAATGAGAATTTTCTTATGCTTAGACCTCAAGAATAGAATTCTCATGAAGATTAATCTCACGAAGAGGAACCACTCAGCCATCTAAGAGGTGGCTTGCCCTCTCTGTAATGGGGCGGATGAATACACCAACCACTTGTTACTCCAGTGTAATTTTTTAAGGAAAATATGGAACTACAAACGTAGGATGGACATCTCTCACCACCCCACCAGTCTTTTGTCCTTGTGGTCTTCTTGGGGCAACAAAAGAGTGCCAAAAGAACGAAGGAAAATCTGGAACATCTTCTCGATCGCGACATGCTGGAACATTTGGTTGGAGAGAAATAAGAGAATTTTCAAGAAGAAATTCAGCTCTATTTATGAGGTCATCAGGTGCATAGTGGAGATTATCAAGGTTTGGGGCATTGCTTTTTCAAAAAAAGCATCGGAAGTCGGTGGATAATTTTGTTTAATTCATTTAGCTCTTATGTTGGTTTCAGTTTTTCTATTCTTCAGTCTTTGTAACATTTAATTACCTAATGAACGGGTAGGAGTCCACACCAAACCCCCCCTTAGATAAGAGGGATTTCTCAATAAAAAAAACCGTACATTCTTTGTCTTACGACAACCTCCAGGTAGACGGCAATTGAAGATGACAACTGAAAAAACGATCACGGGGACAATGAAAATGGGCTAACCCAATTGTAGATAAACATTGTGGAAGACTGACGTTAACTCGATAGCAAAACCTCTATTCGTTGGAAAAATAAGGAGGCATCGTCTTGATGATCTCCAGTGACAGGGGAAAGTTGCAAGGGAGCATAAATTCGAATGGACGAAGAGGAACCTACTTGTTTTTTTTTTTGGGTAATGTGTGATAGGTCCCTCTAACAGATTGATTTTAGTGATAAAGACAGCCAACATGTGTAATTAGCGTAGGGTCCTCCCGATAGAAAAAATATCCATTTTACCCCTGCAGTCAGCTGTACACGTGAGTAAAAATCCTAACTGCAGCTAGCTATACATGTGGGCCCCGATCCAAGCCAAGCACTATAGCAAAAAGAGTAACAATCTTTGGAACTTGTTACTCTTTTGCTACAGTGAAATCACTGTAGCAATTTTTTTGGTAAAATCTTGTCAAATTTTGTAACTACAGTGAAATCATTGTAGCAAAAGAGTAACAATTTCCGCATATTGAGTAATAATCTGTGCAAATTGTTACTCTTTTGCTACAGTGAAATCACTGTAGCAAAAAAATTTTCTTAAAAAATCCTGTCGGTGATTTTTTTTTTTTTCTACAATGAAATCACTGTAGCAAAAGAGTAACAATCTTTGCAGATTGAGTAACAATCTTTGTAGAGTAACAATCTGTGTGGATTGTTAATCTTTTGGTACAGTGAAATAACTGTAGCAATTTATTTTTTCGTTAAATTGTGTCCCCAAAAAAAAAAATTTGCTACATTGAAATCACTGTAGCAAATCAGTGGGTTAAGTCCTGTAGCGATAAGGATGGAGGGGCATGCACTAAAGGGCAATTTGGTCTTTAAAAAGGAATAATAAACATGTGTGGGACTTGCTCTAGCTGCATCTTTTTCGGGAGGGACCTGATGCAACATCATCTTGTTGGTTGTTCTTCTAGTTAAACCGATCTCTTGTCAGGGACCTCTCACTAAGTCCTATTTTTTTTTTTTCTTTTTTGTGCAAATTACAAAAGCCTTACGTGCACTATGCACCTCATTTCATATTGGTCACTAATTAATTTTTTTTTAACAATTTAAACCCTAAACAATGCCCCGTCTAAATTTAACCCCTCTATCAAATTTTATTATGAAAGTACCCTTGTCCTAATAAGTATAAGTTAAATATTTATTTTAAATATCATTTCAGTCTTATTGGAAATTAATAAGAGTATTTTTGAAATAAAAAGTTCACAGAGGGGGCCAAATGCAGATGGACCATAGTTCAGGGTTAAAATTATTTAAAAAAAAGCGTTGAGGAACCAATATGTAATGAGGTTCATAGTTCAAGCGTGATTTATGTAATTTTCCTTGTTTTTTGTTTTTTTTGTTTAGAACCGTTTTATACGTACCTTGTTAAATGGACCAAAAAAATTTCAAAAAGCCGTGTGTGGCATTTTACACATGAAAAGGATTAGAACAGTAATGCAAAAGGCAAATGATCATTTTCAATAATACGTGTAAGTTTGTGGTCATTTATGAAAGACTACAACAATAGGGGTCATTTTGTAAAAACCTTGACAATTTATATGGCAGGGAAGAATTTTTTTTTTTTTTTGAGAACCCCTCCTAAACGAGAGAGGATTAGGGTCCCCCGACCATGAAAGGGGATAAGTGAAGCGGCGTAACCTTAAGAAGGTAAAACAAAAGGAAGTTTTATTCATACCCCACCAATCTGAAAGTTGTGTCTATTTTTTTATCTATATGATAAATATATCTTTCTCAAACCCCATCCTTTTCATACCCTACGAGCTGTAATGGGAAGGAGGGTCCTGCCCTCTTCTTCCGCTTGGGAGTCATGACCAGCAAGTATGAGGCCTGTCTCTTTCCCATTTTCTTATCTCCATCAACAGCAAGAGGGAGGAGATGCAAAACCTTCCTCCCACTCAGATAGCCCGGCAGAGAGGGAAGGAGGCAGCTAACCCCTCATCTCCACCTTCGACTGCACCAATAAAGGAGAGGAGGCGGCCAACTCCTGCTCCCCCCACCTCTGATTTGCACCAACAAAGAAGGGGAATGGACCAACCCGTCCTTCACCTCCGATTAGCACCAACATAGGAGAGAAATGGGCCAACCCCTCCTCCACCTCTTATTTTCACCAGCAATGGAAAGGAGGCGGCCAATCCCTCCTCCCTCACCTCTAGCCTCTAGGGGTGGCAATGGGTCAGGTCGGGTCGGATTGAGACATAGGTATAAGGGCAAAGCACCTAACCCGAACCCGACCCGTTTAATAAACGGGTCAAAAACTTAATCCCAAACCCGACCCGCCTAATAAACGGGTTGACCCGACCCGACCCGTTTACTAAACAAGTCGGGTCGTGTCGGGTCGGGTTGGCTCAGGTTGGGTCAACAGAACCCATGTAAACCTGTCGGGTTGGGTCAGATGGGTCGGATTGGGCCGGGTTGGGTCGGGTTGGTTCAGGTTGGGTCGGGTTGGCTCGGGTCGGGTCGGGTTGACACGACCCATTTGGTAAACTGATCAAGTCGGGTCAATCGGGTGTTATAAGTACAAACCCGAATCCGACCCATTAAATAAACGGGTCAATCGGGCCGACCTGTTTATGACCCGAACCCGTTTAGGCCAAACCCGAACCCGCTAACTTCGGGTCGGGTCAAGGATTGCCACCCCTACTCAGCTCCTATCTGCTAAAGTAAAATAAGAGAAGGGGTTTGCCAAAGGCATACTTGTCCTAAGGGTGAAAAATAGAAGGAAATGAGCTATTTAGAAATTGAGGAGTATGAATAAAATTTTCCAAAACAAATTTATTGATGAAACATTTGCTAATTCCCCAACCAATAGGCAATTACTGAAACCTATTAGTAAGGGGAGAAATTAACAAAAAACAAAAGTTGCTTACCAGTCCGCTGCTTCATCTAGTATCTTCCGGTGTAGCATTAAAAAGGATGGAGAATCATTTTGTTCCAATCTCCTTTAAGAGGTTGGAGCATTAACCTCTCTCTATTTGGTCCATTTCAAAGACATGAATGTCATTTTGTACTATTTATCATGGTGAAATGTGAAATGACCAAAAGCTTTTGAAATGGACCAATGAGAGAGAGAGAGAGAGAGAGAGAGAGAGAGAGAGAGAGAGAGAGAGAGAGAGAGAGAGAGAGAGAGAGAGAGAGAGAGAGGGGAGGGGGGTGATGCTCAAAACTCTTTTGCCAAGGTTGGAACAAAAACAAAGCAGGAGAGGGAAAAAATTTAATTCAAAAAAAATATTATCATTACATTTTGAAAATTATTTTTTCTAGATAAAAATCCCAATTTAAACAGTGACTTATATTCAACAGCTTGGGTGAACTTGAGGCATCAGCGGCTAATTATTCTTTGCTCCTAAAATTCTAACTTATTCTCGAAAATATAATATGCTCCAAACCTGTACTGCACCCACAAATTTACCCAATAAAATTAGAGAACATTGTACTATCGCTGCCCTCAGCAATCAAGAAAAAAAAAACTTAGATGAAGAGGCCCTACCGTATAAAGCCGTGGGATACCTTTCAGGTTATCACCTCACTGTCATACTCAGTGTCACAATAAAAAAAAAAACCCTGAGTGGGGAGGCCCTACCAATTAAAATCATGAGGATACCTATCACCTCACGCTCATTCTGAGCGCCTCTAACCATCAAAAATGTTTCAGTGGGGAAGGTCCGACCGTATAAAGTCGTGGGGATATCTATCACCATGGGTCGTATTGAGCACCTCAAACCATTGCCTTGTTGGGATCACCAGCTCACTCAGTGTTAAGACCTGCCCATTGATATCCACCAAGGGATAGAAGAGTTGGCAAAGCAACTGATGCATTTGTGAGAAGGTTGTGGGTTCAACTCCTAGCTCCCCTCGATTTAACCAGGAGCAAAGTGGGAATTGTCGAGTGACTCAGGCTTCACTTCCGGAGGGATGAGCCCGATCTTGAAGTGGGCCATTGCCCAAAAGATTTCATGACACCCACCATACCAAAAATTATTAATAATAAAAAAATAAAGACCACGTAATTGAAGTTGCTCTCTCTGACCATTGTCTCGTGGGGGCCACTGCAATGCTGACTGTCGTGGAAGGCATCCCATGTTGAGGATGCTAGCTTAAAACAAGCTCTTAATATGTCCAAGGTTAGTGCGCGAAGGATGGCGGAAGACGGAGCGGAAAAAGGGACCTGGCGCTCTGGGCGCCAACCCGAGGCGGCCCGGGCCCTTGCACAGGAAACTGACGCCCAGAGTGCCAGGCACCGGATAAACATGCGCGGGACACGTTTTCGGTTGTGGTTTTTAATGAGTTTTCGAGAGAACTTTTAGGAGTTTGTTTCTATCTTCTCTCCTAGGTCTTGCACGAACTTAGGGCTATAAAATGACCCCTAAGGATGAAGAAAAAAGGATCATGATGGCACATGAGTATCTCGAGTTAGGGTTTAGAAGGTAGCCGTCATCAAGGGAGAGGAAGAGGAAACCATTGGAGACCGGAGGGTTTTCGAGAAGGGTTTCTTCTTGTCTTTGGGGTGTAAGGCTGCAGGATCTTTTTGTGGATGTATGAGGAATTGGTCAAAGATAATTGTTCTTGTACTCGGGTTTTTCCCATACTAGTAAATCCATTGATCGGTTGTTACCGGAATTTCTTGGGTGTTCTGCTTCTTTTTTCTATTGCTCGGTCTTGCCGGTGATCGTTTCCACCGTGGTGGTACTATGCGAGTTGTGTTCCACTGCGCGAGGGCCTCGGATCACAACAACATCCCCATGTTGGTATGCGCCATGCGGTAAGGTCTCCCTATCGAAGTTGCTCTTCTAAATGCTTATAAAACATGAGGACCCAATAAAGAAAAGAGAAATTCTATTCAGTCCAAAGGTATTCCCGATTTTGTCAGTCCGATTGACGTGATAGCATACAACTGCTGACTGAAACCCACTAGCGACATTTAAATCTTTGATACCATCAGTTGCACGCTGCCACATCAATCGTGCTCGGAGAAATCGGAAAAACCTTGAGGCTGAATAGCATTTCTCATAAGGAAAAGAAAGAAAGTTTGGTAGGTGTCCGAGCACTAACCCCATCATCTTCCTCCTATTAAATTAATTAAACAACTGTAGAACCTACCTAACCTCTTTGCCTCTTGTTGATGTTGCCAACAGAATAGAAGAAGGTTTAGAATACCATCCAATCCCTGTGATTTGCGAGACACGCACGAGTAGTACGTACGGCTCATTGAGGCCAGAAACTTGGATGGGGCCTCCATATTGGGAACCTTTCTTTGACCTTTGCATGGGAACCACCACAATGTTCAGCGTGGCATGTCGTGATTGGCGCCCCCACGTTGCCACGAGGTAAGGCCTCCTCTTCAAGGGTAAAGTTTTTTTGACAACCTCTGTATCGTACAACTGCGAGACCCACTACCCCCAGAGCCTATCAGCACATGCTTAGTGCTGGAGCCGACTTCCCCCATGTGGGTCCACTACCCCATGTGCATTATCTCGTAGTGGGGGAGATATCTTAGTTGGTGTTCCTGGCAAAATTTGTGAGCACAAAACCTACTCAATGTGTTTTGTGTAACCTACGAGTTAGGACAACGTGAATACCCACAACCCTGATTGAATATGTCAGAGATGCAACACAATTTTAGTTCAACAGTATAGTTCAGTATCAACTTAGATCATACTGCCTAGCTCACACATTCGCTCGCTCGTATCACATGTGTATCTTTTCGGGTGCAAGGGGTTTTGTGTGTGTGTGTGTGTTGGTGTTTACAAAACCGTTTCCATCATTTTGTATGTATTTTGATATATTCAACGTTTTTACGCTTTTTGATGCCTGTGCATGTTTAAATATCTTTTTTAAGCTTTCTGAGGGTCTGTGCCTTTTCAAAATGTTCTTATTTTTAGTAAAATATCATCTTTTCTTAGTGTAAATATTCAATCCTTAGATTCAAGCATTCTAGAAATTAAAGCCATTCCTTTGATTTGGGCAACCATGCACTCTCATTCTACAATCAAATTAACGAGGCTAGGTCGAACCTTCTAACTCATGATCGAACCTATTCTACAAAGATGGTTCCAATTCATATTATTAGTGCTCATAGATGTAGCTTCTAGTGAGGACCTAATATTGTGTTTTTTCTATGATCAAAGATTCGTATGAATTATAGCGATATCTTCTTTTTAAGTTCACTTGAGATATTCAGGTAAGTGAACTAGCTAGATACATTGCGCGCGCCATTTAGATGGCATAGTTCAATGGTCGTTTTTCATGGATCGATGTTCTTCATGGCATATTTTTGGGCCTTCTAAAAATGTTTTTCAGCGGATACCAAGTAATTTAGGCATCATTTAAGCATCCAATAATTGTTTAAGGGTTGCCCAACAACACTGGTAGCTGTCAAAGAATTCCTATGTCTGAAGAGTTTAATTTATTTTTTTTTCTCAAGAAACCCCCTTCTGCGAGGGAAGGGGTTTGGCATTGACCCCAACCTATCTATTAAAGTTTATAAAAGAAAGTTACAAGCAATGGCTTAAAGTCTCCATCGCAAATAATAAAAGAACCAGCCAAAAGGCTCAAAAAATTGACTAGACCCGATAAGTTTCAAAACTTAGGAGAACTAAACCTTTCCAACTCATGGATATGAGTAAGTACAGCCTTGGTATCCTTGTTAGACAAAGAGATATTGATAGTCGATGCTATCTATATGCTATTCTTCAATCTATTAAGCAGAAGGCCCTACTTCTACTCAGAATCAAGAGTTAACAGCTGACCTCTAAGATTATATGAAGAATTGGATCTGATTAGTCATATGTTTGAATCAATTGTCATGCGCTCTTTCAGACTATCTTAATTAGGCCGTGGCACTTTAAACATTCTGGAGAGTTTAATTGAGTTGTTAACACTATATACATGTATAGTATTTACTTACACAAAGTGCAAATAAGTCCCCATGCATGTCTTTCAAATCATAAGAAAGTAATAGAAGGATATGATCGTAATAAAAACAATATCAAAGAATAAGGAAAATGACATGTAATATAATTAGGTATCTTCCACAATAGAAAATATGCCCCCAGATATAAAGTGGCAGTTATCTTTTTTAGTAAAGACTCTTAGGATATGTATGTTAGTATTCGAAGCAGTAAAGTAAAGTAAAGTGTATTTGTGTAAAATTAAGATAATAATATGCTGAGAAGATGTTTGACTTAGGCAAACAATTGGTTGGTGAGTTACTTCTCTTCTCAATTGATATTTAGAGTAAGGCCTTCTAGAATTTCACTCAAATACACTTCACTTCACTTTACTGACTTGATTATGAACATGCCTTTACAAGAGATCGACTCGGATCAAATCCTGCTCACGAGTTTGCTCACCAAATCTAAACAAGCATGTTTGCATGCACGATTGAGTCGTGCTTTGCACTGTTTGAGCTTGGCACATTTATTAAACAAGCCTAAACTCTAGGCTTGGGCGTGGTTTGCAAGCTTTTATCGAGCTTGTTCGCAAACTGCTCACGAACAACTTGGTTCGTTTGCAGCCCTACCCAGGATCAAGATTGCAGCTCAATCCTAGCTCACAGGGTCGGACGACACAGGGTTGGCTCCAGCCAAACCTTCAGGGGGCAGTGTAATTTACCCAACAAAAATTAGGGTAAGTTACAGTTTGCCCCCCTGAAGTTTAGCTCAAAAACACTTAAACCCCCCTATAATCTAAAAACTACATTTTGCCCCATTCAATTCAGTTTTGATCAGATAAAAATTACCAAATGAGGAAATTAAGTAGTTGACTAAACGAGGTATTGTGCTAACATTTCAAACTTTAGGGAGCGATTTAGAACAATATAAATGGGTATTGTGCTAAAAACTACTTAACCCCCCTATAGTCTAAAAACTATATTTTGCCCCCATTCAATTCAGTTTTGATCAGATAAAAATTATCAAATGAGGGAATTAGGTAGTTGACTAAACAGGGTATTGTGCTAACATTTCAAACTTTAGGGAGCGATTTAGAACAATATAAATGGGTATTGTGCTAAAAACTACTTAACCCCCCTATAGTCTAAAAACTACATTTTACCCCCATTCAATTCAGTTTTCATCAGATAAAAATTACCAAATGAGGGAATTAAGTAGTTGACTAAATGAGATATTATGCTAACATTTCAAACTTTAGGGAGCGATTTAGAACAATATAAATGGGTATTGTGCTAACATTCAAACTTTAGGGTGCGATTTGCAACAAATTAAGGAGAAGGATGAGAGGAGGAGGAGGAGGAGGAGGAGACGGAGGAGGAGGAGGAGGAGGAGGCCGGAGGAGGAGGAGGAGAAGGATGAGAGGAAGAGGAGGAAGAGGAGAGATCACCGATCGATAGGTGCCGGGGAGAGGAGGAGGAGGAGGGGACTTATCGGAGGAGGACGGCGGATAAGCGGCGGAGCCGAGGTGCGCACGCCGGAGGGGAGGCCCGGGGGGGGGGTCAAAATCGGGGAAGCTGGGGGGGGGGAATAATTTAGAGAACAAAGAAAGAAAAGGGGATCGGGTTTCAATAGTAATCGCAGGGCTTTTTACCGATGGATATTAAATTTCTGTCGGTAAAAATATATATTATACTGACGGATTTTACATGGCTGTCGGTAATAAAAATTGGAAAAATAATTAAAATATGAAAGTTTTTATACCGACGGTATTTATTATTACTGTCGGGAAAAATTATATTATTACCGATGGAGTTAACGTTCTGTCGGTAAATATATTATTAACGACGGATATTATATTTCTGTCGGTAATAAAAATGTAAAAATAATTAAAATATCAAATTGTTATTACCGACGGAAATTACTAGTACTGTTAATAAAAAGGTTTAATATTATCGACGGTAATAAAATATACCGTCGGCAATAAACCTCTTTCTTGTAGTAAGTGGTGGTTGGAGAAAGTCAATTTTCACTTTAGCCCTAGCCAATGGACAGTCGGATTGGAGACAGCTAATCCTTAACTTCTTCAAGCGGGGCAGAATGCCTGAAGATCTCATTCAAGTTAAACAGCTCCAAAGAAAAATTTCACTCTATAGCCTCCGAAAAAAAGATCTTTATTTCAAGTCAAATGGTGGAGTACTTCTCAAATGTATTGGCCCTGATCAAACAGAAGTGATCTTGGCCGGTATCCATTCTGGGGCTTACGGTAACCATTCTAGTGGAAGATACCGCAAAGCCAAGACTAAACTTCAAGGCTACTATTGGTCAACCATGGTGAAAGACGCTCGTCAATTCGTTCAAATGTGTGAGCCCTGTCAACGTCACGCTCAGGCGATCCATCTCCCGGCAGATATGCTACATCCTCTGACGAGTCCTTAGCCCTTCCATCAATAGGGGTTGGACTTCCTGGGTCCATTCTCTCTGTCTCCAAGCAAAAAGAAATATTTGTTACTGGCCACCGACTACTTTACCGACTGGGTCGAGGCTGTGCCACTTTTCCGAGAAACCGACGACGAAGTTATCAATTTCACCAGACAGAATATCTTCTCAAGGTTTGTCACGCCTCAAGTGCTTATTGCTAACAACGAAACTCAATTTGACTAGGAAAAATTTTGAGAGTTCTGCTTAAATCAAGGGATCAAGCTCTTCTACTTTACACCAAGGTATCCACAGTGCAATGGTCAAGCCAAAGCCTCTAATAGGGCCATTCTCGACTTACTCAAGAAGAAGTTAAGTGATAAGAAAGGATTATGGGAGAAAGTTCTGCCGGAAGTCTTGTGGGGCTTGATGGAAATAATTCCATGGTAGAGGCCCACAGCGGAAGCAAAGTGTAGGTCCAAAGACCGGGGATGGTGTGCGTTACATATCAAAAATTTTATCGAAACGATCTACACGTGCATGTATGAATCTAGTATGAGAACTAACCCCCTAACATCGATCTAGCGAAAAGAATAATCTAGCATGCATGCATATTCTACCTCTACATTAGATCTACATGCTTGAAGCTATACCTCCGTGCGGATTCTTTCATCGAGACAAATTTCTTCGTTGCCGAAGGAGAAGGCCTCGGATCTGCTCGATATAGTTTCGGTGCAATAGCCATAACTTTTCGGTCCGAACTCTGATTGGGCTGAAATTAGGATTGTAGCTAGAGAAATTCGAGACGCAACTTTTGCAAGTAGCTTCACATCATTTGGAGTTCTGTAGCTCCCACAATCACAAAAATATTGCTGATCTTCTGTGCAAAATTTGAACAGCAAAAGATTGCGAGAAGTGCCTTCTAGTTCACCCGATCTCGCACGATGCACGGCTCCTCGTCGATGGATCTATGAGTGCCTCCATACGATGAGCCTTCTCCTTCTACGAAACACCATGTGAAGAAGACGAGTCACCATCCAATAGCGCAAGCAAGGGAGAGAGATAAGAAAAGAGAGGAGAGAGGGGTGGCTAGAGTTTCCCCAAATAGCATGGCTGGCCCCCCCTCTACTCCATTGCTCTTATATAGGGCTGCCCTATCCTTTGGATAAAGCCCTAATGGATAAGGTTTGACCAATTCAAACATCTTCCTTTAACTCTCCTTTTATTTCTTCTTTATCTCTATCTCTTTCTTAGTTTTGAAAACGATCAAAACCAGCCCACTTTCTGTCCCTCATTACCAGCCCCTTCATTGGAGGCAACAACCTCTTAAAAAAAAGAGGGCCGGCCTTGACCAGTCTCCCAACACCTAGGGTCGGACCCCCTAGTGCATAGTGGCACATGGTTTGACCAAAACGCCCATATGTCACAAGTTGGTCGTCCCTCGTGTATGAGACTTTGCAAGGCACACATAAGTGAAGTCACTAGTGATTTCACTATTCTCTGAGGTGCCTGTAAAGTGCCCCTAGTAAAGTTAACTAGTCAACTCGTAATATGTCCCGGTGCATCGTACCTATGTGGTAGAGTCCACTTATGGTAAGGGATTGCTACATGTGTCTCTACACTAACCTAGGGTTTTCCCTTAGTGCACACACGTAGTTACGCATCTATCATGCACTAGTGTGAAGCACTCATGGAGCGTAGGTTTGGACTTCTCGCTTCTTCTAACTACGTTTTATGTTTCGAGGAGATGGTACAAGGACCGTATATAATATGGATAAGGTGGAACGTTCAGGGACCAGGGTTCATGCCTTCCAACTTAGACTCGATCGATACACTACCCGAGTGTATCATTGATCCTCTGAGTCCGAGTTAACCTGCGTAGCTACCCAGATTGCGACGCAGGCTGCACTTCAATTCATCCAGACTTACTATATTCTCTCGTATACCCCTGCCCTTCGCTTAGTATGGTAAACTCGTTGTCCCTCCTCTTGGTGCCATGATGCAACTCGAGCGGTGGAGAATATCGTCAGACTCGAGTGCTCATATGACTCGGTTCCTTCCAGGTTGACCATGTACGTCGTACCTCAGATTACTCTGCCAAGTAACCGGATCTGGTCAACAATCCAACTGATGACCACCTGGCCAGGGTTTAATACGATGCAGGTCAAACCAAGGAACGCACCTCCCGTTAGAGGTATGGATGACCTGCAGGAGTGACACATTGATGCGACGCCAGTCGGGTAACTCAATACACAGTGGTTTTGGGTCACATATCTGGATCCTCACATATTGGTGCGCCAAAGCACCATACAATTGGTTAGCCCACCAGATATGGTTTCTTAAGGTTTAGGACCGTTTTACCTTAAACAAAAACACGACTTAGTGCATCGGTGTTTGCTCACCGGTCTGTGCACTGTGTTGGTTCCGTTTGGCTACAGACACTGTGCCTGGTAATGACCATGGTGGAGACACCCACACTCTGTCATCCCAACAGCTTGTCCTGATAGGGCAACTAACCCTAATCAGAGCTGCGAATGTATTTAGGTTACATGGGATCAGTCCATTGAGTCTCCTACTCAAGTGGATTACCATATAGCTATGGATGTCTGTTCTGTAATCAGAATACGTATTAAGGTACTATTCCTGGAGTAAATTGTCCCACACGACAGTAATACGATCGACCATGACACTGATCCACCATTTGGAGTAGAATATCGTCGTTGCTTTCACGACTACGCTTCTATATCTCAGAGAATCCAAGCCAGTTATGATAGGGAAGAGTGCAGCTACTAATAGAACCATAGTCTGAAGATTCTGAACTCCGTTGGCGAGCATGACTCACAAAAGTCGTGACCATCTTGGTTCTCCAAAACACATCACCTGCTTCGAGCTCCTGGGCTCCTGGCACGTCCTTCGAAATCTGTGTGGGTCTTTCTCAGCTTCTTTACTCGTTCCCTCCTTCGATGATGAAGCATAAGCCGTGATACCGATGAAGATGACGCTGAGCATTGCGATGATCATCAGAAATATCAACATTGTAGTTGATGCCAATGTTACATGGCATGGAGAGAGAGAGAGAGAAGGAGAAAGGGAGAGAGAGGCTAGCTTTTGGGGAGAAATGATTCATTCTCTCATTAGGCCAAGGGCCAAATGTATAGAGATACAAAGAAGGGTATCCTATATAGGGAATCTACGGGTATATATATCTCAACATTGTACACTATCACTAACAGCCAATTACAATGTAAGAGGGGGAAGAGGGGCTTCGAGGTGCCAAGAACATAACAAACTTCAATATTGTTTGGGATTTTTGCATATAAACCCCTAACAAATATTAATGTTACAAATAACCCCCTCAAATTTGACCATTAGCAAAATGGAAAGCGAAAATGACAGGTACTGGTCGTGGCTGTGAGATGTAAAGGGAAATATTGAGAGGAACATGAAGAATGACTACTATGAATAATCAGCTTCCATGTGATGTAAAAACTTCTTTGTTCCCCACCTAAGTTTTCAACCAATGATTTACACTGGTTTATATCAAGGTTCTCTCCTACCCCAAGCTGAACCCTATAGAAGTCATTCACATCATAATCTCAACTCCATTGATCTCTTGTAATTTCGAACTCATCGGACTAATTTTTTTGGTACATAACCGGAGGTCACTGGACCACCGGAAGAGGCCATCATGGCACAACACACTAGGTGGGACCTAGCCCGCTACAGACAAGGAATTGAAGCCGCCGCACGAGCGAACATGGGAAAGGGTCCACCTAGCCTGCAACAAACCAGAGAGGCCACTTAGCCCGAAGGAGAGCACCTAACTGAAACAAGAATCGATCCTGAGTAAGTGCCCACATGGAGCGGTACCACTAATTTGTACCAACTGCTCTAGGCAGCGGCGGTCATTGGACTAATCTTATTAACAAAGTATTTCCAAAAGTGACATGAGAATATAATAGAAGGAAAGGAGGTGTGAATGGGTTGGAACTTGGAAGCCAAGGGTTGTTTTAGAAAATTTAGCAAGTGATGGATGATAAGCTTTTGGAAGGGAGAAATATAGAACGATTAATGTGGATACTATTTCTATTGGCTCTAGAGCAAATCTTAAAGAGATTGTTGCTTTTGACAGTTGTAGTTCCTTATCAAGGATAGAAATCAATGTTGCATCCATTCAATACAAGACATCAACCATTCAATACAAAACATTCATTTATCCAAGAGACATCTTCATTCTAAACATTCAAAAAGACATTCTATTGTTCATTCAAGATCGAATACATCAGGGCTTAGCCACACTCGGCGGTCTCGACTTGTCTCCATCAGAGCCATCAAGAGTCTTGCTTATCCTGGATGCGTTAGAAGATTGAACGCCACCACCATGAGCTAGCCAGAGTGCCTGTACGACCTGCTTCGCATTCTTCCTATAGCTTGCCAGATCAACTTCAGCTGTTCGATCTCGAGCTCATGGGCTTCTGCCTTTTCAACAATAGCAGCCTTCAGTTGCTTGATCTCCTCATTACGTTTGGAGGCGAGCTCTTCCATCTTGAAAATTCTGTTCTTCAGAGTTTGAATATCCTTGCTCGGTGCGATATACTCGGCCTCCATCTTTTTCTTCATGTGCCCCTCGTGATGGACTGAGTGCTGACTCGAAGACAGCTCCGACAAAAGCTTCGTCTTCTCATCATCAGCCTCTTGCAAGAGGACATTCAACCTCTGGACCTCAGCTGCATTTTCCCTCTCGCCAGCCTTCTTGAAGAGCCTATTGTTCATCTTCAGCAGGGCGAACATCTACAAACCAACAAGAAGTCAGACAACGCGACATGATGAAGTCAAGACTTAGCAGCTTACAATCACTTTGAGCTTGTTGGACGACTCTTTGAGAATCGTGTCAGGCAAATTGCATAACTTTCTTAGCATCCCAGTGGGGCGATTGATGTCTACTTCGCCCAAATTCTGCAGAATAGGGGAGGGACTACCCGACGCACCTACATTCAAAGACATTCAAACATACGACCACAACTCAATTCTAATGCCTTGTGAGGGATCGAAGTTTACCTTTGCCGCTGACGCCTCCATGCGAGGGTTAACTAGACTCCTTCCCTTTCTCTCGATCCAATCCCTTTCCCTTGGGATTAGGAGGCTTCCTTTCTGGGACCGGAGCTGGATTAGGCTCTTCTCGTTCATATACCTCCTTCTCTGGGATTGGTTCTAGATCGGGTGGAACTCCATCCCCTTTGCATTCCCCCCCCCCCCCCCCCCTCCGGATTGATGGGGGTAACTTCAGGGGGCGTCGAAGCCCCTCCTTCAACGAATACTTCGTCTGCCCCCTTTTAGAGGGCAGAAATCAAGGCTGCAGCTTTGGCAGCAACTTTAGTCGCATCACTCCCCGAAGCCAACTTAGGCTTCTTGACCTTCGGGACTCCATCGCTCTCCTTTGTCGACCCTTGACCCTTCGATGTGTCCCTATGAAGGGGGTCTTCGGGCGCCACTTGAGAGATCGGCGTGGGGTTGTATACAATGTCTCTACCAGAGTATTTCACTCTGATCCTGGTAGGGCGCTTCAAAGTTTTGAAGTGATAAACGATCGGTACTTTCTTACCGTCGCCTATCGTATCCAATTCATCCTCCAACTGACAGGCCTTAGACTCATCAACCGGAGGCACCTGCCCCACGCTCGCCTAAGTGGGAGGTATATCTCCACCCTCACATCCTCTTCTTTATCCTCAAGTCATCCCGACCTTTCTTCCCCATCATCTCCATTTTCTTCTTTCTCTTCTCCTTCACAACCCTCGTCGCCTTCTCTCTCTCCTTCGTCTCCTCCTTTGCCTACTTCCTCCTCCTTATCCTCTTTTTTCTCTTCCTCTTTCTTGTCTTCCTCTCTCCCATCGTGACCCATCAATTTACTCTTCTTGATTTGCCCCTGCCGGGTCATGACAATCCTCTCTTCACCGATAGAGAGCCGTCTCTTCCTCCCATGGGCTTTCTTCTCAGCCTTGACATATCGAACCAGCCTACCCCGATTCTGGATCCTCATCGTACTCAGAATACAAGGTATCATTATCTTCATACCTTTCAGCCAGCCGATGAAGCAGGTTGGCATTTCCATGGCGAATAGGGCAGTGGGCGAACTACTTCCAAGATCTGGTTCCGCAGGTCAACTCCAAAAACAAATTATTAATTGATCCAACCTGTTCAGACGACCAGCACCGATCGTCACCTGACCCATACCTGTCAACTTCATCCTGGACTTCATCGCGAGGGGTCTCTGGCACCAACAGAGTTGTCCATTCCCCATAAATGGAGATAGGCCAATCGAAATACAGTTTGTCCGAGGGGACTATATCCGTGATGGGGCGAACATCAGAGATGCCATGCAAATTGAAGAAAGGGATATCTTTCCGAGATACCCATTTGTAATGATAGAAAAAATAGCCAAGTTCTATTCTGGCAAACCCACCTTCAGAGATACTGGTGTAACAAAACCTCAACGTATCCTGATAATTAGTTTCTGCTCTGCAGAAGGCATAAATGATTCTCCAGGCATTTCCAGTTAACTGTTTGGGACAAAGTCCAAAAGTATTCAATAGTCTGGCAGCAAAGGGAGGCAGTGGCAGACGTAGCCCACAGTTAAGCTACCCGATCGTGATGATATTTTCCATGATCTTCTCCTTGCTAGCCACTTCAGCGTTTATAGCACGCTTGTCAATCCCAAAGGCAGCCTGCACACCCGCAAGAGTAGGGCGATGGTCAGCCTCATTGAAAAACCCCATCAATCTTTCCCACTCCTCTCGCTTCACATCGGTGGCTTTCTTCCCTATCCCATATTCAAAGACTTCCTCCTCTGCTAGTGACATCAGCGGCTTCAGCACAAAAACAGATTTGGGGATGTGTTTAGGCTTAGAAGGAGCAGTCACGAACTCAACACCCCCGAGTCTCTTCCCAAGGTTGCCCCTCTCCTTGCCTTTCTCAGCGATCTTTGGCGATGAAGGCTCAGTAACAACTTTCTCCTTCTTCGATTTATCCCGCTGGGAAGGCTTCACCTTCGGAGGGACGGTGTTCTTGGTGCAGCTTACAGATGCCATCACGATCGATCGAGAAACGAAGCAGAGAACATAAAGTAGAGGGTGAAAAAAAATTCTGATAACGTGAGATGAAATGAACCTCAGGGCAGGATTTATAGGCATAGAATTTTAGCAGAAAAATCAAAGTGACATGTGGCAACCCTAGACTGGCAGGCAACTAAATGACATGGCATGAAATACGAAGGGTCTTTCGACACTGAAGCGACAGGGAAGACGAAACTCTAGATTTTTGACCCAATCGACAAGCAGACAATCAAATCGAACTGGAAGTTGAAGACTTTACCCAATCGACAAGCAAACGATCGGGTGAAATTCCAAAGGATTGGGCAAAAAAAATTGTTTTTTGCCCGATCGCCCAAAGTTCCACCGGTTGAAAACACCCGATCAATCAACCCTGATCGATCGATCGAAGACACCCGATCGGTCAAATTTGACCAATCGCTCGAGAACCTCACCCGATCGGCAAGCAGGTGATCGGGTGAAATTCCAAACTATCGGACATAAAACGTTATTTTTTGCCCGATCGCCCAAAGATCCACTGGTTGAAAACACCCGAACAGTCAACCCTAAATGATCGATCGAAGACACCCTATCGATCAAATTTGAGTAATCGCTCGAGAACCTCACACGATCGGTAGACAGGCGATCGGATGAAATTCCAAAGGATCGGGCAAAAAACGTTGTTTTTTTGCCCGATCGCCCAAAGTTCCACGGGTTGAAAACACTCAATCGGTCAACCCTGACCGATTGGTTGAAGACACCCGATCGGTCAAATTTGACCGATCACTCAAGAGCCTCACACGATCGGCAGGCAGGCGATCAGGTGAAATTCCAAAGGGATCGGGCAAAAAAAACGTTATTTTTTGCCCGATCGTCCAAAGTTCCACCGGTTGAAAACACCCGATTTATCAACCCTGATCGATCGATCGAAGACACCCGATCGATCAAATTTGACTGATCGCTCGAGAACCTCACTCGATCGGTAGGTAGGCGATCGGATGAAATTCCAAAGGATCGAGCAAAAAACGTTATTTTTTGCCCGATCGCCCAAAGTTCCACCAGTTGAAAACACCCGATCGGTCAAATTTGACCGATCGCTCGAGAACCTCACCTGATCGGCAGGCAGACGATTGGGTGAAATTCCAAATGATCGGGCAAAAAACGTTGTTTTTTGCCCGATTACCCAAAGTTCCACCGGTTGAAAACACCCGATCGGTCAAAGATACCCAATCGATCAACCTTGACTGATCGGTCGAAGACACCCGATCGGTCAAATTTGACCGATCGCTCGAAAACCTCACCCGATCATTAGGCAGACGATCAGGTGAAATTCCAAAGGATCGGGTAAAGTTTTCTGCCCGATCACCCAAAGTTCCATCGGTTGAAAACACCCGATCGGTCAAATTTGATCGATCACTCGAGAACCTCACCCAATCGGCAGGAAGGCGATCAGGTGAAATTCCAAAGGATCGGGTAAAAAATGTTGTTTTTTGCCCATCACCCAAAGTTCCACTGGTTGAAAACACCTGATCGGTCAACCCTGACTGATCGGACAAAGACACCCAATCGGTCAACTAGGACCGATCGGTCGAAGACACCTAATCGGTCAAATTTGACCGATCGCTCAAGAACCTCACCCGATCGGCAAACAGGCGATCGAGTGAAATTTCAAAGTGATCGGGCAAAAAAACGTTGTTTTTTGCCCGATCGTCCAAAGTTCTACCGGTTGAAAACACCCGATCGGTCTACCCTGATCGATCGGTCGAAGACACCCGATCGGTCAAATTTGATTGATCACTCGAGAATCTCACCCAAACGGCAGGCACGCAATCGGGTGAAATTCCAAAGGATCGAGCAAAAAACGTTGTTTTTTCCCCGATCACCCAAAGTTCCACCGGTTGAAAACACCTGATCGATAAGCCCTGACCGATCGGTCGAAGACACCCGATTGGTGAAATTTGACCGATCGCTCGAGAACCTCACCCGATCAGCAGGCAGGCAATCGAGTGAAATTCCAAAGGATCGGGCAAAAAATGTTGTTTCTTGCCGGATCGCCCAAAGTTCCATTGGTTGAAAACACCCAATTGGTCAACCCTGACCGATCGATCGAAGACACCCGATCGGTCAACCCTGACCGATCGATCGAAGACACCCGATCGGTCAACCCTGATCGATCGATCGAAGACACCTGATCGATCAAATTTGATCGATCACTCGAGTACCTCACCCGATCATCAGGCAAGTGATCGGGTGAAACTTCAATGGATCAGGCAAAAAACATTATTTTTGCCCAATCGCCCAAAGTTCCACCGGTTGAAAACTACAAATCGGCCAACCCTGACTGATCGGTCGAAGACACCCGATCGGTCAAATTTGACCAATCATTCGAGAACTTCACCCGATCGACATACAGAAGATCAGGTGAAATTCCAAAGGATCGAGCAAAAAATGTTATTTTTTGCCCGATCACCCAAAGTTCCACCGGTTGAAAACACCAGATTGGTCAAACCTGACCGATCGGACAAAGACACCCGATCGTTCAATCCTGACCGATCGGTCGAAGACACCCGATTATTCAAATTTGACTGATAGCTCAAGAACCTTACCCGATCGGCAGGCAGGCGATCGGGTGAAATTCCAAAGGATCGGGCAAAAAACGTTGTTTTTTGTCCGATCGCCCAAAGTTCCACTGGTTGTAAATACCCGATCGGTCAACCCTGATCGATCGATCGAAGACACCCAATCGATCAAATTTTGATCGATTGCTCGAGAACCTCACCCGATCGGTAGGCAGGCGATCGGGTGAAATTCCAAAGGATCGAGCAAAAAATATTGTTTTTTGCCCGATCGCCCAAAGTTCCACCGATTGAAAACACCCGATTGGTAAACCCTGACTGATCGGTCGAAGACACCCGATCAGTCAAATTTGACCGATCGCTCGAGAACCTCACCCGATCGGCAGGTAGGCTATCGGGTGAAATTCCAAAGGATCAGGCAAAAAACATTGTTTTTTGCTCGATCGCCCAAAGTTCCACCGGTTGAAAACACTCAATCGGTCAACCCTGATCTATTGGACAAAGAAACCCGATCGATCAACCCTGACCGATCGGTCGAAGACACCCGATCGGTCAAATTTGACCGATCGCTCAAGAACCTCACCCAATTGGCAGGTAGGCGATCGGGTGAAATTCCAAAGGATCGAGCAAAAAACGTCATTGTTTGCCCGATCACCCAAAGTTCCACCGGTTGAAAACACTCGATCGGTTAACCCTGATCGATCGGTCGAAGACACCCGATCGATCAAATTTGACCAATCGCTCGAGAACCTCACTCGATCGGCAAGTAGGCAATCGGGTGAAATTCCAAAGAATCGAGCAAAAAACATTATTTTTTGCCCAATCGCCCCAAGTTCCACTGGTTGAAAACACCTGATAGATCAAACTTGATTGATCGGTCGAAAACACCCGATCGGTCAAGTTTGATCGATCGGTCGCCAGCACCCGATCGATCGACCTTGACCGATCGGTCGCCAGGACCCGGTTGATAGGTCTAGACCGATCGGTTGCCAATGTCCTCTTAGCCAGCATTGCTTGATGGAAATTCAATGGTATCAACCCTTGACAAGGGGTCTCGATTTTGCACCTAGATTTCAAGTCAGTCAGATGAGTCTCTAACTTGGAGGGGGTAACTGTGGGTGTAAGATTTGGCCAATGCCCAACGACGAGACCCACTAGCCATACCTGGAGGTTCATGAAGACGACGACGGGACCCACTTGTCTTGTTTGGGTGTCCACGGAGATAATGACGCGACCCACTACCCATGCCTAGGGGTCCACAGAGACAACGACGGGGCCCACTACCCCTACCAAGAGGTCCACGAAGACGACGACAGGACCCACCAGTCCTGCCTGGACCCAGGCGACAGCTGTAGAAACTGCCCTGTACCCTGGTTTTATTCCAAGGCCTCTATAAATAGCACACCCGACGAATATAATCGATCGAATATCTGATTTCCAGTTCAGACTTTCGAAAAATAGAGCTCTGATATCCCAATCCTTCGATCTATTTTGAAGAGAGACAAGTGACACTTGGCCTGTCGAGGTCACTTCAAATCAAGCGTTAGTGAATTCAGGTTGCTCCTTATAGCACAGAGGCATAGGCTTCGGCTGAACTCTGAAATTACATCTTGTGTCAACTTTCAACTGATCTTTCTATTCATCTCTTCGAAACTCAAGTTCACAAACCTTCGATTACTCCAAAGTTCAACCCAAAGATATGAACATTCGAATCGACTATCCTGACTAACACTCAATCAGACTTTCGACTCAACTCAATTAACTGGTTGGGCGGAGTCTTCGGGTCGGCACGGAGATCATCCCCCACAGAGTGCCAAAGGCTGGGCCTTGGGCTTTGTGGTTTGATGGAGATTAGAATTTGGGGTACTCAGCGTAATGCCTTAATGTCAATCGATTTAGGCAAAGCGCCATTTTCGTAAAGCCAACGTCAGGACACATAGCGTTTTACTAGTGCAGGTTAGCCGACCGTGTCGCAATCCGAATCGGACTAACTGTGGCGAGGCACTGGAGTATGAGTTCTTACATAACTCGAGAGCATGTGCAACGCCAAAAATTCAGAGTACTCAGCATAGTGATCGTGCATTGGTTGACTTAGGCTTAGAGCTGTTTCGGTCGAACCTACTTATAAGGCATATAGTTTTGTACCATTGCAGGTTAGCCAGCTGTGTCACAATCCGAACCGGACTAACTATGGCAAGGCATGGGAACATGAGTTCTTACATAACTTGGGAGTATGTGTAACGCCAAATATTCGGAGTACTCAGTATAGTGCCCTTGTATCGATTGACTTAGGCTTAGAGCCATTTCGGTCGAACCTACTTCTAAGGCGCGTAGCTTCGTACCGTTGTAGGTTAGCCGACCGTGTCACAACCTGAACCGGACTAACTTTGGCAAGGCATGGGAGCATCAGTTTTTACATAACTTGAGAGTATGTACAATGCCAAAGATTCGGAGAACTAAGTGTAGTGCCCGTGTATCGATTGATTTAGTCTTAGAGCCACTTTGGTCGAACCTACGTCTAGGGTGTATCGTTTTGTACCGCTGTAGGTTAGCCGACCATGTCACCACCTAAATCAGACTAACTGTGGCTAGGAACAGGAGTATGAGTTCTTATATAACTCGAGAGCATGTGCAACGCCAAAGATTCGGAGTACTCAATATAGTGCCCGTGTATCAGTTGACTTAGGCTTATAGTCGTTACGGTCGAACCTACGTCTAAGGCACGTAGTATTGTACCATTGCAGGTCAGCCGGCTGTGTCACAACTCGAATCGAACTGACTGTGGTAAGGCAAGAGAGTATAAGTTCTTACATAACTCGGGAGCATGTGTGATGCTAAAGATTCGGAGTACTCAGCGTTGTGCTCGTGTATCAGTTGACATAGGCTTAGAGCCATTTTGGTCGAACCTACGTCTAGAGCTTATAGCTTTGTACCGTTGTAGGTTAGCCGGCCATGTCATAACCTAAACCGGACTAACTATGGCATTGAGTGGAAATTGAAATGGAATTCATAAGACTTTTGATAGAATTTGAAGTATCAGACCTTTTATTGATAACCAGAAGGTGGTTACATCTAATGATAGAATCTCTTGAGATGTGATGCATTTCACACTCTCATAAGTAGTTGTTCTTATAGGGTGACGAGTCGGTAGGAACCCTTCCTGCCTATCAATTCGACGATATACGGTCCTTTCCAGTTTGGGGCGAACTTGCCATTACCTTGTTCTTTTGTGTTTGGGAAGACCGCCCTGAGGACCAAGTCACCGATATTGAAATATCTTTTGCTAATCTTGTGATCGTAAGCTGATTTGATCTTCTGTTGGTAGTTGGCGATACATATAGCTGCTTGATCATGGAACTCATCTATGTAGTCGAGGTCGTTGACGCGAAGTTTCTCATTGATTCGTCACTCAATCGCAAGGGTTTTGAGAGTTGGACAGATCACATATATTGGTAGAACCACCTCTGATTTGTAATTCAGACGGAAGGGTGAGAACCCAATCGATCAATGAGGTGTGGTCCGATAACCCCACAAGACCTCGAGAAGGACCTTTTCCCACAGTCCCTTTTTGTCATCTAACTTCTTCTTAAGTGTGCTGAGGATGGCTTGGTTGGATGCTTTAGCTTGACCGTTGCATTGAGGCTGGTACCTTGGTATAGAGTAGAAGATTTAAATTCATAACTTTGGCAGAACTCATGGAATTTGTCATAATCAATTTGAGCTCCGTTGTCAGCAATGAGTACTTGTAGTGTGTCGAACCTTGAGAAGATATTCTTCTTGATGAACTTGATAACTTCATCGTCTGTCTTCCGATAGAGAGGCACAACTTTGACCCACTTTGTGAAGTAATCCATCGCTAGTAACAGGTACTTCTTCTTGCTTGAAGATGAAGGGAATGGACCCATGAAGTCCAACCCCCTTCGATAGAAGAGCCAAGGACTCGTCAGAGGATGGAGCTCATCTGCTGGGAGATGGAACACCCGAGCGTGTCGTTGATAGGGCTCGCACTTCTGGATGAACTGACGAGCATTCTTAGCCATGGTGGGCCAGTAGTAGCCTTGAAGCTTGATCTTACCCTCGAGGGATCTGCCGCCGAAATGGTTGCCGCATACTCCGGCATGGATGTCGGCAAAGTTCTTTTCTGCTTGATCTGGGCTGACACATTTGAGGAGCATTTCACTGTGTGACTGAAAATATAGGTAGTTTCCTTGAAGAAGGTAGTGAGGAAACTTCCTCTGCAGCCGTCTGATTTGAAAGGGGTCTTCTAGCATTATGCTATGCCTGAAGAAGTTGAGGATTGGCTGTCACCAATCCTCTTGACCGTCAGCCAGGGCGAAAGTGAGGATTGGTTTTCTCCAACCCTTGTTGCCTTTCGCTGAGGAGATGAGATGATGCTCGAGGCTAGCCTTGGGCAACTCTTGATAATCGATTTCAATTTGACGTTTGGCGAGAGGATATCCTAGAACTGAAGCAATATTGGCGAGGGCGTTGGCTTTGCAGTTCTCTGCCCTCGTTATTTGAGTGAATTTGATGTTAGCGAACTGCTGCTTGAGGTGTTGCACAAGTGCTAGGTAGTGTTGAATCATTTCTTTTTATGCTACGTAATCCTCATTGATCTGCCTAATTACCAACTAGGAATCACTGTAGACAGTGATGTGATCTTCCCCAAGGCTCGTGTAATCTCCAGTCCGGAGATGAGTGCTTCGTATTTGGCTTCGTTATTAGTAGCATTGAATATGAGGAGGATAGCTTTCTCCAGGTGATCGAGCTCTGGGGATATTAGAACTATCCCAATTCCCGAGCCGATAAAGCTTGAAGCTCCGTCAGTATAGATCTTCCATCGCGAACCTGTTGTTGAAGGAGCCTCAGGGCTCAGATGGGAGGCCTTAGGGCCTGGATTGAAATGTGGCTCGTTGTTGTCATCAAGGTGCATCTCCGGATCATCTTCAAAGGCGATAGGATCTTCCATGGGGAAGTTAGCAAGGAAGTCGGTGATTGCTTACCCTTTGACAGAGATACGAGGCTCGAATTGGATACCGAGTGAACTCATCTTAATTACCCACTTGGTCATCCGACTATCTCGACCTACCATATAAGGATGTCTTTGAGAGGGTCTTCAGAGATGATGGTGACCAAGTATGAGACAAAATAGAAATGGAGTCATCGCGAGGCTAGCTATCAGCAGAGCCAAGGTGACCTCTCTATTCTTGAGTAGCGAGTCTCGGCCGATAAAAGGGTATGGCTGATGTAGTAAACGGGACGTTCAATACCATCTATTTTACTGACCAGGACTGCGTTGATGGCTTGATTAGTGATGGCGAGGTATATAACTAGAGTGGTTCTTCTGGTGATGGACCAGTCAAGATAGGAGCTCGAGCGAGATAGAATATGATATTTTGGAAGGCTTGCTCGCAAATCGAATTCCATCCCGAGGTGTTTGCCTTGTGTAATTTGTCGAAGAGATGTTTGTACTTATCTGAGGACTTGGAGATCAATCGATTGAGGTCCGCCAACCTTCCCGTGAGGCACTGAACCTCCTTCAGGTTAGAAGGTGATGGCATTTTGAGGATTGCTTGAATTTGATCGGGATTTGCTTTGATACCTCTCCTGGTCACCAGGTGACCCAGGAACTTGCCTGACTGAACTCCGAAGGCACACTTAGCTGGATTCAGCTTCATGAGGTACTTCCTTAGGATTTGGAAAGTCTCAGTAAGGTCAGAGAGATGATCCTTTTGAGTTTGGCTCTTGGTGAGTAGGTCGTCAACGTAGACTTCGACGTTGGGGCCGATTTGTTCCTTGAATATCTTCGTGACTAGCCTCTGGTAAGTTGACCCCAAATTCTTGAGGCCGAAGGGCAATACATTGTAGCAGTAGAGACCTCTATCTGTCATGAAGCAAGTCTTCTCTTGATCGTTAGGATACAACAGGATTTGATTGTAGCCTGAGTACCCGTCCATTAAAGATATATGCTCGTGGCCAGCGGTGGTATCGACGAGCTATCTATTTTGGCATGGGAAACGGGTCTTTGGAACAAGTTTTGTTAAGGTTGGTGAAGTCGATACAGACTCTGATCTTTCCATTCTTCTTCGGGACGACGACGATGTAGGAGATCCAATTTGGTTAATGTGGGGGAGGATTTCAGCCATCGTACGTAACCCTCCTCCAATAGTCGATTGAAGCTTTGACCCTTCGGGATGTGGCGCGCTATGAAGCACTGAGCTGTCAAGTGCTGAGCTTTCACGTTGACACTGTAGAGTAGAGATGGAGAGAGAGAGCTGACACAGGGTATGATGACGGAGTTCGGCCGTAGCCTACGTCTCCGTGCAGCAAGACGCAACCTTTGAATCCACTATCTCTGGGTCAAAATTAGAGCTAATCTCAACAGGCTAAGAAGTGCTTCTTACAAGTAGACAAAGGGTGGAGTAGTCTCAAATGCATTCTAAAAACCAAAAAGCTCGAGGAGCTCTGAAAAAAAAAAAGTAGGAATATGATCCGGAATTTTGGATCTGGAATAATTTACAGGGTTTGCTATTTGTAGGGATTTGGTTTATAGGAAATATTCACAAGTATATCTGGGGTTTTAGTAAATACCCGGAAGGGGATTTATCAACCCCAGATAGTGCATGTGTACCCCAAGCAGGGTTGTGGGTCCCATAATCATGCTCGTGGGCCTCAAGCAGAGCTGCGGATCCCACTGTCATCTTTGTGGGCCCCAGGCAGGGTTGCTGGTCCCACCGTTGTCTTCATGGGACCCAGGCAGGACTGTGGGTCCTATGGTTGGGCATGAGCCAGATTTTGCACCCACAGGTACTCTACTTCACGAAGGAAGCCTACCGCAAGTAACTTGTTGATCTCTTCCCGAATAGCGACGAGCACCTTCGGTCTGATTGTTCAAGGCTTTTGCTTGATAGCGTTAGCCCCTTCTTTAATAGTGAGTCGATGACATGCGACATCCAGATTGATCCCGGGCATGTCTTCGAAGGTCCAAGCAAAGACGTCAATGTTAGACTTGAGGAAAGATATCATGTCTTGTGCTTATGCGTAGCTAAGACTGGTACCGATGAATGTTTCTTGAAGAAAGTCGCCGCCGTCGAGATTCACTTAGAAGATCTCTTCGATTAAAGGAGGAGCCTCCCACTCCGTCGGTGCAGGCTCAGGCAGCGGAGGCTCCATTGATTGCTACCTGATTGAGGAACCAGCTTTGTCGGCCGAATGCTTTACCGGTGTAGCATTGGGCATTGGTCAAATCCTTGCAGCCACAATCTCACATATCCTGCCTGCTGTTGACTCCCTCTAATACACCTGATGCCCTCACCATTTGAGAACTTGAGGAGTTAGTTATAAGAGGAGGAGACAATGCTGATCTGATGGAGGAAGGGTCTGCCCAAGATGATGTTGTAGTTTGATGTCCCTTCGACGATGGCGAACTGGACAGATTCTCGCATCTCCTGCCCAAGATCAAGCATGAACCTCGCATTCCCCATCGTCATGCTTTGTTCCTCATTGAAGCTGGTGATAATGGGGGGAACTACGTCAAGGCTTTCGTACTTGTGACCGAGGCACTTGAAGCAATCAGAGAACATAATATCGATGGATCTGCCGGTGTCGATGAGGATTCGATTGACGGAGTTGCCATCAATGACAAGATGGAGAACTAGGGGGTCGCGGTGAGGAGTGCAGACTCCGTCGAGGTCTTGGTTGGTGAAGAGGATCACCAGTCAGGGGAGTCATTTGATGGGCTTCTCGATCCAAGACTCCTTGACTTGATCCACAACGTGCACATGATGGACACATCGCACTTGGCGTTCGACTTCTTTCTTTGTTAGAGTTTGGTGATAGAGGTTACCGTGAATATCGTAGATCTGTGCTTGGACCAGGATAAGGGTCGATTGACGTTCAACCGAACGGATCCAATACATCTCTTTTTCTCTCTGAGGAGGAGGAGAAGGAAGTGAATCATTTGTTGGGCCGGTATTAGCCTTGAATTTTCGTAGCTGTTCTTCCTACAAAAGGTCATCCAGCTGGCACTTCAGGCGATAGCACCGGTTAGTAGGGTGTTCATGACATCGATAGAAGTCATAATAGACCGACTAGTCCTCCGTATGCTGGGTGCCAAGCTCAAGAGAGTCAGGCCTCCTAAGGTAGTCCTCGTATTGAATCTGCTCAAGTATGATGTCGATTGGCAGAGTGTAGTTGGTGAACATGATCCTCCGTGGATTTGCGGGTCTATCGCCTGCTCGCTTTGGCCTCTTGGAGGCTCCACCTTCCTTAGCATGAGCGTTGTGAGCTCGGGCCACTGGTCTTGAAGGTTCCTTGTCAGATGGACGCTTCTTAACGTCGCGACTCTTGCGAGCGTTCTGATCATTCTCCACCTCAATCTCTCTCTGGATTCAATCGAACAACGCTCCAAGAGATGCAGGTGGATTCTGGATGGGTTGTTATAGATGTGGAGATCGAAATGTAGAACATTTTGAAACACCAACATGATGGCCTCGTCGTCGAGGTGACGTCCGGGGAGCGTTGCATGCTCGTTCTGAAACCTCCGAGTAAACTCTAGAAGAGTTTCGTTCGAGCCCATCTAGAGTCAGTAGAGGGAGTTGAGCTTCTTCTCAAGCTTGAGGTTCAACCGGTAGTGTTGGACGAAGAGATCCTCCAGATCCCAGAACCAACTCATGAAACCTGCTGGGAGGTGGTGATACCAGTCGAGCGACATGTTATCCAAGCTGTCTGCAAAAGTGCAGCATAGAACCTGGTTATCATAGTCATGAGGCATCAACGCTTGTTTGAAAGCAAGGACGTACAATGTGTGATCTCCCGTAAGACAATTGAACTTTGGGAGAACCGGAGTTCGCCAACTCTGAGGGAATAGATCTCGGAGGATTTGTCGATGAAGAGGTCCTTCGGAAGTGTGGCTATTCTGACGGTCACCTTGTTGGTCTAAGAGGTGCCTCAGAGGAAGATGAGACAATGAGGGCGTTGGAGTCCTCTTTGGGTGATGCTCTGCCAGAGTTTGGTCATAGTTGTGGATTGCAGACCTTTGGGGTGACCACTGTTCCATACATCCCTCGCAATGCAGAAATCAAAGGATAATCCAGAACCGAGAGGCTAGGGATGATGAGCCGACTCACTGAGTCGTTCCTAAATCGTTGGCCTGAATAGAATGAGCAAGGGTCCTCTTGAGAGAGGTTCGAGGACTGACCTGAGGTATCAACGACTGAGCGTCTGGAAGGAGCGGGAGATGGATCAATCGACTGACGGACGTCTGCTCCGTCGTTAATGCCGGCAGTTGACCGAGGGAGGTCAGCTCCTGCTTATACGACAACTCGTCGAAGGGAATCTCTCTCGACCATGAGAGCAGCATTCCGCTTCATCAAAGTGAGGAGTTGGAAGTCTTTCGGCGAGATTTGATACATCGCCTGGGGGTCAGCAATGGGCAGACGTGCGCTTTCCCTGGGCATTGAGGAATTGTGTCGGCTAGTTGAGGAGACTGCCGAAGCTGAGCCGGATTTGCACGATCGACTGACCGATGACTCCTCGAATTCACAACAGGGTGCTGTTCTGGGCGTTGACTTATTACAAACCTACGACTCATTGAACGAGTCATAGGATATTGAATGTCAGGGTGAACATTGCTTCCCTCTGGTTGGTCCATGGGTTGTGTCTTCGCCATTAAGGTAGTGAGGGAGACAAACAAATTGCTCAGGCAATCGGTGGATGCTGCTTGACCGAAGGAGAGGTCACAAAGTCGATAGAGATCTATCCCATAGATGGTGCCAAACTGTGGGAGAGGATTTTGGCCATTGTACGTAACCTCCCATCAATAGTCAATTGAAGGGTGGAATCTTTGAGGTGTGGCCCTGTGGGATGCCTAGCTGTCGTGTGTTGAGCTGTCACGCAAATACTGTAGCAATAGAGAGAGACAAAGAAGGATAAAGAGAGATAGAGAAAGTTGACACAATATATGGTAACGAAGTTCGGCTGAAGCCTACGTCTCTATGTGGTAAGACACAACCTTTGAATGCACTAACTTTGAGAAAGTAGAGCTACTATCGACAGGCTAAGGAGTGTTTCTTACAAGTAAACAGAAGGTGAAGATGACTTCGGAAGTCTTAAGACCAGAAGGCTCAAGGAGCTCTAGAATACATAAAATAGGTTTGTAGTCTAGAATTTCGGATCTGGATTCTTTACAGGATTGGCTATATAGAGTGGTTTGGGAATATTCCCCATCAAATCTGGGGTTTCGGTATATATTTGGGGGAGATTTACCCGCACCCAAACAATATGTGTAGGCCCCAAGCGGAGCTAGCGGGTCCCATCGTCGTCTTCGTGGGTCCCAGGTAGGGCTGGCGGGCCCCACCGTCATCTTCATGGACCCTAAGCAGGGTTGACCGCCCCCACCGTCATCTTCGTGGGCCCAGGCAGGGCTGAGGGCCCTATTCCCAGGTGTTAGCTAAATTTTGCACCCACAACACCCTCATCCTGACATAGTTTAAGGAACAAGTCTGACTTGTACTCGTCACTAATATTTGATCTAAGCCTTTTTGATATTTATGTTAGTCTTAGTGTCGATCATTTTTTTCCACTTGAGAAACACCTTCCAAACCTTATTGTTATGTTTCATGGTATACACCCAAACTCTCCTAGAATAATAATTAATAAACGAGACAAATCAATGCTTACCTCCTAAATATACAACTTTGGTAGGTCTCCTAGCATCCATGTCAGCATAGTCGAGTGCCACCTGAGTCTGATGAACCATGGTACCAAATTTGACTATTTTTTGCTTGTCAACCCAGAACACAATGCTCACAAAATTTAAGTTTGCAGGTCTTAGCACCTTTCAATAGACCCTGCTTTACCAAATCCTGCAGTACCTTTTCACCTGCATGCCCTAACCGTATAGCCAAAGATTAGTAGTATTATAATCCACAATTGTTGCTTCACCTGTAATTGTGCTTCCCTACGCATAGGAAGTACATATTCTTCCTCTGAGTATATTTTATCAGAACACGTGAACTTGAAATGACCTTTAAGATATCACCTTCAAGAGTAATCTTAAGGCCCTTCGAATCCAAAGCACCCAACAAGATAAGATTCTTCTTCAATTCTGGTATGCATCATACCCCTGTCAGTTCTATAACTATTCCATGATTCAAATTTAATCGATCAGACTTTGTTTATACCTTTTGATTTGCAGGCATTATCACTGCCTAAAAAAACAACTCCACCATCCAACTGCTCAAAGCTGGAAAAATATTCTCTATTAGGAAACATATGATAAGTATAGCCTGAATTTAGAATTCACTTATCTGAGCGGCATATCAAATATGAACCAGTTAGATCAAGCAATTTCTGAATCATCCCCACTGCTAGTAATAGTCATCTTCGCATCCTTCTTGTCCTTGTTCTTCAACATATATTTGATAATCCTTCTTCCAAAGGTCTTTGTTGCGACAATAGACACACTCATCCTTTGTGTGTATTTTTCTATATAATGAAGCTCCTCCTATCTTAGAACGAGAATTCCTCCACTTTATAGGTTTCTTACTTTATGATCTACCTGTAATGATCAAGACTTACAATCACAAGTTGCTATGACCTCACTTGTCCTTCAACCGATAGTTGTTATTCTTCAAAACATTAAATACCTTATCAAGGGAATTCATCTTCTTCCTACATAGAAAAATAGTAGTCAAATGCTCATTTCTATTGGGTAAGGAGTTTATCAACAATAGTGCTTTGTCGTTATCTGAAACTAGAACATTCAAATTCTGTAAATCTATAAAATTTTTGATATAATCATTCAAATGCTCTGCTACAGAATTTTCGTTCCTTGTGTTGGAAACAAAATAACTTCTTCAAATAGAGCCAACTTTCAATGCTATTTGTCATATCCTTACCTCTAGTTTCTTTAATAACTCCAAGACCTTTGTTTCCTTCATAACAAAGTACTTATATCTTTCGCAAGACAAAGTCAAATCGTATCGCATACCTGACGATTGGTCCTACACAATCTTTGCCTGACATCTCTTCTAGTTGCACCGAATTAAATGCCAAAAGTGACGGCTTAGTCCTCAAATTAGAGCCCCTTATACATGCCTTTTGGCCCTTACCGAATTCGGCAGCCTTGCTACCGACGTAAAGAGTCATTTCTGGCTGTCTAGTTTGGCCATCGGATTAGAGGCACCTTTTTTTGTGGCCGGTCAATCTAGCCACTAGGTTAGAGACTGTCAATAAGCTAGATTAGCCGCTAGATTAGAGACCTTTTTTTGCGCCCAGTCAGTCTGGCCACCAATTTTACTGTTGTTTTAGGTTGATTGTAGGGGCGGGCTGCAAATAGTACATCCTTTTTAAGGGATTCATTTTAGGATAGGTCCCGACAATCTTTTCCTCTAAGCCGAGGTCCACATTTCAGAAGATTAGTTGCAATAGCTCTTCTAGTTAAGGCAAGACTAAAGTAGCCTTAGTTAAGTTGCCGAATTCACCAACCTACCATTGTCTATATGACGTCATCTGATCTCTACGAAATGTACAGTTTCAAGACCTAGTGTGGGACCACTATAGCTGCTATAGTGATTTCACTGTAGCAACTACAGTGAAATCACTGTAGCAGCTACAGTGAAATCACTATAGCGCTATAGTGATTTTGTTGTAGCAACTATAGTGAAATCACTGTAGCGCTATAGTTATTCTGATGTAGCAGCTACAGTGAAATCACTGTAGCACTATAGTGATTTCGTTGTGACTGCTAAAAAATACGTTGCTACAGTAAAATTATTGTAGCAATAGTACCCATTTCAATTGAGTATTATTGACATATATTTGAATATCTATAGTGAAATCACTGTAACTACTATAATGATTTTTTCATGACTGCTAAAAACACTTTGCTACAGTAAAATCACTATAATACTTAATATTAGTCGCAATAATACTCAATAAAATTGAGTATTATTTGAACAAAATTGAGTACTTTGCTACAGTGATTCACTCTAGGGAAGCCTTTTTAGTCGGTGTTGAGCGTCCATTTGGTGCGAATTATCCCTTCTTTATCATGCACATATCGTCACTTTGTTACGTAAAACTTTCATAATACACGTAAACTGCATGAATTTCTTTGTACCATGATCTAGTAGACTTTCATACGAACCCAACGGCATATTGGTTCGCTCTCATACATTGCATGCATGAAAGATACAGAGCCCCGTAGTCCAAATTATCCTTTTATCGATAATCGCGTTTGAATCTGATAAGCGTCATTTCATCTATGTTTTTCAGGGAATTGATCCGGTTTTCGATGCAGTCAGCTCAAAGACTTCATGACCAAGCCATGGATATTCTCACGATAATTTGACGGAGGCTGTACAGCTCGTTTGGAGGCTTATTCTGAAGAACGATGAAAACGGACAATTGCAATGAGTCGGATGAGAGAAGACTTTAACTGAGCCGATGCAATGCATGATACAAACTGGAAGAGGACTACAGACATACAAATAGGCGATGATGGGTTTGATGATGGATTCGGATTACGATGACCAAAGCCTACTCAAGTTTCCCGCATGATCCCATTGCGCTTGAACCCAGTTGTACCTATTCGACTCCTACGTGACAAACCCAAGCCCAACTCCGCAACAACCCCATGCATGCAACCTAGCCGCGCAGCCCATCTCTAGAGCTGATCTCATCCATTGCCTAAAATCGATCACAGCTGTCCATATACCTAGCTGTACCCGAGCCCCTTCTTTTCCGTCTCTCTAATTTCTTTTTAGTCCCAATACATCACAGCCATCCGATCCAATAATCCTCATCCTAGCCGTTCCTAGTTACTCCGTGATCAAACTCATAATTGCATGCAGCTGTTTTCTTCTACATCTCATCCAATCATAGCCATCCGATTTAATCCAACCGTCCAATACATCCACCATGCATGCTGCCCAATCACCACCGAACTTCTTTACTCTCTCTCTCAAAACCCAAATCCTAATTGATCACAGCCGTCCCTTGAGCCAATGTACCTGATCGGCCCAGCTCTCTCTCCCTATTCTCTCTCCATCGAGCCAGCTGTATCCGAGTCTCTCTCTCTACCGAACGTTTCTCTCTCTCTTTCCTTTCTCTCTCTAAAGCTGAACCCAGCCGTCCGATTCCCAGCTGTACCCGAGCCATACATGCACCCCAGCCGAACTTCTTTCTTTCTCCCGGATTTCTCTCTCTAAAACCCATGCACGTTCCCTCTCTTTCCTTTATTTCTCTTTACCGAACATCTCTCTTTCTCTTTCTTTTCTTTCAATCTTTCCTTATCTCTCTCTCACCACCGGACTCTCTCTCTCCTATATATAGGGGGGGATCCGAACCATCAAAGGCGGGGGGGAGGCTCTCACCACCGAACCATCTACCATTTAGGACCACCTAGGAGAAAAACCTGAGCCATTATCTTCATCACCTTCCATCTCCATCTTCAACGATCCTCGACCGAAACCAAAACCCTAAGCCTCCACATCCGAGCCGTCATCGAGCCATCATCGAAGCTACGACGTGATCAAGCCAAAACGAAGCAGCATCGAGGAACAAGATCGAAGAAGGCGAAGTCCACGGAGCAATCTTCAGGGATGATCTGTACTTCGTTTATTTCCAGTCTTTCCTTTGATGTAACAAAACTCATGTCTAGCTAAACTGCATGCTAAGGCCGAGATGAAACCCTAGATCATAATAGATGTTAGTTTATTTTATGTGTTCTATGCCGAGCTTTTCATCGATAGTATATGATTTAATTTCGGATTTACTATTATGATTTAATAGTTCTCACATAGTATTGTCATGCATGCCTTGTAGTTAACATCAGTCGTCTTGTTAATCAAAGCCCAGTTCTATCGTTTAAATGAAGCTTAGATCCATTGTGCTTAATCTTGACAATCGATGCTCTGCTATGTTAGCTTTGATCCATTGTGCTCTATTTAGACAATCGATGCTCTGCTTTATTACACCATGCTTGAAATTAAATCATGCTTATGTCATTAGTCTCGTATTAAAGCTTTAACGATCGCATCTCGAGAAAGCACGGGATTTGTTTCCCGCATGCTACTCGCATAAATTTAGAACACCATAATTTAAACTTAGCATCTATAATGATCTAGCGGTGGATTCGACCGCCTTAGTATCTCATCCATATTCGAACCTCCACACACCGCATTACCTTAGTTAATTGCATGCTTTAATCCTGCTTAGTTACTATTTCCATCATAATCTTATAAAACCAAATCAACAATCTTGCTTATTAAGTACCTTAGGTAAATAGTTAATAACCCTAGATTAGACAGTTCCCTCATTAGCAATCCCTGTGGGATCGACCTCGTAATACGCACCGCTCCTACAAAGCGATTCGTGCACTTACGAGTTATAATTTAGATCAAATTAAACCCTTAATTTAGGATTAGTTTAGATCGCATCAAGTTTTTGGCGCCGTTGCCGGGGATTGCAACGGAGCTTTCGTATTTAGGTTATTTCTTATTTGCCTTAGTTAGTTTTAGTTTTGTTAGTTTAATTTTATCTTTAGATTAGTTTCTCAATCTTTAACAAAAATGACTAACCAAACAATGACCCTAAAAGAATATATGAATCTTACAAGGTCAACAAAGTATCAAGATCCATCTTCAACAGTAATAACCAACTCACATTCACCCCAAGCAAGAACCCTAAAGGAGTATATGAACCAAACAAGAACCACCAGATATCAGGATTGTACAAACTTTTCAACTGAACAAGAATACCTAGGGAAAAATTTATCGATTAGTAGTTTACATGGCCATATACAACATAATTCACCATGCTACGACACACATGATTCTAGATGGCAAAATTATCACGATCCTAGATAGCAAAACTTTCAAGATCCAAATAGGCAATATCATCAAAATTCTAGTTGGCAAAATCATCACGGCCATAGTTGGAAAAATGAATCATCTGTAAACAATTTTCAAGAACCTTATGATTATATGCCATCAAATGAGGAGACTTTTGAGGAGACACTACAAATGTCTATGCTCAATCAGATTATGCAGAACTATCAAAGCAATATGCAAGAGCAAATAAACGCTTTCGAAAGAATTGGATCACATTTTAATATTATTAAGGAAGCAATACTTCAAGATCAACGTCAATTTGAGTCTAACTCCGATGAAGATTATGAGGATTTTGAAAACATAATTAGCGTCTCAATAGATAGTGGAGCTGATGAGGAGACCAAGATGGACATCCCTATAGAAGATGAACTTGCCCAATCTGATTTTCTTAATCCTTTGGAAGATTGTCCGAGCAATATTGATGACAATAATACGGATATGATTTTTAAGGATACTTATGATCTCTCATCCAACATTGACGTCATCACTGATGCCACTACAGATAGTATAATTGATGAAGAAGTTTATGCTCTCCCCTATGACGATGATAAAAGTAATGTTCTCCCATCCAGTCTAAAAGTTACTAATGATAATAAAATCTATGAGATGAATATGATCAACAATCTTATGGAGAACAAAATTCTTCAATCATCTTTTAATGATCCATTGGAGGCGTGCTTAAAAAAATTTGATGACCCGAACGATGATCTGACCGATATTATATTGGATGTCACTCATGATCTTCCTTATGACATTGATGATGATATGTTTCCTAAAGAAACCAAGCCTCTATCAATGAATCTTGAAATTAATGATATCATGATTGATAATCCATCCATTATCAAAAAATAATACAATGACCTACAAATTTTGCCATCTGAGTTTCAACATACACATTTGGGTGATGAATATATATTTTCTGATTTAATTTTTCCTCAATACATCCAAAATCAGAAAATTCAATTATATAAACTTTTCAAAGATAATATACATAATACATGGTGGAATAGAGAGTATAATAATGAATCTTATATTGTTTCATTTGACAAGAAAATTCATGAAGAACAATATAGGATGAACCCTAATAGAATAAAGGAGATTCACGCAGAAAGATACACAAAGTATACTATAGAATATAATTTTTCAATGGATGACTACTCTCTTTTCTTTTTGAAAATTCCATCTGCTGAAAAACTCATTTGTACTGTAGCAGAAATTTTATTTATTTATTTATTAATATATGCTCCTCTTTATTAGTTTATTTAGATGTTTTTTCTTTTTCTTTGTGGTACTAACATTTTGTAGGAAACGAGGATACAAAGAAATTATACGGTACTATCCATCCTTAAAACTTCGTACTTTCATTTTATATATACATGTCATTCAAAAATGCAATCATATAATGTTAACATCTTATTCATGTGCATGTATAATTCATACATTGAGGACAATGTCTAATTTAAGTTTGGGGGTGTGGTATATAATTTTGCAAAATAAAATCCTGTTTGCATCTAGTTTCTACAAAATTATCAGTTTTTGTTCTTGTCTATGTTTTATAAAAAAATTAAAATTAAAATTTTTTAGGATAATAGTAATAATAATGCATCAACTTACGCTGTAGTGGGACAGCTCGGCACATACGTCTCGGCGTATGTGTGTCTAGTCTGTAGTCCCCTACCAAAACTACAGCGTTCGTATAGAAATCGATAGGAACTTGCATTTGCATATTTTTATTTTTTTTTTCCATATTTTAGTTTCTTATCGTATTACTTTTGCCTTCCTTTTCGTTCTTTTCGGAAAAAAAAAAAATTATCTATATATATTTCACCTTTATTTCAGGTTTTGTAATATAACTCTATCGTACTCGAATAGGACTATAAGGCACCTGATAATCAAGGTATAAAGTCCAAGGATTAGCTAGAAAAAGTATGTCTAATATGGTTCTGACCCTTAGTAACCTTTTAGAGATTGTCAAAACAAACTTGACTTGACTTTTCACTTCACATCTGGCTTACGCATCTAGGGTCTAGATTCAAAGCTTTCATATCACCTAATAGTCACTTGGAGTCCTGATGAACCATGCGGATCTGGTTCACTTGGTTTGAAAAAAAGATATCATTAGAAAAGCGACCAGTGAATTCTAAGGTATAGCGAAAAGGGCTACCTATTAGCATGGTCTAGGACCTAATTATGTAAAAGTCTTAACCTGTATGCCCTAATATGAGTGAAGCCTGGTCGATAGGGTTATGAGAATGATCTTATGGATGCAGAGTGAATCAAATATAAAGGCAACATGAGGATGGCTACCTAACTCATGAGAGCGTTGGCAGCGTGTCATGGGCATAGAGTGCAGCTGGCATGGTACAAGTTAGGAAGGGATATATAATTAGATCCAGAAAAAAAGAATGAGACCTGAAAAAAAAAAGAGAAAAAAAAAAAAAAGAGAAAAGAAGAAAAGAAAAAGAAAATAGTGTGAAAGCCATCGTTATAAACAATGTGGGGAAACTGGAATATCACATATAAAGCCGAAAGGTATTAAGGTGAATATCCACAACTCTCACTAGCCTGTCTAGATTAGCTGGTTTTGACTCAGGTTCTAAGGTCGACTTTGACCGTTCTAGGAGACTATTAGAATGTTATGAATGTAGAGAACCAAACCCCCAGTTGTGTTTTGCCCAGACAGCACCGTGCACTCGAGCATAGTTAACCTTGACCTTTTCTAGCGGGAAACTAATAGTTAGAACCTAAAGTGCGTACTTCGAAAGCCGAAGCTTGGGCTAGATACCTTGTGAGTCTTATGCCTTAGAAATTCTATTTTTTGAGTACTTTTTAATTATTCTACGAAACCGACTTTTCTTATTTCTTATTTATATTTTCAAAAAAAAAAAAAGTTTGAATTTTGTGGGTAGATTTACTGCAAACCCTCACGAGACAAAACTCGTCCACTGGGGAAACCCAGGGGTTTAACGGCTTGTTGCACGTGCTAAGTGCAATCGCGATTCCTGCGAAAGTGAGTTAAGTTATTTTTATTCTTTTATTATGCTCTTAGTTTATTTTGTTTTCTCGAGGACGAGAAAGATTTAAGTTTGGGGGTGTGTTGAGCATCCATTTGGTGCGAATTATCCCTTCTTTATCATGCACATATCGTCACTTTGTTACGTAAAACTTTCATAATACACGTAAACTGCATGAATTTCTTTGTACCACGATCTAGTAGACTTTCATACGAACCCAACGGCATATTGGTTCGCTCTCATACATTGCATGCATGAAAGATACAGAGCCCCGTAGTCCAAATTATCCTTTTATCGATAATCGCGTTTGAATCTGATAAGCGTCATTTCATCTATGTTTTTCAGGGAATTGATCCGGTTTTCGATGCAGTCAGCTCAAAGACTTCATGACCAAGCCATGGATATTCTCACGATAATTTGACGGAGGCTGTACAGCTCGTTTGGAGGCTTATTCTGAAGAACGATGAAAACGGACAATTGCAATGAGTCGGATGAGAGAAGACTTTAACTGAGCCGATGCAATGCATGATACGAACTGGAAGAGGACTACAGACATACAAATAGGCGATGATGGGTTTGATGATGGATTCGGATTACGATGACCAAAGCCTACTCAAGTTTCCCGCATGATCCCATTGCGCTTGAACCCAGTTGTACCTATTCGACTCCTACGTGACAAACCCAAGCCCAACTCTGCAACAACCCCATGCATGCAACCTAGCCGCGCAGCCCATCTCTAGAGCTGATCTCATCCATTGCCTAAAATCGATCACAGCTGTCCATATACCTAGCTGTACCCGAGCCCCTTCTTTTCCGTCTCTCTAATTTCTTTTTAGTCCCAATACATCACAGCCATCCGATCCAATAATCCTCATCCTAGCCGTTCCTAGTTACTCCGTGATCAAACTCATAATTGCATGCAGCTGTTTTCTTCTACATCTCATCCAATCATAGCCATCCGATTTAATCCAACCGTCCAATACATCCACCATGCATGCTGCCCAATCACCACCGAACTTCTTTACTCTCTCTCTCAAAACCCAAATCCTAATTGATCACAGCCGTCCCTTGAGCCAATGTACCTGATCGGCCCAGCTCTCTCTCCCTATTCTCTCTCCATCGAGCCAGCTGTATCCGAGTCTCTCTCTCTACCGAACGTTTCTCTCTCTCTTTCCTTTCTCTCTCTAAAGCTGAACCCAGCCGTCCGATTCCCAGCTGTACCCGAGCCATACACGCACCCCAGCCGAACTTCTTTCTCTCTCCCGGATTTCTCTCTCTAAAACCCATGCACGTTCCCTCTCTTTCCTTTATTTCTCTTTACCGAACATCTCTCTTTCTCTTTCTTTTCTTTCAATCTTTCCTTATCTCTCTCTCACCACCGGACTCTCTCTCTCCTATATATAGGGGGGGATCCGAACCATCAAAGGCGGGGGGGAGGCTTTCACCACCGAACCATCTACCACTTAGGACCACCTAGGAGAAAAACCCGAGCCATTATCTTCATCACCTTCCATCTCCATCTTCAACGATCCTCGACCGAAACCAAAACCCTAAGCCTCCACATCCGAGCCGTCATCGAGCCATCATCGAAGCTACGACGTGATCAAGCCAAAACGAAGCAGCATCGAGGAACAAGATCGAAGAAGGCGAAGTCCACGGAGCAATCTTCAGGGATGATATGTACTTCGTTTATTTCCAGTCTTTCCTTTGATGTAACAAAACTCATGTCTAGCTAAACTGCATGCTAAGGCCGAGATGAAACCCTAGATCATAATAGATGTTAGTTTATTTTATGTGTTCTATGCCGAGCTTTTCATCGATAATATATGATTTAATTTCGGATTTACTATGATGATTTAATAGTTCTCACATAGTATTGTCATGCATGCCTTGTAGTTAACATCAGTCGTCTTGTTAATCAAAGCCCAGTTCTATCGTTTAAATAAAGCTTAGATCCATTGTGCTTAATCTTGACAATCGATGCTCTGCTAAATTAGCTTTGATCCATTGTGCTCTATTTAGACAATCGATGCTCTGCTTTATTACTCCATGCTTGAAATTAAATCATGCTTATGTCATTAGTCTCGTATTAAAGCTTTAACGATCGCATCTCGAGAAAGCACGGGATTTGTTTCCCGCATGCTACTCGCATATATTTAGAACACCATAATTTAAACTTAGCATCTATAATGATCTAGCGGTGGATTCGACCGCCTTAGTATCTCATCCATATTCGAACCTCCACACACCGCATTACCTTAGTTAATTGCATGCTTTAATCCTGCTTAGTTACTATTTCCATCATAATCTTATAAAACCAAATCAACAATCTTGCTTATTAAGTACCTTAGGTAAATAGTTAATAACCCTAGATTAGACAGTTCCCTCATTAGCAATCCCTGTGGGATCGACCTCGTAATACGCACCGCTCCTACAAAGCGATTCGTGCACTTGCGAGTTATAATTTAGATCAAATTAAACCCTTAATTTAGGATTAGTTTAGATCGCATCAGTCGGCACAGTGAATTTCACTGTAGCAGCTATAATGAAACAACTGTAGCAACCCATGCATGGTACTCAAATATACACTACAAGAAAAGACAATTTCTGCGACACACCAGAGCATCGCCAAAAGTGGCCATATTCATCACGAAATATCTTTTACGACGTTTCAAACTGCGTCGCCAAGATGTCTCCTATTTCCCGTCTGAGAATACCGAAAGCTTAACCAACCGCGACGCAATAAGCACCGCCGATTAAAACAAAGTCGTTAAAATGACCTCTAACGTCGCAAAAACAACTAACTTAAGCTTATATATAGAATATTTAGCGACACACCGTATGCATCGCCGAAAATAAAAATATTTGACGATGTATATAATAGTATCGGTAATAACTTCTTACGAATAAATAATAGTGTCGTAGAATGCATAATTTGTCGTCGCATAATGTATACTTTTAGCGACGCAATAATTACGTCGTCAAATAGCTATTTATCGTCTGTAACATCCGCCCCAAATACACAAGATATTATCCGCTTTGCCCATGCCCGCACGAGAACTTCCCAGGGGGTCACCCATCCTAGTACTACTCTCACCCGAGCACGCTTAACTATGGAGTTCTTACAAAATCCATAGCGGCGCACGGTTTTAAAACGCGTCTTCTATGTTTGGGAGGGAAAATTATATAACTAGCTCAGGATCTCCTTTTCTCCAGGTGATGTGGGACTAACTCATGGCCTTGTACACCTCACCTCACCTCACCTCACCTTATCCATCTTGGCATCCTAGCCTCAAGAATCACAATCCACCCCCCTTAGGGCTACACGTCCTCGTGTAGGGTTAGACCCCCCCATCCCGAGGAGAACCAGCTCTGATACCATTTTGTAACATCCGCCCCATACACACAAGATATTATCCGCTTTGTCCATGCCCGCATGAGAACTTCCCAAGGGGTTACCCATCCTAGTACTACTCTCGCCCGAGCACGCTTAACTACGAAGTTCTTACAAAATATGTAGCGGCGCACAATTTTAAAACGCATCTTCTATATTTGGGAGGGAAAATTATACTAACTCAGGATTTTCTTCTCTCTAGGTGATGTGGGGCTAACTCATGGCCTTGTACACCTCACCTCACCTCACCTCACCTCATCCATCTTGGCATCCCAGCCTCAGGAGTATTGGTTCTTGGCTATTGGATCTTGGTCGTCACACCGTCGTTAAAAAAATCCCCTTATAGGCGCGAAATTTTTATTTTACGGAATGATTTTACGACGCACGTACAACGTCGCTATAAAAAATTAAGAATCTGCGATGACAAAAACAGAAATTTCACGACGCACAATTACGTCACCAATTGCAACTTGCAGCGCACTTAGTTCCTTCGCCAAAATTTTTAATTTTTCGCGACACAATTTATTTCGTCGCTAAACATAAATAATTTAGTGATGTCTAACTGCATCGCCAAATAGCCATTTACCATCACCAAAAAACTTTATCCGGCCTTCTAAGCGCGAACTCAACTATGCTAGGAAACCTTAAGTGACATGATTTTGCGATGAATAAGATATTGCGTTGCGAAAAGACAACTTTTGGCGACGGAAAAGGATCTGCATCGTCATAAACAATGTTTTCAAAAAATAAAAAATTTTGCGACGTATAACTATGTCGTCGATTGCAACTAGCAGCATACTTAGTCTCGTCGCCAAAACTTTTAATTTTTCGCGACTAAATTTATTTCGTCGCGAAAAGTAAATAATTTAGCAACATCTTATTGTGTCGCCAAATAGCCATTTATCGTCGCCAAAAAAGTCTCATTATAGGCGCGAAATTTTTATTTTATGGAACGATTATGCGACGCACGTACAACATCGCTATAAAAAATTAAGAATCTGCGATGTCATAAACAAGAATTTCATGACGCACAACTACGTCACTAATTGCAACTAGCAGCGCACTTAGTACCGTCGCCAAAATTTTTAATTTTTCGTGACATAGTTTATTTCGTCGCTAAACATAAATAATTTAGCGACGTCTAACTGCGTCGCCAAAAAACTTTATCCTCTTAGGCGCGAACTCAACTATGCTAGCAAAACTTTAGCGACACAATTTTGCGACGAATAAGATATGGCATTGCGAAGAGGTAATTTTCGACGACAAAAAAGGATATGCATCGCAGATAAGCGTCGCTAAAGGTGCAATTTCTTGTAGTGATACAAAATAATACTCAATTCAACTGAGTATTATTTTTTTAGCATCCACGATTAAATCAATGGTTGCTACAGTAAAATCACGGGTTGTTACAGTGATTTCACTGTAGCTGCTACAACGATTTCACTATAGCAGGTACAGTGATTTCATTGTAGTAGTTACAGTGAAATCAATGTAGCAACCCATACCACTATTGTCGTAAAAAAGAAATGTCATATATCATCTACCGTTATTTAATGTGGGATGATACTATGGGTATTTATGGTATTTTTAAAAAAAATCGATATCCAAAACGATTAAGATCGGATCAGTTGCAATCAAAACAATGAAATTTAAGATGGGACTAAATATTATATGAATTTGTTTTTTTGAACCTAACACTGATTTTCTCTTAATTTTAATAGGGTGTTAGGCCGGTGGTGCACATCAACCGTGCGTACCAAAATAAGGAGCTAGCCGGACACCATGCACGGACCAAAAGTTGTGCACCATGGTGCGCTCTTTGTTCTTGGGTTCCCCCTTGGATTCCATAAAAAAAACCGAAACATTTACTCACACAACTGTAGCAGTTGACCGACCATATGGAGGGAGAGAGAGGGAGAAGGGCAAGGAGAAGAAGGGGTGGTGTAGCACATGGAGTGAGGAAGAAACCCACATGGCATGGCATGGCTTGGTGAGGGAACAAAAGAAGACAGGAGAACAGAAGACAAGAAGCACAGTTCAATCGCAGCAAAATGATTTCATTCCTTGTACCCTTGTGGTGCAGCAGCAGCAGCAGCAGCAACATCAACAGCTGAAAACGAAAAAAAAGGAGGAGAGAGCAGTTAATTACAACCCAAAACCTAGCTACTCCTCCATCCTTCTACCTACTTTAACCACGTACAGGCCGGATCCAAAACTACAAAATCTGAGTGCTGGCCGATCGAGAGATCGAGGATCCAAGAACCAAAAGGAAGGGAGGCAACATCTATCAAAACAAAGCAGCACAGAAACGTACGTAGACCCGGCCGGCCACCAACGTACCCAACTATCGATCTTTTCATCTTTCACTCCAAGAAGCCGGTCCTGGTGAGGACAGCATTCCTCACCTTACTCAGATCCCTTCCCTTGAGGGTCCTCCCGGCCCCTTCACACACGGAGGATGATGAGATCTGGGTCCGCGCCAGCTTCTTCGTAATCCATTCATGCGGGGGCACCACCTCCTCATCATCCTCCCCCTCCTCATCGCCCTTCTGTTTCTGGATCCTCGACCAGTCGGGGACATGAACCGGTGCGGACTGCCGCCCCCCCCGCCCCTCCGCGTTGGACCGAGGGATCATCCTGGATCCGGTGGGAAGTCGCCTGCTGGGAGCAGCAGCAGAAGGGGGGCCGGGATCTCTTGCCGCGACGCCGATGCCCCTCGGGCTCCCGACGTCTCTCCTCTCCTTCACCACAGCCCACACCTCCTCTTCGTCAAAATCCTCCTCCGCCATTGACACCCAGCTGCCAAATCTAGAGAGCAATGCGGATCCCTCGGAGCTTGGAGCACCAGAAACAGCAAGGCCACGGGATGTGTGAGTCCCGAGAGATTAACAAATGGCTTTTATTTTCTTTCCGATATGATGGCCGGGTCTTGATATATATCCAGATACAGATGGGGCCGGGTCTCTCCTTCTTCCTTTGCTTCTCCTTTCTTCTTATAGAGTAGAGAGCTAGAGATATAATTCTCACACCACAAAGGTAGCTGCAGGACTAAAAAGTAAAAAATAAAAAAAATATGTATAGATCACTGTAGGAGATTTGAGAGCCCCAGCCAGAGGGCAGAGGGCAGAGGGCGGGTGACTGATGCGTTCCGGGAACATCAACCGAGCCGTGAGGGTGGGTGGTTCTCAAACACTGAGGGGGCTTGAGCCCACAGAAAGAGGGTAGCGGGGCTCGGTAGTACAGCGGGTGGAGTGAACACGCTTTTCCCGATTATGGTAAAAGTTTTGTCAGAGAAGTAGGTTGGATGGGCTGGAGGGTGGGGATTGGTCGGGATTGTGTACGGATTCCCTGCAACCCAATCCCCGCGGAACTGGGTTCGTATCCCGGGTTTAACTCAGGGCGGGGATGGTCAGTACACTCACAGACCAGCACTCACTCCGTCAGAAATCCAAGAAGCCCAGGACCAGGAAGGGGGGCTTCTTCAGGCCTCTCTCTCTCTCTCTCTCTCTCTCTCTCTCTCTCTCTCTCTCTCTCTCTCTCTCTGCAGCTCTGTTTTGAGAGAGACTGCCTCCCATCGTTCCTTTCTCTCTCTAGCTAGCTTCTTGTTTTTCTTGTGGGGTAAATCTCTCTAGCTTTCTCTCTTTTGGTACTAATCTCTCTCTAGCTTTCACGGAAGAGGAGTTGTACTAGGCAGAGAAGGGGAGTGCGGGTTGATGAATTGATGGCACCCCTTCAAAGAAATGAATGATGGGATGTGAGATGAGCAGGGGGGGTTGGTGGCAATGGAATGATGGCTTTGAGTTTGATAGGAGGAGGGGTGAGGAGCAGGATGGTGATATGATGGAAAAGCTTGGGAACTTATGGTCCTCTGTATGAGTTGGACGCTTCTCATGCCTTGTTTTCTAAGTTGATGGTTTTAATTATCAAAGCACACTAAATTAGTTATTTATTTTTTGTCGGTAGCTATCTCATGGTTTCTATTTTTTTTTTGAGAAAATGGATGTTAGATCCTAGACAATAAATCCGTTTTACAACCAGGACATTCAAAAGATCCCTTTAAAGAAAGGTTTAAAATTTATTTCATAAATCCAAAGGTGCTTTAAAGAAAGGATTAAAATTTATTTCATAAATCCAAAGGTGCTTTTTTTCACCGTCATTCTCAACACCCACGACGACCTTGCCATCCGCTGCCTCCTATCACAGCCTCCCACATCTCCTCCATCCTCCTCAACGGCACAAGTAGCTAAGCAAGCAGCAGTGATGCGAGTTGTATGCAGCTGTTCACCGCCGCCATGAGCAACGAAGACAATAGATCTACAGATGACAAACAAGATTAGATTCGATTCAGTTTAGGTCTAGGATTCATCCCATTGCCTATAGATCTTAGCTTTAGGATTCAGTTTAATTTAGAAAGTAGTGGCATTGAAATAAAATTTTGAAACACAGTGAATGATATTTTCGTCCGATGTCCTTTGGCTAAAACTATCTTTTGTTTTGGACCATTCACGAAGTCCTCTTTTTTTTGGCAAATTGGGGATTAGTTCCTGGCAAAGGATCGATGCATTGGGCATTGGACATCTGAAAAAAATTATTTTACATCCATTAAATATACGGATGTTGCCCCTACCATCTATACTATGTAACATAGTTTGTTACGATCCAAATCATAGTTTTTTGGCAAGATTTTAGATTTGACATTATAAAAACTATTATGATAACTCTTTTTATTTCAAATCTAATTGCTGGAAAAAAAAAGGCTTTGTATAGATCAAATTTCAAGAGTTTTGAAGAACTTCATGTTGGTAGAGCTTGGAGAATTGAACTTTGGTATGTTGCTTAGTTTTCATTTATTTTCATGCTTTCTCTGTTTAGATCTGTTGATTTGAACATGTAAAATTTTAAATTTGATATTGTTATTTATCATGGTTGATTTGTGAGATTAGTTATAATATGTAAATTTTATTTTATTTCATAAATTTAATTTTTTATTCTAAATTTTGTTTTATATCCTTGGTTATCTATGCATATGTTTTAACTTATAGGAGTAAATAATAACAATTTATATACATTAGTACAATATAAAAAAACAACAATTTAATTTGAATTGGTTTTGATAAAAAGTAACATTTCAATTTAATATATCAACAATTAAATTGTTGATTGTGTGCTCCAACTTATAGGAGCAACTTGACAAAAAAGAACAAAATAGATCTAACTATCTATCATGGTTGAGATTAGAGAGGAAAAATAAAAGGATGGTTGTAATTGATCGAGTTTGATGGGAGTGTGTGTGTGTGTGTGTGTGTGTGTGTGTGTGTGTGTGTGTGTGTGTGTGTGTGTGTGTGTGTGTGTGTGTGTGTGTGTGTGTGTGTGTGTGTGTCAGAGAGAGAGAGAGAGAGAGATGTTTGGGCCATAATAAGTAAGTAGGCATAATTGGCACATCGAGTTTGGGCTGTAATAAGCAAGTGTGGCAACAGACAAAAATACTTTGAGCCATAATAAGCAAATGGGCATATTGGGCACATCATGTTTGAGCCATAAAAAGCAAGTGTGGCAAATCAATCGGGCAGACAAAAATACTTTGGGCCATAAAGCAAGTGGGCATATTGGACACATCACATTTGGGCCATAATAGGCAAGTGCAACAAATCAATCAGGCAAGTAAAAATACTCCCCATCCCTCACGAGGTGTCTGGTTTTCATCCCCCATCTCTGATTTTGTCTCTCCAGCAGCCCCCTTTTCATATAAAATCATGATCACGTACCTCGTGATCCTCCATCCTTCCGGGTCGAGTTAAGTGTAGCAAATCAATCGGGCAAGCTCCAATCTTCTCCCCTCTTCTTCGATTTCGTCACTCTAGCCGGCCCTTTTCAGAAAAATCATGATCCCCTCACGATCCTCCATCGTTTTAGGCCGTGTTAAGATTTTGTCGCTCCAGCCGCCCCTTTTTAGAAAAAAAAAAAAATCCCTATAAGATTTAGTCACTACAGTACCAAGGCGGTCAGGGGTGTGTTGTCGTCGAAGGTGGCTGTCCAAGTGCCAACAGGCACGGGCAACAATAGTTCCTATACATTATAGCTATAATTGAATATAAAAAGTGCAAAAACTCAATTAAAAATTGTATTTCAGTAGAGACCAACATTTCATAGAAAAAAGAAACTATTCATTTTATCTTGAATAGTATTTATAAATTTTTATCTTAATATTTACAACAATTTATCCACTTTGGGAATTATTGTGGCATGAATTATCTTATGAACTTTCTAGAGCTAGCTGATTACATAAAGTACAAATAGAGCAACAATTCAGTGTGAAAGAGCAAGAATTGAATTTAACATTGAAAATGGATTAAATTTTTTAAATAATTTTTTTTGGCACTAAACATCTTTCCAGTTTTTATCAAACAATTGTTTGTTTATCTTTTCCTAATTAAAAATGAATTTTTTTAGTGTTTATCTATCACAAAGACAAAGAGCAATTATTCAGAAATATAGATCGAGCATCAATTGGTTTTTTTATGTATGCATATTGGATTGTTGTTATTATTCAGTACCATGAATCAAGAGCCAATCATTGCATTTTGTATTTATGGATCATCTACTGTTGTTGCTCAACTTGCGAGGGATAAAAACATTGCACTTCTTTTGGTACTTTAGGGCAGAAGTGGTCAGAACTGATGTTTGTGTCATTGGACTTAACATATATATTGATGGTGCCGGAAAATGTCACCGGCTCGTCATCCATGTGGCAGCAACAGAGAAGGACACGGAGAAACGACAGAAGTCCCCAGGGAGATCACCCTTGTCTTTGGGCACGCCCTGGGTGACCTCGAGTGATCAAAGAAGAAACCACCCCCTATGAGGAGCTCGAGACTCAAGGCCAACCCCGACCTTTGGGAAAGTAGCATGGCGACCAAAACAGATCTTGGAAACCGGCGCTCACAGACACTTCGCATGCGGTCAACTCGCCCACAGCTTGAATAGAGAACAGCTCACGCGCAATCAGCCCGCCCGCGAAAGAGTTCGCCTATTGACAATAGGGAGAATAAGGCAGAGTAACGACACCAGTAGGGTCACCGAGTTGCCGTACTAACCCTTTTGCCCGCAAAGAAGTCATCTTTTGGAGGAGCAACTGGATGGAGAGGTCTAGGAAGAGACCACCCATGCCGGACGCACAGCTGGCCTAGGAGTTTGTCCCAACCGCCGCGACCATATTGCACGCGGAAGAGGCCGCCCATGGCCGATGCCCTCAGCTCACCCTGACCACCGCGACCATATTGCACGCGGGAGAGGCCGCCCTCAACCAACTCCTCCTTACAAATAGCGGATCGCTGCGTCCCGTGGACAGAGCAGCATCATCCACGAAGCCTCATTCATGAGGTACTGCGAATCAAAGCTTTAAAGGACACAGCTCACCAGCTGGAAAGAATACCCCAGTCATCGCCAGTATCCAACAGATCGTCAGGGAGCACATTCTGCCCACACGCGATCATCTCACCCACGGAAGAGATTGCTCCTGGCAGAATTCAAAGAACACTTCGACATGTTCAACACCCCTAACTTGCCAGAGAGCTCGCTCTGACTGTGCACGATTGGCTCACCCGCGAAAGAATCCCATCTTTTGCTTCACTGTTTAAGGTAAGATCCACCATGAGCTCACCCAGTTCCTCAGTGATTAGCTCGCTCGTAGAGGAGTTCGCCTATCTTTTCCCTCGCGGGGGATGCCTACAGTAAGGCAGTACCAAGTCGACAGATGTCACCCCCCCCCCCCCCCCCAACCCGTGGAACTATGTAGACAGTTGCGAGCCACATGGGCCAGCCAGAGTCGGTCTAGAGCACCCCAGACTGGAGCCTTCCAGAATCTCTACCTGGCACAGACAAGAGTAGTACGCCTCCCATCACCACTGCCTGGCAGGCAAAACTACAAAGGCCATTAAAGACCCATGTGGGATGGCACGTGGAGGTGTAGAAGGTGCAGGAATATGCGATGACGTGTCCATCTCTGGTAGTCTACAATAGTCTATAAAGGTACGACCCCCGGCTCTGAAGAACAGGTTCGAAACTCAAAAACCTAGATACTTTCTAGAAACTTCAGCTCTCCCTTGTTCGAAACTTCACTGACTTAAGTGTCGAAGGGTCTGCGCTCCTCACGGAGCCAGCCATTCTCACATCTTCCTTGCCTTGCAGGTCGTGCTCACGAGCCAGTGAAAAATTTCCCCCAATATTTGGCGTTGTCTATGGGATCTTTCAACTGGTTCCTGTGAGAACGCCCACGACCACACGGTCGAATGTCGTGCTTCCAGGAGAAACCCTAATGGCTCCGGCCACGCGGGGACAAAGATGAGCGAAGGCTCGTATCGGATCTATACGAAGTGAGGCGTTGGCTCAAGTGTCCCAACCTCCTGTCCCGCTTAGTGACCAGCTCCTTTTAGAGATGTTGATCACTCAGCAGACCATGATGGACAAACTAACGCGGTTGCGCCAGGTTCCATCGATGAGTAAAAGAATTGATCTCCCCTCCTTCGGGCTCGAGACAAGGAGGGAAGGGTCAGTGGTTCAATCTCAGTGTCCAAGAGCATCGGCAGGGGTTGCTCCCCTGTGCGATCTCTTTTGATCCCAGCATCGCATCAAACCACATTGGCACCCACGCGGCTGGCATCCCAGTAGGAGCCCCCCGTGGAAGACAAGTAGCAAACCATACAAGGGGGTCCGCTCTTGAACGACTGCAGCGACTTATCACTTAGCATTCCAGTAACGAGCCGACCCCGCCTACGGCCCCTCCTCATCGACGAAGCCGAACTGCGAACTCGGATGAGTCGGAGGCGAGGTCTCGAGGGCGAGATCATAACCCACGCCATTGACACGAGAAGGAGCCCAGGGGGGAGTTACCCCATACGGAAACTCGAGAGATGACGGCCTCTCACCGACCTTTCCCCACGCCAAGGCGGCTACCTACGAGGAGACAAAGCGATCGCTAGGACGTCGCCTCAAAGCCCCGCCATAGAGAGGGCACGGATCGGCCTAGAGGAAGCGTGCATGATCGCTTAGGGGCTACACAGCCGCCCTTGGAAAATCACCCCGGGCACTGGCAGCTGCCTAACGTACCCATCAACCTCTTAAAATACCTCACCGCTTGTGGGGGTAGCTAGCCCTTCACGAACGAGGTTCACCGAGGGGGTTTCCCTCAGCACTGGGCCCCACCAAAGTTTGTGCTGTTCGACGTGTCGCAAGATCCCGTGGACCACCTCTTGGCCTACCAGAAGTTGTTATTCTTCCGAGACCAGGACCACATTTTGTGCCGGGCATTCCCGAGCAGCTTAACCGGTTCAGCTTTTAACTGGTTTCATAAGTTGCCCTCCCGTTCTATTTTGAGCTTCACCACTCTATCTGGGCTATTCCTAGAACAGTATCGCTGTAATCAGCAACCGCCAAAGAGGATTGAATCATTGTCCACCTTGACCATGGGAGCTCGGGAGACCCTTCGATGCTTCTCGATGTGGTTTCACAGCACCTACCTCACCCTAGAGGACTCCGTCAGGCAAGATCGCACGGCTGTGAGTGCCTTCAGGAGCACGCTTCCTGAAGGCGGGAAGCTCCACGATGCACTCGTCATCTCGAACCCCCGTACGAAGGTCTAGCTATTCATCTTAGTCCAGCAACACATCAAGTTCGAAGATATGGTGCTCGACCGAAAGGGAAAGATGGTCGAGCAGCGACCTCCTGCCGCTTTACGACCTCTCATCATTAAAGCAGTGGAGCAGCATGAGGCGCCCCTTGCAGTGCCAGTTGCGGCCCCTCTAGCAACTCCAGCTGTGTCACCCCCAGAGGCACCGATCGTGTCGGTCGAAAGATCGACGAACTGGTGCCTGCCTCCCAGCCAGGAGAGCGAGACTTCATCGTGATAACCCTCTCTCCTGGATAAAATCCTGCACTGGGTCTGGAGCGAGCCATTTGTTCAGTACCCCCTCCCCTTCAGCAGGGTGATCCTGGCTCTACCGACAACACCCGGTGATGTTCATTCCATAGGGGTGTCAGGCACCACACCAATCATTACCGACGTCTAAGGAATCACTTGGAGGACCTCGTTGGCCTAGGCCATTTTGATTAGTTTATATCGTAGCTGAGGTAAGTCGAGGTCGTCCCTGTGCGTGTCTCGAGAGAAGGAGATCGGCCGGGACCAACGAAGCCCGTATTACCGCTACCTCCTCCGGGCGGGCCGGGAATCTGCCACACCATTGCCGGATATCTAGGCGAGCCGAGGTCAGGCAACGAGGTACGGCAGCAAGTAAGTGATGGGACTGGATTAAAATTTTTAATCTCCCCTAAGCATGCGATCAATTAAACGGATATAAAATTGTACCTTGGGGTGATCAACCCTTTGTAGATCAGTTGATAGAATCACTGCTATAAATTCTCCTTAACTCTAATCATCTTAAAATTTTAACTAGATGTCGAAGACTTAAATCCAAAACTCCTCGAAGTGGAATCACCTCGATCAGAATTCTGTAACTCCAGAAACAATTCCCGGAGTGCAGATCTGTCCTGTCTTTACGTCCAGACGTCTTGAAAAAATGTCATCAGTTTTTTCTCCGAAATATGATTTCTATGAAACTTTACAAGCACATAGGCGCCTTCGTTATGGAGATCCTTGAAGTGAAACGGAGTCAATCCAATCTGTAGATCTCCCGAAACAATTCTTACACTGCAGCTATATTGCTGCAGATTCTGTGTGAAAATTCCTACTTGTTGGCGATCAACCTCCTCGCAATCTTCAACCACATATTCCTCGCGTCGCTCGAGAATCAGCCCATTGGGAGGCCTTCCTTGCAATCTCGAGGGAGATGAAGAGCTTCCTTGTATTAGAGTTGATCTCCAAGATCAAACCCTTGCACACGAGAGAGAGAGAACGAGAGATTGGAGATGGAGGGGGCGATTAAGGCTTGCATAGACATGCATGGCTGACCCCCTCTCTCCCCTATCCCTTTTATAAGCCCTTACGGATAAGGAGAGGGGTGGATAAGACCTTGAATAAGTCAAGGCCGGCCCCCCCTCCTTATCCACTTTGTGTTGGACGGATAAATAAGGGGGGCAGTTAGAATTTGACCCAGTCAAACATTATCCCCTTAATTCTCACTCTGAGTGATGGTGGCACACGTCCGGGGTGCCTAGGGCACCCCTATGGTTAATTTAATCCAATACTCACTTATTATTAAAGCTCATATATATATATATATATATATATATATATATATATATATATATATATATATATATATATATATATATATATATATATATATATATATATATAATTAATAATAATAATTCCCTCATGATCACATACTAGTCTCGAGTCACTTTGGACCGTAGTTGGGATCACCTAGGGTCTTCTAATGTGGCTCCAACTTAAACTTAAGCATACCGACCAAACTCTTTAGTCATGCTCGTGTCCTAAGTTAGTCAACACTAATTCTACTAAATGGTGATGATTGCACTCCGGGTTAGCGAGACAATCTCTAGCGTTACAACTTACGATTATGCCCCTCTATTTTTGTGTATCCGTGAACACAGCTAGTTTACCTGTGGTAAACTATCCAACCAACTTGTGTCACATCTTGAACTCCATAAAGATTGATCAAAGCCTATTTAAACATCTACCTTAGCGGAACATCCACTAACCGGTGACTGATCAGGTTCCGATGATCAAAACTAATAATCAACTCATGGGGATACTTAACCTTTTACGGTGAGTAGATTCCATCTTGAGATCTAGGGTTCCCTGTAACCCACACTCAGTTACCCAAGATATCCCGGTGTTGGTCCTGAGGACCTCACTGATTGATAAGTCAAAGTTACTAAGCATAAGCTCAAAGTTCACTAGTCTCTCAGGATTAAGAGCATATCGGCTATGTAAGTTATAAGAACCCTAATGACTTGGACAATACAACATCCCTGACAGTTTTATGTCTTGGGTTTACTCATGATCCGTCAATGCATCTTATGCACTAGCATATTGACTTACAATCGACCATTCCAATGGTATGAGATTAACCACCCCTCGATTAGGATTCAATCATGCTATAGCCTACCTAGTGAGATATCCGGTCTCACTATCGACTGTGACTAATTTAAAGTATCTAGTATATATGATTCATATCTCTTTATATGTGAATCGAACATTCATATAAATGAATCACACCTAGACTACTTAAGGATTTTCTATTCTACCATTCATCTCATGAATGCAAACACATTATGTCCATTCTTTATGCATAAAACCATTATCCTATTGTTTGAGGGCATACAATCCCAACAATCTCCTACTTGTACTCATAACCAATAAGGATTGCATCTAACCCCGAACCCATCACCGTGTTACTCAAAAGTCTTTGCAGGTAAGGTTTTGTACACTGATCTATAGGGTTCTTAACCGATGCAATTTTGGTAACCGAAATATTTTACCGTTTCCCAAACTTCCTAATTGAAATGGCTCTCCTCTCTATGTACACTATTCCCCTGTAGTTTTCTAGCTCCTTTAATTGAGCACAACCACTTAGAATAAACACATAGCCATAAATTGACTTCCTAGAGTACATATCTGACTTGAAGTCAGAATCTCTATACCCTATTGGAATAATATCCTCTCTACTGCATACCAGCATCTTATATCTCTTACTTCTCAAGTATCCGAGAATATGCTTAACGGTTGTCCAGTAATATGGACCCAGATTGGACTGATATCTATCAACCATGCCTATAGCAAAAGCAGATATCAGATCTCGGTGCAAAGCAATACATAACATGACTTCCTACTGTCGAAGCACACATAACATCTTTTATGCAAACTTTTTCCACTTGTGTCTCAAGACACTAGTCCCTGGAGAATTGAATTCTATTCCCAAAGGGAATCATTCCTTGCTTACTGCGCCAAAATCCTATTTCTGTAGTTTCCATAGTAAAGAACCTAAATTGATGACAACTATCCCACATCATCTGACATGATGAATATGTCATCAATATCTAGAATTAGAAACATTACTATACTTCCTGTACCATTCTTACACACACTGTTAATCCTGACTTTGACTGAGTCCATAAGACTTCACAGTCTGGTCAAACGATGTGTTCCAGTATCTGGATGCTTGCTTAAGTTCAAACCTGGAATTATGCAACTTGCATACCCTATGCTATGGCCTCTAGCTACAAACCCATTTGGCTGCATCATGTAGATGTCTTCCTCAAGTTGGTCATTCTACATACCTTCTTGATATCCATTTGTTAAATCTCTTAATTGAGAATTACCGCAATGAATAGGAGGATTTCTATGGTCCTTAGCATGGCAACAAGCGAGAAAACCTCGCTACTAGACTAGCCTTTGAGGTCTCTACCTCACCATATTGTCCTCTCTAGCTTTCATAGATCCATCTACAACCAATGGGTTTAACCATGGCTAGTGGATCAACAAGCTTTCAGACTAGGAAGAGTCTATCGACTTCTCCATTTTTTTAGCTATTTGCCAGCATTTACAACTCTATCTAATAGAGTTTCATCATGTCTAGTGGGACTCTCCTATTCCTTAGAGATAGCTTAAAAAGCTTCTCCCAAGAACATGAACCTCCTTGGTTCAGTAAAGTTTCTCCCACTACAATGAAGTACTGGTACTTATCGAAAGAACATATGTAGTGACTACTAGTTCAATAGTTGTCATAACTGATTTGGGGAATAAGTCCTTACCTAGATTCTCTTATAATGCAAGTCTTCTCTTAGTATTATGGTCCTTTTTATAATTTCTATCCAAGAACACAGTAATCGAACCATCAAATACTGTCTGTTCCTTAGGATTACAAAATACCATACTAGTTTCCTTTGGATACCTCACAAAGTAACACACTTATTATCAAGACTTTAAGCTATCCCTCTTCCCTCTCAGCACTTATGATGTATACCCCGCGCCCATCATGGAATTATTATAGACTAAGCTTGCACCCAGACTACAATTCCCTTGGAGTCTTAGGGTTGAATTAGTTTGAATATGATTTGAGTGCATGGATCGCAGTATATAAGGTGAAACCCCTTAAGACTAAAGGCAAATTAAAATAACTCACCATAGACCTAACCATATTAAGTAAAGTACCATTCCTCTTCTCAGACATACAATTATACTGATGCATATCTGGTGAGATCAACTGAGATAATCTCTTATTCTAAACCAGATAGTCCTTGAACTCATCATAGAAGTATACCCTTACTTGATTTAATCAAGAAAGCTTCTAGTTCACTGGACTACTCATATCAGAATATACTAACCTCCAACAAATCATTGGCATTATAACCCTTTGTTATAAAGGAGACCCGAGGTCATTATATCCTCTAAATGAGATTCACAGACTAGCTCAGAAACAAACGAAAGCTGAGGTAAAACACAAAAGTTAGTCAGCTTTTCGATCTTATTCAGATTAATATGACATGGTTTTATATGCTAATGAGATGTTGGATTAGTTAAGAAAAACTTTACTTTTAAACGGTAATTGTCTTATTAGAATTATCATCATACATATCTAAAGAGATTAGGGAGCATGTAAGTCTAATTAGTTTTCATATCAAAGCATATGTAGAACCATTTTCTTCTATAAATTCTTTAGTACCAAATGAAAGATCATATTTGTCATTTACTAAACTTAAAACAAAGATAATGTTCTACTTTATTAAGGAAAATACAATATTGAGATAAGACTAAAGAAAAAACTTAGATAGCTCCCACTGCGACTGCTCAGACAGTCGCATCCATTCCCAAGGCAAGCTAGACCAAGGCCATGAGTTAGCCCCACATCGCCTGGAGAGAAGGAGATCCTGAGCTACTTATATAATTTCCCCTCCCAAACATAGAAGACGCGTTTTAAAACCGTGCGCTGCTACGGATTTTGTAAGAACTCCGTAGTTAAGCGTGCTCGGGCGAGAGTAGTACCAGGATGGGTGACCTCCCTGGGAAGTTCTCGTTCGGGCACAAGCAAAGCGGACAATATCTTGTGTGTTTAGGACGGATGTTACAAAATGGTATCAGAGTCGGTTCTCCTCGGGATGGGGGGGTCTAACCCTACACGAGGACGTGTAGCCCTGAGGGGGGTGGATTGTGACGACCAAGATCCAATAGGCCAATAGCCAAGAGCCAAGACTCCTGAGGCGGGAATGCCAAGATGGATAAGGTGAGGTGAGGTGAGGTGAGGTGTACAAGGCCATGAGTTAGCCCCACATCGCCTGGAGAGAAGGAGATCCTGAGCTACTTATATAATTTCCCCTCCCAAACATAGAAGACGCGTTTTAAAACCGTGCGCTGCTACGGATTTCGTAAGAACTCCGTAGTTAAGCGTGCTCGGGCGAGAGTAGTACCAGGATGGGTGACCTCCCTGGGAAGTTCTCGTTCGGGCACAAGCAAAGCGGACAATATCTTGTGTGTTTAGGACGGATGTTACAAGACCTTCCTATCACTTGTATCCACATAGTGTGAAACCTTAGCAACAAATTACGAAAGTAATCAATTACAGTGGAATCATCACACCATGAATTTGAAGTATCCACTTATAAAAGCTAACTTCAATTACAAGTGATTCGGTCATACTTGGGATCATCTTGAACCTTTCAAGATAGCTTGGACAGTTCTTCTTCCAATGTCCATCCAACCCACAATGGAAACACTTTCCTTTGAATTCGGCCTTAGCCTTCCTTTCCACACTACCCATAGGACCAGGCATTCCTTTTGGAGCTTTGGGACCCTGCTTCTTTTTCTTTTTCTGGCTCTTGCCTTTCGACTTAAACCTAGAAGATAAAGGTTTTTCTACATCATGAGCAATAGGAGAAGTCCTGATAATATCCTCTACTATCTGTCAAGAGCAAATCAGATCTTCCAAAGTCAAGTGCCTCATATTGAGTTTGAATTTAGAGAACGAGACAGACAGTATTACCAGGATAATATCTACTTAAGATTCAATATCAATCTCGATACCCAGTATCTTCAAAGTGTTTAACACGTCAAACACCCTGAGCAAATGCTCTTTTACTAGTGTACCCTGACTCATCCTTATACTCGTGAGTTCTTACACATCTTGCTATTTAATAGCTCGCCTCTGGTCTCCAAATACCTCTTTAAGATTTGCCAAAATCTCATTAACAATTTCGTAGGACTAATAATTGTGTTGTATCACATAAGACACCGAAGTCAAAATGTAACATCTAGCCACCTCATCACAACTACGCTATTACCGGTAGAGATCCTAATCCTTCTTAAGGTTATTGAAAAAAGGCATCTCAGGACATGAATTTATAAGAACAAATATATATCCCCTTCAGTCAAGACAACTTCACGGTTCTTTATCTATTCTACAAAGTTTGTTCCGATCAATTTGTTCTGTTTTGAGGAGTGTGGCAAGAATATTCGATTTGGTTTCGGTCATTTTTCTTAAAACAGAAAAATAGGATTGCATTGGGACATAAAGATTCAATAAATTAACAATCTATCATTCTCATGGATTCTCCAACCATATGATTTAAAAACTATAATCAGGATATCAAACCTGCAGGTCATGTCTCCTAGGGGAGATACACGGCCTTAGATCTGACTGGGTGTCCATTATGTTTGTTATCTTGACATTTTATATCAAACAGTCCATGACTCCTGATCCTTCAATCCCTAGTAATTCGTCAAAACTCCTAGGAGAGACTCTTGATGAATCTCTGGTCAAGTGTGTTACCACCGTCCAAACCTTAAGATAACCATACTGAGCTAACCCCTCCTAGGGGAGGTGATCCCAAGCACGTCTCTTAAGATTTATCGTTAGAAATCCATATATGGTAGCCAGTGGATTGAATACCCCCTGACATTGGGGATCACTCCGAAGTGACACGAGGTACTCGCACCACCTTACCATGGACCAATAGTGGAGGACCATGAATTCCTAAGACGGAATCGTCTCCCACTTAATTATTTATTCTTTTTGAGAATTTTATTTAATGTTAGTTATAATTAGCATGCAAGTAAGATGACCAAGCATACTAAAACAAAACATTAAATCCTCTTCTCTTATGGCCGGAGCAAATTTGTCAACTAGCATATCCTGTTAGACGAAACACTCTGTCAGTATGCACCCATGATGTACCTATGGTTCTATTGAACTCTTCAATGGGGCTCCATAGCATCGTGGGTCCGGATATCTTTGGCTTCTAGATTTACCTCCAAGACCTAAGATTTACAAGGGTATGGAAATCACTAAAACCCCTCTGCCGATCGACATTTTCGGGGATATGGCTCCTTACATGAGCCGAACAAGAGATCAAAACCAAGCCAATCATAGAGCAAAAATAATTTATGCAATTATTTTCTTGACCATGAGAGAGAGTTATAGCAATGTTTCAGTGGCTCCTGCCAAACCGAGTTAGAACAATTGTAAGCACACACACCGTGGATCTCATCCACGCGAACCATCTAACATGCAACCTACGCTCAATTTTAATTTTCAGATATCTACATTCTAATTAAAATTTTCACGAGCGAGGAAAAACTCTATCATGGATCTTATCCATGAGGGACGAACCAACTAAGCTTGCATCCTACGCCCGAAACAAGTTTTAAATTAAAATCTTCGTGTGAAGGAATTCGATGGTTGCACGGTAGAGAACATGTTCCTCGCACGGATCATGTTCCCATACTACCTGGCACTGTCATCTTATCTTATTAAAAGCATGCAAAGAGCCATAACTCTGATACCAATTGATGGGATTGGATTAAAATTTTTAATCTCCCCTAAGCATGTGATCAATTAAACGGATATGAAATTGTACATTGGGGTGATCAACCCTTTATAGATCAGTTGGTAGAATCACTGCCAGAAAGTCTCCTTAACTCTGATCATCTTGAAATTTTAATTAGATGTCGAAGAATTCTATCCAAAACTCCTCAAAGTAGAATCACCTCGATCAGAGTTTTTTAACTCCAAAAACAATTTCCAGAGTGCAGATCTGTTTTGTCTTTATGTCCAGACGTCTTGAAAAAATGCCATCAGTTTTTCCTCCAAAATCTGATTTCTATGAAACTTTACGAGCACATAGGCGCCTTCGTTATGGAGATCCTCGAAGTGAAACAGATTCAATCCGATTTGTAGATCTCCTGAAATAATTCTTACACTGCAGTTATATTATTGCATATTCTGTGCAAAAATTTCTGCGCGTTGGTGATCAACCTCCTCGCAATCTTCAACCACGTATTCCTCTCGTCGCTTGAGAATCGGCCCGGTGGGAGGCCTTCCTTGCAATCCCGAGAGAGATAGAGAGCTTCCTTTGATTAGAGTTGATCTCCAAGATCAAATCCTTGCACACGAGAGAGAGAGAACAAGAGATTGGAGATGAAGGGGGCGGTTAGGGCTTGCATAGGCATGCATGGCCGACCCCCTCTCTCCCCTATCCCTTTTATAAGTCCTTTCGGATAAGGAGAGGGGTGGAAAAGCCCTTCCGGATAAGGAGAGGGGTGGATAAGCCCTTCCAGATAAGGAGAGGGGTGGATAAGCCCTTGAACAAGTCAAGGCTGCCCCCCCTCCCTATCCTCTTTGTGTTGGACGGATAAATAAGGGGGGTGGTTAGAATTTGACCCAGTCAAACCTTATCCCCTTGATTCTCACTCTGAGTGATGGTGGCACCCGGGGTGCCTAGGTTACCCCCATGGTCAATTTAATCAAATACTCACTTATTATTAAAGCCCATATATATATATCATATATATATAATTAATAATAATAATTCCCTCATGATCACATACTAGTCTCGAGTCACTTTGGACCGTAGTTGGGATCACCTAGGATCTTCTAACGCGGCTCCAACTTAGAATTGAGCATACTGACCAAACTCTTTAGTTATGCTCGTGTCCTAAATTAGTCAACACCAATTCCACTAAATGGTAATGACTGCACTCCAGGTTAGCGAGATAATCTCTAGCCTTACAACTTACGATTATGCCCCTCCATCTCTGTGTATCCGTGAACACAGCTAGTTTACTTGTGTCATATCTTGAACTCCATGAATCTTGATCAAAGCCTATTTGAACATCCACCTTTGTGGATCATCCACTAACCGGTGATTGATCAGGTTTCGATGATCAAAACTAATGATCAACTCATGGGGATACTTAACCTTTTACGGTGAGTGGATTCCATCTTGAGATCTAGAGTTCCCTGTAATCCATACTCAGTTACCCAAGATATCCAGGTGTTGGTCCTGAGAACTTCACTGATTGATAAGTCAAAGTAACTGAGCATAAGCTCAAAGTTTACTAGTCTCTCAGGATTAAGAGCATATCGACTATGTAAGTTATGAGAACCCTAATGACTTGGACAATACAATATCCCTGACAGTATTATGTTATTGGGTTTACTCATGATCCGTCAATGCATCTCATGCACTAGCATATTGACTTGGACTCGACCATTCCAATGGTATGAGATTAACCACCCCCCGATTAGGAGTCAATCATGCTACAGCCTACCTAGTGAGATATCCGGTCTCACTATCGACTGTGACTAATTTAAAGTATCTAGTACATGTGATTCATATCTCTCTATATGTGAATCGAACATTCATATAAATGAATCACACCTAGACTACTTAAGGATTTCCTGCTCTGCCATTTATCTCATGAATGCAAACACATTATATCCATTCTTTATGCACAATACCATTATCCTATTGTTTGAGGGCATACAATCCCAACAGTAAGAGAGGTGGAGCGAACGCAAAAGGTGCACTCTATCTCACTCCTACCTACTTTGCTTCAAACCCCTCGACTGGGAGCCCACGACCTTATATGGTTTTTGGAGACCGATATGGCTGGGGTCGCTACTCCACACAATGACCCTCTGGTCATATGCCTTATGATCGCCAGTATAGAGGTGCAGCGTATTTTGGTCGATTCTGGGAGTGCCGTCGACATCCTCTTCTTGTCGGTTTTTCAACGAATGGGGTTGCGACAGGCCGATTTGTCTCCAAAGATGGGTTCTCTTAGCGGCTTCACAAGCGAAGTGGCTAAAATAGTCAAGGAGATTACCTTGGCTGTAACGGCAAGACCCGAAGCTCGACAAACCCATTTGGTTGTAGTGGATGGACATTCCACTTTCAATGCCATCCTTTGGTGACCTTGGCTACGGCAGATGAATGCAGTGTCCTTGCCTAACCATCAAGCCCTCAAATTCCCATCTCCAATGGGAGTTATGGTCATACAAGGTGATCAAGTTATCGCCACTAGGTGTGAGCAGGACGTCCACCACCTCACCACCATTGGTGCATCGAAGGCCAAGAGACCAGTACCCTCTTAGCAGTTAGCTACTTCTCCGCCTTTGCTTCCTAACAATCCAAAGGCAACGACTTTCCAACCTTGTGGGACACCTACTTCACCCCCGCGGTTAGCCGACATGGGTGGAAGCGGTGTTAGTCGAGAGTAGGGTGCGGGCGGTCATCCTATAGAAGCTGTGAAGAGGAAGTCCCCAAGTACCGAGCTCCTTCAAGATGTAAATATCGGAGATAATGGGATTCCGAGGGTTATCCACCTTGGGATGTCATTGACCGAAGCCGAAGTCTCACCTTGATAATTTTTCTCAAAGATTATCGGGATGTATTCGCATGGAGCTTTGCCGATATGCCCGAGATCGATCCTGAGATCACCTGCCATCGTCTGCACACCCTACATAACTTTCCTCCGATCAAGCAAAAAGCTCGGCATATCCCAGCTGCAAAGGCCCCCACGGTCACAACAGAAGTTGAAAAGTTAGAGTGAGTTGGCTTTATCCACGAGGCTCATTTTTCTGAGTAGATCTCCAACATCGTGGCGGTGCCAAACAAAAGCGAAGCCGTTAGGGTATGTATAGACTTCTCCGACCTCAACAAAGCATGCCCAAAATGTGGATTTCCACTCCCTAGAATTGGAGCTCTGGTAGATACTGTTGTTTGATTCTGGGCTCTTTCGTTCATGGACAAGTATTCTGGATATAACCAGATATCTCTTTATTCCGACGACCAAAAGAAGACCATTTTTTACTCCAGAGCGGGGTACCAAAAGTTGTTCTGCTACCGGGTGATGCCTTTCGGACTCAAGAACACCGGAGTGACCTACTAGCAAGGTACAAAATCTCGATATATTTCGCGAAATATCGCGAAATATTTCGGATTTCTCAAACCTCGGCACGAAATTCCTATTGTGATATCGAACGAAATAGGAATCACGATAATATCGCGATATATCGCGATATTTCGCGCAATATATTTGTTGGCACGAAATATTGCGATATTTCGTGAAAATTTTGAGAAATTTCGGAAAATTTTGAGACATTTCGGAAAATTTCGGGATTTCGACACCGAAATGTTGAGACTGACTGGTTATAAAAGGGGACTGGGGGTTTCGTTCTCAACAGCTTATTTACATATAAGTAAATGTCGTCTTACTTAATTTTTATTTTCTCCATTTACTTTAAGTTATTATATGTAAATAAGCAAATACCCCCCCATTTGATTTCAATAAAAATATCAAAAAAATCAAAAACCAAGTGAATCAAAAAGTAGGTTTTCAGTTTTAGTAGGAGAAAACAATTTTTTCGGTTTTTCATAAAATTTGTATGTTGAGAAAAGTGGTTAAATCAACTCATTTTTAGCTCAAAAAATTCCACAAGATGTAGAACTACAAGTACATTTAGAAAACCATGGTTCGTCAAAGAAAATTTTGAATATATAAAAACTTTTCTTTATAAAAACTCATTTTTTCAGACTTAGTAAAAAAACAGTGTTTTGCATTTCAGCATAATTTTTGCACGATTTCAAACTTGCACAACTTTCTTGTTTTAAGTCCGTTTTCAAAATCGTTTGAAGCATTATTTTAACAATCAACTAATCTTTATTTTGAAAATATTTTTATCCACAAAAAGATTAAAAGCTATTTTAAAACATAGAGCAAAACAGGACCAAACAAGACTGTACAAGACTCACAGACTCAAATGTAGAATACATGCTTTGTGATGCTTTACACCTGTAGATTGGGTATAATTATTATTTGAGTGTTCCAAATTGTGTATATATACTTGGTTTATGACTATGCAGAGATTCACTGAAAAATTCCATTAAAAAATCAATATTTCCACCATTTCTATAAAATCACAATATTTCCACACTGTCGAAATATTTCCACGAAATATTTCCATATCCAGAGGGGTCGAAATATTGACCGAAATGAAAATTTCGAACCTTGCCTACTAGAGGTTAGTCACTCACATGTTCAAAAATCATATCGGCAAGAATGTAGAGGTGTATATAGATAACCTCTTGGTAAAGAGTTGCCAGTGAGAGGGGCATATCATCGACCTCAAAGAAGTGTTTGACGTCTTGAGAAAATACCAAATAAAGTTGAACTCGGCAAAGTGTGCATTCAGAGTCACCTATGGATAGTTCTTGGGGTACCTGGTGATCACCCGTTGTGGGATCGAAGTTGACCCCGAACAAATCAGAGTGCTCATCGAGATGCCCTCGCCTAGGACGCGGCAGGAAGTCCAGAGGTTAAGCGGGCGAATCACAGTACTGAATCGCTTCATCTCGAAGTCTTTTGACAGTTGCCTGCCTTGTTCGAATTGCTTCGAAAAGGAGCCACCATTCATTGGGATGAGAAGTGCAAGCTCGTGTTCAAGAAGGTCAAAGATTACCTAGCTAGTCCCCCTATTTTGGCCGCACCCAAAGTGGGAGAAGAGCTCGGTGTTTATCTCTCCGTAACCGAGAATGCGGTGAGCGGGGTCCTTGTGTTGGAAGATGCAAAGCTAAAGAGACCCGTGTACTTCGTAAGTTACACCATGCTCCTCGCTGAACTCCAGTATCGACCAATCGAGAAGGTAGCACTAGCCTTGGTCTTGACTGCAAGGAAGCTCCATCCTTACTTCTCGACGCATTCCATAAAAGTTATCACCAAGCACCCCTTAAAGGGCGCACTCTCAAAGACTTCGGTGGCTGGGAGACTTTATCGCTGGTCCGCTGAGCTCGCCGCCTATGTATTGGAGTACATCCCACGAACCGCGATCAAAGGGCAAGCTCTTGTCGATTTCTTGGTGGACTTCCAGCTCGAAGATCCAATCCCGATCCGGGAGGATGAGCCAACAGAGGCGCACCCCGGGAAGGCAAGGTTCTTGGGCAAGCTAGGTGATCACTTCCAGACCGAATTAGTGGCTACTGGAGATTGGAAGCTCTTCGTCAATGGCTTGTCTAATGTCTCTGGAGCAGGGATCAGGGTCGTATTGATCACTAAGGAGGTAATCCATGAAAAGTCTATTCGTTTAGATTTTGCAGCCACGAACAACGAAGCAAAGTACGAAGTGCTCTTGGCTGACCTAGAGCTCGCTAATGACATTGGCGTGAGAAAGCTCAAAGTCTTTAGTGACTCTCAGCTGATCATTTGCCAAGTCAATATTGATTACGCCTCCCGGGATGTGTGAATGATGAGCTATGTGGATCTGAAAAAAGGCATGACCACGAAGTTCGGAAGAATTTCTTTTGAACAAATCCCTCGGTCTGACAACAAGAGAGCAGATGCTTTATCCAACACTGCCTCCCTACTCAAAGGTCTTGAAGTCCGGCAGATAGTAATCGAATTACAAGATCAGCCCCGGATCCAACTTAGGGAGAGCTTGGTAAATCAAACCTCGACCGAGGTGTTACCCACCGGTTAGACCGTGCCGATTGCTCGCTATCTCCAGGAAGGCGAACTCCCCAGCGATAAAGAAGAAGCCCGACGAATAAAGAATAGTGTCGGGCAATATCTCATTCGTTAGGGTAGCCTCTTCAGAAAGTTCTTTGGCGGACCTAACCTCCGGTGTGTAGAGCCCCCAGAAACTGATGAAGTGCTAAATCTCATTCACTCCGGAGAGTCCGACAACCACTCTGGCGGGCGATCTCTAGCTGGGAAGGTGAGGAGGCAGGGATACTGGTAGCGCGCACTTATACAAGACGCTGTGAAGGTTGCCCAGAGATGTATGCAGTGCCAGAAGCACGCCACCATCAACCATTTACCCGCAGAAGAGCTGCACCCTCTGGTAAGCCTCTGGCCTTTCCAGCAATGGGGTCTCGACATAGTCGGACCTTTTTTCGTATCTACGTAGTAGAGAAAATTCATCTTGGTAGCCACCGACTACTTCACCAAATGGGTGGAAGCAATCCCACTAGCCAAGATCGGCGAGAAGCAAGTGAAGGACTTCTCTGGAAAAACATTTTTTGTAGATTCGGTCTACCCCCGAGTACTCATTACAGATAATGGATGCCAGTTCGACAATCGCTTAATCAAAATCTTCTGCGTCGAATATGGAGTTGACCTGATATTCTCATCTCCGAGATATCCCCCGAGCAACGGGCAAGCCGAAGCTATGAACCGAGTAATCATGGACAACCTCAAGAAGAGATTGGAAGGGAAGTGGGAGAGAGAGCTCAACGGGGTATTGTGGGCCTATTGGACTACACCACGTCGCTCGACGAACGAGTCACCTTTTAGCCTCACCTATGGGTGTTAGGCCGTATTGCCCATAGAAGCCAAGGTACCTTCGGAAAGGAGGCTCACTGTAGATGAGGTCGACAACGATGATTTGCTCGTCAGCTCCCTGGACCAGCTCGAGGAGCGAAGGGAGCTCGCCAACTTGCACCTAGCCAACTATAGACAAGAGATGAAGCGCGCCTACGATAAGAGAGTTCGCCATCGGGTGTTCAGATCTGGCGATCTGGTAATGCGAAAGGTGTTCACAAACACGCAAGAGCCCAATGCTAGGAAGCTCGTGGCGAACTGGGAAGGCTCCTATCTAGTACACAAAGTGAGAGGATCTTGGAGCGATCGTGGAACGATGTCCATCTTTGAAAATATTATCCGTAGCGTGTTGGCGCCCTTTTGTAGATCATGTTTTATGAATAAAAGATGTTCTGTGTATGAATGAATCACTTCTTAGAATATGGGCTTGGCAAAGGTCAGTGTAAGTTCACACGTAGTCTAGCTCGCAAGCAAAACGATCAAAAAATAGCTCGCACGCGATAAGCTCGCACACAGCATCCTCAAAGGATAGTCCGCTGTCTAGGGGACTTTAAGCATGATCGAGGTCCTTCGCATTCACATGCCATGATCGGAAGCACCCCGGGGTGATCTAAGGGGACTTGAATGGGCAACCACCCATTCAGGCAACCTAAAAATCCCTTAGTAACCCCTCGAAGTTTGGATTTGGTGAGGTCGCAAGGAGATGCGAGGCCACCAAATCAAGCTGAGGGCATGTCCAATAGCCAGGGTTGCAGAGGGTAATTAATCGAGCCGGGGGCAGCTAGCACTTAATCTATTTTTTAAAATAAAATATTGAATCCCTGAGCTTAGGAAGTTTAGGATTATTAGATTTAGGTTTTGCATGGTTTTTTCGAGCTCAGGGATCAGATCGCGTTTTATCGAGCATATCATCTTTTCCGCTTGCATATCGTTTTCTTTTAGCTCGAAACTTTTTAGATGAATTAGCTGCCTCGCCCGAGGTAGGACCCTCGAAACTGTTGAACAATCGCAGAGGCGAACTCACGGACAATAAGGAAAGAAAGCAACACAAAGACAAGCGAACCGAAAAAGACTTCTTTTTTTCATTACGACAAAAGATGATTACAAAAATGGAGAAGAGCGAGCTCAAGGTTTGCTCATTTTTGCCCCGCTGTCGTCCCCTCGGTGCCTCTTCTTCAACCTCTCAGTCTTATACCTTTCGACGGTAGCGGCGGTGTCCTTTTTGAGGAGATCGCCCAGCTGGGCTTGGAGGTGGCTCTGTTGGGCCTGAAGACCTTTGGAATGTACCTCCTTTATCACAGCGATCTCCGCCTTCAGGGTAGTCACTTCGCTCTGGAGTCAGGCCGCCTCCATTTGTGCCGCCTCCTTAGCCGCTCTCACCTCCTGGAGTGGAGAGGAAGAGCGAGTGTGGTCCTCCTTGGCGATCAACAACCTCGATGCCAAGATGGCGACCCACTGGCGTTGCTCCTCCGCTTCCGATCTTAGCTCCTCGGAGTGATCTGCCCGTCGAAGCTGGTGGATGTACTCGTCCACCTTGTGTTCGGATCCCAGAAGGGAGTCATCGAACAAGGCGACGAGGTTTCCCCCACGGTAGCAATCTCCTTGGCAAGGGCTTGGCCTTTCTTCTCCACCTAAGAGGGAAAGGTTTAGGTAAGTAACCAAGGAGTGAAACTGCAGGGGCAGAAGGAAGACAGTGCTTTACCTCGGTGAGCTGGTCATGAATCGCCATGAATGGAGCTTGGGCAAAGATGTTGCGACCGAAGATCTACCGCAAGTAGTGGGGCACCCTCCCTCCTCGCCTGAGAAAGGGGCCGCCTCGTGATCGCTCGGCTTGCTGGGGCCCGAGGCAGAGGCGATGTTGGAAGCCAGCACGATAGTCGTTGGCATCGGAGGAGGAGTCCTTGAAGTGCGGCCTTCTCCGCCCTCCCTACCGAGCTGGCTCGCCCCTTCGCCCTTGAGCTCTGTCTCTGAGCTCAAGGACTCAAAGCCCGATCTTATTGACTCGGAGCTAATTTCAACCAAAGAGGGGGACTTGTATACCAAGTCCCCCAGGTCCCCTAGGGAACCAGCCTCGGACGGGTCCAACATAGCAGGTGGGCTAGGCGGAGCTGGACCGGGCAGAGATGGGGGGTAAAGGGCCACAGCAGAGGCGGGAGCTTCCATCTCGCTTTCCCTCAAGGCATCCACACCTGGGGTTTGCGGTGGAACTCTACCCTGCAGGGCCTCCGTCCCTACTGGAATAGAGGTAGGCGAGGTTCGGGGCTGCTCGCCCATGGCTATGATGCCGAGGGTAGTTGACATCTAAGTCCAGACCCGCATCCTGGAGGGCCTTTTGCTGCTGCTGCTCTATTGGAAATAAATCCATGGTAGAGGCCCGCAACGGAAGCAAAGAATAAGTCCGAGGACCATAGGCGGTGTGCGTTACATATCAAAATTTTTATCGAAATGATCTACACGTGCGTGTATGAATCTAGCATGGCAACTACGCGAACCCCTAACGACGATCTAATGTGAAAGAACAATCTAGCATGTATGCATGTTCTATTTATGTTAGATCTACTTGTTAGAGATCATACTTACGTGCGGATTCTTTCACCGCGACAAATTTCTTCTTTGTCGATGGAGACAGGCTCGGATATGCTTGATATAGCTTCGGTGCGACGGCCATAACATTCTTCTCTGAACTTCGATTGGGCTAAAATTTGGACTGCAGGTAGCCAACGTTGAGACGCAACGTTTACAACAAGTTTCACCTCGTTTAGACTTCTGTAGCTCCCGGAATCATAGAAACAACACTGATTTTCTGTACAGATTCTGAACAGCAAAAGGTTGCGGGAGATGCCTTCTAGTTCACCCGATCTCACACGATGCACAGCACCTCGTCGATGGATCTCTAAGTGACTCCATATGACGAGCCTTCTCCTTCTACGAAACACAACACGAGGAAGATGAGTCACCATCCAATAGCGCAAGCGAGGGAGAGAGAGACGAGAGAGGAGATGCGAAGAAGAGGAGAGGGGGCGGCTAGGGTTTCCCCATAGCTTGCATCGCCGGCCCTAGGGCTTGCAACATGCATAGGCCGGCCCCCCCTCTCCCCTTTCCTTTATATAGGGCCGTCCCTAGGCTTATGGATAAGCCTAGTGCGGATAGGATTGACTGATTCAAACCTTTCCCTATATATCTCTTCTTTTATCTCTATCTTTTCCTTGTTTTTGAAAACGGTCAAAACCAGCCCGTTTTCTGTGCCTCATAATCGGCCCTTTCATTGGAGGCAATAACCTCCTAAAACCAGTGGGGTCGGCCTTAACCAGTCTCTCAACACTTAGGGCCGGCCCCCTTAGTGCATAGTGGCGCATGGTATGACCAAAACACCCTTATGTCACTAGTTGGTCGTTCCTCGTGTACGAGATTTTGCAAGGCACAAATAAGTGAAGTGCACCAGTGATTTCACTATTCTCTGAGGTTCCCGTAGGGTGCTCCTAGTGAAGTCAACTAGTTAACTCGCAACATGTCCCGGTGCATCGCACCCATGTGGCAAAGTCCACTTATGGCAAGAAATTGCTACATGCGTCTCTGCACTAACCTAGGGTTTCTCCTTAGTGCACACACGTAGCTACGCATCTATCGTGCACTAGTGCGAAGCACTCACGGAGCGTATTCTTTGACTTCTCGCTTCCTCTAACTGTGTTCTGTGTTTCGAGGAGATGGTATAAGAACCGTACATAATGTCGATAAGGTGGAACCTTCAGGGACCAGGGTTCATGGCTTCCAACTTAGACTCGATCGACACACTACTCGAGTGTACCATCGATCCTCTGAGTTCGAGTTAACATGCATAGCCACCCAGAGTGCGACGCAGGCTGCACTCCAATTCCCCCAGACTTACTATGTTCTCCCTCAGACCCCTGCTCTCCGCTTAGTATGGTAAATTCGTTGTCCCTCCATCTGGTGCCATGATGCAACTCGAGCGGTAGAGAATACCGTCAGACTCGAGTGCTCATATGACTTGGTTCCTTTCAGGTTGATCACATACATCGTACCTCCGATTACTCTTCCGAGCAACCGGATCCGTCACCAGTCCAACTGATGACCACCTGGCCAGGGTTTAATACGACGTAGGTCAGACCAAGGAACACACCTCCCGTTAGGGGTGTGGATAGCCTGCAGGAGTGACATGCTGATGCAACGCCAGCCGGGTAACCCAGTACATCGTGGTTTTGGATCACTGCATCTGGATCCTCACACATTGGTGCACCAAAGCACCACACAACTGGTTAGTCCACCAGACATGGTTCCTCAGGGTTTAGGATTGTTTTATCCTAAGCAAAAACATGGTTTAGTGCACCGGTGTCTGCTCACCGATTTATGCACCGTGTTGGTTCCGTTCGGCCACAGATATTGTACCTGGTAATGACCGTGGTGGAGACACCCACGCTCTGTCATCCCAACAGCTTATCCTGATAGGGCGACCAACCCTAATCAAAGCTGCGAACGTATTTAGGTTACATGGGACCAGTCCCTTGAGTCTCCCACTCAAGTGGATTACCATGTAGCCATGGCTCTCTGTTCTGTAATCAGAACACGTACTAACGTACGTACCAATATGCAATCCTATACTATCAACCATACATAGCTAAACTATAGGTTTTTACGAGCTGTAGACCTCACCAATTCTAACATGCTCCACCTATGTACTCTTGAAGGCCTCATGATTTAGACGGACTGGATCGGCAGGCACGACGTCGATTTGGGGGCCGGGGGCAGACGGCCGGGTGGGCTTCTTCTTCTTCTTCTTCTGTTGCCCCTAACCCTCAATCTCAGGGGTCATCACCGCTACCAGGAGCGGGACTAAAAGATCACCATGAAAATTATCTATCAGAACGCGAGCCATTCCGGACTCGACCTCTGCCATGGTCAGCAAGAGCTTGATGTCTGGGTTGTTGGACTCGAGAAAATGTAACTTGCATGTGATAAGAGGAGGAGGAGCTTGTTGCTAACCTGGGGTGGGGTCCTGGCGAGGAGACGGCGGAGGTGGTGCAGCGTCATTCTTGCCGAGCATCGCCAGGGTATCGGGGTCATAATAGCGAATGGGAGAAGCCTGCTTCCTCCTGACCTTCTTCCAGGGGTTGTCTCTTTGGGACCCTGCCCCCTTGCTTGCCCCCGACTTGGGCGGAGCGATAGTCTTTTTCTTTCGGGCGATCTTCTGCTTTAGCAGAATGGAGCCCGACTTCCCATCCTTCAGCTGGAAGGGGAAATCCGGAGCGATGATTTTTTCGGGAGTCCGCCCTCCCAGGTAGTGCAGGACCGCGTCGTCAAGTGATCGTTCCCTTGCAAGATCGATGCACTTCTTCTTCCCGACTTGATAGAGGGCGATCTCCCGGAAGACGACCTGGGTGGGTTGTCCCGGGTGGGAAGCGACCCCGCTGTATCGCCCTTGTCATTCTCTCACAGCGACGAAGGGGTAGTCCTTCCACTAGCGGTCTTTATTCTCAATCGAAAAAAATGGGAGAACCTCGCCTGGCCACCCAGCGAAGTAGAAGACCCCGCACCCCACATTGTTGTAGACTGGTCCTGGCTTCAGGAACCACTTCTTCAGCAGATAGCTCAAGGGAATCTTCACATTCAGGGTGGCCTCGAGCTGCGAGAGCCCAAACATCACCCCCAAGGAGTTCCCAGTGAGTTGAGCAGGGCATAACCCCGTCAACTCCAGGAACTCCCCAGCGAGGTGGCTTAGGGGGAACCTGAGCCCGAACCATAGTAGTCCAACGAAGACCACTATCCCCTTTTGCGTCCTCCCTGAGAGCGGCATCTCGGCGAAAAGGATCTGAGTGGGGAAGTCGATGGCCACGCGGATGCTCTCTCCAACCGACAGACCAACAGGGTCTTTGAGCCAGACCACCACTGTCTCTCGATCGGGCTCCGAGACTTCTCCTTTAACGGGAACGACGGGGGCTGAGGCGGAAGTAGACATCGCCATCCAAAAAGAGCGAGAGCTAGCGAGGTAGAAGGGAGAGCTGTTTGCAATAAAGAGGGGTATAAATCCACCCACCCCCTACTTATAGGCGCATTGAAGGCAGACGAAGCTGTCAGCATTAAATGGAGAGCGTAGTAAGCGAGGCGACACAAAGGCGGTCGATGCAACGCATCCCAACTCCCAATCAGAATACGCCACATGTCCTCACACGTATGCAAGAACTGAGGCGGCGCCAGCGGTGTCCCCTCTGTCGGATCCTTGGCCAACCCATGAGTGATGCGTGGCACGGTGACGTACGAAATCTCATGATGAGATTCGACTCTTTGGGTCTTGGTCCTGCATTGCATTAATGCGATACGACAGGCAATGATATAAATCCTCGCGGTAGTGATGTCCCCCTCAGGGAATAGCTCGTGCACGATCTGACCGCCCAGAGCTCCTCGAGAATCAACCAGCTCGCTTGCAGGGCCATCAGGGACCAGCCTGTCTAACCGCAACTCGAATAGAGACGACCTTCCTGGACTCCTGAGCGAGTGGGGCTATGCCTGGCCAGTCCCTCAGGAAGGAGTAATGATGGTGCCGAAAAATGTCACCGGATCGTTGTCTACATGGTAGCAGTAGGAAAGGACACGAAGAAATGACAGAAGTTCCCAGGGAGATCGCCCTTATCTTTGGGCACGCCCTGGGAGACCTCAGGTGATCAAAAAAGAAACCACCCCCTATAAGGAGCTCAAGACTCAAGGCCAACCCCGACCTTTGGGAAAGTAGCATGGCGACCAAAATAAGTCTTAGAAACTGACGCTCATAGGCAGCTCGCATGCGGTCAGCTCACCCCGCAGCTTGAATAGAGAACAGCTCGCGCACAATCAGCCCACCCGCGGAAGAGTTTGTCTAATGACAATAGAGAAAATAAGGCAGAGCAATGACACCAGTGGGGTCATCAAGTTGCCGTGCTAACCCTTTCGCCCATGAAAAAGCCATCTTTTGGAGAAGCAACTGGATGGAAAGGTCCCGGAAGAGACCGCCCGTGGCGGACGCACAGCTCGCTTGGGAGCTCGTCCTAACCGCCGTAACCAGATCGCATACGAAAGAGGCTGTCAGTGGCCGATGCCCACAGCTCGCCCTGACCGCCGCGACCATATCGCACGTGGGAGAGGTTGCCCTCAGCTAACTCCTTACAAATAGCGGATCGCTACGTCTTGTGGATAGAGCAGCATCGTCCACGAAGCCTCATTCATGAGGTAATGCGAGTCAAAGCTTTCGACGCAACTCGCCAGCTAGAAGAATACCCCGGCCGCCGCCAGTATCCAACAGATCGCTAGTAAGCACAGTTTGCCCGCACGCGATCAGCTCTCCCGTGAAAGAGATCGCTCCTAGTAGAATTCAAATAACACTTCGATAGATTCTACACCCCCAACTCGCCAGAGAGCTCGCCCTGACTGCGCGCGATCGGCTCGCCCGCGAAGGAATCCCGTCTTTTGCTTCACTGTTTGAGGTGAGATCCACCATGAGCTCGCCCAGTTCCTTGGTGATTAGCTCGTTCGTAGAGGAGTTCGCCTATCTTTTCCCTCGGGGGGGGCGTCTACAGTAAAGCGATACCAAGTCGACAGATGTTACCCCCCCCCCCCCCCCATGGAACTACGTGGACAACTGCGAGGCACATGGGCCTGCCAGAGTTGGACTAGAGCACCCCAGACTAGAGCCTTCCAGAATCTCCACCTAGCATAGACAAGACTGGTGCGCCTCCCATCACCACCGCCTGGCAGGCAAAACTACAAAGGCCATTAAGGACCCATAAGGTGTGAGTATATGCGATGACGTGTCCATCTCTGGCGGTCTACAAGAGTCTATAAAGGTATGACCCCCGGCTCTGAAGTATAGGTTCGAAACTCAAAAACCAAGATACTTTCTGAATACTTCAGCTCTTCCTTGTTCGAACCTTCCCTGACTTGAGCATCGGAGGGTCTGCGCTCCTTATGGAGCCAGCCGTTCTCACGTCTTCCTTGCCTTGCAGGTCGAGCTCACGAGCCAGCGAAAAATTTCCCCCAACATATATGATATTTCTGGTCATTGCAATATTATGTTGGAGAATGATGTAGACATATTGAATATTGTTAGTCATCATCTCCGGGTTAATGCTTATAATATTGATATATCTATCTAAAGTAAGCAACATTATAGTAGTGATCCCGATATGGATATTTATATAATAGGGGAGGGTTTTGTGGGGGGTACAAACAACGGCCCTGATCTGTCTGTGAAATGGGGATACAAAGAGCCACCCTATGTACCAGTCCCTGTACGATTTAAGCCCCGGGAGCCCCAAGTAGGGAACCCGATAGTCGTCCGTTTCACCACAACCATTTGTTTCATTCCAAACTTGCGATTTAAACCCCGGGAGCCCAATAGGAAACCCATCCATGCAACCTCCACAGCTGTCCATTCAATTTCGTCTGTGTGTGTGTGTGTGTGTGTGTGTATTGCATCAAATAGGATGCTGAGTCTCTCCAACACTTAAAAAAGTTCTAAGTGGTGAACCACCAAGTGCAACCTATGTACTTGATGCACTGGGGCTCACTGGTGACTTGAGGCTCTTGCAAAGGGACACATGATGAATCCGAGAAAGCGTAAAACCAAAACATCCGAAATCAAGGAATCAATTCGATCATAAAATATAAAACATGTAAATTCACGAACTTGAAGACATATTGAAATAGAATTTTCGAAGACAAGTGAATCGGAAAATCAATGATACACGTTACATGAATCGGAAAGTAAGCGATACACCACAACAATATGCAATACAGATTAACATAAGCCTCTAATGAATAGATAGTCCTACAACCCTAACTGTAAGTAAAACCACATATACATTGGGTTACTGTGTGCGATGGTCTTTAAGTCTTCAACTAATGCATGTCGAGTTTTATGTGACCGTGTATGATATTGCTCTGAAACTAACCATGGCACTAGGATCTAACATTGATCGAGAGTGTTTTGAGCACACAAATTATGACAACAAGGGTGCTTGCGAATTTTGCATTAACAATCGCACCTATTGAGGCATCTCTCTCATATCTTAGAACCTCTTTTTATTCTTTGAGGGTTCCTTGTACTAGACCTTTGGCTAGTTGAGAGAAAAAGCTAGAGGATGAAGATCTTGCTCATCTTTGACCTCTTTGATGAACTTCTTTCCCTAGATTTCTGTAGAGAGTCTTTCCATCCATCACTCTTCTCTTTTTTTTCTTTCCCGTTATTTGTGATCCCGACAGAAGGTCGTTGCAACGACGCTTGGAGGATGTGATCTCCAAGCCCACTAGTTACTGAGGCAAAGACATTTTGGGGGAAATTTCCGTGGCGTTTTGATCGGGATCCTCGCCCCACAATTCTTGATTGAATCATATGGTTTGTAAAGTTAGAGTGATTAGATAGTAGATAAAAAGAGAGAAGACACGAGAAGTTGTTGTCAAAGTTTGGTCTTACGACTTATGTCTCCGGGCAAGAGGTGCCACCTGATTTCCACTATAATGAATATGAAGGGGGGGAGCGTCCTCTCGATAGGCCGAGAGAAGCTTTGTACGGTGGGGTTGCACGAAGCAATTAGAAGATAACAAGAAGGGGAGAAGTGAGCTCTGGCTCTAGTTCTGGAATCCTCCTCCTTTGATCGAATGACCAACCAAATAACCAACCCCCTTCGAATGCCAAAAGGGTCCTTTTATAGCTTAAGCCTGTGCTGATATGGCAGTGATGACATGGCAGTATTGAGGTTGCGCTAGTCCTGGGACTCCTCGATGGGCCCCTATTGGGCCTTTGTCTGGGCCCAATAAGAGAGGGCTTGATTTGCGGGCTCTGTAGAGCAGGTCCATGGGCCTGGGCTGCCTACTTAAGCCGTTGCGCGGACCCATGCGGGTCTGGTCCGGTCCAATACAATTTTTGCACCAATAGACATCAGGACGTACCGTTGGCGAGGAATCAAATGCAAGCTTAAGCAAAGGGGAGAGTCAATCGGGTGGACTATTGACGGGAGAAGCCGCCGAGCATCACTATGGAGGTGGGCTTGCAAGCATAGGGCCATTGAGGGTAATCTATGAGCTTTTATGCCATTGGCTCACGCCTGGCTCGCCGAGTGTGGTTTTTTTGGTTTGGGTTTCCGCCTAAAAATTACATGTTTGTTGTTCTTAATTGCACATCGTGTAGGGCCTTGTATGCTTTCACCCTATTAAGGCACGAGCGCGAGGAGAGATCTTTGTATTGTTTTGTCTATTCGTGATCTTGTGATCCTAATTTCGTTGGTTTCCCTAGCTTCTAGTTAGGGTTGCACCATCTCTAGGCTCCTCAGAATGGACGTACTGTCTGCACGTGTAGGAGATATAACCTCAGTGATTCATGTGACTATGAATTTCTATCTAATTGAAGAAATACCTCATAAGGATAATGGCCTATATTGTTTTATAAAATATAGTGCGCGCATGATCAAGTCTTTCCAAACTGTCATTATCCACTAGCGCGTGTTTTATAAAATAATATTTTGTTTTTATTTTTATTTTTGTTTTATTTTTCCAAGTGAGAGAGTATTGGGTTTTGGCTCAACTATACCCATAAAGCTTGGGCTTCTAGCGGGCTAGTGGGTAATTTATAGGCACATGGGCATAGTGGTGATTAATCCTTGAACAAACTCTAACCCTATAGGTGTTAGGATTAGGTATAAGGTTTGATGGGGGTACGGGTCCAACCGCTAGTCATATAGGGGTGTACCACACTATGCACCCGATTGGTAAACCTATCTCATGTGGAAACCAAAATAGGAAAGAAAAAAAAAAAGGGGGGGGGGGGGGGGGGGGGGGGGGATGGGCACATACTATATGGACTCATGGCCCCCCTCTCTTCCTCGTGTCCGTGTTTTTACTGAACAGAGAGAGAGAGAGAGAGAGAGAGAGAGAGAGAGAGAGAGAGAGAGAGAGAGAGAGAGAGAGAGAGGAGAGAGAGAGAGAGAGAGAGAGAGAGAGAGAGAGAGAGAGAGAGAGAGAGAGAGAGAGAGAGAGAGAGAGAGAGAGAGAGAGAGAGGGGGGGGGAATCGCGTTGCTTCCCCCTTACTCTCTTATTCTCACCATTTCACCGAAACCGAGTAAAGGCAAGAGAGAGACATGGCCTCCCCCCTCCTCCCCTCTTGTCCGTTCTGGTATATATATATATATATATATATATATATATATATATAGAGAGAGAGAGAGAGAGAGAGAGAGAGGAATGTTACGTAAGCTGTGAAGTTCCGATTTAGAAAGTGAGCTGCGGGTATTTTGACCCCCCTATGACTTTTGGAATTTGATAAAATTTAGTGAGGTTGTTTTCTAGGGTAAGATGATCATCCTCACCAATTTTCATCAAATTCCAAAACTTCTAGGGGGGTCAAATGGTCGAAGCAAACTCTCTCATCCACAGTCACCGTTAAAATCTACAGGCTTTGCTTTGACCATTTAACCCCCCTAGAAGTTTTGGAATTTAATGAAAATTGGTGAGGATGATCATCTTACCCTAGACAATACCCTCACCAAATTTCATCAAATTCCAAAACTTCTAGAGGAGTCAAAATACATGCAGCTCATTTTCTCCTACCGTAGCTCAGCTCAACGTAACAACCATATATATATATATATATATATATATATATATATATATATATATATATATATATATATATATATATATATATATATATATATATATATATATATATAGTAGTGATACATTGCGGCGGGTAACATGCGGGCTAACGTGCGGCGACCCCCTTCGGGGGTATTTTTTGGATTTTTTTTTTTGGGGATTGATCACCCACCCTTGGATTGGACAAACAAAAAATTTCAACCCGATCCAAGACTTGTAGGCCGTCCAAATGTGTTGATCTTTTATCGGTCGTTCAATTTTTTCGCCATTTTGATCAACACATTTGGACGGCCTATAGGTCTTGGATCGGGCTGAAATTTTTTGTGTGTCCAATCCAAGGGTGGGTGATCAATCCCCAACACTAGATCGCGTGTTATACCCCCAAAGGGGGTGCCGCACGTTAAGCCCGCATGTTACCCGCCGCAATGTATCACTACTCTATATATATATATATATATATATATATATATATATATATATATATATATATATATATAGAGAGAGAGAGAGAGAGAGAGAGAGGAGAGAGAGAGAGTCTCTTTGGTCTCACGGCTCCTCCCCCGTCTCGGCGATCCGCTCGAGATTTCCTCGCGTACTTGGGCACCAAGAAAGATCGAGATTGAAGAATTCTAGCTGAGATCTCATCTTCTTCGTTGCCGAGGACCGCATTGATCGCAGCTCGGATCTTGCCGAGGAAGCTTGCAACATAATATCAAATTTCGGATTGTTATCTCCCCGCGCATTATGGCCGGAGGTAGAACTCGATCTCTCGCTTCCACTATAGCCTCTATATTGATCGGTCTTAAAGTTAATTGTTTTCGATCATGCAGAGGAGCAAGCATGTGGTGTTAATAGTACTTACATCTCTTGCCTCCATACAAGACAATTCCAACCGCCCGATCAAACAAATCAAATGGATCTCGCATGCCAGAACCATCAAGCAGCATCGTACCCCTCATCTTCTGACTACTGCGGATACCACACGTGTGCACAGGCCTATGAGCGCATTACGCGTGTACATACAAATCATATGGGAGGGAGGGAATTTGATGCTTGGAAGCGGTCTAATTTGATCGAGCGGTCCAGATTGTTGCAATTGAGAAGAGGAAGCCTGTAAACGTTCAGATGTACCCTTAATTCGATACGGACTAGATGTTGCAAATGGATGGTACGTTTGACCTAGATATATAATCTTCTTTTTCTTCTTTCTTTTTTTTTTTTTATTTTGGTGTGGAGAGAGAGAGAGAGAGAGAGAGAGAGAGAGGGAGAGAGAGATGGTATTTTTTTATTATTATTAAGTTGAGAGAGAGAGAGAGAGACGGTATTTTTATTATTATTATTAAGTTGAGAGAGAGAGAGAGAGAGAGAGAGAGACGGTATTTTTATTATTATTATTATTAAGTTGAGAGAGAGAGAGAGACGGTATTTTTATTATTATTATTATTAAGTTGCTAGAGGGAGAGTGAAGGCCCAATACTCATATTTTTAATATTTGTGGGGCAACAGTGGGTACGAAAATTTGTTGTGCCATTAAAGAGAGAAAAACATCCCTACTGCTGCACCCTTTTATAATTTAATTATTAGAGTAGGGGTAGGAGCGGGTATACCCACCTGGGGATAGAAGAGTTATGAAGAAACTGATTGTTTGGTAAGGAAGTTGTGGGTTCCAATCCTCCCCTCGGTTTACCCAGGAGTGAAGTGGCAATTGCCGAGTGGGTTAGACTTCACTCCTGGAGGGATTAGTCGCAGCCCGAAGTGATCCATTGCCAAAAGATTTCACAACACCGCCGATCTGCAAAAAAAAAAGTGGGGTAGCAGCGGGTATTAGGGATGTCAATTAAACCGGTTTTGCAGGTTATCCGTCCATTTGGGATGAAATTAAATGGATCTGGATGGGTTTGGGATTGTTTGAAAAATCATTCCGAATTTGGGATAGAGCCGCGTTTAGCCTACACCATCTGCACCCGACCCGATTACAAGCATATACATTAACATTAGTTGCACTTACCATGGCCAAAATTTCCATCCATGAATATTTTGTTTAGAAAAAAGTATTGAATTAGACTAATTTTTAGTTAGAATGAATATATTACCTACTATGTTTGGTATTTCTTATTTGGTTCAAATCCACTCCAACTGGCTTTGATTCGTCCCGTCCAAATACAATTGGGATGGAACCGGTTTGGATTCTCACCAATATAAATAAGGCGGGTTTAGGATTTTTCCTCCAAACCTGATATGAGTTGGGATAGGATACTCCTTATTAACAGGACGAGCTCGGGATAGGGCCGCCCGTCCCAAACCTGACCCGTTTTTGAAAGCAAACCGGGGTGGGGGAAGGGAAAGTTCGTATATACCGTCTCTTGGTCATGATTATCGCCGCCAAAATATCAAGCGTAGCAACTTCGATACACAGAGCGATCAATGGAACATAGCCAATTGTACAGTAGCAATCTGTGACATGTGAAACAGGAAATTAAGTAAAATGGCTACAGATGAAAACAACTGATGATACAAGATTTCACACTGTTACAGTTAGGTGCCTCGTCTCCGCATCCTGTTAATGAGCAGCTCCTTCAGCTTCGTTCTGAAATTCTCCTCGGTACGATCCTTGGAAGTCATGATTTGGAAAGAGGAACAAAGGACCAAACCCTCATCGAGCTCTCTGAGAATAACTGGATCACGATCATAATCCTGCTCGGCAGAAATCGTAGTGGGCGTCAGGATATGAATAAAGCGAGGGATCAAAACGTCATCCAGCCATCATGTTTGATGCTCTCATGACCATACCTTCTCCGTCACCACAACAATTGCTTTTGCTTCAAATTTGTCCTCGAGTTCTTTACGCCTCACTCTGATCGTATCAATGTCCTAAATACAAAAGGACAACCCATTAGATTTAAGTCTTTGGGTGCGATTTGGTTTTGGGTCACAACCGATTCCACATGCCAAATTGATTTTGAAATAAGATATTGGGTATGTTTGGGATCAGGTTAGAAAGTTGGTTTTTCAAAACCAAAACCTGAAAAACACCAAAAGCAAAAAGCAAAAATTTTCTGCTATTGGGTTGTTTTTGGGTTCTTGAGGCAGGGCAACAAAATGGTAATTAAGAGAGCATATTGTGACGAAAGTTTTATTGTACAAAAAAACTATTGCAAAGAGAATATTATAGAGATAATCTTATAGAGAGAAAATATATTGGAGAATAAAAATCATTGTAGAGAGAATATTGTAGGGAGAAAATATTATAGAAAGAAAATATTGTAGAGAAAATATTGCAGAGGAAATGTAGAAAGAAAATGTTGTAGAGAAATATCGTAGAAAGAGAATGTTGCAGAGGAAAATATTGTAAAGAGAAAATACTATAGAGGAAATGTTGTAAAAGAAAATATTGTAAAGAGAGGAAATGTTATAGAGAAAATATTGTAGAGAGTAATTTCTCCTATGACCTTCACCAGCTCCTCGTGACTAATCCCGCCATGACTAGTTCCTCGTGTCTAAAAAGCATCGTGACTAGCCTGCTATGACGGGGAGAGTAATTTCTCCTAGGACCTTCGTTGGCTCCCCTGCGAACCCGCACAGCGAAGTGCGGTTGTTGAATGCTTCAATCCATCAAGCCCAAGCTATTGAAGGCGAAGATGAAAAGTATGTCTGTTGCGCTTCCATTGTCGACGACTTGCAGATCAACTTTGGCCCGATCCAGAAGCGAATAAAAAAGGGGTCAAGATGCGGCATCAACATACCTTGATAATAGTCGTCGTCGAAGGAGATCTTCGGTATGGGACCTCCGGGTTTGATGGCGACCAAAAGTCGTGGATCGTAGCCCACGTCTAGGTGTCGCATCATCTGCTTGAGCCGAAGGACCTCTTGCTTAACATGATTACAGGATGGCACCTTGGAGGGATATCCATGGATGATCCGAACCATGGCGTCCAAATTTCCGGCCTCCTTCCAGGACTCCCCGGCTTCCTGCACTGGCTTCTTATTGTTGGAGGTTGACTCCTTGCGCTTGGGCAAGTCGATGAACTGCATCAATCGCCCTCCCTCGATCAAATAGTTGATGTAGAGGCGGAGCGACCAACAATCGTTGGTATAGTGGCCTGCTTCACAATAGAAACTCATTTTTTATGCGGGTTCCGAGGTTGGGAATTCTTCATGGGCCTCGACCTTTTGAAGTATGGTCGAGCTTGGAGATATTGGAGGATTTTGGGTAGCGGCGCGTTCATGACTATGGTTGTCCCAGGGTGGTGCGGCAATCCTTCACTCCCCCTTCTAAGCGTATACTCTAGCTTGAGATGTCGTCACTTGGGGCTGGGGTCGCGACATCGTGTAGTTTCTTTCGTAACCCAAACATGAGAGGGTTGTAGGGGTGCCTTCTTCACCACTTTGTCTGTCGCCTCATCCCAACCTCAATATGCCCCCCCTATTCGGTCCCAAAGCTCCACTAGGTTATGAGGTTGCTTCCTCACAAGAGATGAATGTAGGGGAGTTCTCACCTCTATGTCTTGCTTGAAGGCATGAGCGACGAATCGTTCTTGCCCGTTAACGTCTTCGACGATCTGGTACACGGCGTGGAACTGTGCGTGGTACTGCCTCAAGGTCTCCTTGGGACCCTAGGTTATTGCGAAGAGGGAAGCAAATCGTTTTGGTTTCTTATGGTTGCACAGAAAGTGCCTATGGAACTTAACGCAGAGGGTCGTGCAGCTAGAGATCGACAAAGCGGGCAGTTTGTAGCTTGTGAAACCACAAATGCACCGGGTCTTCGAGGCTCACCCCGAACATGCGGTAGAGGATGTGGTCATACTCATGCGGTGTCAGCCTCATCCGATAAGCGAAGATATGCTCGACCGGATCCTAACTTTCGTCGAATTGGGGAAAGATCGGAGAATGCCACTTCTCCATAAATAGATCGAGACAAGGAAGATGTGTTGCTTTCATCCTCGGAAGGGGCTACTTTGGAATCCTCTCTTCCACTTCAGACGATTGGATCAAGACAAGGAAGATTCGCCGAGGGCTTCGACTACGTGGGTTTCGGATGCCCTGCAAGCTGCCTTGGACTCGAGTGAAGGATTCAAGAAGATCTAAGGCCGCTAGAATGGGTACCCTCAGGCGATTCTTCCTGTTCTAAGTGCAGGGTTCTTTGAAGGAGAAAGGGAGTGAGAGACAGAGTGAGTCTAAGAATGGGGTGATTCGATTCACACAAGTGGGTTGAAGCCTTTACCCGTCAGTTTATAAAGAATCAACCCTTTCAATGTCCGCATTACCCCTCCTTTTATAGTAAAATCTAAAAGAGGGGAGGAACTATTATTACAAGACACATGTCCCCCCCATATGAGGCATTGCAAGCACGACCTATCCTTCTTAGACGGTTGTCCCCTCACATGGGCCAATGCAAGCTCGACCTATCATTTCTAGATAGGTGTCCTCTTCGAGTCGATTTAGAGTGTGTATCTTTGAGTGTTTTGGTGTATTCTTCCTTCTGGCGAGGTGGTCTTCTGCAGCCTCTGGTTTGGATCTAGGATCCTGTGGAGAGGTGTTCGAAGAGAACCAACCCCTCGTTGGGGTGCCTTTCGCTCATGCAATCTCTTTTTGCTCGGCGTTGGGGTGACTATAGGATGGTTATGACCGGGTCTTGGGGGGTGGGGTTGTCTCCCACTTTCCCCTCCGTCCACTCTCTAAAGAGCTTTAGTTTGGGTACCGAGTGAGGGGGTGGATATTTTATGCACGCACACAATGGTCTAAACAACGTAGAAGACATGGTTGTAAATCACATCGGGTGACGTGGGAGAGTACCTAGGGCCACATATCGTAGGTACAACTACAGTTGGATAGACTTGGACCAGTTGGACCGACGACTCACTAGCGAAGCGGCAACTATCAACTTAAAGGCAAACCTCATGAAATTAACCACAAGCGATCTAAGCCTTCTAAGCCGTAATTCTTCCTAGTATTCCTATTTAAAGGCACGTGCCCGACTTGACTTGTAGCATAACCTAGTAGTAGCTCACCTAGTTTCTTGGGCAGTAGAGACCCCAAAAAAGCCCTACCACCTAAGTGGGGCCTATTGTGGATGGTGGAATTATGCACAAATATTTATCAAACATGCGGCTAAACAAAAGGCGGACGCATGGCACTGCGACTACCCAGTTAGGGAAAGACACGGGGAACCCGGGGCAAGCATGATGGTAGTGAGATCCACGGTTGACTTGATGTGCAACTGACTTCCATTCATAAATCTGGATTGTGCATCCTCAAGTCAGTCGGGTCTAGCTGGAATACCAACCATAGCCATGTGGGCTCAGCCAACATCCTGGATACCTGGTAGCCAACTTAGCAAGAGCGAGTCAGTGCATGTTTCCCAGCTGGCAGTCCTGAAGGATATATGTCTACTAATAACTAGAAAAGATTGTGGCATGCCCATTACTTCTGGCATGTTAGGAAACTGCCACAGGTTTGGAAAGGCTGCATTGATTCTCCTGACATAGGGAGCGATGACCACATATCCGCGGTAAGGCTCCCATAAAGGGTGTCATGTATTCCTTGTCTTGGAGATACTAGGTCATAAGCCAATCATAAGAGAAGATCATGGCATCATGGATGACAATACTGACAAGTACGGCTACAAAAAGGACAAGTTGAACTCTGGCCCTCCCTACAAAAGCAGCCAAAAGACCCACAGGAAAGGGGGTTCAAACCTGAAAATTCTGAATTGAGTCTTGCTCTTTCCTCTACACAATATACTCTCTGACTTGAGCGTCGGAGCATCTTTGGCTGCTCCAAGGTGCCAAGACATAACTAGAAGTTGTACTTCTAGGCTGAAGTTTCAAGGGTCACATTTCATCCCCCTCCATCGAGAGAATCGGGTTGGTTATCGGATAGGCAGTGGAACCAAAAAAATTCTCCACAGATACGATGAGAAAAACAAAGAGAAAGAACATTGAAAGAACATAAAAATAATAAGAAATTTAAGAATCTAAACACAAGATTTTACCTACTCCATTAGACCACTATGATCTCCAAAGCTGCTTTTATTCTCATGTTGCACTGCTGGAAAATAAAGATCTAGATCATAATACCATTGCGATATAGGATGTAGAATGAATGAACAAGCAATGAGAAGTAACAGCAAGAGGTTATCCAGGAAAGATGGACAATGCCATGACAAGTGTGTTGGCCTTTTTTGGGATGAGGAACTAATCCTTTCACAGCTACTCTCAGCATGATTAGTTGAGGAGAAGGGACTGTAATGATGACTAATTGAAATCTTGGAATTCTAAAACCTAAACTACATTCTGAAAATCAGAAAAATGATCCACATTTTTTCTCTAATATACGGAGGATGGAAAATCTTTCCACATTAAGGAACTTGAATGAAGAAATCAATCTGAATAGAGTTTTGTTATATATCTCATATTGAAAAGAAGAATAATAGGTTTGTACCAAGTTTATCTTGGCAAACCAAGGATGGCGCTTGTACTGACAACTAAAGTACATGATATTAATATCCTAATATTATTACAAGAGTACTTCACTTATAGACAAGGAGAATACGAAACTCCATCCACGTTAACACGTCCTGTCAAATTTTATTGATGTTCCCTCAGATAGCGATCAAAATCAGATGCACTAAGCTAAGATATTAATTGCATAATAAATTTCCGAACCAACAGTCAATTAAACATTGTAAAAGTTACTTAGAACTCAAGGTTGAATTTCCCGAGTAAAATTGATGTAGTTCAGGCTCTACAGCCTATGAGGTGAAAATGTAAAAAAGAAAACGAATATTAAAAACAATAATACAACCTTTACGAATGTAAATAATGAAATTCGGTTCATGCTAATAGTGGAGGATTTCAGCTATCCCTTTTTCAATATTATAAGTGTTGTCCCTCACAGTATAAATCTTTACTATAAAAGGTTTATGATCTCAAGTTTTTATTAGGAAAATTATCTGATATTGCAGCGTATATTTGACTGTGGCTTAATATAGATAGTTGCTTTTAAAGACTGCTTGCAATGATGAGAACTGATTGAATAATGAAATTGCAGCTTTATCTCTGCCTTAGAAAAATATACCAAAGAGATACTCACAATAGCACGAATACAATGATGATCACTGAAGTCTAGCCTATCAACATGAAATGGCTCAATCTGCACAAAACCGAAAAAAATCAAATCTCATTATTTGTCGGTCAATAATGAAAATAAAAGACAGATCAAGCAATAAATCTTAAATCTCTCTCTCTCTCTCTCTCTCTCTCTCTCTCTCTCTCTCTCTTCTCTATATATATATATATATATATATATATATATATATATATATATATATATATATATATATATATATATATATATATATATATATATATATATATATATATATATATATATATATATATATATATATATAGTAGTGATACATTGCGGCCGGTAACGTGTGGCACCCCCTTCCGGGGTGTTTTTCAAAAACAAAATTTGGGGATTGATCACCTACCCTTGGATAGAACACACAAAAAATTTTAGCTCAATTCAAGACCTGGGCCATCCAAATGTGTTGATCAAAATGACAGTAAAAATGAACAACCGATAAAAGTCGATCACATTTGAACGGCCTATAGGTCTTGGATCGAGCTGAAATTTTTTGTGCTATCCAAGGGTAGGTGATCAATCTCCAAAAAAAATCCCAAAAATACCCCCGAAGGGGGCGACCGCACTTTACTGGCCGCAATGTATCACTACTATATATATATATATATATATATATATATATATATATAGGGGCATGCTATAATGCGGCATACGGTACGTGCGGCACTACACCGCAGCCGTCTGATGCACAGGTTGCGTGCATGCGATGCACGCAGCGGTGCATCAGACGGCTATTATGCGGTGCCGCACTTACCGCATGCCGCACTATAGCATGCCCCTATATATATATATATATATATATATATATATATATATATATATATATATAGAGAGAGAGAGAGAGAGAGAGAGAGAGATAGAGGAATGTTATAGTGAGCTGTGAGCTGCAGGTATTTTGACCCCCTTAGGAGTTTTGGAATTTGATGAAATTTGGTGAGTGTGTTGTCTAGGGTAAGATGGTCATCCTCACCAATTTTCATCAAATTCCAAACCTTCTAGAGGGGTCAAATGGTCGAAGTAAAACCTGTCGTCCGCAGTCACAATTAAAATCTACAGATTTTGCTTCGACCATTTGACCCCCCTAGAAGTTTTGGAATTTGATAAAAAATTGTTGAGAATGATCATCTTACCCTAGACAACACCCTCACCAAATTTCATCAAATTCCAAAACTTCTAGGGGGGTCAAAATACCCGCAGCTCATTTTCTCCTACCGTAGCTCACAGCTCAATGTAACGGCCCTCTCTCTCTCTCTCTCTCTCTCTCTCTCTCTCTCTCTCTCTCTCTCTCTCTCTCTCTATCTATATATATATATATATAGAGAGAGAGAGAGAGAGAGAAACGAATGTTACAGTGAGCTATGAGCTACAAGAGGAGAAAATGAGCTACAATCGAAAATGTCACCCTGTAAGTTTCAAAATTTGTTGATATTTGGTGGGTGTGTTATCTAGGGTAAGATGATCATCCTCACCAATTTTTAACAAATTCCAGAACTTCTAGGGTCATCAAACGTGCTAAGAAAAATTAACAATTACTATGGACGGTCAATAAAAACTCCTACCATATCATGACCCTAGAAGTTTTCGAATTTGTTGAAAATTTGTGAGGATGATCATCGTACCCTAGACAACAAACCCACCAAATTTCAACAAATTCTGAAATTTATAGAGTAGCATTTTCAATCGTAACTCATTTTCTCCTCTTATAGGTCATAGGTCACTGTAACACTCCTATATATATATATATATATATATATATATATATATATATATATATATATATATATATATATATATATAGAGAGAGAGAGAGAGAGAGAGAGAGAGAGAGAGAGTTGTTAGGTTGAGCTGTGAGTTGCCGGGGGAGAAAATGAGCTGCGATTGTTTTGCCCACCCTAGAAGTTTTGGATTTTGATGAAATATTGTGAGGGTGTTGCCAAGGGTAAGATGATCATCCTCACCAATTTTCATCAAATTCCAAAACTTTTAGGGTCATCAAATGGAAGAAGCAAAATCTGTAAAATTAACGGTGACTGGGGACGGCAGATTTTGCTTCAACCATTTGATGACCCTAGAAGTTGTGACAATAACAGCCTCACAAGAACTCCAAATAACGATGGACAACAAACCTAATCAAGGACAACAGGGGCATTATTTATCTTTATACACCACCATAACGAGATACATCTTATAGAGATAGCAAGATAATATTGCTGTGTTGCACTTTCTGGTAATGATGTCACATAATAATCATCAAAATACAATTTGCTGCTAGGTTCCTTCAAATGAAAACAGTTAAGCTAGTTCATTATGGACACAAATTACTGCAAAAACGCAGTATAAATCAACTTCCATAGTTTTAATAAGAGGAGAGTGAAGGAATGAACGGCCAGCTTCAACATTATCGTGCAGACTCATGAATACCAATTAGTAAAAATAGAAAACTATGGAAAGAAATGGAATACCTTTCTAATTCCCTGTATAAAAGCATCTGGGAAACCGATTGAAGAAACACATAAGACAACCATATTCTGCACCATACTTAGGGGCAATTTGAAATGGTGATTCTTTACTTCAAAAAAAAATAACGGGGCCAGTCTACTGTAAAAAATTGGCACAGTTGCACTAACTTTTTGTATTGTTGACTCGATGCATTCAAGCTGTGTATTAGATACCTGCATAACAGTCAAAGCAACACAAATACCATTCCATTAAAATAAATAACAACTTTCCATTAGTACGTAGATAATAAAGAAAAGCGTGAACCAATTGGATTTGGAAGGGTGGAATACAAAATGGAACGAACAGAAAAGGAGTTACTAGAGGTTTGAACATCAAAAAGTAATAGAAGCAGAAGCCAATTGCATTAAGGGTACAACACGAATGCATATCAACCAAACCATTCATAGACAAATAAAACCTATGAAGCACGGGTACTGGTACGGGTACGGGTACGGGTACGATATGGGTACGCTGATACGCAAAACCTTAAAAAATTAGGGTACGGGTACGGCGAGGTATATATATATATATATATATATATATATATATATATATATATATATATATATATATATATATATATATATATATATATATATGTATGTACTTTTAGTATAATATTGTTATAAATATGAATCATTCTTAATGCAACAATAATTTTTTCATCATTAAATATCTTAGCTCTAGCTTCAAAGTTCCAAAACCACAAAAACAAGATTATTCAATACGAGCCATACGATGATACGGTACTATTAGGTCCATTACATTAGAACCAAACCAAACCAAACAAAGTAGCAATACAAAACAAAATGCATAGCAATTAGCAAAGTTCAATTCCATCATCAAAAAAGAAAGTCATCAAATTGCTAAGGATCTTCATTTCCATCATCATCTCCGAATAGCACGGCCTCCAGGTCGGGCTCATCAAGTGATAAATTTGCAATTTCAAGTAAACCAGCACCCTCCAAAGAATCAAATGAATCTCCACCAATGTCCCACAACTTGGTATCCCCTTGTATGTATTGTGGACTCTTCCGTGAGAGGAGACGAATATTGTTGTGCACAAAGACCAAGTCTTCACAACGTTGTGGCGTAAGCTTGTTCCTTCTCATGGAGTGAATGAAAGAATAAGTGCTCCAATTTCTCTCACAACATGACGAGGTACATGGTTGACCGAGTAACTTGAATGCTAAAGCTTGAAGCATAGGAGCCGAAGAGCCATGAGCACACCACCAAAGCATTGAATCCACTACTCTATCCGCTTTCGAGTCAAAATCCCCAAAACTCTCCAAACAACCCGAGAACTTGGCAAACTCAATGGTAATAGATCGCCTCTCATCAGGATCAGGAAAGTACTTCTTAAGACACTTGGACCTCATGGTTGAAATTTCATCATCCTTGTGAGGAGGAATACGATTGTGATTTTCATCAAGCCACCTTGCACTACAGTACCTATATTCATTCATTTACAATTAACAAAAAATAAAAGTAAATTATACAACTATAGGAATCAAATCATTAATAGAAAAAGAGAACTTACAAAATGCTAAAAAGTAGTTACTATGAATGAATGTGCTGTACCTTGGGTTCAAAGAATGTGCAAGGCAATGAAGAGGTGTGCTACTTTTGGTCCATCTCTCGACAAGTATTTGGTGGACCACGGAATAGAAAATTGACTTCTCATTATCAAGCTTCCCCTCGTGCCTATAGATAGCCGTTTTTACCTTTTCAATCATTGAATCCCATAATTCATAAACCAAATATAGGCATGGCTTGTCCGTGTCACAATATCGAAGCATCTCATAAATTGGAAGTGTGAATGATAGTATGTACTCTATTTTGTCCCACCAAATATCATTCAACACTTTTTCCTTCACATGTGCTACTTTCCCAACATCATCTTCTCTATAGAAAGACCACTTCTCGCTTATGACCATTGCCTCCAATCCACGACGTATGAGTTTAAATCTTTTCAACATAACAATCGCCGATGCAAAACGAGTATCGGCAACCGAAAGCAACTTCAAAGTCACAAACTCATTAAACATTGCTAGTCTCATGGAATGAGTCATGATGAAATTCTTGATGAATACCACTTCATCAACCACAAGAGTAATCCAATGACATTCATCAAAGGCATAAGCAGAATTTTCGGTTTCTTTTGCAGCACATATGTTCTTGAGAGCGAGATTAAGTGTATGAACTACACATGGTGTCCAAAAGACCTTCGGATAGTTGCCTTGAATGATTGATCCAGCTGCTGCACATACCGGAGCATTATCAGTGACCACTTGTATCACATTTTGGGGTCCTACTTCATCAATAACTTCGCCGATCAATCTAGCAATGTGATAGTTATCTTTGAATTCACCTTTACAATTGACAGCTTTTAAGAACATAGCTCCTCCATCGGAAGCCGCCATAAAGTTAATAAGCGGCCTCCTTTGAGCATCCGTCCATCCATCACTAACAATGCTTAAGCCCTTCTCTTTCCACGAATTCTTAGTAGGTTCCAACAACCTTTCGATGTTCGCCCTTTCTTTCTGAAGTAATGTAGTCCTCAAAAGGTTATAACCAGGAGGTACATACCCACTGATTTGATTCTCCGCAGCAAACTGAAACGCACTCACAAAATAAGGGTTCCTAGCCAAATGAAAAGATAACCCTGCCGAAAATATCATGCGAGCAATCAAAGCATGCAAGTGTTCCCTAGCACCTTGATTAAAGGACTTCTCCAAGGCACTACTTCCACTCCCAGCTACTGCCTTCCTCTTTCTTGGCTCAAATCCTTCTAATCTAAACCCTCCAATGCTCGTAGTAGGACAAGTAGAGGGTGGTAAGGGAACGTTCTTTAGCTTGGTCATCTCCTTCCGCTTCTCAGCTTCTTCATTTGCCCTTTTCATGTCACAAAGAGCATCAACCTTCACTTTGTTACACAATCGGATTCCTTGGCCTTTAACTTGTAGTAGAAGCGCTTTAACCCTCGAGTATGATCCTTGAAATTCCATAAAGCAATAGTTGCACTTGAACTTTGTATTCCCTTTTCCGCTGTCTACTCTTTCAACTAGTTTCGTGACATACTTCCAAAGAGGAGTATTTTCATCTTGGCCTTCATTAATGAAAGCATTGGAAGACGAGACACCAGCACTAGCAATAGCACTAGAAGAACCGGCACTGCTTGAGGAAGTCATTTATCCTGCAAGTTACAACAATTGCCACAATCTACAATCATTATTTATTAGTCAATTCATCAATAAACTTAAAAAAAAAACCAAACACTCACCCGAATACACAAATGACACAATGAAATATGAAATTATCTCAAAAAAAAAGATGGATGTATAGTATATTGTCATATTGAACAATTTGGAACAAAATAAACTCAGGCCGTTGGGTCGGGTCGGGCCGACACCCTGGAAAAAAAAAAAACCCAAAAGGGGTATTGTGCAAACATCTCAAACATTAGGGACCAATTTGGCAAAAAAATAAGTTTCAGGGGGCTGAGTGTAATATAGACTCTATATTAAACTCAGTTACACAAGCCTTCGCTGTAAAAAAAAAAAAAAAAAAGTCTGAAGGGGTAATGTTCAAACATTAGGGATCTATTTGGAACAAAATAAACTTTAGGGGGCTGAGTGTAATATAGACTACTATATTACACTCAGCCCTCAGCTCTCGGGTCGGGCCGACACCCTGGAAAGAAAAAAAAAACCCAAAAGGGGTATTGTACAAACATCTCAAACATTAGGGATCAATTTGGAAAAAAATAAGTTTCAGGGGGCTGAGTGTAATATAGACTCTATATAAAACTCAGTTACACAGGCCTTCGCTGTAAAAAAAAAAAAAAAAAATCCAAAGGGGTAATGTGCAAACATTTCAAACATTAGGGATCTATTTGGAACAAAATAAACTTTAGGGGGCTGAGTGTAATATAGACTACTATATTACACTCAGCCCTCAGCTCTCGGGTCGAGCCGACACCCTGTGAAAAAAAAAAGGGGGAGAGCGGCGATCGGGTTAGGGTTTGAGCATCACTGCGCCGGAGGGGAGGGGGGAGGGGGGGAGGGGGGAAGGAGGGGGAGGTCCGGGATCTTACCTCCGAGGCGACGACGGTGGATCGGCGAGGCAACGACGACGGCTGCACCGGCGAGGCGACGACGGTGGCTGCACCGGCGAGGCGACAACGACGGCGACTACCGGAGGGGGAGGAGGAAGAGGTGGGCTACCCGGATCTCTCTCTTTTCCCGGATCCCTCTCTCTTCCCGGATCGCCCTCTCTTCCGGTCTTCCCGATCCCTCTCTCTTCCCGGATCCCTCTCTTTCGGGCCCTTACCCGAAACTTACCCCTATTTATAGGGTTTTTTTTTTAAATACGTACCACAAACGTACCGGGTGGAGTACCCGATCCGTACCACCCTAGACTGCCCGTACCCGATTCAAACCGGCGTACCGGGTACGGGAACCGTCGTACCCGTACCTGGTACGTACCCAGTGCTGGTACGGGCTCTGATTCGAGTACCCGTGCTTCATAGAATAAAACCAAGTTCATCTTGAAATTTATGGTTTTTTTTATATTTCATATGCAAACTATACTAAAAGCAGTCTCAAATTCGACTAAATGAGTCAACATCGGAGATCAATGGCAAAGACCCTTCAAGGCGTACACGTGGTGAGGGACGAACTCCAATGCTCAAACTTTTGTATGGTGCCTATAGGAAGATCGGGAAGCCATGTGAGAGACTCCAATGCTCAAAATTTTAGTGCACCTACAAAAAGGTACATACTTTCCCGATCTACCTCTCTCTCATGGTCAAGCTAGTGCTTGAATAACTTTTGTATGTCTACATAATAGTCAAAGGCCTTTGCAGGAAGAAATTCAATGCTCAAACTTTGGACTCCATTTTTTCTTCCGTGCGGAATAGGAGTCATAGGATTTTTTCTGCCTGTGAAAACTCAGCCACAAGTAACCCTTCTCTCCTCTTTTTTCATGCTGCCTTCTTCTCCTTTGTGTGTATCCTCTCTTGACATAAACCCACTTGTTCCTCATTTTCTTCCTTCCATATGATGGCAGCCATTTATTCTATAAAAAGGCCATCAAACCCTAAGATGGATCATACATTGAATTTGAGATCAAGTCTCTTCTGAGAGCTTTGAAGAAGGGTGTTTCTTTATTCGTTATCAACCCCGTGGATTTCTTCCAGCTTCTCGTCTTCCTCTTTCATTTTCTTCCCCACGCCCTACATGCTTCGGCACCAGGTTTGCTTCCATCTTTAACTTGGCTGTCATGCTTCGCCACCCAGTTTGCATTATTTGGAATCAGAGATCGTTGTATGCTTGCTGCCTTGTTTCTAATTTTTTCTTTTATTCGCCTGGTATCCATATTCACGCACGCTTATCAAGAAAAATATATTTCATATATAGTGCATGCATATGGCTATTTAGGAAGTCTTTATTGGCTTGTTCGGTATAAGGAATCCTAAAAAGAAAGCTAGCAAAAAATCCCTCAATTTTGTTTTAGGTAACCATCTATCCTTGGGCAAGTTCCCATGGCTAACCAAAATCCAAATCCTAATCTTGGCAACCTACCGCTTACTTGGCAAGATGCCATTAGACAACAATAGACCTTCATGACTCAACTTCAAGCCCAACTCATCCAAGTCACACAAGTGTTGACTAATTTTCAAATTCAGCCTCGATGAAATTAGGAGCAAAGAAATCAAAATATACCTAGATTGATTCTGATAGTGGAGAGTTGAGCGTTGGAGAAGCAATTCCTCAAAGGCAAAATTGGCGTCAGCGAGGACGAGAGGAGAGACCACAAAAGGGATGGGATCATGGAATTAAAATTGGTGTCAGGGACTTTGAAGGCCGCATGGATGTTGAAGAGTTTCTAGACTAGATATATAGGATCGATCAATTTTTCAAGTGAAAAGAACTTCCTGAGGGAAAGCAAGTCAAATATGTTAGCCTCAAACAAAAAGATCATGCCTTGATCTGGTGGAAGCAACTTTAAGCTTCCCGAGTCTGAAAAGGAAAAAGATAGGTTCTTGGTAACACATGAAAGGAAAGATGAATCAAAACTTTCTTCCCTCTGATTGTAAACATAACATCTTCCAAATATTCTAGAACTTGAGGCAAAACAACCGATCAATAAACGACTACACATACGAGTTTTATAAGATGCAAGTACTCAATGATCTTCATGAAGATGAGGTACAAAACGGAGCCCTCTATGTCAATGGCCTTCGTATGCAAATTCAAGAAGTAGTATGTCTCTACGATCTGTACCAGATTAGTGAGGCATATAGGTGAGCCAAGAAAGTCAAGATCAATCAAGCGCGCTCCACGAACCGGTTTGGAAACAACAAGGCCCTACAACTTTTCATCTCCGGCGTCTTCTTCGTGATCTTGGTGTCGCTACCTCTGGCCCTACAGCTCTTCATTGCGATAACAAGAGTGTTATTCAGATTGTCAGCAATCCGGTTTTTCATGAGCGGACAAAACACATTGAGCTCGATTGTTACTTCTCCAGAGAGCAGTACGAGGCTGGACCATCTCTCTGCCTTATGTGTCTTCTTCAAGGCAGATTGCTGATTTTTTCACAAAGTCACATCCCTCTCCTCGTTTTCGGTTTCTTATTAGCAAACTCTCAGTGTTTGATCCACCGTGAGTTTGAGAGGGGGGGTTAATGTATATTGTAGGTTATACATATAAGTTAGGTGTACAGGACTCGTTCCCTACACATGTATGTGCCTATATATTCATGGCTATTGCTCTAATGAGAATTGTTCGTCATTCTCCCAAAACCCTAGCCATCTCTCTCTCACACCTTCTAGGGTTTTGGTAACAATATCAATAATATCCTAACATAAAACCAACTATGTTGCCAATAATCTATCACTTATCCTTTTAATCTCGACAATAATATCATTCATACCCTTATCCACCAATATACCAACTCCATTTCCATTTATCATTCCCTATATATATGCTTATATCCATCACCAATTTTCTTAGATTTTTCTTCTTTCCATTTGGTTTCTTATGAACAAGCAATATTAACTCTTCTCATCATTGTATCAACAAATTGTCTACTCTTTCAAGTCAAAGTTTTGATATTCCAAGTAGCAATTACAGGCCTCCACTATTGTGTGATTATCTTCACTTTCACCCTCGTTCCATTTGATGTGAAAACTTTTGACTTTTAACTATTCTAGATCCAATTAGTCCCCATTCAACGTGTTGTTTCTAAGAAACACCATAGCCCTCTCCAACCCTTGCATATCTTCATCAAAATTTGGTTTTATTATGGCACACCGCCTAAGGGAAAGCCCTAGCTAGCATTTGTCCATTTCTCACAACAATTGGGTTATGTTGTAGCATGTCACTTACGAGGGAGCCCTAGTAAAACCCTTGCCCATTACTCACCATAATTGTGTTGGGTTGTGGTGCACCACTTATGGGTGATGGCCTAGCATTAACCTTTATTAAATTAGGATTCATGCTCAAGTTGGTTTTTTACAATTACCTTTCAACCAAACACCAACCTTCAACCTTTCTCATCCAGACTTAGAAGCGGCAATGGTAATTTTAAACCCAGAAATGGTGATTTTATACATAGGAAATATTATTTAGTGTAAGAAATTACTTAGTGTAAAAAATTAATTGAAGAGAGCATAGGGCCTTTTATACATACCAAATCTGCATGATGTATCACCAAAATGTCTGCTCGACCAAGTGCACTCAATGGTTCCCTCAAAGGCCCACGCGGTAGTAAGTAACTGTTTCCCCATGGCATTAAGCCATTTATCATGACAATTTCAACATCTCGCAACAAACTCCAGTGCTGCCTACCAAAGAATAAAGGACAAGAAAACAAACAGTTAGAGACCATAATGTTTGAAAGAATGGATGAACCACATGCCTTCAATGGAATAAATTCTATATATCCTAATAGATTTGATTCATACAGATCTCCTTGTAGGTCTTATGTTATATCATAATCTTTATTCTAAAATCTAAGGTCAATTAAAATATAATGCTAAGTAGCAATGTGGGACTGGGAGAAAGACATCACCAATTGGATTAGAGCAAAATGAAAGTCAAGGACCCAGACTTCTGGATTGATGCAAAACAGTGAGTTACAAGAATTTTATACAAGACTTCTGTTGAAGATTTTTATTTATACCTATCTAAATCCAGGTTTAAGTGGTTATTGGATCGATTTACTAGTGGTTTACATGTTCTTGCACCTTAATTTGTCATTTTGTCTTTATGGCTATTTTCCTTGTTTGGGAATCTTTCTATTTATTATAGTAGTGGTTTATATGTTCTTGGGCCTTAGTTGATCATTTTCGCCTTACAGCTATGCATTGAGTTATAAACTTTAAGGAGTTTATCTTCAGGTTGAAGTTTGGTATACACCACCAGGCCTCATATCAACCCTCATGATATTTACTCTGGTAGACTGAACATGATATCAGAACTACTATCATAGGAAGATTACTATCATTGACAGCTTAATTTCCAATAAAACCGGAGCACAGATCCATAGGTTTTTCTTTCTTATGTGGGCGGTCAACAATCAGACTTTAGTTATGAAGTTACTCGTAGGAAAATTGTTATTAGTTTTTTTTATCACAAGGAACTTTAAGGTGCATGTACTAAAATATAACAGGGTACCATAATTCAAAATCTAATACCTGCATTCCATCATCCAAAATTACAACACCAATTTTTTCATTTGTTGAATCAGATCCAAACTTGGGATGACATGAAAGTTTCTTGAAGTCTAGCATTCTTTGAGAATCCATGCAACCATATCTTTCGAACATAGAAGCAGCAGTAGCACTCCGGTTTGCACCTACACCAATCCTTGCATAAGTATGCCGAAGGTGCCTTTGAAGCATTTTAGCTTCGTCGCCACCCGCGTAACCCTGCAGGGATGAATTAAAGAAACAATTAGTTAAAATCTATATAGAAATCTGTAAAATAACAAATTAAAACATTTAAATGGAATAAGGTGTAACATATATAATGAATATGATAACATATGTATTACACTAGTTAACATAATAAAGGTGTGTTTTTAGGGTGAGTTTTTAGTGGATCGTATACTAGCTTTCCATATATATATATATATATATATATATATATATATATATATATATATATATATATATATATATATATATATATATATATATATATATATATGTGCATGCTATAATGCGGCATGCAGTATGTGCGGCATCGCACCGCAGCCATCTGATGCACGCAGCCATCTGATGCACGCGCTGCGTGCATGCGATGCACGCAGCGGTGCATCAGACGGCTACAGTGCGGTGCCGCACTTACCGCATGCCGCATTATAGCATTTCTCTCTCTCTCTCTCTCTCTCTCTCTCTCTCTCTCTCTCTCTCTCTCTCTCTCTATATATATATATATATATATATATATATATATATATATATATATATATATATATATATATATATATATATATATATATATATATATATATATATATATATATATATATATATATATATATATATATATATATATAGGGGTATGCTATGATGCGGCATGCAGTACGTGCGGCACCGCACCGCAGCCGTCTGATGCATGCGCTGCGTGCATCGCATGCACGCAACGATGCATCAGACGGCATGCGGTAGGTGCCGCACTTACCGCATGCCGCATTATAGCATTTCTCTCTCTCTCTCTCTCTCTCTCTCTCTCTCTCTCTCTCTCTCTCTCTCTCTCTATATATATATATATATATATAGAGAGAGAGAGAGAGAGAAAGAGGATACGGGGTATAGACTGGTGGCCCATTTCGGTGAAATGGGCAGCCGCCCATTTGATGCTCCTAGGAGTTTTAGAATGTGCTGGTTTTTTGTGAGCATAAGCACCTTACCTACAAAAAATCAGCACATTCTAAAACTTTTAGGGGCATCAAATGTTATATTTCAGATTAATGGTTACAATGGATGTTCGATAAAACTTCTAACATTTGATGCCCCTAGGAGTTTTTGAATGTTCTGATTTTTTGTGGGTGTTCTATGATTGAGCTTTACAAAATTTATTGCCCTTAACAATTGGTGCTTGACTAGGAGAGTAGTTTTGCATATTGATTATTTCATGAACTTTTTTAATGTATGCCTTTAGAGACAAACCAAAAATCCCTATGGATCTATCTCTGTGAATCTTTCTGTCAATGACAAAAGAGGCTTCACCCATATCCTTCATATTAAAGTTCTTTGTAAAAAATTTCTTGGTTTCACACAACAATCCCAAATCGCTACTGGCGAGCAAAATATCATCCACATATAGAACTAAAAATAAAAACTAGCTCCTTGTATATACATTGGTCAATATTATTCTCCATGAAATCAAATGAAGCAATCACACTATTGAACTTTCTATACCATTGACGGGAAGTTTTACTTTAGTCCATATATGAATTTCTCAAGTCTACACACCAAGTACTTCCTTTGTCTGAAAAGAAACCTTTAGGCTAATCCATGTATATATATTCCTCTAAATTCTCATCAAGGAATGTCGGATTCAAATTCATTTGTAGTAACTCTAGATTAAAATGACCTACCAAAGCCATGATAATCCCAAATGAGTCCTTTTTGGAAATGGGAGAGAATGTCTAATGGCAATCAATGCCTTTCCTCTGAGTGGACCCTTTGGCTGTGTCTAGCCCCTTTATATCATTTTATATTGCCCTTGGATTCTCTTTTGGTTTTAAAACCCCATCTACAGTCAACATGCTTGACTCCCTTAGGAAACTCAACGAGATCCCAAACATAACTCAGATGCATTTAGTTCAACTTGTCCACCATGGCATTGTACCAATGCTTGGAGTAACATCCATTCATGGCTTGTGAAAATATAAGAGGATTATCTTTATCTCCAATGTCATAGTCAACTTCTTGTAAGTATACTACATAATCAGAGGATATTGCAGGTTTCCATGTTCTTGAATATTTTCTTGTTGTCATTTATGTCCCATTTTGTGGAACTTCAACAATAGGCTCAATGGCAACAACTTCCTCTTGGGGTGGCTCTGGAGTAGTTGGTTGATTTTTAACTTGATCATTATGAGTATTGGTTTGTGGAGGGATCAACTCAATTGAGACTATGGGTAATGTAATGGAATCTCGTTGTTCCTCAAAATCGATGTTTTGAGGTTTCTTACACCCACTGATGTCACTATCTTCATGAAACCTAGCAATTTTTGTCTCAACAAATGTCAATGGATAAGCAGGACAGTAAAATCTAAATCCCTTAGACCTTTCCAAGTAATCATTGAAATAACCACTACCGGTTCTTGCATCCAATTTCCTTTCTTATGGGTTATGCATCCTAGCCTCTACAGGACAACCCCATATTTGTAGATGAAGTATACTTGGCTTCCTACCTGTCCAAATCTCAAAGGGTGTATTAAGAATAGCTTAAGTAATAACTCGGTTTAGGATATACATTGCGGTTTTTAAGACCTCACACCCAAAGATAAAGGGAAGAATTACTAATCATACCTCTAACCATATCGATAAGTGTTTGATTTCGTCTTTCAGCAATGCAATTTTGCTCTGGCATACCAGCCATCGTATATTGTGCAATTATGCATTGTTCCTTGATGAATCTTGCACATGGACCTGGACATTGACCTAACTCAGTATACCTACCATAATACTCACCACCTCTATCTGATATCACGATCTTTATGACTTTTCTAGTATGCTTATCTAGGAAGCATGGACACTTCCGCAGGCCTCCCGTACCTGTGTCGGACACTTGTCAGACACCGACACTCGTCGGACACTTGTCGGACACGCATGTGCGGTGTCCCACGTGCTTCCGGGAGCCGGACACTTATCAGACACTCGTCGGACACTCACCGGGCACTCGTCGGACACTCGCTGGACACGCACCGAACACGGCGGGTTGACGGGTTGTTCAATATAGGGTCGGGTCACAAGCTGTCTTAGAGGATTAGATAGGTTGAAGCCAATACCGAATCACGGCCGTTCTTTTGCATGTCATTTGGGTTTGAGTATAATTCACTTGTCAGGCTGGTTGTAACGGACGGTTACAATTCAGTTTTGGCTTTAACCTATCTGATCCTCTGAGTTTTTAGATAAGTTGAATCCAAAACTGAAACACAGCCGGTCTTTTCCATGCCATTTAGGGTTGTATGTGATTCACCAATCGGGATGGGTGTAACTAATGGTTGCGATACAGTATGCATTAAATTTTTATTTTAGTTGTTTTCTATGAGATTTTTTCGGTTATTGAAATATATATGAATTATAAACACACATAGAATATAAATAAAAATTATTAATTTATTTTGCCGTGTCTCCACCGTACCCGTGTCCTCTTTTTTTAGGATTTGCCATGTCGGCGTACCCGTGTCGTGTCGTAACCGTGTCCCCATACCAGTGTCAGTGCTTCTTAGATGCTTCTCTTTTTCTGATTTGCAAACTTTAAAGGTGTTAATGTATATAGATGGGTCGGGTTACATGTACAGTCGGGTCGGGTTGTATGATCATACATGTACATATATATTGGGCTTGAGTCCCTCAATAGAGAGCACTCCATTCCTCTCCAAACCCTAGCCGTCATCTCCTAACATAGTATCAGAGCTCTAGGGTTCTCCTGCGCGACGACGTCGACGACGGTCTTCCCCCTCCGGCAGCACCTCCCTCCTTCCTTCACCCGATCAGCCACCGGCCCCCCCTCCTCCACCCCCCGGTCCCCCTTCCGCCGCCCTACAGCCCCCGCCCCCCCCCCCCCCTCCTTCCGCCGCCCCCCCCCCCCCTCCTCCCGCCCCCGGCCCCCCCTTCCGCCGCCCTACAGCCACCGGCCCCCCCTTCCGCCACCCTACAGCCCCCAGCCCCCCCCTTCCGCCGCCCTACAGCCACCGGCCCCCCTTCTGCCGCCCGACAGCCCCCCGGCCCCCCCTTCCGCCACCCGACAGCCCCCGGCCCCCCCTCCTCCACTCCCACTCCTCCGACCCCTCCGTTCTGCCGCCCGACAGCCCCCGGCCCCCCTCTTTCACCCCCCGACCCCCCTTCCTCCACCCAACAGACCTCCCGCCCCCTTCCTCCACCCGACAGACCTCTCGCCCCCTTTCCTCCACCCGACCAGCCCTCCCACCCCTTCCCTCAGCCCACCCGCCCTCTTCCCTTCGCCCGATAACCTCTCCCGGTTCCCCTCTTCTGTTGAGCCTCCTTTATGGCTTCTCCTGCCGTGCCGTCCGTCGTTGCGATCTCTCCATCGCTAAAGGCGGTCGCCTTTCAGCTGTCTTCGGCCAGCGACTGGCTTGATTGGTTCCTCACCGTCGAGGCCGCGCTCTCCAGTCGTGATCTGTGGGGTCACATCACCGGCAATGATCCTCCTCCAACTGACTACTCTGGTTCCTCCTCTGTCACCAGCAGTGCCGCGTCTTCTGCTGCGACTGCTACCACGGCAACCACAGTTGCTGCTCTTACGTGGCGCCGCCACGATCAGGCCATCCGGGCGTACCTTCTGGACTCTGTTGCTCGTCCGGTCCTTACTCTCATCGGTCGCCTTCCTACAGCGCGCGCGATGTGGGAGTATCTCTGGGACCGGTTTTCCCCGCGCGGCGGCGCACGCCGGCATCAGCTCATCTGTGACTCGCAGTCTGCACGTCAGGGGGAGCGCACCATTCAAGACTTCTTCAGTCAGATGAGTGCATACTGGCATGAGCTGGACTCACTGATCCCGGAGCGGTGTGCTTGCCTCCGCTCCCGGGATTTCCAGCGCTACCTCGATGAGGGCCACCTGCACCAGTTCCTGGCAGCGCTTCGGCCGGACTTTGCTCTTATCGCTGCTCAGCTCCTGCACCGTGAGCCACTCCCTCGGCTAGAGGATGCTCTACTCGCCTTGATCGATGAGGAGACCCGCCTTCAGACTCAGGGCGCTCGTCCTCCTCCACTTGCTCCTAGCTCCGACACTGTCCTGGCGGCCGGGTTCTCCGATGAGGCTGTCTTCTGTCACTACTGCAAGGAGCCTGGACACATGAAGCGCGAATGCCCTACACGTCCTCCACGCAACCTCCGCTGGGGTCCGGACGAGAGAGCCACACGCTGGGCGTCGACTTCCCGCGACGATCGGCGCGACGGTCGAGGTGGACGGAGCCGTGGACGTGGTTCGTCCTCCTTCCGCCACTTTGGTGGTACAGCAGCCACTGTAGAGGCTTCGACGCTCCCCACTGCTACCACAGCACCTCAGCCTGAACCGGACCGTCTTCAGCGCCTCGAGGAGCTCCTTCGCCACCTAGCCTCCACCGGCTCCGCGACTGCTCACGGCTTGTCTGCCACCTCTGGTACTACTGCTCCATGGATCTTCGATTCGGGTGCCTCCTGTCACCTCACCTTTGACTCCACTGTCCTCACGGACTGTTCTCCCACTACCACCCACCAGGAGGTTCGTACTGCGGATAGGACTCTCGTCCCTATTCCGCAATGTGGATCCATCACTACCACCTCTGACCCTTCTGGTCGCCTGACCCTACCCCATGTCCATCATGCCCCCCGTCTTAACATTAATCTAATCTCTATCAGTTCTCTTTGCGACTCTGGCCTGACTGTCATCTTCACCCCTTCTGTTTGTGTTGTGCAGGATTCGCGGACGGGTCAGAGGATTGGACTGGGCCGTAGAGCAGGAGGACTTTACCAGCTGGACCATCTACATGTGTCTTCCGTTCCTGTTGCGTCTGTCATGTCTGTCACCTCTGATGCCAACCTGTGGCACAGAAGGTTAGGTCATACATCGAGTGATCGACTCAAAAGCGTATTCCGTTCGGGCGCTTTTGGTCGAGCGTCTTTCTCCCCCCTCTCTGTTTGTACGGGTTGCAGACTGGCAAAGCACCTAGCTCTTCCATTCTCTGCTAGTGCTTCCCAGTCTGATGCTTTATTTGATTTAGTCCATTAGGACATTTGGGGTCCTGCTCCTGTTGCATCTATTTCGGGTTACATGTATTATGTGTGCTTTATCGATGACTATTCTAGATGCACCTGGGTTTATCTTATGCGTCATCGATCTGAAGTACCTCACATCTTTAGGAGATTCACCACTATGATACACACTCAGTTTGGTCGGCGCATCAAGACATTTCGGTCTGATTGTGCCAAGGAGTATCTCTCCTCTGAGATGCGTGAGATTCTTCAGTCTCACGGCACTCTTCACCAGTAGTCCTGTCCCCACACCCATGAGCAGAACGGCGTTGCCGAACGCAAGCATCGTCATGTCCTTGAAACTGCACGAGCCTTGTTTCTCTCTGCGTCTGTTCCTCACTCCTACTGGGCTGAAGCTGTCATGACGGCTGTCCACCTCATCAATATCACTCCGTCGTCTGCTATGTCCGGTGCCACCCCATATGAGCGCCTCCACTCCAGCCCACCTAACTACTCTCTTCTTCGCACGTTTAGCTGCACGTGCTTCGTTCTTCTTCCTCCCCATGAGCGCACCAAACTCTCTGCGAGGTCTGTTAGGTGTGTTCACTTGGGGCTCAGTCGGGAGCACAAGGGGTATCGGTGCTACGATCCCTTGGCTCGCCGGATCCGTGTCTCCCGTCACGTTTCCTTTGTTGAGGATGTCCCGTACTTCTCATCTGAGTCTCGGGATCTTTCCTTGCCTCCTGCATCACCCTCCTCGCCTTCCTTACATCTCCACATCCCCGTTCTACCCCCGTTTTCTGTTGTCCCATCCACGCCTACTCCTTCTCCATCTTCCCCGCCACCTCCACCACCACCTTCACCACCGCCACCACCTCCTCCGTCTTCCTCGATACCTCCACCACCACCTGTTACTCGTGTCTATGTTCGTCGGTTTGCAGCTCCTCCTCCAGAGTCGGTTCACACTGGTACTCCCTCGCCTGACGTTGCTGCCCCCTCCTCCCCGGTCGTGGATCCTGCTCCTGTTCGGCGCTACCCAGCACGCGAACATCACCCTCCTGACAGATATGACTACTCTTCTGACAGGTTTGGCTACTCTGACTCTCCTGACTCCTCTGACTACTCTGCCAGTGCCTCCTATTCACCATCTTTTCAGGCTTTTCTCACTGCTATACACACCCATCGGGAGCCCCAATCGTACCGTGAGGCAGCTTTACTTCCAGAGTGGCGGCAGGCCATGTCAGTTGAGCTTGAGGCTTTTCAGCGGACCCAGACATGGGATTTGGTGCCTTGTCCCTCAAGTGTGGTGCCTGTTAGCTGCAAGTGGATATTCAAGGTCAAGACTCGACCTGACGGATCCATTGAGCGGCACAAGGCTCGCCTCGTTGCTCGTGGCTTCTCCCAGGAGTATGGGATTGATTACGAGGAGACGTTTGCTCCAGTTGTTCGGATGACTACTGTGCGCACCCTCTTAGCTCTGGCAGCTGCTCGAGGGTGGCCTCTCCATCAGATGGATGTCACCAATGCGTTCCTCCACGGTGATCTCTCCGAGGAAGTCTACATGGCTCCTCCTCCGGGCGTTTCAGTTCCTCCAGGGCACGTGTGTCGTTTGCGCCGAGCCATCTATGGGCTCAAGCAGGCCCCTCGTGCCTGGTTTGAGCGATTCCGCAGTGCAGTCCTGGCCACCGGGTTTGTTGAGCGTCACTCCGACTATGCCCTGTTCACTCGCTCCTCCAGTCAGGGTATTGCAGTTCTTCTTCTCTATGTAGATGATATGATCATCATTGGGGATGACAGTGTCACCATAGCATCCCTTCAGCGGCACCTCCAGAGTCAGTTTGAGATGAAAGATCTGGACTCTCTTCGCTACTTTTTGGGCCTTGAGATTGCCCGGTCCGCTCGTGGTCTGTTGGTCTCCCAGCAAAAGTACATCTCCGACATCTTTGCTGATGCTGCTCTTACTGACTCTCGCACTGCTGATACACCCATGGAGCTCAATTTGAAGCTTCTAACTACAGATGGTGAGCCGCTCCAAGATGTCTCCCGCTACCAGAGGCTGGTTGGGATGCTCGTCTATCTCACCATGACCCGGCCAGACATTGCCCATGCTGTTGGCATTGTCAGTCAGTTTGTTCAGGCTCCACGTTCAGTTCACTATGCAGCTGTCCTTCGGATTATCCGCTACCTCCGGAGCACCATCACCCGTTCACTACTGTTTTCCTCCACCTCCCCGTTGGTGCTGCGTGCCTACTCCGATGCAGATTGGGCAGGAGATGCAGCCACTCGCCGCTCTACTACAGGATACTGCGTGTTTCTGGGTGATTCGCTTATTTCGTGGCGTAGCAAGAAACAGGAGTCTGTTGCTCGCTCCAGCACCGAAGCCGAATACAGGGCTATGGCTTCCACCACCGCAGAGCTTGTCTGGCTTCGCCGCCTTCTGCTCGACTTGGGAGTTGTGATATCCGGGCCCACGCCTCTCTTCTGTGACAACCGGAGTGCTATTCAAATTGCTAGCAATCCGGTCTTTCATGAGCGAACAAAACATATTGAGGTTGATTGTCATTATGTTCGCCAGGAGTTTCTCGACCACACCATCTCCTTGCCATTCATTTCATCATCAGAGCAGACTGCATATTTTCTGACGAAGCCCCTTACGATTGCTCGCTTCCGGCACTTTATCGGCAAACTCTCGGTTCATGATCCACCGTGAGTTTGAGGGGGAGTGTTAATTTATATAGATGGGTCGGGTTACATGTATAGTCGGGTCGGGTTGTATGGCCATACATGTACATATATATTGGGCTTGAGTCTCTCAATAGAGAGCACTCCATTCCTCTCCAAACCCTAGCCGTCATCTCCTAACAAAAGGCATCCAATGCCTCAAATTTAGCAAATAGTATGGAGAGATACATATATCGTGAGAAATCATCAAAAAAAGGTGATAAAATATTTTGATCATTATAACACGGAGTCGGAAGAGGTTTGCATATGTCAGTGTGTATGATCTCTAAGTTCCCAAAACTTCTTGTGGCACTCATGTTGAACCTTTTGGTTTGTTTTCCCTTTATGCAATCCACACAGGTACCAAAGCTAGTAAAGTCTAGAGTTTGTAAGACTCCATCATTCACTAACTTTTTAATTCTCTTTATGGAGATGTGACCCCATCTCCTATGCCACAACATGGATGACTTTTCATTTAAAACTCCATTTTTTATGCCAACATTTACATTATCATGCAGTGTTAAAGAGTATTTTCATTAGAAGAATTAAGATGCAAGCGATATAATTCTTTGATAAGATATCCAGAACCGACTAATTTTAATTCTGTGAAAATATTAAAACCATAGTTTACAAAGGTGAATTTATAGTCATACATATCAAGCCTTGAGATAGAATCAAGATTCCTAGAAAGCAATGGAATCTAGGAAGTATTTTCTTGGTCTAAAACAAAGTCGTATGAAGGACAAGTCTAAGGGTTCCAACAACAACAACATGTGAATGTATCCGATTTTCTGTAATGATGCTTTGTTCACTTTGTGTTTGCATCCTTCTGGTCAAACTATCCTGCATAGTGTTGCTAATATAACAGTGGAACCCGAGTCAATCCACAATGTATTCTTAGGAAGATCTACAAAATTAGATTCATAACACACAAGATAAGAAGGTATACCTTTCTTTTAGAACCATTTCTTACGCTTTATGCAATCTTTCTTTATGTCTCCCACTATCTTGCAGAAGATGCATTGAAATTGCCTTTATTGTCAGTTTAATTTTCTGACATCTTTATGTTCTTCAAAGGAGCACTCTTGCCTTTTCTTTTATGTCCATTTCCTTGATGAGAAACCAGATGGATGCTTTCAGTTTCTATTGCCTTAGTCTCCTTTCTTCTAGCACACACATGGTCAAAAGTTCAATGATTGACCACTTTTCCTTATGTGTGTTATATGTAATCTTAAATGACCCATATTCTGACAGCAAGGAATTGAGAATGAAATGGATGAGAAATTACTCTGAGATGTGAATATGAAGAGAGTCTAGTTGTGTCACAATGTCTCGAATCTCAATAATATGCTCTCACACACCATTGGTACCATTTTACTTCATGGACAATAGCTTGCTCATTAAGGTGTTGGCCACTCCCTAGTCAGAACGAACTTACTGTTCTTCAACAGCATGTAGGAATTATTTTGCCAGTGAGCATTCGAGAATTGATCCCCTTATGCTTTTTCCAATATGTTGCTTCAACATCATGAGACTGAGGCGGTTAGAGCGCCCCATCTCTCGTGAAAAGCTTTTTCTTTTGGTGTACTAGCATCTGTGAGGGGGGAAGGTTTCTCCTCATGAAATGCCAAATCCAGATCCATGCACCCTAATGTCAAAAAAAATTCTTTCCATTCCGAGAAATTTGTTCTACTTGTGTCGGGATGCTTAGTAGACATGGTAGAGGGAACAAATATTGCAAAAAGAACATATAAATGCTCATTACATTGGCATGTTATGATTCACACAATAAGCAAAATCCAAAGTGCTAACCCATGCCAGCAAATTTTGGTGAGCAACCCAATACGTCATTGCAATCCCTTTGTTTGCGCTATCGTTAACTCAACAATTAATATTAAATCAATTATCATTTATGATGAGGATAATAGGTAGGATACATTGCCATTAGGAATGCTCTTTGGGCAACTAGAGCAAACATAATCTTAATGCACTTAGTATTACCTCATCCCATCAAGCATCAAACATGATGGCCCCCCTTTGGGGTAAAGCACCACCATTTCAAAGAAACCAAATACAAGTGATGCTAATCCGAACGTCATTCAATATAAACCTTCAAATTATCATACTTCAGGTGCTTTGGTTATCACCAAGACAGTCAAATATTTAAGCCATATCAACTAATATGGTTGCATCATAGAATGTCTTCCAGACAATGCACTATAGGAATGACTTGTTGTAATTGAATGATTTGCCATAATGGGTTGCTCCCGCTTGCAATTTTAAAATGGCTTTCATACGAATGGTCCAAGCCCTTAATGAGGGTCGATAGTGCAATTGAATTCAAGTCCAAAATTGAACCCAAAATAGACCCTTAACAATACATAGCTAAGCAAAGAAATAACCCATAAACAACATTAATGGGATATATATATACACATGGATCTATGTGTGAGATTTAACAATAATAAGCCAGGTTCGGTCTACTTGGATTGGAACTGAACTTGAGAAAGAATTGTTAATCCAAAGTCAGCAATGACCTATGGATAAAAGAAGTCACATGCTTCTCAAGAGATACTATAATGTTTAAAAGACAAAACTATCTTTATTATACCCCTTTCTCCTCGTTCTGTTTCGAATCAGAGTCACGTGTGGATCCAATTCTCTATAGGAAACAAGTCGGACAGTAATAAATATGGGTTCGTTTTCTACTCCATCCCTTCGCCTCTGTTATGATACAGAGAGGAAACCCCTTGATGATAACTCATATCCGTGACAATGCCGATCGTGACCCCAGCTTTTGTCGCTCATGACCCGCAGTCATTGCTTGATCGGTGACTCCAACCATAGTCAATGACCTCCCGGTTTATGATATCAAATTGTAGCACAGTTGTATTCGCTAGAATATCCAACTGTGGTATACAACGGAACAAGTGTCCACCAAATATCCTCGATCGCTAAGTGTTCAATCGGAATACCCTGATAGCTCGGACGACATTACTCATTCTGTATGTGTGCCTAGTGAATTATCATGTTGAGGGCAACAGAGTTCCGAGTGGGCCTCCGATTGAATACTTGTGAGCGCTCAACGAGGTTGAGATTCATTGATGGCAATCGACGGAGAGCGAGGAAAAGAGGCCCCAAGATCGGATTGGTGCTTTGATACCAAATGCTAGAACCGGAAGCGTTAATACCATAGATTGGGCCATGGAAAACAGAGTTCAACCACAGCAATTATATTTGTTTCTTTGCGCAATCCTTGATCTTCCATGAGCAAATCACAACAATCTTGATCCCGTAAAAAAGGGTTTCAGCACTGTATACCCACCAGCTTATAATTATTTTTCCAAGAGTATAGAGATGCAACTATCGCTTGGATACCTTACAGGAACAAAATATTTCATCTTGGAGTCCCCTATCTCCATTTGGAAAAACCGACTGATCCCGGTACTCTTCAGGCATGTTTGTAATCAAAGCAGTAAAGTGAAGTGAAGTGAATTGCATTTGAGTTTTACTATATCAAATGAGAAGAGAAAGAACTGAGGAGGGAAGGATAGCTATCCTAAACTGTTGTTCCAAGTCAAACCTCTTGTATATTATTATCTTAAGTCAGCTGTGAAGAGAAAGAATTGGGAAAGGAAGGAATGTATTACTAAACAGCCAATGACCCAATTCAAAGGATTTCTCAGCAGATTATTATATTAATTTCACTTTACTGCTTTGAATACAAACTTCTATTTACACTTCCCTTTCACCACCATTCATGCTAAGAATACAAATTGGAGTAGAAGCTGTATATTTGGATGACCCACCCAGTTCATCCATACAAGCGGATCTTATTTAAAAAGATAAGGAAGGAGGAAAAAGATTCAAAATTACCCTGGAAAGGATGAGCGCTGGAATCCCAGATGAATCCATCATGCGGGCGATGAATTCGGTCATGGGCGTCTTCCCGTTTCCACCCCAGGTCAAATTGCCGACGCTGATGACAGGCACCGGCAACCTGCAGAAGGGAGTAGAAAAACTTGATGAGATGAGATGAGATGAGAGAGAGAGAGAAGAGGGGGGGTGGTTAAGAGTTGGGGATTTGCCACTGCTTCGAGAAGAGACCCGAGACGTAGAGACAGCGACGGAACAAGAGCGACAGGCTGTAGAGGGAGGAGACGGAGGAGAGGAGAGGGAGGAGGCAGCGGTGGAGAAGGGGCAGCTCCGGGAGACGGCTATCCGGGGTTGAGCCTATCTTGGTTACGATTTTCTTCAGTCGCTCCATAATCCAACACTTGGGTTGGGTTGGGACTTGGGAGCGGGAGTTCCCAAAAGTCGCGCTTTCTTGTGGAGGGCGGAAACGAATCCAATGTTCCTTTTGCGCCTTTTCCGCAGGCAGTTTTATGATTTCAATCGGCTGGGTACACTTCCTCGTTTCATTTCGGTGCGGTTTCGGTTTGGTACACTTCCTCGTTTCATTTCGGTGCAGTTTTCGGTAAAACCGAAACCGCACCGTAGCACCAAACCGTCACTTCAAAATTATATTGCATGGCGAAGATATACTATTATGTAAAACCAAAACCGCATCATACGATGTGACGTGGTGCGGTGTGTTATAACTCGTGTATCCTAAGTATAAAATTTCTGTATTAATATTAATAAAGTTAACTTTGGTTATTGTTTTAATTAGAATACTACTTTAGTGTATGATAATTTATAGATAATAAAGGATTCTAGGGAACACAATAAGCCACTGAGGTACATAGTGGGTTTATGCTTGGGAGACCCAGCGAACCGATTCTGTCTAAACCTAGAACTAGTTCACAGCTTTAGTGATGTCGGTTGCTTCACCGAGAATAAATTGTTGCCAGGTAGAGGATGTGATGAAGTCTGCACCACGAGAACGTGTGATTCTCATTCACCTGACCTAACACGATGATCGTGTTGAATGGGAACCAAGACGGAGCATAGATCAGTGATTCAGACACTGGTGCATGAACCATCTTATTACTATAGATAATATGTTCTTAACCCTAATTGACCATGTACGCTGAGACAACAAGTTGTGTGGTACTTTGAAGTGCCAACGTGTGTGGACCCTCTATAGTCCAATACCACGGTACATTGGGTTACCCGACTGGCGCTAGAGTGACATGCAATCCCTACAGGTTATCCGACATCCAGTGTTGGATGGGTGCGTTTTGATGAGTCAATTTGTCCACACAATTAATCCAGGCCTGGTGGTTATTAGTATGACCGATGACGTTCCGGATGCTAGACATAGTATCGGAAGGTGTGTGGTGTTATAAATGATAAGTCATCAAATCATTGTCAGATGATAGATCGAATTCTGATGGTGCTCCCCACCGCCCGAGTCGAATCATGACATTAGTAATATAAGGGACTAAAGATTATCAGAGTATAGTAGAGAACAGGGTTACGAGGGAGTAACATAAGTTTAGCATCACTAGAGTTCAACTCGCGTCGCACTCTAGGTGGATACGCGGGTTAATCGGATTAGGTCTAATTAGTGAAACTTTCGGTTTGTCACCGGAATAGTTAATCAGGGATCCAATTAGAGCTAAAGATCCTGTCGTTAATGCGTTTTCGCCCAAGGCATCACAGAAGATGGGGGGAAGCCCTAACCCCCCCCCCCCTTCACCCCTATCTCTAAGGGGTCGGCCCTAGCATGCGTATAGAACTAGGGGACCTGCCCTATAAGAGGAATAGGGGGAGAAAGGGGCCGACCCTAGCTCTCCCCTCTCTAGAAAAAACCACCCCCTTTTTCTCTTTGTGGTTTTGGCCAAGGAAGAAAGAGAAAGAAGGAGGAGGAAGGAAGGAGAAGGAAGAAGAGAGAAAAAGAATAGGTCTTTGAGGCGCGTCATCTTCTTCATTACGTGCAATCCTTCGTCGGCTCGTAGTCTATGCACTCAAAGATAGGACTTCGAGGATTTCTCCCTTCGCTAAGGACAAGGTGTTATCTGATAGCTTCCTTTTTCAATTCATGTGTGGCTCATCATCAACCATCGTTTTGTTTATGGGGGATGATCTCCGTACCGACCCGAAGACTCCGCCCATTTTCAATTCATGTGTGGCTCATCATCAACCATCGTTTTGTTTATGGGGGATGATCTCCGTACCGACCCGAAGACTCCGCCCAACCAGTCAATCGAGTCGAGTCAAAAGTCTAATTGAACATTTGTCTAGTTTGTAGGTTCAGATATTGATGACTTTGAGTTGAACTTCTGAATAGTCGAAAGATTGTTGACACGAGATGTGATCTCGGAGTTCAGCCGAAGCCTACGTCTCCGTGCTATAAGAAGCAACCTAAATTCACTAACACTTGAACTGAAGTGATCTCGACAAGCCGAGTGTCACTGGTTTTTCTTCGAAAAGAAGATCGAAAGTTTAGGATGTCAAAGCTCTGGATTTTTCAAAAGTCCAGCTCAGTAATCAGATATCCACTCTTTTACATTTATTGGGTCTGTTATTTATAGAGTTTTTTGGATGGGAACCAGGGTAAAGAGCGGTTTTCTACAACTATGTTTTCAACCGGTGGAGCTTGGGACGATCGGGTAAAAAACTATGTTTTTTGCTTGATCCTTTGGAAAATCACCCGACCGCCTGCTTGTCGATTGAGTGAAGTCTTTTTGGCCAATCGGTCAAATTTGTCCGATCGGATAAATTTGACCGATCGGATATTTTCAACCGGTGGAGCTTGGGGCGATTGGGTAAAAAACTACATTTTTTGCCCAATCCTTTGAAAATTTACCCGATCGTCTGCCTGTCGATTGGGTGAAGTCGTTTTGGCCGATCGGTCAAATTTGTCATATCGAATAAATTTGACCGATCGGATGTTTTTAACCGGTGGAGCTTGGGGCGATCTGGTAAAAAACTATATTTTTGCCCGATCCGAAACTCACCCGATTGTCTGTCTATCGATTGGGTGAAGTCTTTTTGGCCGATCGGTCAAATTTGTCCGATCGGATAAATTTAACTGATTGGATGTTTTCAACCGGTGGAACTAGGGGCGATCGGGTAAAAAACTATATTTTTTGCCCGATCCTTTGGAAATTCACCCGAGTGAAGTCTTTTTGGCCGATTGGTCAAATTTGACCGATCGGATGAATTTGACCGATCGGATGCCTGTCGATCGGGTGAGATGGAGTTGGTGTTTCGTCTTTCCCATCACTTCGTCTGGCCTATCGCATCGTCTGGCCTGTCGCTTCGTCTGGCATATCGCTTCGTTATCCGCGAGTCTGGTGGTGCCACGTGTCACAGAGATTTTTCCGCCAAGTTTTTCAGGACATATAAATCCAGTCCTGGAGTTCATTTTTCCCCACGCTGTTAGAAATTTTCTAACTTCTCTGCTCGTGCTCTCTATTGCGATGGCCTCTGCAAGCTTAACCAAGAACATTGTTTCCCCTTAAGGTGAAGCTGTCTCAGCACGATGGGTTGAAGAAGGGGAAAGCTACTACTGAGCCTTCATCGTCAAAGATTGAGAGGAAGGGCAAGGCAAATGGCAGCCTCGACACCCTTGGCAAGAGGCACTTGGGTGTCGAATTCGCCTCTACGCCCACTAAGCCGGAGCATATTCCCAAGTCTGACTTCGCTCTGAGGCCACTGAAGCCTCTGTCTGAGGACCCTATCTTTGAATACGTGATTGGTTGGAAGCCCACTGATGCCAAGAGAGAGAAGTGGGAGAGTGTGCTGGAGTTCTTCACTGAAGGTGCCCATCGCCCAGCGTTCACCGGGCCAGGTGCGATCCATCGTCGCTGAACGAATTTCGGGGCCGGAGGAGCGATCCACGCCGAGGGGGTCGGAGGGCTGCCGGAGGGGGGCGGAGCTGTCGGAGGAGGTCGGAGGGCTGTCAGAGAGGGTTGGGGGGATGCCGGAGGTGGATGAGAGTGGCCGGTGGTGCGGGCCATAGAGAGAGCTTGAGAGGGAGAAAGAAAGAGAGAGAGTTGGGCGTGGGCGTTGGAACACAGCTGTATTACAGCTGTAATAAAGCTGTGTTGTAATACAGCACGATCTGATCCCTGTATTCAATGCGAATCGAACAGCTGATAGTGACAGCTCAAATAAAAAAATAGGCTGACAGCTCACCTCCCGTTTTCTCTCTCTCTCTCTCTCTCTCTCTCTATATATATATATATATATATATATATATATATATATATATATATATATATATATATATATATATAGAGAGAGAGAGAGAGAGAGAGAAAGAGAGAATACGGGGTATGAGCTGACAGCCCATTTGCTCAAATGGGCTGTCACCAACAGCCGTCCGATGCACCTTGATCACACCGTCCAAAATATAAAAAAAAATTAAAACAATTGTGTTAACAGCTGTTAACACAGCTCTCTCTCTCTCTCTCTCTCTCTCTCTCTCTTCACACCCCGAACCCCCCCCCCCCCCCCCGGCAACACCCCGACCACCTCCGATAGCCACCCCAGCCCTCTGGCAGCCCCCCGCCCCTCCGACCACCTCCGACAAACCCCCGTCCCTCCGGCCACCCCCGGCAGGCCCCCCTCCCTTAGGCGAGCCCCTCCGGCAGGCCCCCCTCCCTCAGGCGAGCCCCTCCGGCCACCCCATCCACCCCGCGCAACCCTCCGGCAGCTCCCCAACCTCCCGGCGCCGATCGCAGCACTGGGAGGTCAGGGAGCTGCCGGAGGGTCGCTGGGGTGGATGGGGGTCGCCAGGCTGGACGGGGTCGCCGGGGAGGTTGGGGAGCTGCCGGAGGGTCACCGGAGTGGACGGGGTGGCCGGAGGGGCTCGCCTGAGGGAGGGGGGCTTGTCGAAGGGGCTCACCTGAGGGAGGGGGGTCTGCCGGGGGTGGCCAGACTTGGCTGGAGGGACGGGGGGTTGTCGGAGGTGGTCGGAGGGACGGGGGAGCTGCCGGAGGGCCGGGGTGGCTGTCGGAGGTGGTCGGGGTGCTGTCGGGGGGGGGGGGGGGGGGGGGGGGGTTCGGGGTGTGAAGAGAGGGAGAGAGAGAGACACACACAAACAGCTGTTAACAAAGTTGTTTTAAATTTTTTTTTATATTTTCGACGGTGTGATCAAGGTGCATCGGATGGCTGCCGGTGACAGCCCATTTGAGCAAATGGGTTGTCAGCTCATACCCCGTATTCTCATATATATATATATATATATATATATATATATATATATATATATATATATATATATATATATATATATATATATATATATATATATATATATATATATATATATATATATATATATATATATATATATATATATCGAGAGAGAGAGAGAGAGAGAAATGTTAAAATGCAGCGTGCGGTGCATGCGGTGTCGCACCGCAGCCGTTTGATGCACCGCAGTGGTGCATCAGACGGTTGCGGTGCGACGCCGCACACACCGCACGCCGCATCCTAACATGCCTCTCTCTCTCTTTCTATATATATATATATATATATATATATATATATATATATATATATATATATATATATATATATATATATATATATATATATATATATATATATATATATATATATATATATATATATATATATAGGGTCAGGTTCAATGGACACTGTTTTTGCACTTAAATTTTTACACCAATTTTCAAATCAACTAGATAGAGATTTCAGAATCTCTTGAATTTTTGTGAGCATAATCACCTTGACTTAGATAGCATGTCCACAAAAAATCAGCACATTCTAAAGCCTCCAAGTACATCAAAACTAAAAGGCTTTATCAACCGTCCATTTTAATCGTTAATTTGAAGAGCATATTTAATAAGTCTAGAGACTTTATAATGTGCTGATTTTTTGGAGATGTGTTATCTAAGACAAGATGATTATGCTCACAAAAAATCAAGAAATTCTGAAACCTCTATCTAATGGTTCGAAAATCGGTGTAAAAAATTGAGTGCAAAAACAGTGTCCATTGAACCTGACCCATATATATATATATATATATATATATATATATATATATATATATATATATATATATATATATATATATATGTACACACACACACACACACACACCCCCCTGTGAATATTATTACAAAAATGAATATATAGATAATCAATAAAATAGTAAATAAGTATTTCTTGTATACCCTATACCAATGAAACTGCAGACAAAACTAAGGCTTTAATTTTCAATGCTTAGGCTTTAGGTTTGGGTGTTGATTATTAAATTGAAACCTCAACACTAAAAATGATCTATATTTGTTAAAAAATATAATAAACATTGAAATTGATGCCTCATGATATAAGCATTAATTATTTGTATTTATATAAACACACCCCAATGTACGTTTTTAGAAGTACCTAAATTTTTTAGTGTCATATGCACACCTCTTAGAAGTTCTTGTGATATATCATTCAAATGAATGCTTAAACCTAAAAAAGTGAACCCCTAACTATGTAAGCTAATAATTTTTTATTTTTTTATCTATTACAGATTGAATTTAAATGTTCATTTTTTTCACTCTACAGTGATAAATCAAAAAATATGGTAAAGATCCCTACTTATATAATTCTTTTTGTGCAATTTATTTTAATGTATCAAACTAATACATGTTTTTTTGAACTTTTTCAGGTTTAAATGATGTGTTTTATCCAGAGTGTATAATTTCTTAAAGGGGCTCCCGTATCAAACTAATACACCGGTACATTTTATGTTTATTTTTAGAATTAAGTAGTGTGCCAATATGTCATGAACTAATAGACTGTCTATGATGACCAAGATCCAATAGCCAATAGCCAAAACTCCTGAGGCTATGAAGCCAAGATGGATAAGGTGAGGTGAGGTCTCCAAGGCCATGAGTTAGCCCCACATCTCCTGGAGAAAAAGAAGATTGTGATCTACTTATATAATATTTCCTCCCAAACATAGAAGACATGTTTTAAAACTGTGCACCTCTACGGATCTCGTAAGAAATCCATAGTTAAGCATGTTGGGAGAGAGTAGTACTATGATGGGTGACCTCCTAAGAAGTCCTCGTGCGGGCACAGACAAAGCAAAAAATATCTTGTGTGTTTGGAGGATGTTACAAAATGGTATCAGAGTTGGCTCTCCTCGCGATGTGGGGGGTTAAACCCTACACATGAACGAGTTGCCCTTAAGGGGGTGGATTATGATGACCAGTATCCAATAGCCAATACCCATGACTCATGAGGCTGTGATGCCAAGATGGATGAGGTGAGATGTCCAAGGCCACGAGTCAGCCCTATATCACTTGGAGAGAAGGAGATCATGAGCTACTTATATAATTTTTCCTTCCAAACATAGAAGATGTGTTTTAAAACCATGCGCCGCTACGGATCCCGTAAGAACTCTGTAGTTAAGCGTGCTTAGGTGAGAGTAGTACTAGGATGGGTGACCTTCCTAGGAAGTCCTTGTGCGGGGCACGTGCAAAGGTAACAATATCTTGTGTGTTTGGGACGGATGTTACACTGTCTTATTAAGAGATTCGACTATGCTAATAAATATTTTGTTATAGGTAATAAAAATTTGTACTTTAGGGAATTTGAGATGTTCATTCTTCTTGGTCTCAAAGTTTTTTTTTTTTTTGAGAAATTCCTCTCAGAAGTGAGGGGGGATTCGGCCTGGACCCCAACCTGTTTATTAGAATAGAAGGGGGGGGGATAGAATTACAGCTCAAGGAGTGCTAATACAAAGGTTCAACAGAAAAGTCTTCGCTCCCTCCAAAGCACAGGACGCCCAATGGTGTACCAGCGACTTCGTCATAAAGATTGTCCGATCCGCCGGCAGAGAGCACCCCTCGAAGGTTCTCCGATTCCTCTCCAGCCATAAGGACCACGAGATCCCTATGGCAAGCATATCCCAACCGCGTCTGTCCAAACCCCTGAAGTGCCTGCGACGCCATCGTCCCCACCACCCAGCGACGGAATCCGAAATCGGTCTGACACCCAAGCGGGTAGTGAAGTGGTCCACACAGTCCTCGAGTAGTCACACCCCATCAACAGGTGGTTAGTGTTGTAGCTGGTGTGTCCTTAGCATGGATTTTCTGTATTAACATTAATAAAGATGCCTTTGGTTATTGCTTTAATTAGAATACTACTATAGTATATGTTAATACACATATAATAAAGGACCCTAGGTAACACAGTAGGCCATTGAGGCGCATGGTGGATCCATGCTCGGGAGACCCAGTGGACCAGTTCTGTATAGACCTAGAACTAGTTCACAACTTAGGTGATGTCGGTCGCTTCACCAAGAACAAGCTGTTGGCAGGTAGAGGATGTGGTGAAGTCTCCACCACGGGAACGTGGGATTCCCATTCACCTGACCAAGCACGATGATCGTGTTGAACAGGAACCAAGACGGTGCACAGTTCAGTGATTCAGACACTGGTGCATAAACCGTCTTACTACTATAGATAATCTGTCCTTAATCCTGAGTGACCATGTACACTGGGCCAACCAATTGTGTGGTGCTTTGATGTGCCAACGTGTGCAGACCTTCCATAGTCTAATACCACGGTGCGTTGGGTTACCCGGCTGGCTCTTGAGTGACATGTAATCCCTTCAGGTTATCCGATATCTAGTATTAGATGGGTGTATTTTGATGAGTCAATCTGTCCACACAGTTAACCCAGGCCTGGTGGTTGTCAGTATGACTGACGATGTTCCGGATGCTAGGCATAGCACCGGAAGGTGTGTGGTGTTATAGATGACAAGTCATCAATTCCTAGTCAGATGATCGATCGGGATCTGACGGTGCTCCCCACCGCCCGAGTCATATTATGGCACCAGTAATAGGAGGGACTAAGGATTATCGGAGTATAGTAGAGAACAAGATTACAAGGGAGTAACATAAGTTTAGGATCACTAGAGTTCAACTCGCGTCGCACTCTGGGTGGCTACGCGGGTTAATCAGATTAGGGCTGATAAACAGAACTTTCGGTGTGTCACCGGAATAGTTAATCAGGGATCCGGTTGGAGCTAGAGATCCTGAACCCTGATGGTTCCACCCTGTCGTTGCATATAGAAATTGTTTCCCGACTTGGTTGGATACGTTGGATGCAAAGTAGTGCGATGGAGTGCAAGCCTGGAGCCTAAGAATCTAATTCACATATGATATGGGCCGTAGGGGTATTTTGGTAAATACTAAAATATGGCTTAGAATATATTGAATATGGATCTTAGAATGAGCAGAATAATTCCAGGAGCTCATAGGCACTGATAGAACTCGATTCCGAGTAGCGCACCTCACTCAATCTCTCTCGCAGTGTTTCACTTTTCGTGAAGGGCGTTTTCGTCCAGGATTCACGATAGACACCTGAAACCCTAAAAACCGCCCCCCACTTATCCTTATCTACTAGGGGCCGGCCCTAGCTTCCTTGAAGCAATAGGGGACCGGCCTTATAAGAGTAATAGGGAGAGGGAGGGCCGGCCTAAGTGTCTCCCCTCTCTAGAAAATCCGAACCTCCCCCCTCTCCTCCTCTTTGTGGTTTTGGCCAAGGAAGAAAGAGGAAGAAGAAGGAAGAAGAAGGAGGAAGGAAGGAGAAGGAAGAAGAGAGAAAGAGAATGAGAAGATCTCATGGCTAGCCATCGTCTTTGCAACGAATTCCTCCGTCGGTTCGTAATCCTTGCACTCAGAAACGGGATTTCGAGGATTTCTTAATTCGCAAAGGACAAGGTGCTATCCGACAGCTTCCCTTGCGATTCACGTGCGGTTCATCATCGTTCCGTTCTTTCTGGATCATAGATCCAAAAGGTATGATGATTCTAAACACCTAACTAGATGCATGCATGTCTTTCGTAGATCGTAGTATGCCTCTAGGGTGTCCGCACATATGGTAAGATTATATATTTGCATGTAGATTGTTTTGTAGAATTAATTGTAATAAAACATACACCGTATGATCTTCGGATCTATATTTTGCTTCCGATGTGATTCTGATAATCGGATCCAATTCCTACAATTGGTATCAGAGCACGCTTTGGTGTATGTTTCATGCATGAATTCGTTAAAACATCATGTGAATATATGATGGCATATATTTTCGTCGGGGTTCGGCGTAGATCATGCATATGGATTGTGCTATGTATCGTCTTTTTACAGGTGCCGCGCTGAATAGTAATCTGTGATTGCATGCCTCCGGGGGTCGGACCCCGGATTTAATTTTATATTGATTATTATTATGCCTATGGTTTTTAAGGCTCTAGATGGGCGAGGGTGGAGGTTGACCACCCTCGATTCCCTGGCCATGTTTCTAGGATTGTTTTCTTTTCTTTCTAGCGAAATTGTACACGAACAAGCACTTGCTCGGAGCGTGTTAGTTTTTCGGTCACATGAAGAATGAGGTGATGCTACATCCATGGTTCGAGCAAGCGATACCATGGCGTGCAAAGACCCGGCGAAAACGTACACGTTGGCGATGATGGGGATCGTCGTCAGAGATCGTGCTGAATGAAAGAGCAGGATATCTTGACTGTGCTATTATGGTTCAGGGGTTGGACCCTGGACTTGATTCAGTTTGGATGCTATTTCTGTTGATTCTCTTTTCTTAGTGTTCAGAGAACCCCGATGATAATGTAATTATCTATCTTGCTTGTGAGTTTGTCTCTAGATCAGGCTTAGGGTTAGTACTAAGCTTATGGATTCATCGGTGTCTCTATATGGTTCTAACACGTGCGAATCCGGTGGCTAGCTAAAAGAAAAGGTGGTAACCGCCCTCGTGGTAGTTCAGATAGTCAAGTACTATGCATCGAGATAGACGCAATGTTAGATTTGTTTAGAGATAACTAATGTCTCCATAAGAAGTATGATAACCCTAGTGGGATGCCCTTTCCCCACGTGGTCCTAGCGACCAAGTTAGGTTAGGATTTCACTGTGTGATACCCGTTTCTAGATGACGTTTGATAGTAGTATGAACTCATCACGATTTGGTTATGCCACCATTAGGTTGAGGCCCGGCGGAGGTTGTCGGATGTCTCTATTTGGCCAGCATCGAAACCTATAATGAGATGAGGTCTACTATGATATCAGGTATCAAATTGTGAACGAGGCATCATTCTAGTGGGAGTCATTTCCATATTGACCTTAGGCTAGGCTCCAGATCTTAGGATTATGGGCAAACTAGTAAAGTATCGAGATCCTTGGAATCTATGTAATGTGATCCTTGCAAGAAAGGCGAAAGCTGTGTATTCAAGGTAGGGACTATGATATTTTTCGAGGATACTAATGCTTTGCAGGAAGGTTTATAATCCTAGTGGGAGCACGGTAGACCAGGGTCTAAGTCTAGGAGGTCGTGACCTTTCTAGATATGTATAAAACCTCATAAAGAAGGGATGTGTAAGAGGTTCCCTCCAAAGGAGAGCCCCTGGCCTCCACAATCAACCGGCTAAGGGTCTGGGTAGGAGGTACGCAGTTCGATATTCCCACCGGGTGAGAGCTGTGTTTTCTTCCATACTGGTTCGCCTAGTGGTTTCCTATTGGACATGGAGGATGCCGGTGGCAGTGGGTGATAGTTTTTTCCTGTCCCGCGGGAGTCTATGAACCCCCCTGCCGACACCACCTAGATTTGTGGGAAGCATCCGAAAGCTTGTGTGATACCGTCGTTGCTGTGCATGCGAGTCACATAAAGCTGACCAAAAGGAGACTGGGAGGCCTTTTAGTTTACCATGGATAATTCTGATAAAGACTGAGTCGTAAAAACCCCGTTGGCAGAAGCGGTTGCATGCTCTCACCAAGATGCTGTCTCCAATTCAAGGCCGATAGTCTCAGTGCTCGAGCCCAGGGAATTTAAATTCCTGGAAGTCTCTACTTGAGGTAGTGAATACATAGCGGCTGGAGTAAACATTATCTATTTCTAAATTTCATGAAATAGATTATAGTAAACCCTAATTTTGTTTTGAACCATTATTTACAGAAATCATGACCAAGCTCGACCCCCTTGCCTCCATACTTAATGATAACAAACTTACGGGACCAAACTACGAAGACTAGAAGCGTAACCTGATGCTCGTCCTAAGGGTTGGCAAACACACAATTGCCCTAAGTACCCCTCAACCGGCCATGCCGGGACCAAGTGTAACTGAGGCTCAGTTGAAGGAATGGAAAGACTGGCTAGATGCTGATGAGATGTACAAGTGCTACATAGTAGCATCCTTGCAGACCGTCTTTCAGAAACAAGTCAAAGACATGACCTTCGCTTCAGACATGATGCTCTACCTAAAGAAAATGTTCAAGGGTCGTAGTCGGGTAACTCGTTACCTGACCATCAATAAATTAGTATCCATGAAGATGGTAGAGGGGACTTTAGTTCGGGATCATATGCTGAAATTGTTTGGCTATGTGAATGAGCTTGGTTCCTTCGATGTCATCTTGGATGCAGAGATCCAGACCGACATTTTCCTCGCGTCTCTGTCAGGAGCGTTTGAGGGCTTCGTTACCAACTTTAACCTTAACCGGTTGGAGATGTCTAACGCAGAGCTCCTAGCGGCGCTCCAGGCGGCAGAGGACGGGATGAAGGCAGGAGCCCAATCCCTAAATATAGAGCGGAATTTTTCTCTGAAAGCCAAAGGCAAGTTTCAGAAAAGAAAGTCTAAGAAGCCCGTGAAGATGGGCCAGGTGCAGTTGCAGGTTCCTAAGTAGAATGGTCCGGCAAAGCCCAAAGGAAAATATTTCTGATGCGGCAAGAAGGGACATTGGAAGGGAGACTACCGCACGACTCCCAAGAAGGCTGAGACAGGTATATCTCAAATCCATATAGTGAAATCCCTTGTAGCATCCAGTTGTTCTCCAATTTTATGGATTGTGGATTCTGGTTCCACTAACCATGCTTATAATAATTTGCAGGGGTTCAAGGAGACAAGAAAATTGGATGATGGGGAGATGATCCTAAGTATGGGAACTGAGGCCGTGGCAGAGGATGAAACAGTTGGAGATGTCGTCTTGCAGTTTCTTGATGGAAGAAGTTTATTACTTAGAGACATACTTTATGTACCGTCCTTGAGACGAAACTTAATTTCTGTTTTCTTATTGAATAATGAAGGTTTTTTAGTTGTATTTGATGCTTCTGGTGTGTCAATTAAATTGAATGGTTCCTTTGTTTGTAAGGAAAAGACACAGAATGGTCTCTATGTAATTAACTCCAATCATAAGCAGGACAACATAACTGAAGCATGTGTGGTTAATTCATCTAAAAGGAAAAATCCCTCAGATAATCCAACACTCCTTTGGCATTTAAGGCTTGGACACATAGCATCAGACAGGATTCACAGGTTGGTTAAGGTAGGACTCTTAAGTCCAAATGTTTTCGAAAGCCTACCGACGTGTGAGTCTTGCCTGGAAGGCAAGATGACTAAAAGATCTTTCCGAGCCAAAGGTAGCAGATCTAAGGAGGTATTAGAGTTGGTACACACTGATGTATATGGGCCCATAAGTGTCCGTGCCATAGGAGGCTTCAAGTATTTCATCACCTTCACGGATGATCACTCGAGGTTTGGATACATATACCTAATGCGGCGGAAGTCTAAATCCTTTGATGAGTTCAAGGAGTTCGGAGCTGAAGCAGAAAAGCAGACGGGTAAAATTATCAAGTCTCTTCGATCGGATCGAGGAGGCAAATACCTATCGGATGAATTTATTGGGTACCTGCGTGAGCATGGGATTGTATCCCAGTTGACTGCACCGGGGACACCACAACAAAATAGTGTATCTGAGAGGAGAAACCGAACTTTGTTAGATATGGTTCGGACTATGATGAGTTATGCAACATTGCCACCTAGTTTTTAGAGATATGCCCTAGAGACGGCAGCATATACTTTGAACTTTGTTCCATCAAAATCAGTACCTCTAACTCCTTGGGAGCTGTGGTTGAAGTGAAAACCAAGCCTACAACACTTTAGGATTTGGGGTTGTCCAGTATATGTGCGCAAGGACAAGCGAGATAAGATGGAGTCAAAGACTAAGGTATGTATATTTGTTGGGTATCCAAAAGGGACAAAGGGTGGTTTATTTTATGATCTTGAGGATAGAAAGGTTGTCGTCTCGACGAACGCCATATTCCTAGAGCAGGATTATTTAATAGATCATAAGCCCACCAGTAAAGTAGCTCTTGAAGAATTGCTTGGTACTGATGGGAGTACGCAGACAGAAAATGTAGTGGGAGCTGATACCACTAAGATAAACGATACTGTAGAATCGACTCCTATGGAACCACCACAGGCTCGTCGCAGTGGGAGGGCCATAAGTGCTCCTGATAGATACATTGGAGAAGCCTTTATGGTGGATCCAGAGTTTCAGGAGGATGATCCTCTGAACTATGACGAAGCGATGGTATCCTCTGACCATGCAGCATGGCAGAAAGCCATGGAGGCAAAACTGACATCGATGTCCCAAAACTCAGTCTGGACACTTGTAACACCACCTCACAATATTAAACATGTTGGGTGTAAGTGGGTGTACAAAAGAAAAAGAAGTCCGGATGGTACCGTTGAGACTTACAAAGCTAGACTAGTCGCTAAGGGTTATACCCAGCGAGAAGGGATCGACTATGACGAAACCTTTTCGCCAGTGGCTATGCTTAAGTCTATTCGGATTCTCTTGTCCATTGCAATCCATTATGATTGGAAGATCTGGCAAATGGACGTCAAGACCGCATTCCTCAATGGAGATTTGGAAGAAGACATCTATATGTCTTAGCCTCCAGGCTTTGTCGTAAAAGGTCAGGAAAGTCTGGTGTGCAAGTTGCAAAGGTCTATTTATGGACTGAAGCAAGCATCCAGAAGTTGGAACATACATTTTGATCAGGCTATCCAGTCTTATGGATTTGAGCAGAATGTAGATGAACCATGTGTTTTTAAAAAGAGCGATAAGACTGCAGTAGTTTTTCTAGTGCTTTGCTTAGACGATCCTGCTTATTGGAAACGATATAGGAACGTTATCTACAGTGAAGGTGTGGTTATCCTCTCAATTTGACATGAAAGACCTGGGTGAAGCGAGTTATATTCTGGAGATCAAGGTAACTCGAGATCGCCAGAACAAGACTCTCTCGCTGTCACAGTCAGCCTACATAGATACTATCTTTGTCAGATTCAGTATGCACAACTCCAAGAAAGGGACTGGTTCCATTTAGACATGGAATGAAATTGTCCAAGGGTCAGGGTCCTAAGACTTCTGAGGAGAGGGCAAAGATACAGACGATACCTTATGCTTCGGCTGTAGGAAGTCTGATATATGCTATGCAGTGCACGAGACCAGATATATGCTATGCAGTAGGCATGATGGGCAGGTATCAGTAAAATTCGGGTCCAGGGCACTGGACTGCTGTGAAAAGTATACTCAAGTATCTCCATAGGACGAGAGATTATGAGTTACTTTACTCTTCACAGGAACTGATGCCGATTGGATATACGGATTCTAACTTTGCGTCAGATCCGGAATCTAGGAGATCGACGCCAGGGTTTGTGTTTTCATTAGGAGGAGGAGCTGTCAGTTGGAGGAGCGTGAAACAGGGATGCATCGCGGATTCGACGACAGAGGCTGAGTACGTTGCGGCGTGCGAAGCAGCTAAGGAGGCGGTGTGGCTCAAGAAGTTCCTTACGGACTTAGGATACGTACCGGGAGCTCAAGATCTTATTGTCCTTTACTGTGACAATAGTGGAGCGGTAGCACAATCCAAGGAGCCAAGATATCACCAGAAGAGCAAGCATATCGAGCGGAAATACTACATTATCCGGGACTTGCAGAAGCGAGGGGAGGTTGCAGTGACTCAGGTGGCGTCTGCAGATAACATGGCGGACCCTTTCACAAAGGCGTTACCGACCAAGGCTTTTGAGAAGCACGTGGATACCATGGGAGTTAAGACTGTTGTTCCCCGCTAGGCCAAGTAGGAGATTGTTGTAGCTGGTGTGTCCTTAGCGTGGATTTTCTGTATTAACATTAATAAAGATGCCTTTGGTTATTGCTTTAATTATAATACTACTATGGTATATGTTAATACACATATAATAAAGGAACCTAGGAAACACAGTAGGCCATTGAGGCGCATGGTGGATCCATGCTTGGGAGACCCAGTGGACCAGTTCTGTGTAGACCTAGAACTAGTTCACAGCTTAGGTGATGCCGGTCGCTTCACCAAGAACAAGCTGTTGGCAGGTAGAGGATATGGTGAAGTTTCCACCACAGGAATGTGGGATTCCCATTCACCTGACCAGGCACGATGATCGTGTTGAACAGGAACCAAGACGGTGCACAGTTCAGTGATTCAGACACTGGTGCATAAACTGTCTTACTACTATAGATAATTTATCCTTAACCCTGAGGGACCATGTACACTGGGCCAACCAGTTGTGTGGTGCTTTGATGTGCCAACGTGTGCGGAACTTCCATAGTCCAATACCACGGTACGCTGGGTTACCTGGCTGACACTTGAGTGACATGAATCCCTTCAGGTTATCCGACGTCCAGTGTTGGATGGGTGCGTTTTGATGAGTCAATCTGTCCACACAGTTAACCCAGGCCTGGTGGTTGTCAGTATGACTGACGATGTTCCGGATACTAGGTATAGCACCGGAAGGTGTGTGGTGTTATAGATGACAAGTCATCAATTCCTAGTCAGATGATCAATCGGGATCTGACGGTGCTCCCCACCGCCCGAGTCGTATCATGGCACCAGTAATAGGAGGGACTAAGGATTATCAGAGTATAGTAGAGAACATGGTTACGAGGTAGTAACATAAGTTTAGGATCACTAGAGTCCAACTCGCGTCGCACTCTGGGTGGCTACGCGGGTTAATCAGATTATGGCTGATTAACGGAACTTTCGGTGTGTCACCGGAACAGTTAATGAGGGATCCGGTTGGAGCTAGGGATCCCGAACCCTGAAGGTTCAACCCTGTCGTTGTGTATAGGAATTGTTCCCCGACCTGGTTGGATACGTTGGATGCGAAGTAGTGTGATGGAGAGCAAGCCCGGAGCCTAAGAACCTAATTCACATGTGTTACGGGCCGTAGGGGTATTTTGGTAAATACTGAAATATGGCTCAGAATATATTGAATATGGATCTTAGAATTAGCAGAATAATTCCAGGAGCTCATAGGCGCTGACGGAACTCGATTCCGAGTAGCGCACCTCACTCAATCTCTCTCGCAGTATTTCACTTTTCGTGAAGGGCGTTTTCGTCCAGGCTTCACGATAGACACCAAAAACCCTAAAAACCGCTCCCCTCTTATCCTTATCTACTTGGGGCCGGCCCTAGCTTCCTTGAAGCAATAGGGGATCGGCCCTATAAGAGTAATAGGGAGAGGGAGGGCCGGCCTAAGTGTCTCCCCTCTCCAGAAAATCCGAACCTCCCCCCTCTCTTCCTCTTTGTGGTTTCGGCCAAGGAAGAAAGAGGAACAAGAAGGAGGAAGGAAGGAGAAGTAAGAAGAGGGAAAGAGAAGGAGGAGATCTCGCGGCTAGTGTTGAGCGACGAATTGGTGTGATTTATCCCTTCTTTATCATGCATATAGCGTCACTTTGGAACGTAAAACTTTCATACTATACGTAAACTACATGATCCTCTTTGCACCACTGCATAATAGGATTTAATACAAACGTAGTGATATATTGGATCGCTCTCATACATTGCATACATGAAAAATATGGAACCCGAAAATTATCCTTCTTATTGATAATTGCATGTTAACCTTACAAGCTGTTGGAAATAAATCCATGGTAGAGGCCCGCAGCGGAAGCAAAGTGAAGGTCCAAGGACCGTGAGCGGTGTGCGTTACATATCAAAATTTTTATCAAAACGATCTACATATGCGTGTATGAATCTAGCATGGCAACTACGCGAACCCCTAACGATGATCTAACGCGAAAGAACAATCTAGCATGTATGCATGTTCTATCTGTGCTAGATCTACATGTTAGAGATCATACCTGCGTGCGGACTCTTTCACCGCGACAAATTTCTTCTTTGTCAATGGAGACGGGCTCGGATCTGCTTGACATAGCTTCGGTGCGATGGCCATAAGTTTCCGCTCCGAACTCTGATTGGGCTGAGATTTGGACTACAAGTAGCCAACTTCGAGATACAACATTTGCAACAAGATTCACGTCGTTTGGACTTCTGTAGCTCCCGAAATCGCAGAAACAACGCTGATTTTCTGTGCAGATTCTGGACAGCAAAAGGTTGCGGGAGATGCCTTCTAGTTCACCCGATCTCACACGATGCACGGCACCTCGTCGATGGATCTCTGAGTGCCTCCATACGACGAGCCTTCTCCTTCTACGAAACACCATGTGAGGAAGACGAGTCGCCATCCAATGGCGCAAGCGAGGGAGAGAGAGACAAGAGAGGAGATGCGAAGAGAGGAGAGGGGGCGGCTAGGGTTTCCCCATGGCTTGCATGGCCGGCCCTAGGGCTTGCCCATGCATCTTATTTCGTCCCCCCCTCTCTCCTTCTACCTTATATAGGGCCGGCCTTATCCTTATGGATAAGCCTAGCGGATAAGTTTGATAAATTCAAACCCTCTCCCTATATTTCTCTTCTTTGTCTCTATCTTTTCCTTGTTTTCGAAAACGGTCAAAACCAGTCCATTTTCTGCGCCTCATGACCGACCCTTTTATCGGAGACAACAACCTCCTGAAACTAATAGGGCCGGCCTTGACCAGTCTCTCAACACTTAGGGCCGGCCCTCCTAGTGTATAGTGGCGCATGGTATGACCAAAACGCCCTTATGTCACTAGTTGGCCGTTCCTCGTGTACGAGACTTTGCAAGGCACACATAAGTGAAGTGCACCAGTGATTTCACTATTCTCTGAGGTTCCCGTAGGGTGCCCCTAGTGAAGTCAACTAGTCAACTCACAACATGTCCCGGTGCATCGCACCCATATGGCAAAGTCCACTTATGACAAGGAATTGCTACATGCGTCTCTGCACTAACCTAGGGTTTCCCCTTAGTGCACACATGTAGCTACGCATCTACCGTGCACTAGTGCGAAGCACTCACGGAGCGTAGGCTTGAAATTCTCGCTTCCTCTAACTACGTTCTGTGTTTCGATGAGATGGTATAAGAACCATACATAATGTCGATAAGGTGGAACCTTCAGGGACCAGGGTTCATGGCTTCCAACTCAGACTCGATCGACACACTACCCGAGTGTACCATCCATCCTCTGAGACTGAGTTAACCTGCATAGCCACCCAGAGTGCGACGTAGGCTGTACTCCAATTCCCCCGGACTTACTATGTTCTCCCTCATACCCCTGCTCTCCGCTTAGTATGGTAAACCCGCTGTCCCTCCACTTGGTGCCATGATGCAACTCGAGCAGTAGAGAATACCGTCAGACTCGAGTGCTCATATGACTCGGTTCCTTCCAGGTTGACCACATACATCGTACCTCCGATTACTCTTCCGAGCAACCAGATCCGTCACCAGTCCAACTGATGACCACCTAGCCAAGGTTTAATACGACGTATGTCAGACCAAGGAACACACCTCCCGTTAGGGGTGTGGATAGCCTGCAGGAGTGACACGCTGATGCAACACCAGCCGGGTAACCCAGTACACCGTGGTTTTGGATCACTGTATCCGGATCCTCACACATTGGTGCGCCAAAGCACCACACAACTGGTTAGTCCACCAGACATGGTTCCTCAGGGTTTAGGACCGTTTTACCCTAAGCAGAAACACGGCTTAGTGCATCGGTGTCTGCTCACCGATCTGTGCACCGTGTTGGTTCCGTTCGACCACAGATACTGTGCCTGGTAATGACCGGGGTGGAGACACCCACGCTCTGTCATTCCAACAGCTTATCCTAATAGGGCGACCAACCCTAATCAGAGCTGCGAACGTATTTAGGTTACATGGGACCAGTCCCTTGAGTCTCCCACTCAAGTGGATTACCATGTAGCCATGGCTCTCTGTTCTGTAATCAGAACACATACTAAGGTACGTACCAATATGCATTCATATACTATCAACCATACATAGCTAAACTATAGGTTTTTACGAGCTGTAGACCTCACCAATTCTAACAATCTCCTACTAGGTCTAACGAGGAATAACGGTGTTGAGCTCTGTAGCTTCTACATGCTGCCCATAAGCCTTTGCAGGAATTCCCTAAAGGAATTAGCAACATTGTCTGTAGATTCCACCTCAGTACCACTACTTGCATTTCCTTTTTTTTTTAGAGGTAAAAAACTAATAAATTAAATAGGTCAAAAAGTACAGCACACGGCTTACTCTGAATGAGCAAGTAGAGACACAAGAATTTAGCTCCCTTTAGTAGACAGACCAACACGGTTGCTACCAAAGGGTTCTGGATTCTAAAGCAAAAGTCTAAAAAACACCCAAACACAACATCACAAGCCCACAAACATGTAGAGGAGTAAGAGATATCTCCCCTGCAATCGTCAAGATCTAAAAGGGCTTGGTCTCTCCAAAGTACGTAGGTCTTCATCAATCGATCTTCTCCCCTTCAACTTTCAAAGGATCTCCGTGCAACGATGAGGATCTAGAAGGGCTTGGGCCCTCCAATCCACCAAGATCTTCTTGGTGCGATCTATCAACCGTTGAAGTATCTCCCTAAACAAGTAGGCATAGTAACTCCCTAAAAGAAGGCATAGCTCCAGATCTCCCTTAGAAGGTAGGTATGACTCCAATCAAGCAACATCAGCCACTATGAAGCAACGACAGAAGGTGACCCGCAGAGCTCTAGTCCCAATCTACACACAACAAGGTAAAGTTTCCCCAAGATAAATTTCCCAAATGGTAAGTTTCCCCAATGTAAATTTCCCCAAGGTAAATTTCACCAAGCTAAGTAACAGCTGAACCACCTAACCAAATAACTGCAACCCCAAACTCCGCTTGCCGCTCCTCACAACTTCAGCAAAACGAGGTTCAAGAAGCCCTTGGATCCTCCCAACTACGCCAAGGTCTCTACTCCACCAAGCCCCGGGCTCTACTACTCAGGACTGACCACCAACAGCAGCAGTAAATGGCTGCAAAGTTGCCCATTACTGCTCTCCAGACAACCGTCAAATTACTGAAGCCCTCACCAAGCCACAACAACTAAACGAGCCAATAATTACATCAGCATCTGAGCCAACCAAAGACCTTCCGCATCGTAGAATCTCCCATGGTCCTGAAGACCTCGACTCCCAAAAACCAACAATATCTCACCAAATACTGCAGTAACATCCGCTCACAGCAATACCACGAAGCAAAAACAGATCCTCTACTCCTCTATTCCCAAAACTCCAGCAGCAATTATGCATCAACATACCAAACTACTGCACTACAGGCGCTGAGAGCTCCTCTCCAAGTCTAGAAATTCTGCACCTCTCAATCACAGCAGTAATAGCAATGCCACCAAGCTGGAAAACTGCAGCACCCTAAAGCCAAAGCACACAAATACCGAAAAAATGGCATCCCGATCCTCTCTACTGCATCACACGTACTACTATAACCCAGGAACGATACCTCTCTACTGCATCACACGTACTACTTGCATTTCCTCCTATAACTGTCAGATCAAGTGGAGTTTGTACTTGATGGGTTTCCCCTCACGGTGGTGCCTAGTCTCCTTAGACCTTGCTTACCGCTCTTCTGTTGTAACAACAGATAACTGAGCCTCTGGTACGTGTCCCAAGTTCTTTAAGAACTTCCTAAGCTTTACCACCTGGTATACTACCTCGCACGCAACAACGCGCTAAGCCTTTGTGGTGGAGTCTGTGATGCACTTTCTTCATACTCTACCAACTACCGCTTCTAATCCCAAAACAATTCCTGAAATCAATTCTCTGGAACGCACATCTGACACCTAAGTCAGACTCTGTGTGTCCAATCGATATCAGGACCTGTGAAGTGCAAGCTAACTCATAATCCTCACTAGATGAGGACTTCAGAGTATACCCTTCACTTTAGTCCAGTGATCTGGACCCGGGTTCGACTGAAACTGACTCATTATTCCTGCTGCGCAATAGATATCTAGCCTTGTAAAACGAATCTGGCTAGAATCTTATCTCCATGCATAGCCTGTGACAGCAAGAGAACCTTGCTCTAGTTATCTCGAGTTACCTTGATTCCCAGAGCATAACTCGCCTCATTAGGGTCTTTCACATCGAATTGTGATGACTACAAACCTTTACCGTAAACAATATTCTTACATTATTTTCAATCAGTAGAATATCGTTAACGTAAAGTACTTAATACACCCTTGTAGCTATTTCACCTTTCTTGTACCAACTAGGTTTATCCTCATTCTGATCAAATCCGTGTGAGCGGATTCCCTTGATCAAAATAGATATTCCAACCTGAACGCTTGCATCAGTCCATAAATGGACCTTTGCAACTTGCATTCCATATCTTCCTAACCTACTGACACAAAGCTTGGGGCTACTCATCCATATGTCCTTTCCAAATTCCCGTTAGGGAATAACTGTCTTGACATCCATCAACCAGATCTCCCAACTATAATGGGCTGCGATGGATTAAGAGGATCCAAAATAGACTTAGGCATAGCTACCAGTGAGATGGTTTTGACATAGTCAATCCCTTCTCCTTTGGCAACTAATCTAGCTACTTAAGTCTTAACCGGGTGCTCTACTTATACACCTCCTACACCCTGAAGGGTGATGGTGCTATAAGTGTCAAGACTGTTCCAAGAGACATTGATGCAATTTGCCTCCATGGTCTTTTGTCAGTCAGAGCTGTCGGAAGCTCCCACTACTTCGTAGCTCTAGGGATCATCCTCCTGAAACTTTGGATTAACTATCGAAGTTTCTCCATAGTATCTTTCAGGAGCTCTGATGGTCCCACAACGACGAGGTGGTGGTGGTACAAAAGTGAATTGTTTCTACAGTGTCTGGTATACTAGTTTATTGTATCATCTACTCCCACTACGTTTTCAGATGCATACTCTCTACCAGTACCTAGTAGTTCACCCAGAACTACCTTACTGATAAACTTATGGTCTATAATATAATCCTGGTCTAGGTAGATGGTATTCATAGAAACGATTACCTTTCTAACCTCAAGATCATAAAACAGTCCACCTTATGCCTCCTAAGGGTAATCTACAAACAGATATACCTGGAACTACACCTCCATCTAATCCCTCTTATCCTTTTGCACAAGTGCAGGACAACCCTATATCTCGAGACACTATAGTGTCAGCTTTCGCTTAGACCATAGCTCTCTATAGGTCTGAGGCACTGATCTAAATGAGAGATAGTTTCAGATATAAGCTACTGTTTTAAGGTACAACCCCACCAAAGGTGGGTAGTACACTTGGCGATGTTCATCATACTACGGACCATGTCAAACAGAGTCCGATTCCTTCCTCTCGGAGACTTTATCCTGACGTGTCATCCTTGGAGCAATTAACTGGGAGATCCCATGCTCCCTCAGGATCCTATGGAACTCGTCCGATAGTGACTTATTCCTTCGATTAAATCGAAGAGTCTTCTATCGTCTAGATGCTCTTGGAACCATAGACGTCAAAATTAACTAACTCCCATACCTTCGTGGCCCTTTTAGTTATTCTGCCTTCCAGATTACACTCATAGGTTAGAAGGATCTCCGATGAATCTGTGAACAGAAACTCGGCCTTCATTTACCTCTGAATTTATCTGAGGCAAAATATCTAAATCAGAGGGGTCACAAATGGGGTAGATTCTTCGAAGGATTTAGATGAATTTCAATTAGACGCTGCAGCTGTCATGAAATCTATTCCCGAATTAGGATTAAATACAAAGAGATTATTCTGATCTATTCCTCTAGTAATGAAGTTATCTTTTCAGTTTAAGATACACACCTACGGTGCCGTCTAAAACTAAAAATTTCATTTACTAAGGAGGAAACAGAACTACATCTCTAAAAATCAAAATCCGTGTTTCGGAAAAACTAAGACAATCATATCTAACAGCTTCCACAGCGGCTTATGGCATCAGTACTTATGTTAGGATTATTTTACTATAAAGTAGCCTTCTACTTTCCTTGAATCTCTGTAGATACGAAGTCTACATTCCAAGAAGCAGAAGAACTACTACTAAATAGTGTCTTAACTCCTAACATCCTGAGGCCATACACTATCTTCAAATACCCCCTATACTCGCCAAAACAAAAACACTTCCGTCTTTAGCGTTACCAGACTTAGGAGTCCACACTAGTTTCTGCACTAGAACAGTTTTCGATCTCTTATAAGTTACTCCCTTAGGTTCTTCTAAAGAAGACCTAGGTTAAGCACTAAAGGCATTGCCTTTAATCCTGATCCCACCCTTTGTCTCTTGGAAATCTCCTTAGAAGTTCTACGTTTGTCATCACTAGCTTGTTAAAGCTAAAGTCTCTGACAGCGCCTTCGAAGGTTCCAGACAAGGATGCAAGATAGACGTCTTCCACCACCTCGTCATCTGGCACCATGTCTTTGGAATCTAGTTCGATCTGGAACTCAAGTATGTGTTCCCGAACAAGCATTCCCTCAGACATCTCGGTACCGACAAGTATCTTAGTGGAAAAGCGATAAGTCTACTGACTTCGCCTTCCAGACATCTTATGCAAGTAAATCTTTATTAGAGAAGACCCGACATATCTCTGACTCGCTTCTAAAGAGCTGTCCGCAAGTCTGCTATAACATAGCACTTGCACATCTCCTTAGATTCTCGCTAGTCGTCATATGCCCTAGTTAGTGATATCTGGACCCATTAGGTCTAGTACAGGGATATTTAGATTACATGCCAATGTACGTTTACTACCCTATGCATAAGCTAAAGAAAGCACTTCCGCTCTACATAGTTAGAGACCCGATAATTGGTTCTCTTATGGGATAGCGGATAGGGGAACTATATGGTTGAATGAAAACGAATGCAAAATAACTTATTTTATGGATTTTTAAAACAAGCTAATTATATCCAAATGTCAGCGCTACCCTCACAGCGAAGACACCTCTATGGATTAATTTAACCATGTATGTAAGATCTCGGAATAGGCTGCACCTGTCCGAGGGGGCAGTGTGTAGGTCATCCGTTTACACGGGTCTTTCCCTTGACCCTATCCAAATCTGCCAACTAAGGGCTTTGATGGACCATGATTATCTTTTGGCCAGTACCACATGATCACCATTGTCTTCGCAACGAATACCTCACGTGTACTTCGGATGCTTAACCACGAGCCTAGGCAATTACGGAATGGAAGTTCTAACGGCCCTCACGAGGGTGAGTAAAAGCCTGAACCCTTGGCGCCATAATCGCCATATCCTGAGGGAGATCACTAAGTAGCTTGGCATGGAAAAACACAGCTCTCACCCGAGGGGGTTGTTGAGTTATGCCTTCCCACCCGAGCACAAAGTGATTGGTCGTGGAGGCCAGAGAATCTCTAAAAGTCCTCTCTTACATCCCTTATTAAATTTGAGGGTTATTTTATGCAAGTATGAGTGTATACTAAGGTCACGACAACCTATACACTAGACCCTGGTCATACCGTGCTCCCACTAGCGTTTCAAGCCTTTCGTGAAGCATTAATCGATCTCAGAATATCATAGTCCTTGCCTCAAGTGGATTTCTCCACTCAAGGGTCACATTACATATCCCAAGAACATCGATGCTTCACAAACTTGGCTATCATACTAATGCCCTGGAGCCTAACCTAAGGTCAGACTGACTGGAAAGGACTTCCACTACCATGGCACCTTGCTTATAAATTTGACGAATGATGTCATAGTAGAATTCCAACTCATTCTAGGTTTCGATGCTGGCCAAATAGGCACACCCGACTAATCGGGTGTTGACCTAATGGTGGCATAACCAAATATGAGGAATTCTTACTATCATCAAGGGTCAATTAAATAATAGGCGTCACTAGTGGAATCCTATCCTAATAAAGTCGCTAGGACCCGAGGGGAAAGGGCATCCCTCTAACATATATAATTAAATTATCGCATCGGGGTTCTCTATAGAAATATAAAGAACTACTGAAAGAAACAAGCACACAACTGAATCAAGTTCAGGGTCCGACCCCTGAACCTGACTGGCACATCGAAGGCTCTCTGTCTCCTTCGCAAGGCTCCTCGATCCGGTGCAAGCCTCTGTATATGATCTCCTGACGCTTTCTGCCCTGTGCCGTCATCGTGTACGCTTCGCCGGATCGTCATCGTCCTCCAAGGTTCCGCTCGTCCTCCCGGTGGTGGATTTCCATGGCAAGTCCTCCTCTTCAATCTGTAACCGAAAAAGCTCTAGTACGCTTCGAGCAAGTGCTCGCTCGTATACAATTTTCTAGAACGAAAAGGAAAACAAACCTAGCAAAAAGCCTGGGAATCAAGGGTGGTCAATCTCCACCACTTGCCCGACTACGGCTCTAAAATCTATCCACACACAGAAGAAAAAACATCCAGACAAAATCGCTAACACGGGGTCCGACCCCCGGTAGCAAGCAATCACATATCCAGAATAATTTTAGAAGCGGTGCCCTGGAAGAACGATTCATATAACATACAAAATATACTATGCATGATCTACTCGTAGAACCCCGATGCCGGCACATACTATTCATGCGCGCATATGACGGTTTCATGAAAAAACATGAAACGCACACCACTAGCGTGCTCTGATACCAATTATTGGAAATAAATCCATGGTAGAGGCCCGCAGCGGAAGCAAAGTGAAGGTCCGAGGACCGTGAGCGGTGTGCGTTACATATCAAAATTTTCATCAAAACGATCTACATATGCGTGTATGAATCTAGCATGGCAACTATGCGAACCCCTAACGACGATCTAACGCGAAAGAACAATCTAGCATGTATGCATGTTCTATCTGTGCTAGATCTACATGTTAGAGATCATACCTGCGTGCGGACTCTTTCACCGCGACAAATTTCTTCTTTGTCGATGGAGACGGGTTCGGATCTGCTTGACATAGCTTTGGTGCGACGGCCATAACTTTTCGCTCCGAACTCTGATTGGGCTAAAATTTGGACTACAGGTAGCCAACTTCGAGACGCAACATTTACAACAAGCTTCACGTCATTTGGACTTCTGTAGCTCCCGAAATCGCAGAAACAACACTGATTTTCTGTACAGATTCTGGACAGCAAAAGGTTGCGGGAGATGCCTTCTAGTTCACCCGATCTCACACGATGCACGGCACCTCGTCGATGGATCTCTGAGTGTCTCCATACGACAAGCCTTCTCCTTCTACGAAACACCACGCGAGGAAGACGAGTCGCCATCCAATGGCGCAAGCGAGGGAGAGAGAGATGAGAGAGGAGATGCGAAGAGAGGAGAGGGGGCGGCTAGGGTTTCCCCATGGCTTGCATGGCCGGCCCTAGGGCAGAGCAAGGAACACACCTCCCGTTAGGGGTATGGATAGCCTGCAGGAGTGACACGCTGATGCAACGCCAGCCGGGTAACCCAGTACACCGTGGTTTTGGATCACTGCATCCGGATCCTCACACATTGGTGCGCCAAAGCACCACACAACTGGTTAGTCCACCAGACATGGTTCCTCAGGGTTTAGGACCGTTTTACCCTAAGCAGAAACACGGCTTAGTGCACCGGTGTCTGCTCACCGATCTGTGCACCGTGTTGGTTCTGTTCGGCCACAGATACTGTGCCTAGTAATGACCGGGGTGGAGACACCCACGCTCTGTCATTCCAACAGCTTATCCTAATAGGGCGACCAACCCTAATCAGAGCTGCGAATGTATTTAGGTTACATGGGACCAGTCCCTTGAGTCTCCCACTCAAGTGGATTACCATGTAGCCATGGCTCTCTGTTCTGTAATCAGAACACGTACTAAGGTACGTACCAATATGCATTCCTATACTATCAACCATACATAGCTAAACTATAGGTTTTTACGAGCTGTAGACCTCACCAATTCTAACACAAGCGTCATTTCATGTGTGATTTTCAGGAATTGACCCGGTACTCAACACAATCAGATTAAGGGTATCATGATGGAGCGGTGGATATTATCATGGCGGGTCGATGGAGTATGCACAGTGTGTTTTGAAACATTTTTTGAAGAGTGATGGATAATTGTGAAGTCTGATGAGGATCAAAGTCATCGGGTTGATGCATCGCGTGAAATGAACCAGAGCAGAACCCCGAGTATGCTAAGGAGCTTAATAGAGGATGATTGTTTCTTGAAAAAGTGGCTCGGCCCGACCTGAGTATAACCCTCCATTGCATTAAAAATCCTGGTTGCACCCAGCCGTCCGATCCGATTTTCATGCGTCACCCCTCATTAACCGAGCTAACTAGCCGAGCCCCAAGTCCTCCTAAATTCACTCTTTCCCATCCGGACCTCATCGCAGCCGTCTTGTTCAAAACCTCATGCATGCATCCAACCCATGTAGAATCTGATTGAAATCAACCCTCCATTCCATCTCGAAACCAATCACAACCCTCCATTTCATAAAAGCCATGCATGCATGCATGCATTAATTCACCTAACTACCTGATCGCAACCGTCCGCACATACCTAGATCCCATGCAATCATCACCCTTTCTCTCTCTAAAGACCTGATGCCCCCATGATAACATATCCCTCTAAACAATCACAACCGTTCCTCGCATCAGCCCCTCTCAAATCTGAGAAACCCACCCATTTCACATCTCCACTCATGCATGGATACCTCCACTCACCATTCAATGCCCAGCATGCAGCACTCCGTGTGCGATCCCATGCAGCCGTCCAACTCACCCCTCATTAATTACCAGCCATCCGATCTTTTCTCTTTCTAAATCTCTTACCATATATCCCCCCACCGAACTTCTCTCTTTCTCTCTTTCCTTTTTCTCTCTAACTGCCCGACCTCCTCTCTCTAAAACTAAATCACAGCCGCCCAAGCCCATCAAAACCGGATCCCCCCAGCTGTACCCGAGTACCCAGCATCCCACTTCCTCTCTCTAAATCTCTTGGATTCTCTCTCATCCTCTCTTTTAACAGAATGCAGCCATTCCTTTCCCTCACATCAGCCCGATCTAATTGCATCCTTCCATAACCACCCAGTACTTCCATTCCCCCTCTTTCCCGTACTCTCTTTCCATTTTCTCCCCCTCTCTAGCTGTCATCCGATCTTCCCTCTCTAAAACTAAAATCTCAATCGCGATCGCTTATCTCACGTCCGACCAAATCACAGTCGTCCCTTACAAAACCCAGGCTGCGACCCACTATCTCTCTAGATTGCAGCCGTCCATGCACAAACCCAACCCCGAGATCCCATCTCCGAGAGCCAATGCACAATCTTCCCACTTTCTATCTTCCCTCTCTCGGTATCCTGATCATCTCCGAAAATCCCTCCTTTATTCCCTCTTCTCTCTCTAATCACTTTCCTTATATCTCTAAACAATCTCAACCCAGTAATCCTATTTCCTTATTCTCTCCGTAATCCTCTCTCTAAATAAATCTCTCTTAAATGCATAATATTAAAAGCGTCCAAATCCTCCCCGATCTCTCATTCCCATTCTCTCTCTCTCTCTCTCTCTCTCTCTCTCTCTCTCTCTCTCTAAATCTCACCGATATCTCTCTTTCTAACTCTACACGATCGGCCCGAGCCATGCACGAACCCCCCCTCCGGTTTTCTCTCTAACCGGACTTCTCTCTCTTGCTTATTTCTTTTTTTCGTTTCTTTTTTCTTTGGGCCTAACCCAACCAGAAACCCTCTCTCTCTCTCTTACCCGAACTCCTCTTTTCCCCTCTCTATATAACACCCCATCCGAAACCTAGGAGAGAACGGACTGGGGGAGAGGGACCGAACCGACCCCTCCCGCCAGGGAGGGAGCAGGCATCCATTTTTTCAGAGTGCTTTCACCATAATTTTATTCATTTGAGAGTGTGTGTGTGTGTGTGATGCTTGTTATTTGCGAAGAAAGGAAGTAGTCGGGTGTAATCTTATTTTTTTATTTCAAGAAAAGTTATTTTGTCATCTTTTTATTATGCGCTTCATTTCCTCTTCTGCAATATTTTCTTTCTTTATTTTTTTTCTGTATTTGCATCATGCCCTGTAAAACTCCCTCCCACTAGGTAGAGGGATCCGATGCCATGATAAATAGTTAATTTCTCTTGTAAATTGCTCTCTATTGCGCTAAATGTTAATGCCTCTATATTAATTGATTTTTAATTCTTAAGTGAGAATGAAGCTCACCTGTGTTTCCATTCAATTGGGATTCGGGTGATACTTCAAAACTCCAATATTGAATCATTAAATAAGATGGCTAATTAAGTTTATTATTATTTTTCTTATTTAATTTTTATTTTGTAAATTTTCGCAATTGCGTACTAGTCTCTCTTCTTCACTATAAGAAGAATTCAGTTCTTGAGATTGCGAGAATATTACATAATAAAATTAGATAAAATGAGTTTTAACTCTAAATTTTCCGCTTGAGATGGTAAAAATTCCGGTCTCAAGTGCAGATAAAAGAGAGTAATATTGCACAAGAACGTTACTTCAACCCATGGTTTTTCAATCCTTGTCCTAGGCGGATCTCCTTTTTATATCTTCTAAACTATTAATTTGAATAATTAGTTATTAGCTTTTACTTTCTAAAATAAATTATTTTCAAAAATAATAAAGAAATCCAAACTCCCTTCAATGCAATATAGCTTCACTTGTGACTTCTTTCCTTTAGGCATCAAATTACGTATGGTTCGATCCTTACTTGCCCTATACTTTCAAAATTCTCTGAGTTATAATTGCAGGTATTTGTTTTTGATAAATAGCTTTTACAACAACAACACATAACAAAAAGCATTCTATCAGCTAGCCATCGTCTTCGTAACGAATTCCTCCGTCGGCTCATAATCCTTGCACTCAGAAACGGGATTTCGAGGATTCCTCAATTCGCAAAGGACAAGGCTCTATCCGACAGCTTCCCTTGCGATTCATGTGCGGTTCATCATCGTTCCGTTCTCTCCGGATCATAGATCCAAAATGTATGATGATTCTAAACACCTAACTAGATGCATGCATATCTTCCGTAGATCGTAGTATGCTTCTAGGGTGTCCGCATATATGCTAAGATCATAGATTTGCATGTAGATTGTTTTGTAGAATTAATTATAATGAAACATACACCATATGATCTTCGGATCTATCTTTTGCTTCCGCTGCGACTCTGATAAGCGGATCCAATTCCAACAGTTAGCACCCTTCTCTTTCCTGTCGCACAGGCCACAAGTCGGGTCAGAAACCCTCGGATGGTTCCTCCGTATAAGGTTGACCTTCGTTAGGATTCTATTTCGGAGTGCGAGAAGCATGAAGATCTTCGTCTTGGGGGGGTATTTGGCCCGCCAAATTGCCTCCGCCAGAGGGCAAGGGATCCCCCCAAAGTTTAGAAAGGAGTAGCAGCTCCGGACGGAGTAGACCCCCGAGCTGGTCCATCGCCATCCCGCCTGGTCAGGCAAATTCGAGAGGGAAATCCCTCTCAGGAGTTCCAACATATGGTCGAGCTCCTGAAGGTGTTCCAAAGGCATGGGCCCCGAGAATCTTGATCTCTAGTCTGTGATCCCCCCACGTACCCAAGCCTGGGAACGTACCAAAGCTTATCTTATCAGAGCCAGGGCGTAGAGATTGAAGAACAACGTCCTCAACGGTAGTTCACCCAGCCATAGGTCTTCCCATAAACGAATCTTCAAACCGCTCCCCACGACCAACCTGGAACCGCAACGATAGATCCGAGAGATCTTGGAGATGCCCTTCTAAAAAGGCGAGATCGGCCTTGAGAGTCTCGATCTGGAATGAAGGGGGGAGAATCTTCTGAAGTATCTTGCCGTGATCACATTCCTCCAGATGTCCCCGGCACCAGTTTGCAGCCTCCACTACCATTTCCCCAACATCGCCTGGTTGAAATCACGCAGGTTCAAGACTCCCAATCCCCCTTGTTCCTTGGACTTGCAAACACTATCCCAAGCTAGAAGGGGATAACACCTTGCATCGCCAGAGGGCCCTCTCCACAAGACGCTGTGGCAAAGCCGGTCAATCCGGCTGATAACCCAAGCCAAAAAGTGGTAGAAGGAGAGATAGTAGGAAGGGATGGCTGACAGGACAGAATTAACCAGGGTCAGACGCCCCCCAATCGAGAGCAGGTTCCTCTTCCACCCGGCCAGCCGCTTCTCCAACCTCTGGATCAGTTCTAGCCATCCATCACGTGGAAGGCACCTGTCTGAGATTGGTAGCCCTAAGTAGCGGAAAGGAAGCGTACCAATTCCGCAGCCGAGGATGAACGACAGATCACGAGGGAGGTCCTGCAGCCCCCCCAAATATTAGATGGCTAATTTCGCGAAGTTGACCTTCAGCCCCGAAGCCAGATGGAAGCACTGCAAGAGGAGCTTGAGGACTATCGCCTGAGCCCGGTCGGCCCTAAGGAACATCAAAGTGTCATCGGCGAAGTGGAGGTTGGAGACTTCCCTACTCTCCGATCTGATGCCTTCCAGAAGGCCTAACTGGACCGTCTGTCTCAGCACCATGTCAAAAACATCCACCTCCAGGATGAGGAGGAATGGAGAAAGAGGGCAACCTTGCTTGACTCCCATGTGCATCAGAAAAGAGTTGCCCACTTCCCTATTGATAAGGCACAAAAGTCTGGAAGAGAAGAGGCAATCCCCAATCCAGTCGAGCCAAGTGGAAAGGAGTCCCCACGACGCAGGCTCTCAAGAAGGAAACCCCAGCCGAGCCTATCGAAGGCATTCTCGAAGTCGAGTTTGAGGAGCATCGCTTTGCCACGCCCCTCACGAAGGTAGTGAAGAACCTCCTGGGCGGTTGCCACACTATCCAGGATACTCCTCCCTTTGATGAAAGCTGACTGGGAGTGGCCAACCAAGTCCGGGAGCAACGTGGCTAGCCAGGTCGATATGATATTTGCAACTGCCTTGTAGATGCAGTTCGATAGGCTAATCGGCCGGAAGTCACAGATGGAGCGAGCGCTTTTCTTCTTCGGGATGAGGACGATCCAAGAGTGATTGAGCCTCTTGAGACGGACCCGCCTTGCAAAGAAATCTGAAAGGAAATGGAGAATATCTAGCTTAAGGGACTCCCAATACCTTTGAAAGAAGAGGAAGGGAAACATGTCCGGTCCCAGCGCCCCTAAGGCCGATTGATCAAAGAAAGCACTATGGAACTCCTCCTCTGAGAAAAGCCTCGTCAACGGGTCCCGGTCAGAGATTCGCCAGAGAGGTAGGCGGTCCCAGTCCATCGGAAGTGGATAGAAGGCGTCACGGTCAAATTCCCTCTTGAAGAACTCCGTCGCCCCTCGGAGGATGCCCTACTGGTCTCCGAAAACATCCCCATCAACCTCCATGGTGGAGATCTGATTCCGCCTACAACGACCATTCGCTACACCGTGGAAGAATTTAGTGTTCTGATCCCCTTCCGCCACTCACCGATCCCTAGATCGTTTCTTCCACATAAGCTCCTCCATGTTCAGAACCTCCATCAGCTCGGAGGACAGTCGTTCCCTGAGGGCTCTCTCAGGCTGCTCTAGGGGCCTCGACTTCTCCTGAATCTCCAACTCCCTAATGCACTGCTCAAGGTCTGACTTGCGCCTCTTCATGCTTCCGAAATGCTCCCTAGCCCATCTGGAGATCGACTTCTTCACAAACCTCAACTTCGACAAAAGATTCAGTGCCGAGTCTGAGGAACTCGGAGCAGCCGCCCACCAAGCCGCCACTAGGTCGTCAAATCCCTCCTGGAGGGTCCATATCGTCTCGAATCTGAACAGAGCCTTTCGCCTACCCCTACCTCGGTGTCAAGAAGCACCGGTACGTGGTCATATAGGAAGGAGGTGAGGGCCACCGTGGAGGACAGGGGATAGAAAGAATCTCACTCCGCCGAGACTAGGAAGCAGTCCAGCCTCGCGACGATCGCATGCTCTCTCCTGTTGGACCAAGTGAACGCCCTACCCCCTATCGGGATATCGATTAGGCCAAACTCAGACACGAAGGAGGAGAAGGCCTCCATCTCTCTCCAACTCCCGTGGTGCCCGCTTCTCTCATGGACGAATCTGGTAGTTGAAATCTCCATTCAGAACCCACGGCCCCTGGAACGCACCTCGGACCGCCTAGAGCTCCTCCCAAAACTCAAAGGAAAGGCGGTGGTTGGACGAACCATAGACCGAGGTGATAGTCCATCCGTCCTGCTACGAAGGGAGATCGAGATGAAAAAGTCCCCGAAGAGACGGTCCACCAGGGAGAACAACGAACTGTCCGTCTCAAAGTCGTATATAAGGGTGATAGTATGGTGAGTAGAGTTGTAATCGGTGCGAATAAATTATGTGATAGTTATACTACACCAAATTGTAACATTTAGAACGATCTTAATTTTAGTTTGGAACGGTTTAAAACTGTTCTACATTAGGAATGGTTGTAAACCATTACAAGCTAATTTGGGATGGTTTGGTAATGTTCCAAATGAGGGATGCTCCTAACCGTTCTAAAGATGAACACTAAGGTGTGTCAAATTTTTTGCCCCGAAATAGAGAATTTCCTAGTGTATTGGAAGTTAAACCATGGGACAGTAGCGACTTGATGTGCGCCGCGTGCCCCTTCCAAAAAAAGAAACATAGAGATTTTGGTGTTTGTTCTATTGAAAACAAGGAGAAGTAGCTCTCTCTTTCAATTAGAAGATAGGAGCACGCCGAGTGGCTTGTGGGATTATGGTTTCAACTTGGAGCAGAGAGGTGTATGTATCTCCTTCAATCCTCCTCACCCCCTTCGGGCCATCTCTCTAATACTCTCTTCTATTCTAGTTATAATCTATTGATCCTTGAGAGAAGAAGGGGTGTTTGGCATCATTCCAGAACCGTTTGTTTCTATTCTTAGTTCCATATTTTAAAACAAACGGATAGCATTGTAATATTTGATATGAAGTCTTTTTTTTTACCATTTGACATATGTAAAAATTTTATCTTTTTCTGATGATGCGCAATATGTTCTATCTTTTTGCCATATGTATAATTTATAGATTATTTTGATCTTTAAGATGTTTTTGAATTTTTATAGGTTTATAATGGCTTCTAGAAAAATACTGGTTCACCCAAATTATTTATCCAACATGGTCAGGAAATCTTGGATGGCATGAGCTGAGAGGCAATGATGATTGAAAACCAAACCTCAATTTTGTTCAATTGTTCTTATACAATTTTTTAATGAACATATTAATATTTCTCGTATTGAGTCTTCAAAATCCGCCAAAGTAATTCTTCGAAAATGTTAGTCAAATGAGATTTTATATTCAAGTCCACACCAAAAATCCCATGTGAACTCCAAAACAAGGGATTTTTGAAACCGTGGATTACTAAAAAAAATCTCGACTCCTAAAAAAACCCATATACTTCTCTAAAAAAGTCCGCAGCTCCACGAACTCATGAACAATGATTTTAAAATCCCAATTGACTAACACCTCCTAAGTGTTTTTCATTTGATTCTGATGGGGTCCACAAGAGTCCGATGGGGTGTGTATTCGTCTAAGTCTGATCCGGCTGTCGATATGTGGGACACGATTATAGAAGATGGACCAACACGACCGGAGAGGACTCAAAAAAAAAAGGGAACATTTTTGCTACCCACCTGGTATGCTGCACTTACTAATGGCCCAATCAGGGTGTTCCATCTGGGCTATTAAAGGGGTATACCAGTGGCTGTAATTGTGGTGTAACTCCAATTATTCTCCTTTAATAACCCTGTGGCATGCCTGAGTTGGGCCGGGAGCAAGTGTAGCGACCCATCAGTAGGGCTGGCAATGGGCCTAATCTGGTCCAGGCCCGATTGTGCCCGGTCCATTTCGAACAGGTTTGGGTCTATATTCCAAACATTATATATGAGCTTGGGCTTATTGTTTCGGCCCGAAACTAAAACGGGTCGGACATGGGCTTGTATAGGTCCAGCCCAAACCCCGGCCCACTTTCATATTTGCGATCGGGTCTACCCAACATATTCAGGTATGGACTTTTTCTATTCGATTAGATAACAATGATATGTTATGGAAAATCTTAGAGTTTCTTATAGTCATTGCTAGCTTACACCACAGTTTATAAAATAAAAACATATAATTTTGTAAAATAAGAAAATTATGTTAACAACATCGATTAATGCCAAATAAGTGCATAGAAGAAAGATGGTATTGAAGGCTTTCGGACCCAGGTCCGAATCATTGATACAGGCTTGGGCATGGGCCTTGTCTATAAAACCCGATACAAAAACGGGCCGGGCTTGGGCCGAAAAAAATATACGAGCATGGACCTGGGCTTGGTTGAGTCCGGCCCATTGTCAGCCCTATCAATCAGTTAGGAAAATTTTCAGCACAATTACCTATCAAAAAAAAAAGAAGGAAGACTTAGCCTTAAGTCCTTTTAGCAGATGCTATATTAGTTAAAGGACATGCAATGTTTCAATATTGCACCAAGTCCCTCCTGAACATTGCGTGCTACAGCAAGTCTCTCGTCCTTATTACCCCCTCACGTGCTACAGAAAGAGTATCCAATCGTCTCCATAAAGAGTCTCCATTCGTTGGTTGACACTGTGTATGTAGCGGTTGCTTCAGTGAAATCACCGTAGCTGCTATAGTGAAATCACTGTAACAAGAGTATCAATTCGATTTGGTAAGAGTATGGTGAATTGTCTATTGCTACAGTGATTTCACTATAGCAAGAGTGTCAATTAGCCGAATGGATACTCTTTCTGAAGACGAATGGATACTCTTGCTATAGTGAAACCACTGTAGCAACCGCAACATTCACAGTATCACCCGGTGAATAGATAATCTTGTTGATGATGAATGGATACTCTTTCCGGAGACAAATGTATACTCTTGCTACAGTATTTTCGTTGTAGTAGCTACAATTAAATCTTTGTAGCAATCGCTACATGTATAGTGTTAATTGGCAAATGGATACTCACGCCAAAGACGAATGGATACTCTTACTGGAAACAAATGGATACTCTTGTTAGAGGGGCAGTTTCCTAATTTAAAGGATAAAAAAAGTCAACATTTTCAGTTAAGGACTTGCTATCCAAACGTGCCCTTTTGGGAGGGACTTTAGCTAATATCCTAACAACTTGTATCCTTTAGCTTAAATAACGACATGTGGAGGGATTTAGGACTAATTAACCCAAAAAATTCAGCACAACCGCTGTACCATACAACCACGGGGTCCACTACAATTCAACAGACATAGGGTAGCAGTGTGTTAGGATTGATGTATTCTAAGCTTGTAAAATTTTATGTTTTGGTCTAATAAATAAAGATTGATAGTTATTATATGAGATGCATATAGGTGCGTAACATAGTTACGTGTTCTTTTAAGAACAGAGAGCCATGGTTATATGGTAGTCCAATGAGTTGAAGATTGAGTGGATTGGTCCCATATAATCTAAATCAGTTCGCAGCTATGATCAGGTTAGTAGGCTCATCATGATAAGTTGTTGGGGATGACAGTTCATGGGGAGTCTTCACCATGGTCATCACTAGGCACAGTGTCTGTGGCTGAACGAAACTAACACGGTGTACAGATCAGTGAGCAGACACTGGTACACTAAGCTGTGTTTCTGCTTAGGGTAAAACGGTCCTAAACCCTGAGGAACCACTTCTGATGAACTAACCAGTTGCGTGGTGCTTTGGCGCACCAATGTGTAAGGATCCGTATGTAGTGATCCAAAATCACGGTATATTGGGTAACCTGGCTGCCGTTGCATTAGCGTGTCACTCCTACAGGCCATCCACACCCCTGAAGGGATGTGCGTTCCTTGGTGTGACTTACACTGTACCAAACCCAGGCCTGGTGGTCATCAGTTTGACTGTTGATCGGGTTTGATTACTCGACGGGGTAATCAGAGGTACGATATATAGGTCAACCTAGAAGGAACCAAGTCATATGATCATTCGAGTTTGACGGTAGTCTCCACCGCTCGAAGTGAATCATGACATTAAATGGAGGGACAGCGAGTTTACCACTACTAAGCGGAGAGCAGGGGTATAATAGAGAACATAGTAAGTCCGGGTGAATTGAAGTGCAGCCTGCGTCGCACTCTGGGTGGCACGCAGGTTAACTCGAGCTCAGAGGATCGATGGTACACTCGGGTAGTGTGTCGATCGAGCTTGAGTTGGAAGCCATGAACCGGTCCCTGATGGTTCCACCTTATCAACATTATGTACGGTTCTTGAACCATCTCCTTGGAACACCATGAGCAGTAAGAGGAAGAAAGAAGTCTACGCTCCGTGTGTGCTTGGCACTAGAGCACGGTAGATGCGTAACTACATGCAAGTACTAAGGGGTAAGCCCGAGACTAGTACAGAGGCGCAGGTAGTAATCCCTAGCCATAAGTGAACTTTGCTGTATTGGTGCGATGCACCAGGATATGCTGCAAGTTGACTAGTTGACTTTACTAGGGGCACCCTCCGGTGGCCTCAGTTAATAGTGAGGTAACTAGTAAAGATCACTTAAGGAGTGGTCGCTAGGTCTCGCACACTAGAAATGGTCAAATTGAGGCGTCAGAGCATTTTGGTAAAAACTCACTCTGGCAGACCTCACTTGTGGCCGACCTTAGCAGTGAGAGACCATACTAGGGCTGACCCTATATTGTGGGGATGAGAATCCCCCATTAATAGGGCCGGCCATAGGGATAGAGATAGGGTTTTGGAAAGGTCAAAACAAGCCCTAAAAGTGGGAAAAACAGATAAATACAAGGAGAGATAAAAGGGTAATTTTGGGGAGATTTTTGGGGGATGTTATTATCCCCTTGGATCATTATCCAAGGGGGTAGGCCGGCCCTATATAGGGAGCTTTATGGGGCCAGCCATATGGGTTGGAAAATTCGAACCCCCTCTTTCTCATATCCCTAGATCTCTCCCTCATCTCTTTACTTCCCCGCTTGCAACTTTGTCTTCCTCGCGTGGAGTTTCGTAGAAGGAGAAGGGTCGTTCTTCGGAGACACTCAGAGATTCGAAAGCGATGTACCGGGTATAATATGAGATCGGATGAACAAGAAGGCATCATCTCCATTCATACCATCGGCTTCTTCATGAACGATCTTCCGTCTCTATCGACAAAGAAGACAATTTTCTGCGGTTAAAAGATCCGCACAAAGGTATGAATAATCTAACACGTTGATCTAGCGAGCTTTTATGATTGACATGCATGCTAGATAATCATTACGCTAGATTGCCGTTAGGGTGTTCGATCCACGTACATACACATGCACGTATATGTAGATTAGTTTCAATGAAAGTTTAAATCGTGTAACGTGCACCATGAACGGTCTTTCGATCGCCAAATCATTTCCGCTACGAGCATCTACCACGGGATTATTCCCAACAGCAAGCTCGGCCACCACATGGGGGTAGTGGCCCCTAGCTCTCAAAGCACGCTAATAGTCTATGGGAGAAGTGGGCCCCGTGGCTATATGGTACGACAGTTGTGCTGAAAATTTTCCCCAGCACCTGGTGCAGAGTGCAATTGGTTGATTGGCGTGCATAGTGCATGAGTACAGGTGCCTTGAGTGCTGAAATTCCTTGGGTAGCAAAAATAAGAAACAAATTGACTACCTGCTTTGACGACCGGTAATTATGACCGACCAGTGGCATTGCAATATATACACCACATAAAGGTAAGAGGTCATTTCAAGAGGCTAAAGATGTAATTTTCATTGGGGTTCAAATTACCTTCTTACCCTTAGTGGTGTATGTGGCGCAATGTCATTGACTGGTTGTAATTATCGATCGTCAAATTTTTTTCTCAACAAAAAATATCAATCCAAAAAAAAAAAAGGCTCTCAACGCAGAGAGGGCACACCCCATGGCCCATGCGTTGTTGAGAAAAAAATTGACGATCGGCTTTGACGACTGGTAATTACGATCGACTAGGGGCATTGCATAGTCACCACATAGGGGTAAGGGTGTAATTTTTAACCTAATGAAAATGACCTTAACCTTTTCAAATTATCTCTTTATCCTCATTTGGTGTATGTGACGCAATGCCACTGGTCAATCGTAATTATCAGTCGTCAAAGTCGGTTCTCAAATTTTTTTTCTGTGTTGGCACTTCCACAGGGGGGGGGGGGGCTACCCATTCATTGGCAAGTAATACTTGACATCCAAAAAAAAAAACAGTCAAGTTTTATTACAAAAAAAAAAAAAAACTTGACATCCAAGGGACGCATATAACGATTATTCAATGTTTGTAAAGCCTGGGAGGGCAGCTAAAAAGGGTATATAAACTTACTTAAGAAGCTCGATGTGTTTTTTTTTTGGTAACCTAAGAAGCTCAATGTTCAGACGAGGGAATCCCCGTTCCCAAGGGATCTGTGACGATGATCTAATTACCCTAATACCCTTCAGCCCTTAATTAAAGACTAAAGTCGTCCTTGAAGAGCTGAAAGTGCTAGGATCTTCCATGTGCACGAGGAATAAGGGGTCGGATGTGCCGTGAGACCAAGAGGAGTGCTTTTGCGTTGTCGGACCACGTGAAGGGAGGTGGGTGTCTGCAAGGTTATTACATGCCCAGCTTGGTCTTTCTCATCCTGATGCCACATTTACCCTCCTTTAGGGTGTAAACGTACTAGTGCATGCCCTGCTGATTGGCACAGAGCGTGCGTCTTTGGCACGACCACCGCCCCCCCTCCCCTCTCCCAAACCCAAATCTTCAGCCCCCCAAGTCACTGCCGTTCGTTGCACCCATACCCGACCCGTGCATCGCACTCAGCCCTATCCGGCAGGCAAAGAAACTAATTGTCATGTACCCTGGCCTGCCGACGACAAAGTTCCCCTCCAATGCTCGCCGGCACGTATCACGATAGCGCGTGGCAGCAGAGGATGGATCGGCGGCGGATCGAGGTTCGGATATAGCTCCTCCTTTTAGTGTTATCGACTTGCTGGTGGTGGTGGCTTCCTTGGTGGCATTGGTGATTCCGATTAGTTTGTTTGGTATTTGGTTTTGTATTTTTTAATTTGGTGTTTTGTCTTTCCCTTTCTTATGGTGTTTCTGTGTGTTCCTACCAGCATGTAGTGGTTCTGTGTGTTCCTGTCGGCGTGCAGTGTTTCGGTGTGTTCATGTCGGAGTAGTGTTTCGGTGGGTTACGTCGCCAAGTAACGGTGCTGTGGTCTTGCGCCGGTTGATGGCGTCTCCCCCTTCTGGGTTCCGTCGATCTAGCCATGGATCTCCATCAGAGTGTCGGTGATTTCTGCTTTGCGTCGAACTGTGGCGCCTCCTGGGAATCTTGTTGTGACCCACTTTCCATGAACCAAAAAAAAAAAGTAAAATCAATAATAAATATGAGTGCTATATTTTAAACTTTAATATAAACAGCAACACTGGAATAAGTGGGGTACTGACCAATAAGATTTAACAAAAAAAGAAATTGAAACAACCAAAAGAAAAAAAAATAGTGCAAAAGGGATATACAATAATATTAAGATGCTAACATTTTCTAATTTCTTATGTTTTATGGAGGTGCATGGCAAGGTTCTTTGGCGTCAATTGCCGAATGAGGTTGACGATGAGATATTGTGTATATGATCTGCATGAAAGGGTTAAAAAAAAAAAGAATAAGATGGTCAATCAGATCCGCTGTGATTTGAATGTGAAGCAAGAAATACAAAAGCATGGATCAGAGGACTTAACTTTTGAAACCAATGAGTAAGAATGTGAAGCACAAAATCACAGATAAAAGAAAAATAAAAATATGGAGGGGCATTCAGAGTTATGTGACTTCAAGTTTTTGATGAGGATACCGATCGGATCTCCTCCTATATAATTTGCATCAAAGAGTTTGCAAGAAAGAAAGTGATAATGTACCAAAAAAGAAAAAAAAAAAAAAAGAAAGAAAGTGATAGGATTCATTGATGAGAGGGTTGCCGAAAATAACACAAAGAGTGAAAGGACTCATCTGAATAGTTACGGGAAACCTGCAAGCGGAGAGGTGAGGAAGGATGACCCTCCCCTTTTGCTGCTGCTGTGGAAAAAGAAATTTCAAAAATATTTGGGGACGAAATCAGAAAAGGAAATGGGAAAATTTGAAATCTTGAAATAGGAAAAAAAAAATTGCAAGGAAAAAAATAGGAACTTTTGAAATTTGAAAATCCTGTGCAAATTATGTGCGAGCTGAAATTTGGAGGATGAAGAAAGAAAACTGATCGCAAAGGATCACGCGTCCCGTGATCGACGGAAAGGTGCGAGCTTACATGCGGGTGTTGAAGGATGGCACGACCCGTGATCAACGGGATCGACGGGAGGGCATTTATGAATGGTGAATGGAGACTGGATTTATAATTATAACCACAGAAAAACAAATGGTCTAATCTCTCTCTCTCTCTCTCTCTCTCTCTCTCTCTCTCTCTCTCTCTCTCGCTCGCATACGCGTGTGCGCTCGCATTTCGAAAGAAAAGGAAGGGACAAACATGGGGGGCGTGGAATAAGGCGAGACGACTGTTAACGACCCTTTATGTATGGGGCAAGGGTCAATTGTGGTTGTGATCAGATTTAGATCATCAACAGCGGTTGGATTTCCAAATCCATTAAAAATGGACGGCTCGGTTTTAGCCGAGAATGGAAATGGAATTTTTCCAGGGGACTAAAGATGAGATCATGCAACGGACGGTGAAGATTTAAGCCGAGATAATATAATCCTATTTCGATGCATGGGATTTATCATTGGTCATTTTTGTTTAGTCAGCGTTCCTTTTTGTCTAGTCAGCTTTTTATTCTGTTTTGTCTTAGTCAGCATGTAGATCGCCGTCCCTTGTTATATAGATATGCAAAAATCCGAATCTAATCCGTATTTGAATCCGAATTTTATGGATTCAGATATTTTTTTTAATATCTAATAAAAACAAATACAGAGACAAAAATGGATATGGATAATATTTTTTAATATCTTATAAAAATGGATACAAATATTAAGGTATTCGACACAGATAATCTGTATCCGAGCGGACTATACAAATAAATGGATATCCATATGTATGCGTGGAAAAGAGATTTAGGTCGTCTTTGTTGCGAGCACACGAAGATTACAAAGTCGGGACCCTGGGGCTCGGGGTGGTGAACCGGGTGCGGCGAAGATTTGACAGGAGATTGTGGGCGAGATCATTTAGAGGGTCCCTTTGATCCGCGTCTCCATGTACTTCATGCGAGAGCTTTGGAGGGGTTGCCCATGACAGAGGTCTTTACAGGGTGAGGGTTTCTTGAGAGGCTAAGGAGTTTTCATTGTTGCTTTTGTCCCTTTCGTGCTTCGTGCTTTCTTGGCTAGGGGCTTTTGGCTTCGTTCCTCGATATTCGTGTCTCCCTCGGCTCTTGCTAGATTTCGGCATCCTTGATCGTCGGTTCGCGGCGTCGATCATGATTTTGGCATCGGTTTTAGCTTTGGATTTTGGCTTTGCTTTGATGTGGCTCTGGCTTTTGCAAACCTTTGGCGTTTGCGCTTAAACGTAGACGGGTAGAGGTTTGCAATGTTTTAGTTCTTCCAGACTTCATGTCGTATCGGCTAGAATGTGCGGTGCTTTGCTCGTGACCGTTGCAGTTGCTTGGCTTTGGCACGTGCGTTGCTCTGGCGTAGGCTTTACCGTTGCTTTGCTTTGGCTTTGACTTTTGCTTTGGTTTGATCTTCTCTTCTAGCGGCGATGGCTGCGTCTCCAAAGCTTCTTTATTCGTCCGGCTTTCTCCTTTTGTAGATGGATCATTGGCAACAATGGCTATGGTATCGGCTTTGGCTTCTCTACTTCTCCAGGCTTTTTGGTGTGATCGGAGTTAGAGGCTTCTTTTGAAGATGGCGGATGTAGCACCGATCTCCGTGCAATGGTTGTGGCGTCTGCTTTTGTTGATGAAGACGGTAGGTGTAACACTGAACTCCATGCGTTGTGGCATCAGCTTTTATTGATGAAGACGACATGTGTAGCACCGGCTTTGGGCCTTCTTCTCCAAGCTTTTTTTTTCGTGCGAGGAGTCCACGCCTTTGTTGAAGAAGACAGGATATTGCTGGCTTCAATCTTCTTCTCCAGCCTTTGGTTTTGGCATCTTCAGAGTTGAAGATTTGTTAGAGACGACTGGTTGATGCTGACTCCGGGCTTTCTTCTTCAAACTTTCTTCTTTGTACAAGGAGTTTAGGCTTTGATCTTCGAGTGCAATGCCTTCGCGTTGATGAGGACTTTGATAGGCGGCTCCGCTTTATTGGGCTGTGCCTTCTTGTTCCTTGCAAAGCCTACGGTCGTCGAGCATTGGAGCCTCCTTGTTCCTTGCAAAGCCTTCGCGTTGATGAGGACTTTGATAGGCGGCTCCGCTTTATTGGGCTGTGCCTTCTTGTTCCTTGCAAAGCCTACGGTCGTCGAGCATTGGAGCCTCCTTCTTTGCAGAGCTTCACACCTTCTTCTTGTCGACCTTTGATGTCTTCTCCCACCCCCTCTATTTATAGGTGAAGGAGAGAGGTTGGGAGAGATATGGCTGCGATTTAGTGCATCATTTGAATATCTCTCCCAATAACTGAAGAGATATTCCTTCCTTTTTGGGGGGAATCAACTTTGATCTCTTTCCTTTTTTGTAGCGGTGGTTATGGGCAAGATATGGCTCAATCTTTGAAGATAATGAGTCATCTTAGCATATTCGAATTGATGGCGACACGACTTCATCTTGTCCATCATATCGAGGGATCGACGTGGATCCACGGTTGAGTAGATGTCCATGCAACCTCCCCCTGCGCATGGCGGTGTTTCTTTCCTTTTCTTTCTTTTCTTTTTTTTTCTTTCCTCCTTATGGCCGGCCACACCTCCCCATAGGGAGGGGGAACGGTTTCAAACAGGAGGGGGCCGGTAGGACCCACCCGGCCCCTTTGTTAGTCGACCACACCCCCCCATGGGGAGGGGCACGATTTCCAAGGAAGGGGGTGGTTGCCCTCTTTTTTTCTTCAAGTTGTGGGTCCGGCGGGACCCACTTGTATGGGTGCGTTTGAGTCGGGTTTGGATCTTTCTTTTGTGATCCGGTGTGTGCAAACCGAGTCTCGTGCGTGGGTCGCTGTATGCGGGTCAAGTTCGAGCTGTGAGCTAATTTTGGTGCCCACACCATATATCAGTATCCGTAATATATAATATGATATGTGTGCGTGTATTATAATCCAAGAGCGGATCTCAATGTCTGGCTACGTTACACAGTTGCATTAAATAGTAAATACCAAAGCGGAGACATTGGTAGCAACTTTGGTAATGGAGCCCACCACTTGATGGGACCCAAAACATCGGGCACGACTTGCTCCGACACATGATATAAGCCACACCACGGCAAGATTTGTGTCTTACCAAGCCAAATTAGAATATAATATCCCTAGGATTTCTTGAAATGACTACTGGACCCCTAGATACCGGCCTATTTGAGGCTTGTGAAAAAAACCCCGATGCTATAAGTATTGATATTGGTAAGTTGTAGTAAAATATGTTTGTATATTATATTATGAATATGGAAGCAATGTTCATATATTATATAATGAATACAGATATGGATGTTATCCGAATCCGGGTACTTCGGGAGGATACGGATTCAGATAGTTGCACTTACTATCCAGACAGATACAAATAAGGATTCGAATAATGCATTTCTAAACAGATACATATAACGAGTAGTATGGTATCTGCTCCGTGTCCAATCCGTTTACACCCCTACCCACCACTCACAATTTATGGATCCATATTTTTATGGGGATTTTTGCATATAGCCTTCTGGAAACAAAGCTAGTTGTATATTTATCCCTAAAAGGCTTATATTTTTGTATTGACCACTAAAGACAAGGTTATTTGTAAAAGTCAACCCCTCGGGTTAATTGGTGTCTGTTTAGGGAGAACATTCCAGGTATATTCATATATTTAATAGTACTTTCATACGACAGTTTTGCTAGGATGATTGTTTACTTGTCTAGGATCCGTCAAACAAAAAACCCTAAGTCGAGGTTGGGTTAACTCTAGTATTGAGGGTAAATGATCATTTGATAAATCGAGTTAAAGTTAAAGACAGTTGGTGAAGGTTAACTAAAATATACCGAATAGTCCTCCCATAGAGATGCCAGTCAGCCTAAGGGGTTGATTTGCACAAGTAATATAGTTTTTAGGGGTCGCTATGTAAATAAAAATCTTCCAGGGTGGGTTAATATGCAATTAGCCTAGAGTCAAGGAGGCTATATACACCAATCTATTTATAGCACATATGTAACTTGATTATTTATTATCGTAAAGGCCACTTAATTTGGAACGAGCGGATTCTGCATTCAGAACCCAAAAGGGTCAGGGGAGGCGCTCGCGGTGAAACCCTAAGGCAGCACGGAGGCGCTCGCAGTGCTCCGCCCTCCTCCCCGTGCGATCGAGCTCTCCCTGCTGCCGATCCTCCCCCTGCGAGGTCTCCCGGTCTCCAATCCTCCCCTGCGAGCACTCCCGGCCGCCAATCCTCCCCTGCAAGCACTCCGGGCCGTCGATCCTCACCTGCGAGGACTCCCGGCCGCCGATCCCCTGCGAGGTCTCCAGGCCGTCGACCCCCTGCTAGGTCTCCCGGCCACCCCTCCTCCCCCTTCCGGCTCCGATTCGGGCCGTACCTGCTCCCACCAGTTGAATCGTTGATCGGATTTTGTGTAGGAGGGATGGCGAGAGGAAGAGGGAGATCCCGAGGGAGATCTGGTGGCCGTTCTCCCGAGGGCCGAGAGGAACAGCGGCGAGAGGGCGCAGGTTCCCGAGGGGCGTCATTTAGGGCTGGGACGCGCGGGGAGAGAGGCTCTGCGGGAGCGGCGGAGAGGAGTCGTTCCCGAGATAGGCGTCTCGGGGGATCCTACCACCCCTCCTCGTCGGCCTCTCGTCCTCGTGTCTCCTTCGCCGACGTCGTCCACCGCCCTGCCTCGCCGCCAACCAGGGTTTCGAGGCCCTCTCGCCGCCCTGATCTGCCTCATCGCCGGAGGGATCTAGGGCGTCGTTGCCATCGGTACGGGGAGAGGGACCATACGGTGGCAGCGTGCCGGAACCCCCTTGTGTGTTTCGCCTGCGGGAAGGTGGGGCATACCTCCCACCGGTGCAAGATGTCCAGATCTTCCGGATCTACGGTTTCTTCTTCGACGGGAGCCGGGGCCTCGCTTGATCTTCCCGACGATCCCAGGCGCGCGGAGATGCTGAAGGTCCTTAACCGATCTGGGATCTGCCGGGTCTTCCGGAAATCGGTGTCAGCGGCGGAGCTTTCCGGCCACCTCCGGCACGCGTGGCAGGGCTCCTGGGCTTGGCCGGCTCAGGAAATCGGCAATGGGGAATTCCTAGTTGAGTTCCCATTCCGCCAATTCCTGGAGATCGAGGCAGGTCGTGGAGTTCGGGACCTGGGAGCAGTTTCTGTCTCCTTCCTTCCCGTGGGAGGAGCTGGGTGGAGCTGTTGCAAGGAGAAGGAGGACAGCCTTGAGGGTCACCATTTTCGGCCTTCCCTTTGACGCCTGGGGGGAGGGCTCGATCAGGACGCTTCTGGAGCCATACAGAGAGGTCCGGGAGTGCTTCAACGTCTTCCCAACAATCTCGCACCGGCGTTTTTGTCAAGCTACGACCCTCTGCTACGATCCAATCCTGATTCCTCCCTCTTTGAATTTCACCCACGGCGGTGGGGTGTTCCGGGTTCGTCTCACTTCTCAGGTCCTGGGTGATTGCAACACACTCCCTCCGCCTCCCCTGGGATATATGCCTCCTCTGGATCATGGAGTTGGCGGCATTATGCCATCCGGGGAGCCGGTGTTCCCGCCTGGTTTCGGCCCACCAGTGGCTGCCGGGCCGTAGCCGACGAGGTTTCGTCAGCAGTGCATTCGCCCACCACCTGTGCCTGCACCAGAGCACGAGGTGGGTTGCAGTCGCGACCCAGGTACTCCATCTCTCCAGCAGTTCTCCCGAGATACAGGTTTGGGTGCTTCGAATCTCGGTTTTGGCACGAGTGGAGGTTTGCCTCCCTTTTCTTTAGAGGGTACCCTTGGTGCTTGCGTGGCTACTCCCATCAACCCCTTCGCTGATGAGCACGAGGGTGTTGAGGTTGGTCCGGATGTGGGGGGCCCACCCTTGGGTCCCCAGGTTGATCTTGTCCCTATCAATGTGGTTTCCTCCACTTCGGGGGAACCTCTTGATCCTATCTCTGATGTCAGCAGGTGCGCTGTAGCAGAGCTGGGGAGTGGAGGGGGAGGGACTACTGCTGGGGCCGAGCAGGATTTTGGAGGACGAGAGGCATCCACGGATAGTGGCGGCGCTGCCCATCTTCAGTCGGCTAGGAGGAGCTTCAGGCAAATTTTGCAGCGTTCCTCGGAGGATCCGTCGCTAGCCCAAGCTTTGATCCGGTCGAAGATGCGTCTTTTGGAGATGGACCAAGCAGATCCTTCGGTTTCCCTACCTCTTTCCTTTTTGGATGATGATGTCATCTTAGACATTGCTAAGAAATGTGGGTTCATAACTACTCTAGAACTGGAAGGTGTGCGCTTCTTTCTTGATTCTCTCAGAGCCATGGAGGAGAAGCGGGCTAGGCTAGCCGCATCTTCCTGAGGAGTGGTCCCGGAGGTGTCTGTGGAGTTGTTTGTTTTGCTGATGAAGATTCTTTCTTGGAATGTGAGAGGGTTAGGAAAGTCGGAGAAAAGACGGGCCGCCAGTTCTTTTGCTTCCATTCATGATGTAGACATCATCTGTATTCAGGAGTCTAAGCGGGAGAATTCGACGAGCCATTTCTTCCATTCCCTTAGCACTAAGAAAATTGCGAAGTGGGAGGCGAAGGACTCTACAGGGGCGTCAGGTGGTATTCTGGTGGGGTACAATGACGATCTTCTTTTGCTGAAAAGTACGAACGTTGGAGTTTTCTCTCTCTCCCTTATTTTTCAGAACAGATTAGACGGTGAGGAGTGGATGCTTTCTACCGTTTATGGCCCGACAGACCATAGTAGAGGGGATGATTTCTGGACGGAGCTGTCCCTACTCCGGGTTAACTTCACTGGGCCTTGGGTGCTTGCTGGTGACTTCAATGTGACGAGAGGGTCGAGCGAGAGGCTACGTAGCGGAGGTGATGTTTCGGCTATGAGTGCCTTCTCACTTTTCATTCGTCAGCAGGAGCTTATTGATCTACCTCTGTCGGGACGTACGTTCACGTGGAGCAACAAGAGGGAAGATCCAATACTGGCCAGGCTAGACCGGTTCCTTATCTCGGTTGATTGGGACTCGAAATTCCCGGGCTCGATCCAGACAGGTCTGGCTTCTTGTGTGTCAGACCATGCCCCGATCCTCCTGTCCACTGAATCTATCTCACCCGTTCGGCCACCATTTAGATTCGAACTGATGTGGTCCTCGGAGGGAGGCCTCGAAGAGAGGTTGGCTGGATGGTGGGCTGAAGTTGCCGGTCATGAGAACTCGGCGCTGAACATGACTCGCAAGCTCAGGTTTGTTAAGAAGAAGCTCATTTGCTGGAGCAGGGAGCATTTTGGCAGTGTTCTGAGGCGTAAAACTTCTGTACTGTCGGAGATTCATTCCCTTGAAGTGAAGGGGGAATCTTCCGATCTTTCAGCTACGGAGAAGGAGCGGTTGTTAGAGCTGAATAAGTGCCTTGTAGCCCTTCTGCGGAGAGAGGAAGTGATGTGGCGGCAACGTTCGAAGGAACAGTGGATCAAGCAGGGAGATGCCAATACTTCTTATTTTCATAGAGTGGCGAATGCTAGAAGGAGGAGGAATTTTCTCACCACGCTTTGGCATGAGGAGCAATCGCTGACTTCGACCTCTGATATCCTGGCAGCGGCTACCTCTTTCTTCAAGAGCGCCTTTCGTGAGGATGGTGCGACATCTAGAGTCTCTTTCGATTGGGCCGACGTTGATTTCCGGAGACTACCGGACGGCAATAGCTTTGATTCGGAGTTTACTGAAGATGATTTCCGCAGAGCGGTCTTCCAGTCTAAGGGCGATGGTGCGCCGGGGCCGGATGGATTCCCTATGGCATTCTACCAGAAGTATTGGGACATCTTGAAGTGTGACCTTTGCCGTTTCCTGAGTGATTTCTTTTCGGGCAAGGTGCGTCTCCATTACCTAAATCGCTCTTGGATTATCCTACTTCCTAAGAAATCTGCTGCAGAGACCATTCGAGACTTCAGACCGATCTCTCTGTCGAACTGCCTCTACAAGATCGTCGTGAAGATTCTAGCTAATAGGCTGGCCGACAACATCTCACTGCTGGTCTACCCCTCCCAGACGACCTTCATTAAAGGGCGCCTGATCCTCGACAGTGTAGCGGCAGCCCACGAGACCATCTTCCACCTGTGGGAATCTGGAGAGGAAGGGGTACTGCTCAAGATCGACTTCGAGCGGGCCTTCGATCAGATTCGGTGGGACTTCCTCCTTAGGCTTCTGGAAGCCAAAGGTTTTTCTGCTAAGTGGGTGTCCTGGATCAGAGAGATTTTGGTCTCTTCTAAGCTTTCTTGCCTTATTAATGGGGAGCAGGGCCGGGACTTCAAGGTGTACAAGGGTCTGAAGCAGTGATTCCCACTATCCCCTTATCTGTTTATCTTGGTGGTCGATGCCTTCGATGCTGCGGTTCGCAAGGCAAACTCTGAAGGTCTGGTGAAGGGAGTGGGCGGGCATGGTTGGACTACTTCTAATTTGCATTATGCAGACGATTCGTTACTCTTCGCCAGAGCGTGTCCTTTTCAGATGGTCTCCCTGAAGATCCTCCTTTACGGGCTGGAATTGACTTCAGGGCTGAAGATCAACTTCCAGAAGAGCAGCCTGTATTACATCGGTTCAGGGGAAGCCGGTGGCAGTTTGGCCAGGTTACTGAATTGCAGAGAAGGTACCTTGCCGATAAAATATTTGGTTCTTCCTATCAGCGACAGGGCTCTCAGGCGAGAGGACTGGGAGCAGCTGATTCTGAAGATAGAAAGGCGTTTGGAGGGTTGGAAGGGCAGGTTTTTGTCCTCTGGTGGTCGACTAGTTTTGGTAAATTCGGTTCTTTCGTCGATCCCATCTTACTACCTGTCCTTCTATTTTCTGCCAACTTGGGTGATTGATAGGATCAACAAGATCCGACGCTCCTTCCTGTGGCATGGTGCGGGTGCTTCTACAGGAGGGTACAACCTAATGCGTTGGGACCAGGTCTGTCTCCCAAAGAAGCTGGGTGGTTTGGGTGTCCTAGATCTGCGCCGGTTCAATATCTCGATGCTGGGGAAGTGGTGGTGGCGTTTGCAGCAAGGTTCGGATGGGTCATGGAGGAAAGTTATTATGTCCCGATATTTCAGGAGATTCTCCCCACTGCACGCGCGGAGTAGAGTCTCTGGGAAAATTTTGCATTTTTGGCGAGGCATCCTCAAGGTCAGGGACCTCTACAGGGAGGCGACCACTCTCTCCTTAGGTGACGGGAGGGCCATCAGATTCTGGCGGGACACTTGGCTCGGAGATAGGCCTTTGGAGCATCTCTTCCCGTCCCTCTTCTCTTTGGCTCGGAACAAGGGAGCTTCGGTCCGATCCCAGGCGAGCCGGAGGCTGGGTTCTATCGTTTGGAATATTAAACTCCGCGCTCCTTTAGATCGGGACAGTAGGCGGGAGCTGCAGGATCTTTATGTGATTTTACAGGCGGCTTCCTTCAGATCCGAGCGGGACACGGTTCGGTGGAACTGCTCATCCTCCGGGCTATTCTCTGTGAGATCCTTCTACGAGCATCTCCTACCTCGAGTGCAGAGTCACTGACCATCGAAGGCTATTTGGAGGACGAAGGCGCCTTCGAAGGTTCAGATTTTCTCTCTGATGGCCTCAAGGAACAAGATTCTTACTAAGGCGAACTTGTTGCGGAGGCACCATCCCCAAGCTTCGGACGCTCTCTGCACCTTCTGCAGCACAGAGGAGGAGACCTCATCACATCTGTTACTTGGGTGCCCCTTCGCTCGGCAGCTGTGGGACCATTTCGAAGGCAAGGCCGGTATTTCCTCGCACCCGCTTTCTCTTCGAGGTCTTTGGAGCTCCTGGAGGAGGAGGAGAGTCCCGCTGGGAATCAGAAAACCTTGGGATGTGTTGGTCATGGCAATCGTGTGGGTGATCTGGCTTGAGAGGAATAATCGGATCTTCAATGCTACTTCGGCCGGGCAGGAGAATCTACGTAGGTCGGTTGCTTCTCTTTTCAGGACTTGGATTATTCCTTGGCGTGACAAGTTAGGGGAGGAAGCCTCATTATTTTGTAACAGCATTCTATCTTGAGTTTTAATTGGTTTTGGTTGGGGTCCGCCAAACCCTCCCTCCCGCAGGAGGGGTTCTCAAAAAAAAAAAAAATTTGGAACGAGCTGAACTTTGATTTATTTGAGCTTGGCATGTTCATTAAACCAGCCTAAGCTCTAGGGTTGGGCTTGAGCACTCCATAGTCACACAAACTCGATTGAGTCCTTGCCAGATCATGAAATGTTCACAAAGAGCTAGCTTAATTGGTCCATTAGTAGCCCTACCCTCATCATAAGAAAATTGACTATCATGATGGATAACAAAATTAGATATATATGACGAACGATTAATCCATATGACGAAGCATATGGTTTGATGCACTATCACGCTAATGAGGAGTCCATCATCTTAAAATAGGAAGTGTCACTAAGAGGTGAATATAGCACAATGGCATCAAAATCTTTCTCAAGGTTATATCTTGCTCTGTTCTGTTACCGCTTGCAGGGTCTCATCTTTATTGGCTTAATTTATATGTTCATACCAATCTGTAAAAAATTATATGCAAGTTCTTTTTTGTTGAGTCGTGATAGTTCTTGTGCTCCTGAAGATCAATTAAGTGCATCACAATGGTTCTAGATCATCTGAAGACTCAGCAGTCCATTACACAGCCTTAGATGCTCGATCACTTGAGAGACATAAGATGGGCTGGATTTATAGGGGTATAAATTAAATAGGCTAGGATGTCTTGATTATATTAATTTGTATACGCTTTTATCATTTATCTTTATTCACTCTTTTTGAAGATTTTACGTGATTTATAAATGTTTTCCATTTTAGAGAAATTGCTCTTTAAAATAAAATATCTTTTAATTCTCGAAAATCAGATTTTGTTCTCGTCGAAATCTAGGTCGATAGGAGTCGAACACTTGAAATTTTTTCAAAGTGTTGGAAGTCCACACTAGTGATCTATACCATTGTTCGGACCATTAGTGTTCTCTGTCCAGACAATGGTTCAGACTGCTAGACAAAGGTCCCAACCAACAAATATTGGTCTAGACTGTCTGGGATAAAAAGGTGTAGGGGGTTCGAACCATTGTTCGGACCACTAACCCTAACACGGGGTTTGCTGGGTTTCTGGTCTAGACCATTGTTCGGGCCATGATTATGGTGGTCCGAATCATTGTCTAGACATCTAGTACCTAAGAGTGGCTGGCTTGTTGGTTTTTCAGCCATTGGATCATAACCCAATGGTTGGTTTCATCTAGGGATTGACATATCCTATCTATAGTACATTTCTCTCATTAGTTGGTGTGGAAAATAAGAGGAGAAGAGGCTTTTGCTTAGATTTTGCAAGAAAATCTATTGGAATTCTTTCTCCTGTTCCTCTTCCCTTCAAGACCTCTACCCAAGTAAGATTTTTATGACTTGAAGGTGTTTTTTGTTAGTCCAAGCACGCGGCGGAAGCGTATTTTTCCATTCAAAAGGTCGCGTAGGAATTAGGATTCTGACATCCGGCGAACAGTTGGGATGCAAAAGTTTTTGTGTTGGATCAAAACCAAATTCGCACCATATCTAGATAATAGTTAATTATGAATTATCGTGGTCTTAGAAAAATGAATTCTAATGGCTACCATCATCTATGGATTATTAGAAATTTACCGCTTAAGACTTATAGATGCCTAAGGTTGTAGTTCCGATAAAGACGAATATTGAAGATGAAGTTGCAATCTCGCTACCGTCTTGATTCAACGTCTATCCCACACACACGAGCCACGATGGTAGACTTGTGGGAGTCTTTTCCTTCGCCTAGATCCTTGCAAAGAATTCTCGATGAAGACAAATGGATCCGTTGTGTGAAAGCCCGAAGGGAAGGAAGATCTTTCTTCCTTATTTCCTTTCTTCTCTCTCTTTTTCTCTCTTTCTTCTCCTTTGTCTCTTGGCCGAACTCCACAAGCTTGAGAGGGGGATTTCAGTTTTGGCTTGCTTGGATGGCCAAAAGGGGCGGCTATGGTTAGTTATAGGCCAAACTTCCTATAGATAGGGTTCCTATTATGAAGGGATAAAGATCCCTTAAATCTCTCTCCTCATAACCTCCTATGGATGTTACCATATGAGGATTTTGGCTAGGGTTTATCCCTTGGCTGAAATTCTCATGGGTAGCACTCATAGGGGCCAGCCAACTACATCCAAGTTGCACCCATAGGTTCTCGCACCCACTTAAGTCAAGAAAGGCTTGCATACATGTTAACTTGATTTGACTGCGATCTAACCCTAACTTGCACCATGCCTTCTCCTAGTCCAATTAGGCAACCAATAATAAAAAATAATTAATTATCTATCAATATCCACCTTAGATAATTATGATAATGCCCTTGGACTTAGGGGCTATCTCCTTAGTCCATCAGGATGTCGACCAAAGAGGGAGATGGAGTCGTACTCCATCACAGGTCATTTATGGCACCTTCTATATTTTAGAAAAGTCATTAAAGTTTACTTAATTAGGCTCTAATAACTTCTTTTAGAATATCTGAGATCTAACTTAGCTTTTAATTGACACTTATAACTTTTTCGAAGAAGGCCAACTTAGTCAACGTAGTCAAGAACTAGTGATCCTAGTAAACCCTGGAGAGCAAACATGACTAACTTCTATACTATAATATTCATATCTTCATTCCATGAGCTTAGAGCCTGAAAGGTGGGTCCTACTGATGAACCTTAGTCAAACTAGGTTTTCTCTATGCGAGGGCCCTAGAAAGGAACCGCTTAGGTAAACCTAAGCTATAACTCCTATCCACTTTCCCTTGGGTTTACTGATATCCATGGTATTATCCACTGTCAGTAAACCTTAACAGTATTGAATCAGGTTCATTGGCTATTAGTGGTGTCTAGGAGTTAAAATCTCCGGAACCTAGCCTGATAACCTTGGCTCTTATTAGTGACATGGCCTAGGCCATACCAGTGAACGGTGCCTACAATCACTACTAAGGCATTGCTGCATTCTGAGGCTATTAGTATTTATACGAGTACCCTTTAGCTTGCTATGTTGTACTTGACCCTACCAATCCAATGTCTGTGAAATTGAGATCAGTACCGACTGTCATTCTCAGATTAGTTCACCCACTTAAGTCCTGACTTCTCAAAACTTTGTGATCACCATCTTAGTACGAGTACAGCTGGTCAGCCTTAGTAATCAACCCTTTATGAGAGCCACTTAATAAGACGCCTTATTCTCCTAAGGGAATATGGAATTCATACGGACTGTTTATGTTTCCTAAAGCCTAATGTAAACTACCTAATCTACCCAGGTTTAGGTCTACAATAGACCGCAATGTTTGACAGGTCAAAATAGTGAACAATACATCCAAGGATTATAGTTATTGTCAACTAGTAGTAGAGGTCCTATGGTCTTGAGTAATAGTTATTAAGACTGGTTTCCTCTCTTGATTTCGTTTGATGTATTCTGGTTACATCAATACTATATGACTTGGTATCTCATACCGATGGTTGAGATAGACCATCTCTCATATGGAGAAAGTTAGTATGTTACAGTCTTGGAATGTAGGTGTCTAGTTTAGCAACTGATTACGAACCTATATGAGTGTGTATGGTGACTCACATCTTCTGTACATGGATCTCATCCACATACCTAAGCTACCTCGACTACACTAATGTGAACTAGTGGATTTATGCATCTCATGCACTATGGTGTGTAAGTACCAGTGATGTGATCATAATGAAGTATCGTCATTGTTGGAATTGGTATGTAGGACACACTAATCCGAACAATCTTTCACTTGTCCAAATTGCCAATCCTTTCTATCGCGTCTACTATTATGCCTTCTATTTGTCTCTAAGACTTTCATCATGAGACAACGGAGTATCTACGCACTTGTATTAGCTAACCAACCAGCTCACACATGCTATTGATTGCCCAGTATATATGATCTATCTGGGATCTGTGGCCTTATTATCTAGATTAGCGCTCCCATTATCTTCTTACTGTCTAAAGGTCGAGCTGGTTAAGGCTGATTATGCCGGTTGTTACTAAAATACTTGGTTAAGTGCTTATGCTTATAGCCAACATGAGCCCCCTCATACGAGAAACTGCCCATGCTAGTTTTGAACCTTACTAGTTTCAATTCTGACTTTAATATCTTTTACACTAATACTACTAATCTTGGATCTATCTTAAAGCATCTATCTCTAGAGTATTGTTTAATTAGTCATTCTTAATTTAATCTCTTCTAGACATCTAATACCTTATGAATAACTTATCCACCATACTTATATATTCTACTTGTGAGCTTTAAATGATTCAAATCTACATGAGATTTCTACTTTGGTCTATAGTACTTACATATAGTGTATCTAGACTTTCAAGTCAGTTATGTATATTATCAAATCATTCCCTCATAGTCCAAGTAGGAACAATTCCGAAGACCGGCTATGCTCCCACTACTAAAAGGTCCCCATACTAGGTTATAAGTTTGTGGCTTAAGTATCAATTAAATTTAACTAGTGTCTCTTTAAGTAGAATATTTGAGTTGGATTTTCAAATTTATAGAACTGCTCTCCCACTAGTATAGAATTATTTTGTCCATATAAAGGCTAGTCTTTAAAACATTAGGTTAACTCATCTTATGGTTAATTCATAGTTATATCCAATTAGAGACAAATATACAACATACATTCATTTATATAAAACCCATCAAGCTAAAGTTACTATTTTATAGAAAAAAATGATTATTCGGTATAATATAGAAATGAATAAAATAAACTAGAAAAGAAATGCATGTTGTTGCATCTGATCTTCTCCTACGATAAATGCTGCTCTTTGACTCCTCCATAGCTGTATGTCCCAGTCTTTATTCCTCTATCTGGTTCCCTGGAACTCCTACAATCCAATTACAACACACAATTAGTGTATCCTTAATCTGCAACCAGGTGATTAGCAGATTGAGTCACAAACTATGTTTAGGAATATGAGATCATACCTGATGCTTTCTTGTTCAAATACACCTTGCAGTTCCACTTCCAATGTTCGGTCTTGCCACAGTGGAAGCACTTGCCTTTGGTCTTGCCAGCCTTCTCTATACCCTTAGGCTTCACTACCTCAGATGTGGATCCTACTTTATAATTATTCAGTTTGTGTATCTTTTTTCAGTGACTGCCTTTCGGCTTAACTTTGAAAAACCCTTTTCAGCTATTTGATCAACACTAGGTTTGGATTTGACGATCTCCTCAGCTGCATATAGAATGTTCATTTACTCAGACAAGCTTATCTTATACTTGTTCATGTTATAATTGAGCTTCAACTGATTGAAGCTGTCTGGCAAGGTCTGAAGGACCATGTCTATCTAGGTTTTCTTGTCCACCTCGGCTCCTAGAACCTCCAACTCATTTAGATAGCCGATAATGTTCCATATATGTTTACAAATCTGGGTTCCCTTAGTCATCCTAGAGTTCATTAGGTTGCGTATAGCCACCTGCCTTGCGGCACGACTTTGCTCCCCGAATATCCTTTTGTGGTTGCTCATCATATCCTTAGCAACGGGCACAAGCTAATGCTAGTGCTGAAGCATGTTTAGCATTGATGCTAAAATATAGCACTTTTCAATCTCATCAGCTTTTACCCACTTGTCATATGCATTTATGTCTTTCTGGGTAGTTTTGCTAGTGGATTTAGGGGGCTGGTCAGTGTTGAGGACGAACGCATATTCATGAACCATCAACACGATGTGGAGGTTCTGCTTCCAGTCCATATAATTGAATCCGGTGAGTTTGTTATCCTTAAGGATTACTTCCAATGAATTAAAAGGGGTTGACATCCTGAAATAAGAAAATATTATATTATAACTCGTTTATGGCATTTCGTCTAACATAATCTTAGTGATCTCTCAAGAAATACGATAATATTAAACCTTGGAATTCAACCCCGTTAATGCATCGGGGTATAGGTCCCTTCATACCCTCACTTTGGTTGAACGGATAATTTACCCACCATCTCCAATTGCCTAGGCATTTCATGCCAAATGAGCAATCAGCATCCAAGTTTTTTTTGGCCTTTAGTCGGTATGGCTTATATCTCCTTTGGGAGAGGTGTCGCCATTCTAGTTGAGTGTGACGACCAAGATCCAATAGGCCAATAGCCAAGAGCCAAGACTCCTGAGGCTGGGATGCCAAGATGGATGAGATGAGGTGAAGTGTACAAGGCTATGAGTTAGCCCCACATCGCTTGGAGAGAAGGAGATCCTGAGCTACTTATATAATTTCCCCTCCTAAACATAGAAGACTCGTTTTAAAACTGTGAGCCGCTACGGATTTTGTAAGAACTCCGTAGTTAAGCGTGCTCGGGCGAGAGCAGTACTAGGATGGGTAACCACCCTAGGAAGTTCTCGTGCAGGCATAGGCAAAGCGGACAATATCTTGTGTGTTTGGGGTGGATATTACAAAATGGTATCAGAGCCGGTTCTCCTCGTAATGGGGGAGGGGGTCTAACCCTACACGAGAACATGTAGCCCTAAGGCTGGGATGCCAAGATGGATGAGGTGAGGTGAGGTGTATAAGGCCACGAGTTAGCCTCATATCGCCTGGAGAGAAGGAGATCCTGAGCTACTTATATAATTTCCCCTTACAAACATAGAAGACGCATTTTAAAACCGTGCGCCGCTACGAATTTCGTAAGAACTCCGTAGTTAAGCATGCTCGGGCGAGAGTAGTACTAGGATGATCGACTACCCTGGGAAGTTCTCGTGTGGGCACGGGCAAAGCGGATAAAATCTTGTGTGTTTGCCTGTGCCCGCACGAAAACTTCCCAGGGTGGTTACCTATCCTAGTACTGCTCTCGCCCGAGCACGCTTAACTACGGAGTTCTTACGAAATCCGTAGCGGCGGATGGTTTTAAAATATGTCTTCTATGTTTGGGAGGAGAAATTATATAAGTAGCTTATGATCTCCTTCTCTCTAGGCGATGTGGGGCTAACTTATAGTCTTGTACACCTCACCTCACTTCACCTCACCTCTCCTTATCCAACTTGGCATCCCAGCCTCAAAAGTCTTGCCTATTGGATCTTGGTTGTCATAATCCAACCCCCTCAGGGCTACACGTCCTCGTGTAGGGTTAGACCCCCCTCATCCCGAGGAGAACTGGCTCTGATACCATTTTGTAACAGCTATCCCAAACACACAAGATATTATCCACTTTGCCCTTGCCCACATGAGAACTTCCCAGGAGGTCACCCATCCTAGTCCTACTCTCGCCCGAGCACACTTAACTATGGAGTTCTTACGACATCCGTAGCGGCGCACGGTTTTAAAACGCGTCTTCTATGTTTGGGAGGGGAAATTATATAAGTAACTCAGGATCTCCTTTTCTCCAAGCGATATGGGGCTAACTCGTGGCCTTGTACACCTCACCTCACCTCATCCATCTTGGCATTCCAGCCTCAGGAGTCTTGGCTCTTGGCTATTGGTCTATTAGATATTGGTCGTCACAATCCACCCCCCTTAGGGCTATACGTCCTCGTGTAGGGTTAGACCCCCCATTGAGAGGAGAACCAGTTCTGATACCATTTTGTAACATCCACCCCAAACACATAAGATTTTGTCCGCTTTGCCCGTGCCAGCACGAGAACTTCCCAGTGTAGTCACCCATCCTAGTACTGCTCTCGCCTGAGCACGCTTAACTATAGAGTTTTTACGAATTCCATAGCGACGCACGGTTTTAAAATGCGTCTTCTATGTTTGGGAGGGAAAATTATATAAGTAGCTCATGATTTCCTTCTCTCCAAGCGATGTGGAGCTAACTCATGGCCTTGTACACCTCACCTCACCTCACCTAATCCATCTTGGTATCACAGCCTTAGGAGTCTTGACTATTGGCTATTGACTATTGGCTATTGGTCATCACAATCCACCCCCTTAAGGGCTACACGTCCTCGTGTAGGGTTAAACCCCCCCATAGCGAGGAGAACCGGTTCTGATATCGTTTTGTAACATCCGCCCCAAACACACAAGATTTTATCCGCTTTGCCCATGCCTGCACGAAAACTTCCCAGGGTGGTCACCCATCCTAGTACTACTCTCGCCCGAGCACGCTTAACTATGGAGTTCTTACGAAATCCGTTGCGGTGCACGGTTTTAAAACGCATCTTCTATGTTTGGGAGGAAAAATTATATAAGTAGCTCAGGATCTCCTTCTCTCCAAGCGATGTGAGACTAACTCGTGGCCTTGTACACCTTACCTCACCTCATCCATCTTGGCATCCCAGCCTCAGGAGTCTTGGCTCTTGGCTATTGGCCTATTGGATCTTGGTCGTCATATTGAGCTTGCACTACTGCCTAGGTAAGCATGTAATCGAATTGGTAACATTACTCGGGGGGTCGCTTTCATCATTTCACTGCCTATTATTACCTAGGAAATTCTTACACGTAACCAGCAGATGACACCATCCAATCTACGGGCTTTCGCGTTGGAAAGGCAAGGCATCATCCGACTTACTATAGAATGATAATGGAAGGCCATGAGAATCTCATATGGAATTTATGAAAATCCTACTCCCACTCAATTATTAATGTTTAGAGAGATATTTAAAGTAATTATGGCCAGTAACAAGGTGTGCAACTCATCTTATGGTGTGATTTTACAATTCCATCACATGAACGCATGAATGATATGCATTCATCGCATAGTTTGTAATATTTCATCTATCTCATGGTGGAGAGCTCTATCCATCTCATGGTGAAGAGCCGAGCTGAACCGTCTTGCAGTGACGGTATGCTTTTCGATGCAACCCATGTCTTAGATGCATGCATGGCACACACCCATTATATGAGTCTATCTTAGCACGCCTATGTGGCACATCCCATCTCATGGCATGCGTGTCTAACACACATCCATCTCATGATTGTGTAACATACTAATATCTCATGCAAGTAATATAATAAGCATAAACCATCATCTCATGAAAGCTAGAACAAACCATAAAGCATCTCATACAGAAGCCATTATCCAAATTTTATGATTAATCATATGAAAGAAAATCCGCTTAGACAATCATCCAAGCCTGACTATCCCATAGTCATGTTGGAAATAAATCCATGGTAGAGGCCCGCAGCGGAAGCAAAGTGAAGGTCCGAGGACCGTGAGCGGTGTGCGTTACATATCAAAATTTTCATCGAAACGATCTACATATGCGTGTATGAATCTAGCATGGCAACTACGCGAACCCCTAACGATGATCTAACGTGAAAGAACAAACTAGCATGAATGCATGTTCTAATTATGTTAGATCTACTTGTTAGAGGTCATACCTGTGTGCGGAATCTTTCACCGCGACAAATTTCTTCTTTGTCGATGGAGACGGGCTACGGATCTGCTCGACATAGCTTCGGTGCGACGGCCATAACTTTCTGCTCCGAACTCCGATTGGGCTGAAATTTGGACTGCAGGTAGCCAACTTCGAGACGCAACTTTTCCAACAAGTTTCACGTCGTTTGGACTTCTGTAGCTCCCGAAATCGCAGAAACAACGTTGATTTTCTGTGCAGATTCTGGACAGCAAAAGGTTGCGGGAGACGCCTTCTAGTTCACCCGATCTCACACGATGCACGGCACCTCGTCGATGGATCTCTGAGTGCCTCCATACGATGAGCCTTCTCCTTCTACAAAACACCACGTGAGGAAGACGAGTCGCCATCCAATGGCGCAAGCGAGGGAGAGAGAGACGAGAGAGGAGATGCGAAGAGAGGAGAGGGGGCGGCTAGGGTTTCCCCATGCCATGGCCGGCCCTAGGGCTTGCATGGCTCTATTAATTTCGTGCACCCTCTCTCTCCTTCTCATATATAGGGCCGGCCTATCCATATGGATAAGGACAGTATGGATAAGGATGATTGATTCAAAACTTATCCCTATATATCTCTTCTTTATCTCTATCCTTTCCTTGTTTTCGAAAACGGTCAAAACCAGCCCGTTTTCTGCGCCTCATAACCGGCCCCTTCATCGGAGGCAACAACCTCCCGAAACTAATGGGGCCGGCCTTGACTAGTCTCTCAACACTTAGGGCCGGCCCCCTTAGTGCATAGTGGCGCATGGTATGACCAAAACGCCCTTATACCACTAGTTGGCCGTTCCTCGTGTACGAGACTTTGCAAGGCACACATAAGTGAAGTACACCAGTGATTTCACTATTCTCTGAGGTTCCCGTAGGGTGCCCCTAGTGAAGTCAACTAGTCAACTCGCAACATGTCCCGGTGCATCGCACCCATGTGGCAAAGTCCACTTATGGCAAGGAATTGCTACATGCGTCTCTGCACTAACCTAGGGTTTTCCCTTAGTGCACACACGTAGCTACGCATCTACCGTGCACTAGTGCGAAGCACTCACGGAGCGTATACTTGGACTTCTCGCTTCCTTTAACTACGTTCTGTGTTTCGATGAGATGGTATAAGAACCGTACATAATGTCGATAAGGTGGAACCTTCAAGGACCAGGGTTCATGGCTTCCAACTCAGACTCGATCGACACACTACCCGAGTGTACCATCGATCCTCTGAGTCCGAGTTAACCTGCATAGCCACCCAGAGTGCGACGCAGGCTGCACTCCAATTCCCCCGGAATTACTATGTTCTCTCTCATACCCCTGCTCTCCGCTTAGTATGGTAAACTCGCTGTCCCTCCACTGGTGCCATGATGCAACTCGAGCGGTGGAGAATACCGTCAGACTCGAGTACTCATATGACTCGGTTCCTTCCAGGTTGACCACATACATCGTATCTCCGATTACTCTTTCGAGCAACCGGATCCGTCACCAGTCCAACTGATGACCACCTGGCCAGGGTTTAATACGACGTAGGTCAAACCAAGGAACGCACCTCCCGTTAGGGGTGTGGATAGCCTGCAGGAGTGACATGCTGATGCAACGCCATCCGGGTAACCCAGTACACCGTGGTTTTGGATCACTGCATCCGGATCCTCACACATTGGTGCGCCAAAGCACCACACAACTGGTTAGTCCACCAGACATGGTTCCTCAGGGTTTAGGACCGTTTTACCCTAAGCAGAAACACGGTTTAGTGCACCGATGTCTGCTCATCGATCTGTGCACCGTGTTGGTTCCGTTCGGCCACAGACACTGTGCCTGGTAATGACCGTGGTGGAGACACCTACGCTCTGTCATCCCAACAGCTTATCCTGATAGGGCGACCAACCCTTATCAGAGCTGCGAACGTATTTAGGTTACATGGGACCAGTCCCTTGAGTCTCCCACTCAAGTGGATTACCATGTAGCCATGGCTCTCTGTTCTGTAATCAGAACACGTACTAAGGTACGTACCAATATGCAATCCTATACTATCAACCATACAAAGCTAAACACTAGGTTTTTACGAGCTATAGACCTCACCAATTCTAACAATCTCCCACTAGGTCTAACGAGGAATAACGGTGTTGAGCTCTGTAGCTTCTACATGCTGCCCAAAAGCCTTTGCAGGAATTCCCTAAAGGAATTGACAACATTGTCTGTAGATTCCACCTCAGTACCGCTACTTGCATTTCCTCATATAACTGTCAGATCAAGTGGAGTTTGTACTTGATGGGTTTCCCCTCACGGCGGTGCCTAGTCTCCTTGGACCTTGCTTACCGCTCTTCTGTTGTAACAACAGATAACTGAGCCTCTGGTACGCGTCCCAAGTTCTCTAAGAACTTCCTAAGCCTTACCACCTGATATACTACTTCGCACGTAACAACGTGCTAAGCATCTGTGGTAGAGTCTGTGATGCACTTGCTTCACACTCTACCAATTACCGCTTCTAATCCCAAAATAAAAATAATCCCTGAAATCGATTCTCTGAAACACACATCTGACACCAAAGTCAGATCCTGTGTGTCCAATCGATATCAGGACCTGTGAAGTGCAAGCTAACTCACAATCCTTACTTAACGAGGATTTCTGAGTATACCCTTCACATCGGTCCAAAGATCTGGACCCGGGTTCGACTGAAACCGACCCATCTTCCTGCTACGCAATAGATATCTAGCCTCTTAAAACGAATCTGGCTAGAATTTTATCTTCATGCGTAGCCTGTGACAGCAAGAGAATCTTGCTCTGGTTGTCTCGAGTTACCTTGATTCCCAGAGCATAACTCGCCTCATTAGGGTCTTTCACATCGAATTGTGATGACTACAAACCTTTGCCGTAAACAATATTCTTACATCATTTTCAATCAGTAAAATATCGTTAACGTAAAGTACTAAATATACCCTTGTAGCTATTTTACCTTTCTTGTACCAACTTGGTTTATCCTCATTCTGATCAAATCCGTGTAAGCGGATTCCCTTGATCAAAATAGACATTCCAACCTGGATGCTTGCATCAGTCCATAAATGGACCATTGCAACTTGCATTCCATATCTTCCTAACCTACTGACATAAAGCCTGAGGCTACATCATCCATATGTCCCTTTTCAAATTCCCGTTAGGGAATAACTGTCTTGACATCCATCAACCAGATCTCCCAACTATAATGGGCTGTGATGGATTAAGAGGATCCGTTATAGACTTAGGCATAGCTACCAGTGAGATGGTTTTGACATAGTCAATCCCTTCTCCTTTGGTAACTAATCTAGCTACTTAAGTCTTAACCGGGTGCTCTTCTTATACACCTCCTACACCCTGAAGGGTGATAGTGCTATAAGTGTCAAGACTGTTCCAAGGGACATTGATGTAAGCTTGCCTCCATGGTCTTTTGTCAGTCAGAGCTGTCGGAAGCTCCCACTACTTCTTCGTAGCTCTAGGGATCATCCTCTTGAAACTCTGGATTAACTATCAAAGTTTCTCCATAGTATCTTTCAGGAGCTCTGATGGTCCCACAACGATGAGGTGGTGGTGGTACAAAGTGAATCGTTTCTACAATACCTGGCATACTAGTTTCTTGTATCATCTACTCCCACTACGTTTTTCAAATGCGCACTCTCTACCAGTACCCAGTAGTTCACCCAGAACTACCTTACTGATAAACTTATGGTCTTATAATATAATCTTGATCTAGGTAGATGGTGTTCGTAGAAACGATTACCTTCCTAACCTCAAGATCATAAAACAGTCCATCTTATGCCTCCTAAGGGTAACCTACAAACAGATATACCTGGAACTACATCTCCATCTCATCCCTCTTGTCGTTTTGCACAAGTGCAGGACAACTCTATATCTCGAGACACTATAGTGTCAGCTTTCGCTTAGACCATAGCTCTCTATAGGTCTGAGGTACTGATCTAGATGAGAGATAGTTTCAGATATAAGCTACTGTTTTAAGGTACAACCCCACCAAAGGTGGGTAGTATACTTGGCAATATTCATCATACTACGGACCATGTCAAACAGAGTCCGATTCCTTCTCTCGGAGACTTCATTCTGACGTGTCATCCTTAGAGCATTTAACTGGGAGATAATCCCATACTCTCTCAGGATCCTATGGAACTCGTCCGATAGTGACTTATTTCTTCGATTAAATCGAAGAGTCTTCTATCGTCAAGACGCTCTTGGAACCATAGACGTCAAAATTAACTAACTCCAATACCTTAGTGGCCCTTTTAGTTATTCTGCCTTCAAGATAACATTCATAGGTTAGAAGGATCTCCGATGAATCTGTGAACAGAAACTCGGCCTTCTTTTACCTTTGAATTTATCTAAGGCAGAATATCTAAATCAGAGGGGTCACAAATGGGATAGCTTCTCCGAAGGATTTAGATGAATTTAAATTAGACGCTGCAGCTGTCATGATATCTATTTCCGAATTAGGATTAAATATAAAGAGATTATTCTGATCTATATCTCTAGTAATGAAGCTATCTATTTAGTTTAAGATACACACCTACGGTGCTGTCTAAAACTAAAAACTTCATTTACCAAAGAGGAAACATAACTACATCTCTAAAAAACAAAATCCGTATTTCGGAAAAACTAAGACAATCATATCTAACAGCTTCCGCAGCGGCTTATAGCATTAGTACCTATGTTAGGATTCCTTCACTATAAAGTAGCCTTCTGCTTTCCTTGAATATCTATAGACCAGAAGTCTACATTCCAAGAAGCATAAGAACTGCTACTAGATAGCGACTCAACTCCTAACATCCTGAGGTCATACTCAATCTTCAAATACCCCCTATGCTCGCCACAGCGGAAATACTTCCGTCCTTGGCGTTACCAGACTTAGGATTCCACACCAGTTTCTGCACTAGAATAGTTTTCGATCTCTTATAAGTTATTCCCTTAGGTTCTTCTAAAGAAGACCTAGGTTAAGCACTAAAGGCATTGCCTTTAATCTTGATCTCATCCTTTGTCTCTTGGAAATCTCCTTAGAAGTTCTGCGTTTATCATCTCTAACTTGTTAAAGCTAAAGTCTCTGATAACGCCTTCGAAGGTTCCAGACAAGGATGCAAGACAGACGTCTTCCACCACCTCGTCATCTGGTACCATGTCTTGGGAATCTAGTTCGTTCTGGAACTCAAAGATGTGTTCCCGAACAAGCATACCCACTGACATCTCGGTACCGACAAGTATCTTAGTGGAAAAGCGATGAGTCGACTGACTTCGCCTTCCAGACATCTAATGCAAGTAAAACTTAATTAGAGAAGACCCGGCATATCTCTGACTCGCTTCTAAAGAATTGTCCGCAAGTCTGCTATAACATAGCACTTGCACATCTCCTTAGACTCTCGCCAGTCTTCATATGCCCTAGTTAGTGCCCTAGTGATATCTGGACCCATTAGGTCTAGTACAGGGATATTTAGATTGCATGCCAATGTACATTTACTACCCTAAGCATAAGCTAAAGATTGTGCTTCCACTCTACGTAGTTAGAGACCCGATAACTGGTTCTCTTATGGGATAGCGGATAGGGGAACTATATGGTTGAATGAAAATGAATGCAAAATAACTTATTTTATGGATTTTGAAAATAAGCTAATTATATCCAAATGTCAGCGCTACCCTCACAGCGAAGACACCTCTATGGATTAATTAACTATGTATGTAAGATCTCGGAATCGACTACACCTGCCCTAGGGGGCATCATGCAGCGTCAATCCGCTTACACGGGCCTTTCCTTGACCCAGTCCAAATCTGCCAACTAAGAGCTTTGATGGACCATGGTTATCTTTTGGCCAGTGCCACGTGATCACCGTTGTCTTCGCAACGAATACCTCACGTGCACTTAGGATGCTTACCCACGAGCCTAAGCAATTATGACACGGGAGTTCATGCGGCCCCCACTAGGGTGGGATGAAAAGCCCTTCTCTCCTGGCCTCGTAATCGCCATATCCTTAGGGAGGTCATTAAGTAATTTGGCATGGAAACACACAGCTCCCACCCTAGGGGGTGTGAAGTTATGCATCCCCACCCAAACACAAAACGACTGGCCGTGGAGGCCAGAGGATCTCTAAAAGTCCTCTCTTACATCCCTTATTAAAGTTGAGGGTTATTTAATGCAAGTATGAGTGTACACTAAGGTCACGACAACCTATACACTAGACCCTGGTCATACCGTGCTCCCACTAGCATTCAAGCCTTTCGCGAAGCATTAATCGATCTTGGAATATCATAGTCCCTGCCTCGAGTGGATTTCTCCACTCAAGGGTCACATTACATATCCCAAGAACATTGATGCTTTGCAAACTTGGCTATTACGCTAATGCCCTGGAGCCTAGCCTAAGGTCAGACTGACAGGAAAGGTCTTTCACTACCATGGCGCCTTGCTTATAAATTTGACGAATGATGTCATAGTAGAATTCCAACTCATTCTAGGTTTCGATGCTTGCCAAATAGGCACACCCGACTAATCGGGTGTTGACCTAATGGGGGCATAACCAAATATGAGGAATTCATACTATCATCAAGGGTCAATTAAATAATAGGCGTCACTAGTGGAATCCAATCCTAATAAGGTCGCTAGGACCCGAGGGGAAAGGGCATCCCTCTGACACAGATAATCAAATTATCGCATCGGGGTTCTCTACAGAAATATAAAGTACTACTGAAAGAAATAAGCACACAACTGAATCAAGTTCAGGGTCCGACCCCTGAACCTGACTGGCACAGCGCAGGCTCTCTGTCTCCTTCACAAGGGTCCTCGATCCGGTGCAAGCCTCTGTATACGATCTTCTGACGCTTTATGCCCTTTGCCGTCATCGTGTACGCTTCGCCGGATCGCCATCGTCCTCCAAGGTTCCGCTCATCTTCCTAGTGGTGGATCTCCAACGGTAAGTCCTCCTCTTCAATCTGTAACCGAAAAAGATCTAGTACGCTTCGACCAAGTGCTCGCTCGTACACAATTTCCTAGAAAGAAAAGGAAAACAAACCTAGCAAAAGCCTGGGAATCAAGGGTGGTAAATCTTCACCTCTTGCCCGACTATGGCTCTAAAATCTATCCACACACAGAAGAAAAAACATCCAGACAAAATCGCTAACACGGGGTCCGACCCCCGGTAGCAAGCAATCACATATCCAGAATAATTTTAGAAGCGGCGCCCTGCAAGAACGATTTATAGAACATACAAAATCTACTATGCATGATCTACTCGTAGAACCCCGATGGCGGCACATACTATTCATGCGCGCACATGACGGTTTCATGAAAAAAAAAACATGAAACGCACACCACTAGCGTGCTCTGATACCAATTGTTGGAAATAAATCCATGGTAGAGGCCCGCAGCGGAAGCAAAGTGAAGGTCCGAGGACCGTGAGCGGTGTGCGTTACATATCAAAATTTTCATCGAAACGATCTACATATGCGTGTATGAATCTAGCATGGCAACTACGCGAACCCCTAACGATGATCTAACGTGAAAGAACAAACTAGCATGAATGCATGTTCTAATTATGTTAGATCTACTTGTTAGAGGTCATACCTGTGTGCGGAATCTTTCACCGCGACAAATTTCTTCTTTGTCGATGGAGACGGGCTACGGATCTGCTCGACATAGCTTCGGTGCGACGGCCATAACTTTCTGCTCCGAACTCCGATTGGGCTGAAATTTGGACTGCAGGTAGCCAACTTCGAGACGCAACTTTTCCAACAAGTTTCACGTCGTTTGGACTTCTGTAGCTCCCGGAATCGCAGAAACAACGTTGATTTTCTGTGCAGATTCTGGACAGCAAAAGGTTGCGGGAGACGCCTTCTAGTTCACCCGATCTCACACGATGCACGGCACCTCGTCGATGGATCTCTGAGTGCCTCCATATGATGAGCCTTCTCCTTCTACAAAACACCACGTGAGGAAGACGAGTCGCCATCCAATGGCGCAAGCGAGGGAGAGAGAGACGAGAGAGGAGATGCGAAGAGAGGAGAGGGGGCGGCTAGGGTTTCCCCATGCCATGGCCGGCCCTAGGGCTTGCATGGCTCTATTAATTTCGTGCACCCTCTCTCTCCTTCTCATATATAGGGCCGGCCTATCCATATGGATAAGGACAGTATGGATAAGGATGATTGATTCAAAACTTATCCCTATATATCTCTTCTTTATCTCTATCCTTTCCTTGTTTTCGAAAACGGTCAAAACCAGCCCGTTTTCTGCGCCTCATAACCGGCCCCTTCATCGGAGGCAACAACCTCCCGAAACTAATGGGGCCGGCCTTGACCAGTCTCTCAACACTTAGGGCCGGCCCCCTTAGTGCATAGTGGCGCATGGTATGACCAAAACGCCCTTATACCACTAGTTGGCCGTTCCTCGTGTACGAGACTTTGCAAGGCACACATAAGTGAAGTACACCAGTGATTTCACTATTCTCTGAGGTTCCCGTAGGGTGCCCCTAGTGAAGTCAACTAGTCAACTCGCAACATGTCCCGGTGCATCGCACCCATGTGGCAAAGTCCACTTATGGCAAGGAATTGCTACATGCGTCTCTACACTAACCTAGGGTTTTCCCTTAGTGCACACACGTAGCTACGCATCTACCGTGCACTAGTGCGAAGCACTCACGGAGCGTATACTTGGACTTCTCGCTTCCTTTAACTACGTTCTGTGTTTCGATGAGATGGTATAAGAACCGTACATAATGTCGATAAGGTGGAACCTTCAGGGACCAGGGTTCATGGCTTCCAACTCAGACTCGATCGACACACTACCCGAGTGTACCATCGATCCTCTGAGTCCGAGTTAACCTGCGTAGCCACCCAGAGTGCGACGCAGGCTGCACTCCAATTCCCCCGGACTTACTATGTTCTCTCTCATACCCCTGCTCTCCGCTTAGTATGGTAAACTCGCTGTCCCTCCACTGGTGCCATGACGCAACTCGAGCGGTGGAGAATACCGTCAGACTCGAGTGCTCATATGACTCGGTTCCTTCCAGGTTGACCACATACATCGTATCTCCGATTACTCTTTCGAGCAACCGGATCCGTCACCAGTCCAACTGATGACCACCTGGCCAGGGTTTAATACGACGTAGGTCAAACCAAGGAACGCACCTCCCGTTAGGGGTGTGGATAGCCTGCAGGAGTGACATGCTGATGCAACGCCAGCCGGGTAACCCAGTACACCGTGGTTTTGGATCACTGCATCCGGATCCTCACACATTGGTGCGCCAAAGCACCACACAACTGGTTAGTCCACCAAACATGGTTCCTCAGGGTTTAGGACCGTTTTACCCTAAGCAGAAACACGGTTTAGTGCACCGATGTCTGCTCATCGATCTGTGCACCGTGTTGGTTCCGTTCGGCCACAGACACTGTGCCTGGTAATGACCGTGGTGGAGACACCTATGCTCTGTCATCCCAACAGCTTATCCTGATAGGGCGACCAACCCTTATCAGAGCTGCGAACGTATTTAGGTTACATGGGACCAGTCCCTTGAGTCTCCCACTCAAGTGGATTACCATGTAGCCATGGCTCTCTGTTCTGTAATCAGAACACGTACTAAGGTACGTACCAATATGCAATCCTATACTATCAACCATACAAAGCTAAACACTAGGTTTTTACGAGCTATAGACCTCACCAATTCTAACAAGTCAAACACAGGGTCTCATCCATGTGTTTCCTTTCCTAGTCTATATCATAAAACTAGAATAATCCTAAGTGTTGTCCAATACTAATAAAAAGAACTAGCATGCTACTCTAGCAAACCAGAATGCAGTATGCTCATTGTCCATGATCCCTAAGAAACTAATCGAAGCAAAGACCCGACTTGATCTGGAAAAATCTTTATGTTCCTCCCGAGTTAATTGCCTTATCCTCCTCATACATGGTTTGTCTTCTCCACATCCGCTTGTAAGCTCCAAGGTACTCTAGATGGTAATCTTTTGGATACGATCTCCGATTCTCCTCTATAGGAATCTTCTATTCTTCACGAGTCATTGATCTGAATGGGCCCGAAAAAGGAAAACATCATATGCCTCTTATAGTTAAGGTTTACAAGAGATCTAGAAAGAAAAAAACAGAGGCTGGGGAACCTGAGTTTTTGCACTCGCCCCTTAACTTGGCCATAATAATAAAAACATAGAATAACTACCACTAAGGATCATGGGGCTCCATCCTGTCATATGATACAACGTGCGATAAACTAAAATAATATGCACAGATCTCATCTATGGCAACCCCGTATATAGATTTATCATCACAAAACATCTAATCTCATTAGATCATGTGAAATCTACTTCTATACATGCGTTACTCGTAAAATCATAAATATGGACAACACTTAGCAAATCTATATATTATAATTAATTAATATTAAGTAACATGGATCTTGCTCTGATACCAATTATTGGTTCAAGCACACTACAGAAGCGTATTTTGCCATCCAAAGGTGGAGTAGGAATTAGATTTCTGACTATCCAGCAAAAAGTCGGGATGCAAAAACTTTTGTATCGGATCAAAACCAAATTCGTACCATACCTAGATAATAGTTAATTATGAATTATCATGGTCTTAGAAAAATAAATTCTAATGGTTACCATTATCTATAGATAATTAGAAGTTTACATCTTAGAACTTATAGATGCCTAAGGTTGTAGATCTGATGAAGATGAATTTTGAAGATGAAGTTGCAATCTCGCTACCGTCTTGATTTAACATTTATCCCACGCATATGAACTGTGATGGTAGACTTGTGAGAGTCTTCTCCTTCTCCTAAATCATCTCAAAGAATGCTCGATGAAGACGAATGGATCCACCATGTGGAAGCCCGAAGGGATGGAAGATCTTTCTTTTTTCTATTCTTTCTTCTCTATTTTTCTCTTTCTCTTTCTATTCCTTTTTCTCGTGGCCGAACTCCACAAAGGGGGAGAGGGGGATTTTGGTTTTGGCTTGCTTGGATGGCCAAAGGGGGTGACTAAGGTTAGTTATAGGCTAAAATCCCTATAGATAGAGTTCCTATTGTGAAAGGATAGACATCTCTCAAATATCTCTCCTCATAGCCTCCTATGGATATTACCATATGAGGATTTTGGCTAGGGTTTATCCCTTGGCCGAATTCTCATGGGTAGTACCCACAGGGGCCAGCCAACTACATTCAAGTTATAACCATAGGTTTATCCCTGCACTCAGGGGTTATCTCCATAGTCCACCACGATGTCGACCAGAGAGGGAGATATATAGTCGTACTCCATCCCGGGTTACGTATGACACCTCCTATATTTTAGAGAAGTCATTACATTTAACTAGGCTCTAATGGTTTCTCCTAGAATATCCGAAGTCCAACTTAGCCCTTGGTTGATATTTATGACTTTTTCTAAGAAGGTCAACTTAATCAGGACCTTTTATCCTAGTAAACCCTAGAGATCACATATGACTAACTTTCACACTACAATGTTCATATCTTCATTCCATAAGCCTGGGCCTACCATGTGGGTCCCATAGACCCTAGTCAAACTAGGTTCTCCGCACGAGGGCCCTAGAAAGTAAACGCTTAGGTTAATGTAAGCTATAACTCCTAATCCTCTTACCCCTGGGTTTACCAATCTCCATGGTGTTATCCACTATTAGTAAACCCTAATGGTACTAAATCAGGTTCGCTGACCGTTAGTAATATTGATGCGATCTAAACTAATCCTAAATTAAGGGTTTGATTTGATCTAAATTATAACTCGCAAGTGCACGAATTGCTTGTAGGAGCGGTGCGTATTACGAGGTCGATCCCACAGGGATTGCTAATGAGGGGAGCAGTCTAATCTAGGGTTATTAGTTATTTAACCTAAATTACTTTAAACGATAGTTTAATAGGAGTTGATTGTTTTGAGATTAAGAACAAATTAATTAAAGAAAGAAAAACAAGTTACGGTAAGTCGAGTTCCAAGTGGAGAAGATACTAAGGCATTCGAATCCACCTCGGTTATCAGTATTACTTGGTTTATTCAAAATGATCTATGCGAACGAGTAGCATGCGGGAATACAAATCCCGTGCTCGACTCGAGGATGTGATCTTTAGGGCTTTAAATTTATCTAACATTGGATTCAACTCAAGCAATGGGTTATAAAACGAAGCATCAAATATTTAGGTTAAGCACAAAGGATCAAAGCACATAAGTAGAGCATCCGATGTCTGAGTTAAGCATGCAAGATCTGGGTTCTTTGATTAAAATAGGCCTAATTGCATGATGATCAATTTTAGCGCTAACTACAAAATATACATGGCATGGATTGTGAGAGCAAATTGAATCATCAATTAATTAAGAATTGAATCGCATAAAACATTAAGGAGCATTGGCATAGAGCACATAAAATAAACCTAAATAATATTTATAACCGGGGTTTCATCTCAGCCTTAGCAATATGTTTAGTTCATCATGGTTTGCACTACATCAAAAGTAAGAGAAGGAAAGAACAAGATACAGATCATACTCGAAATACTCTTTTGATCTTCGTTGTCCTCCTCTCCGATCGATGCTCCTTCACTTCGACTCGGCTGCGGTACATTGTTGACGATGGTACGATGACTTGTATGATGGATGACTGCTCAAGCGATGGTACGATGACGGCTTGGATGAATGACTGACGGAGGATTGTAGCGGGAAGGGAGCTAGATGGTGATGGGCTAAAGGAAGGGTTTTCGGAGGTGGTAGATAGCAAAGGTGGATGATGATGGCCGGCGCAAAGAGCCTCTTCGGTTTGGTTCTGGTGTAGGTTCTCCCCTCCTTTTGTTTTCCCGAGCCCCCCCTATATAGGAGAGAGATAATCCTGAGTGGGTGGAGAGAGAGTCGGGTATGCACGAAAGAAAGGACAGAGAAAGAGAGACGTTAGAGAGAGAAACGTTCAGTTGAGAGGAGGGAATCCGGAGAGAGAACTTGCATGGCTCGGGAGTGTGCGGACGGCTGTGATTAGGTGGTAAGGAGAGGATCAGGTTTTGCACATGCACATGCATGGCTTGGTCTCGGATGGCTATTACGGGAAGAGGAAAGGGATGGCTGAGATCGGTTAGAGAATGGGACAGCTGGGTTTGTCACGATGGGAGCTAGGGACGGCTGTGATTTAGTTAGAGAGAGAATCGGGACCTGATCGGGTAAGGAAGAGAGAGAGAGTGGATCCCGGGTGGCTGTGATTGGGCTGCATGCATAAGATTTTAGAGAGAGAGAGTCGAGGGAAACGGTTCATATGTGAGGGGGTTCGGTTAAAGGGGCTGCATGCATGGGTTGATGGATCGGACGGCTGCGATTTGATGAGATGGAGAAGGGGACAGCTGCATGGGTTTGGGGTTTTTTTTGCATGCATGCATGGGATGCATTGAAAGGCTGTGATCAAGTGGGGATTGTGTATGGTAAGGGATGGAGAGAGGAGATCGGTTGATGTCTGCATGGGTTTGGTTGCAAAATAAAATAAAATAAAATAAAATAATTAAACGAGAGAAATATCGTGCATGACTTGGGGACGTGCATGGGTTCAACAGACGGATGGGATTGTGCGCGGATGTGATCAGGTTGGGAGTAGCTGGGGGGCTTGGATGTTAGTTGGTTGCACATTGGAATATTAAGGTGCTACTATACTTGGTCCATGACTCGATTCAGTATTGCATCCAATTGCTTGAGTGGTGTGCCAGTTAAGTTGGGTCCGAGAGGGACTCGGGTGCGATATGCTAAGGGACCTAGGTGATGCACTGCTACGATGGGCTTTGTAGTTGGAATAAGGTGTAGAATGAAAAAAACTAAATTAAGGAAGGAAATAGAAGATAGAAAAGGAAACGAAAAGAAAGAGAAAGAAAGATAGGAGGAGAAAGACAGGCCGGCTTTGGTTACCATCATTCGAACTCATCATCAAAACCCTCATCGCTCATTTGCATTCATGTAGTCATCTTCTGGTTCGAGTCATGCGCTGCAGCGGCTTATTGAAGTCTTCTCTTGGCTGAATTATCGCAAATATTATTTTCTTTATCGTTCTTCATAATAGGTCTCCAAACAAGCTGTGCATCTTCCATCGAATTCCTGTGAGAATATCCACGGGTTGGTCATGATGTCCTTGAGCTGACTGCATCAAAAACTGGATCAATTCCCTGAAAAACACATATGAAATGACGCTTATCAGGTTCAAACACGATTATCGATAAAAGAATAATTTGTACTTTCGGACTTCGTATTTTTCATGCATGCAATGTATAAGAGCGAATCAATATCTCGTTGGGTTCGTATGAGAGTCTACTATATTGTTGTGCAAAGAAACTTATGCAGTTTACGTGTATTATGAAAGTTTTACGTAGCAAAGTGATGATATGTGCATGAAAAAAAAGGATAATTCGTACCAAATGGACGCTCAACACACCCCCAAACTTAAATCTTTCTAGTCCTCGAGAAAGCAACCAAAATAAATTACGAAAATAATAGAAGAATAAAAATAACTTAACTCACTTTCGCAGGAATCGTGATTGCACTTAGCACGTGCAACAAGCCGTTAAACCCCTGGGTTACCCCAGTGGATGAGTTTTGTCTCGTGAGGGTTTGCAGTGAATCTACCCACAAAATTCAAACCTTTTTTTTTTTGAAAATATAAATAAGAAATAAGAAAATTCGGTTTCGTAGAATAATTAAAAAGTACTCAAGATTAGAATTTCTAAGGCACAAGACTCGCAAGGTATCTAACCCAAGCTTCGGTTTTCGAAGTACGCACTTTAGGTTCTAACTATTAGTTTCCCGTTAGAAAAGATCAAGGTCAACTATGCTCGAGTGCACGGTGCTGTCTGGGCTAAACACAACTGGGGGTTTGGTTCTCTACATTCATATCATTCTAATAATCTCCTAGAACAGTCAAAGTCGACGTTAGAACCTGAGTCAAAACCAGCTAATCTAGACAGGCTAGTGAGAGTTGTGGATATTCACCTTAATACTTTTCGACTTTATATATGATATTCCAGTTTCCCCACATTGTTTATAATGACAGCTTTCATACTTTTTTTTTTTTTTTGATCTAATTATATATCCCTTCCTAACTTGTACCATGCCAGCTGCACTCTATGCCCATGACACGCTGCCAACGCTCTCATGAGTTATGTGTCATCCTCATGTTGTCTTTATATTTGATTCACTCTGCATCTATAGGATCATTCTCATAACTCTATCGACCAGGCTTCACTCATACTAGGGCATACAGGTTAAGACTTTTATATAATTAGGTTCTAGACCATGCTAATAGGCAAGGTTCTAAAAAGCGCTAGGCGCTAGTCGGGCGGTGGGGGGCCGCCTAGCGCCTAGGCGGCCTAGGCGGGGCCTAGGCGGCGCCTAGGCGTTTTACCTTTTTTTAATTATTTTAATTATTATTTTGATATTATATAATATATATATATATATATGTTTAAAAATTAATATAAGTTCAAGATTATCCTAAACCATTATTTCAAAGAACAAGTATATAACCATAATTCAAGATTGAGTCATTAACAAGAACAAAAGCAAACATGGTCCGCCTGGCCAGCCTCAGCCCGCCTGGTCCGCCTGGCCAGCCTCAACCCGCCTGGTCAGCCTCAGCCCGCCTGGCTCGCCTGGTCCGCCTGGCCAGCCTCAGCCCGCCTAGACCGCCTAGGCGGCCGCCTAGCTCCGCCTAGGCGGCTGCCTAGCTCCGCCTAGGAGCTTGGCCGCTTTTCTGGAGCGCATAGGGCCTAGGCGAGGCGGTGGGGGGCCGCCTAGCGCCTAGGCGGCCGCCTAGACCGCTTTTTAGAACACTGCTAATAGGTAGCTATTTTCGCTATACCTTAGAATTCACTGGTCGCTTTTCTAATGATATCTCTTTTTTTTAGCAAACCATGTGAACCAGATCCGCATGGTTCATCAGGACTCCAAGCGACTATTAGGTGATATGAAAGCTTTGAATCTAAACCCTAGAGGTGTAAGCCAGATGTGAAGTAAAAAGTCAAGTTTAGTTTGTTTTGACAATCTCTAAAAGATTACTAAGGGTCAGAACCGAATTAGACATACTTTTTCTAGCTGATCCTTGGACTTTATATCTTGATTACAAGGTGCCTTATGGTCCTATTCGAGTACGATAAAATTATATTACAAAACCTGAAATAAAGGTGAAATATATATAGATATATATATTTTTTTTTCGAAAAGAATGAAAAAGAAGGCAAAAGTAATACGATAAGAAACTAAAATATGAAAAAGAAAATAAAAAATATGCAAATGTAAATTCCTATAGATTTCTATACGAACGCTGTAGTTTTGGTTGGGCACTACAGACGAGACACACATATGCCAAGACGTATATGCCGAGCTGTCCCACTACAGTGTAAGTTGATGCATTATTATTACTATTAACAAAATCAAAATTTTTTTTTATAGAACATAGAAAAGAACAAAAACTAACAATTTTGCAGAAACTAGATGCAAACAGGCTCTTATTTTGCAAAAATTATGTACTACACCCCCAAACTTAAATTAGACATTGTCCTCAATGTCCTTGATCGGTGGTAGAGATATGATATTATTGAATATCGGGCATTGGGGCCAGAGTGTGAAAATTTTGTGCTGAAAAAGGAAATTCATAGTGTTAAGTCACCCGTCGTACAGAACGTGGCGGTCGTATAACCACGGTCGACCGAGTACTATATCATAAGAATCCATGAGTGGTATGTCAAGAGGGATTACATCAGAGTAATCTTGAATTGATATGGCTGGGTAAACCCGATGTGTGACATCTATTGTGGGAGCCTTAAAAAGCTATACTAAGGAGTATGGTTCTTTGATGGGGCTTTGTTCTAGATCAAGTACATCAACGAAAGATTTAGAAATTAAATTCTTGCAGCTATCGCTATCTACTAAAATAGTAACAGATAGATTATACTACATCATGCATCAAATGGTTTCAAACACATTTGATCTTTCGAAATGGTCGTCATCATTATTTTCTAATTTTAAGTATGAAAGTGATGAGACAAGATTATCAGATGTAGATATGAATGCAATTATTTATTGGCAAACCTCCCTTGTTATAGATTGTTCTCGTTGGCAAACCTCCCTTGTAGTTGAGGCGCACGGGTTCAATCCTTGTGAGATGTTGAATAAACTGGGTATTTCCTATAAATAAACAGATTAGCATGCATCAATAGTGAATATTATAAATAATTACTGAATTAAAATATAAACGCAAAAATTGATATATACATATATATATATATATATATAATTAATCTAGACTAATATATCAATTTCTAGTAGCTATAAAAATTAGTCCTGATAAACAGGATTTTCCAGAAGTGTTTCTTCAACTTCTGGGCTTAGATACTCAAGGTATGGTTTTAAACGATGACCGTTAACTTGGAAAGTTGTTCCATCCTTATCATTTAAGAGTTCTACCACACCGTATGGGTGAATTTTGTCGATAATGTATGGTCCCGTCCAACATGATTTTAACTTGCTAGGGAACAGATACAATCTAGAGTTGTATAATAGGACTTTTTGACCTGGATATAATTCCTTCCGAATTATGATCTTATCGTGCATGATCTTCATTCGATCCGTATATCGTTTAGCGCAATTATACGCATCATTTCGAATCTTATTGAGCTCATCGAGTTGAAGTTTTCTTTGTTTGTCGGCCTTATCGAGGTCATAATTCAATTGTTTGATCGCCCAATAGAGCCTATATTCCAACTTGACTGGCAGATGACAGACCTTTCCATAGACTATGCGGTATGGAGACATTCCAATTGGTGTTTTATAAGCGGTATGATATGCCCACCGGGCATCAGTCAACCGAAGTGACTAATCCTTCTTGTTAGGGTTAATTGTTTTCTCTAATATGGTCTTAATCTTTCTATTTGAAATTTCAACTTGCCCACTAGTTTGTGGGTGGTAGGGAGTGGCTACCTTTTGGGTGACACAGTACTTTTTCATTAATGCTTCAAAAATTCTATTGCAGAAATGTTTACCTCCATCGCTAATGATGGCACGCGGAGTTCCAAATCTAGCGAAGATATTTTCTTTAAGGAATTGGACAACGACCTTATGGTCATTTATTCGGCATGCGACTGCTTCAACCCATTTTGATACATAATCAACAGAGACTAGAATATATTGGCAACCATAAGACATAGGAAAAGGTCCCATAAAATCGATGCCCCAAACATCAAAGACTTCAGCGATCAGAATTGGATTTAAGGGCATCTCATTCCGTTTTGAGATTTTTCTAAGACGCTGACAACGATCACAAGATTTACAATAAGCATGAGTATCTTTAAATAGGGTCGGCCAATAGAAACCACACTGTAAAATTTTTGCAGCGGTTTTCTTACTACTAAAGTGGCCACCACATGCGTGGTCATGACAAAATGACATAATATGTTTATGATCGCTGTCAGGGACACATCGTCTGATAATTTGATCGGAACAGTATTTGAATAGATATGGCTTATCCCAGAAATACCATTTGGCTTTCGATATGAATCACATTCGTTCTTGTTTAATCCAAGTACTAGGCATTTGTCCTGTGACTAGATAATTTACAATATCAGCATAGCATGGGGTGTTAATTAGAGATATTAACATTAATTGCTCATCTAGAAAGGTTTCTAATATAGGTGTAGGTTCTATAATTGGCTCAACTATTAGCCTAGATAGGTGGTCAGCAACTACATTCTCCGATCCCTTTTTGTTTCTGATCTCGAGGTCAAATTCTTGTAGCAATAAAATCCATCAAATTAATCGAGCTTTAGCGTCTTTCTTTGTGAGAAGATACTTAAGCGCAGCGTGATCAGTAAAAATGATAACCTTTGATCCAATTAGGTAGGGACAAAATTTGTCTAGGGCAAAGACGACGACTAATAACTCTTTTTCAGTAGTTGAGTAATTGAGTTGAGCATCATTAAGAGTTTTACTAGCGTATTGAATGACGTGGGGAAGTTTAGCACTTTGTTGTCCTAAAACTGCACCTAAAGCGTAATCCGATGCATCGCACATCACATCGAATGGAGCATTCCAATCTGGAGGTCGGATGATGGGTGCTGATGTTAATTCAGTTTTAAGCCTTTCAAAGGCATTCAAGCATGCAGGAGTAAATGCGAAAGTGACATCTTTGGCTAGCAGGTCACATAAGGGTTTTGAAATTTTAGAGAAGTCTTTAATGAAGCGACGGTAGAAGCCAGCGTGTCCTAGGAAGGATCGCACTTCTCTGACCGTTTTAGGAGGTGGTAAATTAGAGATCAGATCTACCTTAGCTTTATCAACTTCTATCCCCTTATCCGACACAATATGACCTAAGACAATACCAGATTTAACCATGAAGTGACATTTTTCCCAATTAAGAATTAAGTTCTTCTCTTTACAATGGATCAGAACAAGAGAGAGGTGATATAGCCCTTCATCAAAGTTAGATCCAAAAACTGAGAAGTCATCCATGAAGACCTCTAAAAATTATTCTACCATATTTGAAAAGATACTTAACATACAACGCTGAAAGGTAGCAGGTGCATTGCATAACCCAAAGGGCATGCGACGGTAGGCAAATGTACCAAACGGACATGTGAACGTCGTTTTCTCTTGATCCTCACAAGCAATTGAGATTTGGTTATATCCCGAATAGTCATCCAAAAATGAGTAGTATGTATGCCCTGCTAAACGCTCTAACATTTGGTCAATGAAAGGTAAGGGGAAATGATCTTTTCTAGTCATAGCGTTTAACTTCCTATAATCAATACAAACTCGCCAGCCCGTTTGGACTCGAGTTGGGACTAGTTCATTGTTTTCACTTGCAACTACGGTAACACCATACTCTTTAGGAACGACTTGTACGGGGCTGACTCATTGACTATCGGATATAGGATAGATAATGCCCGCGTCAAGTAACTTCATCAGTTCACCTCACACTACTTCCTTCATAACGGGATTTAGTCGCCTTTGTGATTCTCTCGAGGGTTTAGAATTCTCTTCGAGATGAATTTGGTGCATGACTATTGAAGGACTAATTCCCTTGATATCAGCTATGGTCCACCTAATGGCTTCTCTATGTTTTTGTAGGACGTCAAGTAATTGATTTTCTTGGTCCTTGTCTAATTGTGAAGAAATAATAACAAACAAGGTTTCAAGTCATCAAGAAAAGTATACTTCAACGTGTCAGGGAGAGGTTTCAATTCTAACTTTAGAGGTTTGACTATTGATGGAATAGGCATAGATTTATTTACTGGTAGGGGTTCAATCCTAGCCTTCTATCGACCTATATCCATGGGAGGAGCAGAATCTAATAATGTATTAATTTCTCTAATAGATGCATCCATATCCATGTCTAGTCCGAAATGGGCTAAGCATTGTTCCAATGGATCATTAAAACAATAGTTATCAAAAGTATCATTAACCAGAGTATTAATTATGTCAACTTCTTCAACGTCATCCAGAGTATTAATTATGTTAACCAGAGTATTAATTATGTCAGAAGGTTGTACGCTATTACGACAGACATTGAGTTTGACCTTCATATTGCCAAATGAAAGTGTCATTACTCCATTTCTACATCGAATAACAGCATCTACCGTGGCAAGGAATGGTCGACCTAAGATCACAGGGATGTGCTTATTGGGGTTTAGGACTGGTTCAGTATCAAGGACGACAAAATCAACAGGAAAGTAGAATTCATCCACCTTAATGATGACATCTTCAACAATACCCTTTGGAATTTTTACAGACCTATCGGCTAAAAGTAACGTCAGGGTTGTGGGTTTTAACTCCCCCAAACCTAATTGAGTGTAAACCGAATAGGGTAAAAGGTTAACGCTAGCACCCAAATCCAGAAGACACTTTTCCACTATTGTGTCTCATATTCCTATAGAAATAGTTGGACAGCCCGGATCCTAATACTTGGGTGCAACAGTCTGTTGGATAAAAAAAGAGGCTTGGGCTGCCATAGTAGCCGCACAAGGAACAGACGTTTTTCTTTTAATAGTAGTAAGGTCCTTGAGAAACTTAGCATAGGAGGGTATTTGCTTGATGGCATCCAAGAATGGGATATTGATTTGCATGTTCTTAAAGACTTCTAGGATGCCCTCATTTTGATTAAATTTTTTATTGGCTTATAAGCGCTGTGGGAATGGGGCCTTGGGTACATAAGGTCTTGTGCAAGATTCAACGACAGGTTCTTTATCTTTTTGAGTTGTCGTATCCTCTTGAATAGGTTGATTATGGCTCTCATTCAAAGTTTCAGTATTGGGTTGGTCTTCATCAGGATTTTGAACTTGATTGTCCACTTCCTTGCCAGATCGTAAGGTATGGATAGCTTGGACTTCTTTATGGATTTCCCTAGAGGTAGTTCCAACTTCAAACTGGCCTTTCGAAGAGTTTTGGCCATAGCTTTGTCCTTTCAGATTAGGAACTGTTTGGTTTGGAAATTGGCCTTTCTCTCGTCCTCCTACTGATGCTGCTAGTTGTTCGAATTGGGTTTCTAATTTAGCTATTGCAAGTTGATTGACCTTGTCAGATTGCTCCTGTTTCTGTATAATTTGTTGGAGCATATCTTCCACCGATGGCTTTCTTTGATTAGGAGGGATGTAAGGAGGTGCTTGTGGTGCTGCAGTATTTTGATTCTCTTGATTGAACTGGTTATTGGATCGATATTGTTGATTAGAGGAGGAGTATTGATTAGGACTTGAAAAGATGATGCTCCTCCATACCCTTGTGGTGGCTTCCAAGCAAGGTTTGGATGGTTTCGCCAACCAGGATTATAGGTTTGACTATATGGGTTATTTACCTTGGTTAAACTTACGAAAAGTATCAAGCATATTTGCTTGCTCAGCCTTAACCACTAGTAAACCAGGGCAATCCTCGACCAGATGGGCGGTTCCGTCACACAAGACACAGATGGGGGGTTCCTTAAATCTAGTAGGTTCATACGCAGTAGTGTTCGCCTTCTTGTTTACTTCTAAGGCTTCGAGTCTTCGTATTAGTGCAGCCATTTTGGTATCATTCTCAAAACTAGATTCGACTTTATAGAGACCTCCCTTGCTAGTAGCAATGGGTTTCTTAGGGTCAACACTAATGGCTCCCATTCTAATGTATTCTCTGCCATTTCTTTGAAATAATTCCAGGCCTCATCGACAGTCTTCTCGGTAAATCCTCCATTACAAAGAGATTCTACCATAGTCTTAGTCGTATAGTTAAGACCTTCGTAGAGGATCTGGATCAGTCAAATTTTTTCAAACCCATGATGAGGGCATTCAAGTAGAAGATCCTTGAATCTTTCGAAGTACGTGTAGAAAGTCTCTCCCTCTAATTGATGAAATATGTTGAGGGATTGATGTACAATAGCAGTTTTCTGCTTGGAATAGAATTTCTTATAGAATTCTTCAGCTAGACTCTTCCAAGTCGTAAAGGTTCCCGGTTGTATCGAAATTAACCAAGCTTTGCCTTTTTCTTTTAGGGAGAATAGGAATAACCTAAGTTTGAGAGAGTCATCAGTAACTTGATTAAATTTCATTGTATCGTAGATATCTTCGAACACCCTAACGTGTTGGTATGGATTTTCATTGGCCATGCCACGGAAGACCGGTAGCATCTGTATCATGCCGGATTTAATTTCGAAGTGAGCCGTAGCAGCTGGAAGCGTGATGCTAGAAGGTTGAGTGGACCAAGTAGGGTACATGTACTCCTTCAGGGTCATCGCTTGAGGTGGATTTTCATTCGCCATTGAATTAAAGATGGAGACGTTACCCACAAAGGTGAGAGGAATATCTAATGATTCGTTTCGAACTAAGCGACCATTCACGCGAGTCCATGTTGACATACACCGCTCGAAAAGAAGTTTTTGTTTTTGTTTTATTTTTTGTTTTGTTGTTTTTTTTTCTAAAAATAGAGAATAATAACTAAGTTAATTAAACTAGATATGGCAATTATGGAATAACCTAAATTCGAAAGCTCCGTTGCAATCCCCGTCAACGGCGCCAAAAACTTGATGTGATCTAAACTAATCCAAAATTAAGGGTTTGATTTGATCTAAATTATAACTCACAAGTGCACGAATCGCTTGTAGGAGTGGTGCGTATTACGAGGTCGATCCACAGGGATTGCTAATAAGGGGAGCAGTTTAATCTAGGGTTATTAGTTATTTAACCTAAATTACTTTAAACGATAGTTTAATGGGAGTTGATTGTTTTGAGATTAAGAACAAATTAATTAAAGAAAGAAAAACAAGTTACGGTAAGTCGAGTTCCAAGTGGAGAAGATATTAAGGCATTCGAATCCACCTCGGTTATCAGTATTACTAGGTTTATTCAAAATGATCTATGCGAACGAGTAGCATACGGGAATACAAATCCCGTGCTCGACTCGAGGATGTGATCTTTAGGGCTTTAAATTTATCTAACATTGGATTCAACTCAAGCAATGGGTTATAAAACAAAGCATCAAACATCTAGGTTAAGCACAACGGATCAAAGCACATAAGCAGAGCATCCGATGTCTGAGTTAAGCATGCAAGATCTGGGTTTTAATTCTTTGATTAAAATAGGCCTAATTGCATGATGATCAATTTTAGTGCTAACTATAAAACATACATGGCATGGATTGTGAGAGCAAATTGAATCATCAATTAATTAAGAATTGAATCGCATAAAACATTAAGGAGCATTGGCATAGAGCACATAAAATAAACCTAAATAATATTTATAACCGGGGTTTTATCTCAGCCTTAGCAATATGTTTAGTTCATCATGGTTTGCACTACATCAAAAGTAAGAGAAGGGAAGAACAAGATACAGATCATGCTCGAAATACTCTTTTGATCTTTGTTGTCCTCCTCTCCGATCGATGCTCCTTCACTTCGACTCGGCTGCGGTACGTTGTTGACGATGGTACGATGACTTGTATGATGGATGACTGCTCGAGCGATGGTACGATGGCGGCTCGAATGAATGACTGACGGAGGATTGTAGCGGGAAGGGAGCTAGATGGTGTTGGGCTAAAGGAAGGATTTTCGGAGGTGGTAGATAGCAAAGGTGGATGATGATGGCCGGCTCAAAGAGCCTCTTCGGTTTGGTTCTGGTGTAGGTTCTCCCCTCCTTTTGTTTTCTCGAGCCCCCCCTATATAGGAGAGAGATAATCCCTAGTGAGTGGAGAGAGAGTCGGGTACGCACGAAAGAAAGGAAAGAGAAAGAGAGACGTTAGAGAGAGAAACGTTCGGTTGAGAGGAGGGAATCCCAGAGAGAGAACGTGCATGGCTCGGGAGTGTGCAGACGGCTGTGATTAGGTGGTAAGGAGAGGATCAGGTTTTGCACATGCACATGCATGGCTTGGTCTGGGATGGCTATTACGGGAAGAGGAAAGGGATGGCTGAGATCGGTTAGAGAATGGGACAGCTGGGTTTGTCACGATGGGAGCTAGGGACGGCTGTGATTTAGTTAGAGAGAGAATCGGGACCTGATCGGGTAAGGAAGAGAGAGAGAGAGTGGATCCCGGGCGGCTGTGATTGGGCTGCATGCATAAGATTTTAGAGAGAGAGAGTAGAGGGAAACAGTTCATATGTGAGGGGGTTCGGTTAAAGGGGCTGCATGCATGGGTTGATGGATCGGACGGCTGCGATTTGATGAGATGGAGAAGGGGACAGCTGCATGGGTTTGGGTTTTTTTTTGCATGCATGCATGGGATTCATTGAAAGGCTGTGATCAAGTGGGGATTGTGTATGGTAAGGGATGGAGAGAGGAAATCGGTTGATGGCTGCATGGGTTTGGTTGCAAAATAAAATAAAATAAAATAATTAAACGAGAGAAACATCATGCATGACTTGGGGACGTGCATGGGTTCAACAGACGGATGGGATTATGCACGGATGTGATCAGGTTGGGAGTAGCTGGGGGGCTTGGATGTTAGTTGGTTGCATATTGGAATATTAAGGTGCTACTTGGTCCATGACTTGATTCAGTATTGAATCCAATTGCTTGAGTGGTGTGCCAGTTAAGTTGGGTCCGAGAGGGACTCGGGTGCGATATGCTAAGGGACCTAGCTGGTGATGCACTGCTACGATGGGCTTTGTAGTTGGAATAAGGTGTAGAATGAAAAAAAACTAAATTAAAGAAGGAAATAGAAGATAGAAAAGGAAACGAAAAGAAAGTGAAAGAAAGATAGGAGGAGAAAGATAGGCCGGCTTTGGTCACCATCATTCGAACTCATCATCAAAACCCTCATCGCTCATTTGCATTCATGTAGTCATCTTCTGGTTCGAGTAATGCGCTGCAGCGGCTTGCACTACAAAAAAAAACAGTTATTACCGACAGAAAATATCCGTCGGTAATATTAACATTCCGTCGGTAATATTTTATAGCGACGGAAGATATTTCCGTCGCTGACTGTCGGGAAAAAAGGTGTCGGGGAAAACAATACGACGGACCAAATATTACCGTCGGTAATAATAATTAATACCGACGGTAATATTAAAGCCGTCGATCATATTTAATCAATTAAAAATTAATATAATATATTATTGCCGACGAACCTTAATAATCCGTCGGTAATATATAAGCATTTTACCGACGGTTATGGTATATACTGTCGGTAATAATATATATATTACCGACGCATATATATGTCCCGTCGGTAATAATATATATATTACCGGAGATATTATATGCCGTCGGCAAATTATTTATAATTTTAAAAAAATGAAAACATTATTACCGACGGAATAATTAATGTCCGTCGGTAATAAGTATGTTTTTTTTTTATAAATTTACCTAAGTAATGTTATTTAATTTCTGTGATTTACAACAATACCACAATATATTACCACAATTTATCAAATATTACCACAATTTATAAAATATTACCGCAAATTTTAAATTATTACCTAAATTGATAAAAAATTATAGCAAATTATCAAATATTACCACAGTACCCGACAATTATAGACAAGAACAAAAAATAACCACATATTACAAAATAATATTTACACAATCCAAAACTGAGAGATGATACATGCCCTATCTCAACCACCCTCGCCCGCCACCAACGCTGGTGCTCTCATCGATCCCCTGACGCCGCCCTATCTCAACCACCCCCGCCTGCCACCAACGCTGGTGCTCTCATCGATCCCCTGACGCCGCCCTATCTCAACCACCCCTGCCCGCCACCAACGCTGGTGCTCTCATCGATCCCTTGACGCCGCCCTGCTCCTGTAATTAACATGTATTTGTTAAAAAAATGGTTTATATCTATAACTGAGTCTAAGCGTTAAAAAATGATAAGTTAGCGTGTTTCAGTTTTGAAATAGGTTTGGATTCGATCGGATCGGCATCCGATAATTCGAAGTTGGAATTATTCCGTATTTCGGACTTGCGAGCGGGTTCTAATTGGATATTTGACCAATTTATGCTCCGATTCACCGATTTAGAGTCTAAGTGTTGGAAAATCATAAGTTAGCGTGTTTCGGATATGAAATAGGTTTGGATTCGATCCGATCGTCAACGGATCGGCATCCGATAATTCGAACTTGGAATTATTCTGTATTTCGGACTTGCGAGTGGCTTCTAATTGGATATTTGACCAATTTACGCTCTGATTCACCGATTTAGAGTCTAAGTGTTGGAAAATCATAAGTTACCATGTTTCGGATATGAAATAGGTTTGGATTCGATCCGATCGTCATCGGATCGGCATCCGATAGTTCGAACTTCGAATTATATTTCGTATTTCAGACTTGCGAGCGGGTTCTAATTGGATATTTGACCAATTTACGATCCGATTCACCGATTTAGAGTCTAAGTGTTGGAAAATCATAAGTTAGCATGTTTCGGATATGAAATAGGTTTGGATTCGATCCGATCGTCATCGGATCGGCATCCGATAATTCGAAGTTGGAATTATTCTGTATTTCGGACTTGCGAGCGAGTTATAATTGGATATTTGACCAATTTACGCTCCGATTCACCGATTTAGAGTCTAAGTGTTGGAAAATCATAAGTTAGCGTGTTTCGGATATGAAATAGGTTTGGATTCGATCGGATCATCATCGGATCGGCATCCGATAATTCGAACTTGGAATTATTCCGTATTTCGGACTTGCGAGCGAGTTCTAATTGGATATTTGACCAATTTACGCTCCGATTCACCGATTTAGAGTCTAAGTGTTGGAAAATCATAAGTTAGCGTGTTTCGGATATGAAATAGGTTTGGATTCGATCCGATCGTCATCGGATCGGCATCCGATAATTCGAAGTTGGAATTATTCCGTATTTCGGACTTGCGAGCGGGTTCTAATTGGATATTTGACCAATTTACGCTCCGATTCACCGATTTAGAGTCTAAGTGTTGGAAAATCATAAGTTATCGTGTTTCGGATATGAAATAGGTTTGGATTCGATCGGATCGTCAACGGATCGGCATCCGATAATTCGAACTTGGAATTATTCCATATTTCGGACTTGCGAGCGGGTTCTAATTGGATATTTGACCAATTTACGATCCGATTCACCGATTTAGAGTCTAAGTGTTGGAAAATCATAAGTTAGCGTGTTTCGGATATGAAATATGTTTGGATTCGATCGGATCGTCATCGGATCGGCATCCGATAATTCGAAGTTGGAATTATTTCGTATTTCGGACTTGCGAGCGGGTTCTAATTGGATATTTGACCAATTTATGCTCCGATTCTCCGATTTAGAGTCTAAGTGTTGGAAAATCATAAGTTCGCGTGTTTCGGATATGAAATAGGTTTGGATTCGATCCGATCGTCATCGGATCGGCATCCGATAATTTGAAGTTGGAATTATTCCATATTTCGGACTTGCGAGCAGGTTCTAATTGGATATTTGACCAATTTACGCTCCGATTCACCGATTTAGAGTCTAAGTGTTGGAAAATCATAAGTTAGCGTGTTTCGGATATGAAATAGGTTTGGATTCGATCCGATCGTCATCGGATCGGCATCCGATAATTCGAACTTGGAATTATTCCATATTTCGAACTTGCGAGCGGGTTCTAATTGGATATTTGACCAATTTACGCTCCGATTAACCGATTTAGAGTCTAAGTGTTGGAAAATCATAAGTTAGCGTGTTTCGGATATGAAATAGGTTTGGATTCGATCTGATCGTCATCGGATCGGCATCCGATAATTCGAACTTGGAATTATTCCGTATTTCGGACTTGCGAGCGGATTCTAATTGGATATTTGACCAATTTACGATCCGATTCACCGATTTAGAGTCTAAGTGTTGGAAAATTATAAGTTAGTGTGTTTCGGATATGAAATTTGTTTGGATTCGATCGGATCGTCAACGGATCGGCATCCGATAATTCGAACTTGGAATTATTCTGTATTTCGGACTTGCGAGCGGGTTCTAATTGGATATTTGACCAATTTACATCCGTAAACTTTTCTTGAGTCATCATGGACCGAAGTTAGGATCACCTAGGGTCTTCTAATGCGACTCTAGTCTAGACTCCAACATATATACCGACTAAAACTCTTTAGTCATACTCGTGTGTCAAGTTAGTCAACACCTATTTCATTAAACGGTGATGACTGCACTGTAGCAAGAGTATCGATTTGGTTAATTTTTACTCTTATCAAATTGAATTGATACCCTTGCTACAATGATTTCACTGTAGCGGCTATAATGAAACCACTGTAGCAAGAGTATCAAATCGGCTATTAGATACTCTTCTAATTTTTTTTTTTTGAGATCCCCTATTGATGGTACGAGGGGAGGGTTCGGCCTATACCCTTTAGCAGTTATTAAATCGATGCAAGCGGGAATCGATCCCAGGTCTCGAGAGCCAACCCCTTGAAATTTTACCAACTCTCCATTACATCTTTCTACTATATTATCTTTGTATAATCGTAAAAAGTACCAATTGCATGAGTGAATTTAAAATAATTTGCACTTACAAAGCTTCAGTCAAAGTTTACCTGTATGCCAGCATAACTGCAGAGATAGAAATCGAACTCCATTGGGTGGCATATTGTTGTGTCCACTACAAATGTCACATGAGGGAGATATCCCTCTTCCAACGAGGCACACACCTAGCATGATTAAAAAACAAAATTCTATCATTTAAAAGAAAAACAGAGGCTACATCATTACCATGAGAGAGAGAGAGACCATTTACGATCCGATTTACCGATTTAGAGTCTAAGTGTTGGAAAATCATAAGTGTGATAATATGATCTAAACTCAAATTAGTAAGATTCATATTTTTTGCTAATATTATAAAGATTAGTAAGTACCTGATCATGAGGATGAGCCACCGCTAGACCGGCTTATGAATTCATAAAATTTACGCTCCAGTTCCCTGCGAGCTTCTCTTTCCTCATCGAGGGCCTTCTTCTCCGCCTCAACCCTCTGCTCGAGGGCCTGCCTCTGCTCTCGCTCTGCCTCAATCCTCTGCTCGAGGGCCTGCCTCTGCTCTCGCTCCGCGTCTAGCGCAGACTGCAGCTGAGTGATAGCACCGGTCTGGGTGTCCCGTGCCCTCGAGTGCGTACCCTCTCGTCCAAAGTAGGAGGAGGGCGTGACATCAAGGCCCGTACAGAGGACACGGCCGTGCGTGGCAGGTCTCAGTACAGTATCCATCGCTGAGTCGACAGATACTGAGCTGGAGGAGGAGCCGGCCTCGCCCGACGGGGTCACCAGAAGTCGCATCCTCTCCTATATAAAAATAACCAATAATATTCAATGATATTTTATGGCATATGTATAAGAATATATTAACAGTAATTTAATTACTTACCACTTGCGAGGCAACCCTGTCGTCCAGAAATGCCCCATCGATACGCCGTCTCCTAGAGGCCTCAAAAAGGTCAATCCTATTAGGCTCGTGGCCCAAGGACTGTGTCTGTTGGACATATAAAATAAATAGATGAGTTAATATAACATGCATAGAGCTTTAAATAATAACAATGTTTGTATCATTTACCAGCTGCTGGGCAAGCTGGGGCATGGAGGTCCTCCCCTTCACTGGAGCAGGTGTCGTCGAGGCACTTCTATTCTGCTTGCCTATAGCAGATTTCCTCTGTGTCAATCGATTAAATTTTGAAACATCAATACAAATTTTTAGTATAACATTAAAACAAGTACGAATCAACAAAATTATAATTATACCTGAAAGCTAGGGGTGCGTGGCCCAGTGAGCGACCAAAAACTGTAGAACGTGTAGCGGTGGCGCGTCTCTCATCCCGGCCGCAGCCTGTACCTCCTCAGCCGGCTGGCCGACCAAGTAACCGTAGAGCTGGTAGAGCTCGTGACGGTAATCCCTGTACCGCTCACCCATCATCTTCCACAAGTCCTCCCGATGGGTGTCGGTTTCCATGTTCTCCCATTTAAATTTCTCTTGTAAAATCAATTTAGAAACAAGTCATTTTATCAAATCAAATTATAAAGAAGTACGATATTATTCGAAAATGCTTTAATAAACTAACGTACCAAAAACTGCTGATACATCCTCTCCTTATAGGATGCATCAATGTTCTTCCACCCCCTTAACCCCACAATCGGGGCATTCCTCTCCTCCCGTACTATAATGCCGACCCACGTGGCGGCGTCAGAAGCGTGCTCGCCCACAAAGGTCCTGCCGCTCCACTGTAGGGAAAGCGACTCGCGTAAGGCCGACAAGCGTCGGGCCATCGTCATGCCCCGGTCGCCTACGTGCCTGGTGATCCTCGACCCTGCAAATAAAATATACATCAGTACTGAAGAAGTATTTACAACATGTATAAAACTTTAGATCTAAACATTACCTGTGGGCGTAGACGCTGTAGCCGAGTGCTGAGCACTGCTCGAAGCTCCGGAGGCTGCGACCACATCAAGGGCTGGTGTGGAGAGAGGAACAACACTACCAGATCCGGACGGCTCAGCCTCGGACCCTGGGGTGGCAGCCGGAGCGCTCCGAGCTACCCCACCCCTGCCTCAACGAACATATGACCGTGATGCCATCTGAAACAGTTTAATTTACATATGAAACAGTAAGATTTACATATGAAACAATATGAAACAGTTTGATTTACATATGAAACAGTATGATTTATGAAACAATATGAAACAGTTTGATTTACATATGAAACGGTATGATTTACATATGAAACAGTATAAATTAATATGATATACATATGAAACAATATGATTTATATATGAAACAATTTGATTTAAATATGAAACAATTTGATTTACATACGGTCTAGTCATTTTCTGTCTCATCTATCATTTGATCTGCATCATTTGATCTGCATCCCTCTTCTATGATTTGATCTGCATTCGCTGTCCAGTTTATATTGTCGACCTCTTTGTGATAAATAGTATACCTAAATATCATTTAATTATGGAGGTGTATGACTAAATATCATATTGTTATGGGGGTATAAGAAGTTTAATTTTTAGGGGGGTAAGTCTAATATCGATCACAAGGGGGGTGGCTTACTAGTTAGCATATAAGTTTAGGGGGGCAAGTCAAATTTGCCCTAAATGCAATATAATTCGGAGCAGAAGCAAAAGATGCGTCAAAACTTTGGGAGTAGGAGGCTCACAAGTAAACAAAAAGGCTTATAATATTCACAAGATATAATTCAAAATATGGCACGAAAATAACCATTTCATCAAGTTGACCTTTCAAAGCTAAAAGGAAAGAATATTGCAACTGAATTAATTCACCAGGCCCATGTTACCTAATGTAAGAGACACTACTTCGCAACTAATGACGAAGCAAAAGATTGGATTTCTTTCAATAGACTGAATCAAGATCCAATTTGGCTACATCAAAGTTTGAATAGGCCAAATCACAACTCAAATAGACCTGGATTAGCCGAATCAGAGCCAAACCATTCGAACACAACCCAAATTAGTCAAATCAAATCAGAATTTCTGATTTTTTTTTATTAATAATTTTGGAATTGGCCAAATAAGGCCCAAAGCAATTGAACAAGACCCGAATTAGCCGAATCCAATGAGATAGTTTCTGGTTATTATTATTATTAATTTTATCCAAAACGATTTTTTTTTTCGCATGTCCCGAACAGGGGCTGGCTCGAGATAGTAGATACAAGTTGACACCTAAGACGAAAATATTTTTTTGATATGTACTATACTAAGATAAATGATGTTAACTAAAATCTATATAGTAGAAGGTTTTTATTTTATATAGGGATTGTTTCTTACTTTACTATCTGTGCAAAGCACGGACAGCTGCAGTGCACCATGCCGCTAGACTTCCCAGCAATACATGGCACAATTCCGAGGGGGAGCCTTCCATTTAGTGTGTAGTGAATATGGTTTGGGGTCCTAGGATATTTAAGTTACTTGGGCCTTCTTTTCATATGGGGGCTTAGGCCACTTAAGTGGGTGAGCTTTGCAGAATTTTTCACATGGGGCCTCAGGCAACTGCCTTAAAGACCTTATGGTTGAGCCGGCACTAGTCTGAACCCTAATTCTCAAACATTCTTGTTTACCAATCTCGCTTATCAATTAAAAATTCAACTTAATAGACTATAATTAAATAAGTCAATGCCTGGGAAGGTTCAATCCTACAGTTCCCGCATATAAGGCACACCACGAGTCAACTTGTAAAGCAGAAAAACCAACAGGTCCCAAAAAAAATTATGATGAAGACATCACAAAAGCATGAGATTATAATTATGAGGGATTACCTTAAATATGTCAACACCAATTCTTTTGGAAGTCTTCTTTTCAAAAAAGGCCTTAGGCTGGCCTTATAGTTGAGTCGGCCCTGGTCCAAACCCTAATTCTCAAGCTCGAGGTTTTAGATGTCTTTTTCGGTCGGTAAAAAAGAAAATTTTCAGATTTCAGTCAAACGTTGGTGGAATTTTCTATTGTGTAAGGAAAGATTTCAGAAGTAATTTATTGGATTTTGGTCACAATTTTGTTGATAGCGGTCTACGTTAAAAAAATATGGGACCATTCATTGAAAAAAGATGTTATCTTTTACTGAAAATATGGAATTTCTATGTGAAATTGATCAATAAGAGATGGAATGTTGATCATTTCGGTTGACATTTCATGATGTCAAACAGAAATATGGTACTAAAGAGATTTTGGATCACTATGTCAGAACCTTAACAAAAGACATTTATGTCATTTTGTACGAAATTTATTGACATTTGATTCTATGCTCAAACCATCTTGTTTTCCTTATCAGGTTTACCTATTATTAAAATTGCAACTTAATAGACCTCACAAACTCTAAAATTAAATAAATCAACACCAATTCTTTTGGGGCAGGTAGAATCCTAATCCTAGAAATCTCGTATAGAAGGCACTACGCGAGCCAGCTTATAAAAATAGAGGAAAAAAAACTAGTACAAAGAACATTCGGATGAAGACATCAGAAGCACAAAGAGAAATTACAATTATGAGAGAAATTACAATTTTTGAGCTAAAATAAATAGTTTTAATTACTTAACTAGGGGGGAGAGGGAGGAGGAGGAGGAGCTCACCGGAGTCCCGAGGAGGAGGAGGAGGAGGAACTCGCCGGCGCGCAAGAGAGGGGAGGGGTGGCCGGCTGGAGGGGGGGAGGAAGGCCGGGGAGGGGGGGAGGGAGGCCGGGGATGGGGACGATTTAGAGAGAGAGAGAGAGAGAGGGGCGGCCGGGAGAGAGATCGAAACAGATCGAAGAGATCGAAGGGGGGATCGCTAAAATTGATTTATAACAGGGTTTTTATCGACGGAATGTTTTATTTCCGTCGGTAAAAAGACACTTTTTACCGACGGTAATTAAATATCCATCGGTAAAACTCTACGATGAAACTCAGGGTTCCATTTTTTTCCAGAGGCTCGGTTTTCACCCTGAGTTTCGTTGGGACATTTTACCGACGGATATTTAATTACCGTCGGTATCGTGCCGACGGCCATATAATTTTCGTCGGTATAATTAGTTATACCGACGGAAATATAACGTTCGTCGGTAAAACTCGCCAACGAAACTCAGGGTTCCATTTTTTTCCAGAGGCTCGGTTTTACCCTGAGTTTCGTCGGGACAATTTTACCTACGAATATTTAATTCCCGTCGGTATTGTGTCGACGGACAGATAATGTCCGTCGGTACAATTAGTTATACCGACGGAAATATAACTTCCGTCGGTACAATATTACGACGAAACACAGAGTGCCTGTTTCGTCGTGACATTTTACCTACGGTTTTTATGTAGCCGTCGGTATAAAGTATATTACCGATGGTACATTTATGTACCGTCGGTATAAATCATTTTACCGACTAATACTATTTGACCGTCGGTAATAAATGTGCAAAAAAAATTTAAAAAATTGAAGTTATAATATCGACGGATATTATAGTCACCGTCGGTAAAAAGTGTATTATTACCGACGGTGATAATAATGTCCGTCGGTAAAGACCCTATTTCTTGTAGTGTTGTTGAAGTCTTCTCTCGGCCGAATTATCGCAAATATCATTTTCTTTATTATTCTTCATAATAGGTCTCCAAACGAGCTGTGCATCTTCCATCGAATCCCTGTGAGAATATCCATGGGTTGGTCATGATGTCCTTGAGCTGACTGCATCAAAAACTGGATCAATTCCTTGAAAAACACACATGAAATGACGCTTATCAGGTTCAAACACGATTATCGATAAAAGAATAATTTACACTTTCGGGCTCCGTATTTTTCATGCATGCAATGTATAAAAGCGAATCAATATGTCGTTGGGTTCGTATGAGAGTCTACTATATTGTGGTGCAAAGAAACTCATGCAATTTACGTGTATTATGAAAGTTTTACGTAGCTAAGTGACGATATGTGAATGAAAAAGAAAGGATAATTCGCACCAAATGGACGCTCAACAAATATCTAGGAGTTAGAATCTTCGGGATCCTGATAATCTTGGCTCACACTGGTGCCATAACCTAGGCCGTACCAGTAAACAGTGCCTACAACCACTACTAAGGCACTGCTGCACTTCGAGACTATTAGTATTTATGTGAGTACCCTTTACCCTGCTATGTTGTACTTAAACTCTTCAAATCCGATGTCTGTGAAACTAACTGAGATCAGTATCGATTGTTCCTCTTTGATTAGTTCATCCACTTGAGTCATGACTTCTTAAAACTTTGTGATTATCATCTTAGTATGAGTACGGCTGGCCAACCTAGTGATTAACCCTTCATGAGAGTTACTCAATGAGAAACCTTATTTCCCTAGAGGAATATAGAATTCATACAGACTGCTTGTGTTTCCTAAAGCCTAATGTAAACCACCCCATCAACCCAGGTTTAGGTATGCGATAGACCGCACTGCTTGGTAGGTCAAAGTGTTGACCATTAAACTAAGGGTTCATAATATATCCTATGATTACGGTTCTAGTCAACTAGTAGTAGAGGTCATATGGTCTTGAGTGACAGTAGTTAAGACCGGTTTTCTCTCTTTATTACGTTCGATGCATTCCGGTTACATCAATACTACATGGTTTGGTATCTCATACCGATGATCGAGATAGACTATTTCCTATGGAGAAGGTCAGTGTATTACAGTCTTGCAAGCTAGGTGTCCAGTCTAGCAACTGACTGCGAACTTACATGAGTATGTACGGTGACTCACATCTTATGTACATGGAGCTTATCACATACCTAAGTCATATTGACTACACTAATGTGGACCAGTGGATGTATACATCTCACACACTATGGTGTGTGAGTGTCAGTGATGTAATTTTAATCAAGAGTCGCCATTGTTGTAATTGGCATGTAGGACACACTAATCCTAACATTTTCCACCATGTATGCTCTCATCTTGCGCATCTGATGTTTTGTTTTCCCTTGAGGATTGTCTTGATTTATCCGTTTGTTAGATTCCTTTTAGGTTTGGTTTGGTACTCTCTTTATTACCTTTGCAAATCCCATGTGTTGGGTTCTTCCGTGGGAATCGGAAGAGGGGGTTTTGCTTGAGTGGATTAAGCAAGAAGAACCCTAATTCTCCTTAGTAGAAAGTCAGGGTTTTACTGATGTAATATCCTTTGGGGTCCGTCGAGTGTATTAACTCGGCGAAGTAGTCCCTTAAAGGGTGAAACCACCTTTTAGTGGGGTGGAGTTCGATCCCTTCCCCACACCTCCTTTTCCGACGGGCACCACTAGCAGCAAGGAGTGGGTTGTGAGCTCCCCCTCCCTTGTATTTTCTACTCCAGTAGGTGCTGCCAATAGTGCGCGTGCGTGTGTGTGTGGTGGTGGTAGTGGTGGTGGTGGTGGTGGGGTGGGGGGGGTTAACCCAAATACTGACATAAAGTAAGGGTAAGTCAAAATCTTTTTGGATATTAACACGTGTACACCAGCAATAGGAGGGAGTTGTTGGAATTGAATCCTATTATCAAAGTTACAACGGAAGCAAAATATAGATATGAGGATCTCATGGTGTACGTTTTATTACAATTAATTCTACAAAACAATCTACATGCAAATCTATGATCTTAGCATATGTACGAATACCTTAGAGGCATACTACAATCTACGAAAAACATGCATGCATCTAGTTAGGTGTTTAGAATCATCATACCTTATGGATATTTGATTCGAAGAGAATAAAACGATGATGAACCGCACAAGAATCGAGAGGGAAGCTATTGGATAATGCTTTGTCCTTTGCAAAGGGAGGAATCTTCAAAGTCCTATCTCTAAGTGTAAGGACTACGAGCTGACGGATGATTACGTTGTGAAGACGATGACAAGCCGCGAGATCTCCTTCTTCTCTTTATCTCTTCTTCCTTCTCCTTCCTTCCTCCTTCTTCTTCCTCTTTCTTCCTCCTCTTTCTTCCTTGGTCAAAACCACAAAGAAGGAGAGAGGAGAGGGGGGCAGTTTTTTTGGAAAGGGGAAAGTCTAGGGCTGGCCCCTTCTCCCCCTATTCCTCTTACAGGGTCAGCCCCCTAGTGATTTTAGCATGCTAGGGCCGGCCCCTTAGAGATAGGGATGAGGGAGGGCGGTTTTTAGGGTTTCCCCTTATCTCTCGTGAAGCCTGGACGAAAACGCCCTCATGAAAGGGAAACATTGTAAGATAGATAGAGTGAGGTGTGCTACTTGGAATCGAGTTCTGTCAGTGCCTATAAGCTCCTGGAATTATTCCGCTTATTTGAAAATCCATATTCAATATGTTCTGAGCTATATTTTAGTATTTACCAAAATACCCCTATGACCACTTAATACATATGAATTAGGTTCTCAGGATTCGGGCTTGTGCTCCATTGCGCTACTTCACATCCAACGCATCCAACTAGGTTGGGGAACAATTTCTATACTCAACGACAGGGTGGAACCTTCAGGGTTCAGGATCTCTAGCTCCAATCGGATCCCTGATTAACTATTCCGGTGGCAAACCGAAAGTTTTACTAATCAGCCTTAATCCGATTAACCCACGTAACTACCAAGAGTGCGACGCGAGTTGAACTCTAGTGATCCTAAACTTATGTTTCTCCCTCGTAACCCTGTTATCTACTATACTCTGATAATCTTTAGTTCCTTTTATTACTGGTGCCATGATTCGACTCGGGCGGTGGGGAGCATCGTTAGATCCCGATCGATCATCTTACTAGGATTTGATGATTTGTCATCTATAACACTACACACCTTCCGGTGCTATGCCTAGTATCCGAAACATCGTCAGTCATACTGACAACCACCAGGCCTAGATTAATTGTGTAGATAGATTGACTCATGAAAACACACCCATCCAACACTGGATGTCGGATAACCTGTAGAGATTGCATGCCATTCTAGCTCCAGCCGGGTAACCCAACGTACCATGGTATTGGATTATAGTAGGTCCGCACACGTTGGCACATCAAAGCACCACACAACTAGTTAGTTCAGTGTACATGGTCCCTCAGGGTTACAAACAGATTATCTATAGTAGTACGACGATTTATGCACCAGTATCTGAATCACTGAACTATGCACCGTCTTGGTTCCTGTTCAACATGATCATCGTGATTGGTCAGGTGAATGGAAATCCCACGTTCCTATGGTGGAGACTTCACCAAATCCTCTACCTGCCAACAGCTTATTCTCGGTGAAGCGACTGGCATCACCAAAGCTGTGAACTAGTTCCAGGTCTAAGCAGAACCGGTCCACTGGGTCTCCCAAGCATGGATCCACCATGTGCCTCAGTGGCCTATTGTGTTCCCTAGGGTCCTTTATTATATATGAATTAACATACACCAAAGTAGTATTCTAATTAAAGCAATAACCAAAGTCATCTTAATTAATGTTAATACAGAAAATCCACGCTCAGGACACACGAGCTACAATAGTTGTTACCCCCCTTCTTGATATTAACACACTAGTGAATGCCCGTGCCTTCGGCGCGACCCCCCCACCCCGGAAGAGAGAGAGAGAGAGAGAGAGAGAGAGAGAGAGAGAGAGAGAGAGAGAGAGAGAGAGAGAGAGAGAGAGAGCGGTTTGAAGAGAGATATAGACCGTTGGAAGAGAGAGACGGAGTGAGAGAGATAGTTGGAAGAGAGAAAGAGAGAGCAATTGGAAGAGAAAGAGATGAAGAGAGAGATAGTTGGAAAAGAGAGAGGCGAAGAGAGAGAGAGACGGAGAGAGCGATTGGAAGAGAGAGAGATATGGAGAGAAAGAGAGAGATCGGGGGAAGTGAGAGAGACGTGAAAAGAGAGAGAGAAAACTGGGCAGAGAGAAAGAGAACCGAGGAGAGAGAGAGAGCGGTTGGAAGAGAGAGAAAGAGTTGGAAGAGAGAGAGAGAGCGGTTGTAAGAGAGAGATGGAGAGAGAGATAGTTGGAAGAGAGAGAGACGGAGAGAGATGGAGAGAGAGTGGTTGGAAAAGAGAAAGAAATCGTTGGAAGAGAGAGAGAGACGGAGAGAGAGAGAGAGAGCGTTGGGAAAAGAGAGAGAAGGAGAGAGATTGTGGGGAAGAGAGAGATAGAGAGAGAAAGCGATCGGATGCATCCCACGCATATATCGATTAGATCGGATGGTTAACTTGTCTCTTGGCAATCTTGGCCTAATTAGCACAATCCGCCTTAACATGTTATATAGATGTACCATAGTCAAACAATCAAGGATAAAATGGTCGAATCATATTTTGGGTATTTTGACTAGTGGCAGCTCACGGTCAAGTGACGGAATGAGAAAAAGGTTAATTTTAAAAAAAAGTGGAGGTAACTCAAGCACCAACATAAAAGTGAGGGGCAGGTCAAAATGCCCCTAAAAAATTGATATACGATCTCTTCATTTCTAAAAACCATAAAAAAATGATATATGATCTAGTCAAACCAATAAGATATCATTCATTTTTGCATTTTAATTAAGATCAAACATTGTTTAACCATTTCATATTGACCACAACCAAACATTAAGAAATGATCCAAGATTCAATAAAAAAACCTTTTTGATTGCATTCTCTATCCTTTACAACCGATTTAACCAACAAAGTAATACCTTCTATTGGGATTGTTGCATTATGGAATGTGATGAGCTCAGTTTGTACTCAATTTGGCAAATTAAAGTTAAAGCCCCATAAAACCATTAAACTCTCCAATTGGATTCTAAATTTGACGAACTTTAATTATAGCCCAAAATGAAAACCAAAAACTGCACCCCAACTAAATTGGCCAAACACAATCGTTGTTAGTAGGGGGTGCAATTTGGGTCGGGTAAAGCTGAGAACCGACCCAACCCGACCTAGATGGGTCGGGTTGGTTCGGATATTTCGACTAAATGGATTGGCTCGGTTTTAAGTTTCATGGACCTAGTTAAATACACATCGGTTCTAGGTTGGGGCTCAGGTAGACTCGACCTAACCTTAGAACGGAAGTCAAATATTAGAAAAAATATATATGTCACGGGTTTAGACTTTTTGGCTACATAACAATAGCACCCGAGTAAACATTAGTTGTTTGCTAACGTTGAACTGACTACCAAGATAACTCAATGGGTGGCTAAAACCTAAACTCTAATGCGGATCTCTAGCTTGCTAGTAAATAGCCAACTACCAACCCAAGAACCGAACCAAACCAACCCGACCTTATTGTGGGTTGGGTTGGTTCGGATCCATGTCCAAGTCGGATTGGTTTGGGTTTCAATATGGTACTAACAAATTAGTTCGGTTCGGTTTTGGATTGGCTCAAACCAAAACCAACCTGACCCGAGTGGCACCCCCCTACTCCTTCAATAGGCCCAACATGTAAAATTAAAACAATCATGGGTACATTGATTGGCATACCCATCTCTTTCCATCTCATCGGAGCAGTATCATATTATTTAAAGCTAGGACCTCAGTTTAAGAGATAAGTTAGAGGCACAACCCAATCACAGCTAAATGATACACCAAGATCCGATCGATGAATCACACTCAACCCGGTCATGATTTAATTTTGACTTTACCAATCTATTAACTTGGTTCAATCAACATTCAAGTGGGGGAGAAGTAGTGGGGGCCACAAAGTGACTTCTCTCTCCAAAGCTTTCATAGTCAATACACAACTTGAACACATGCACTCCCTCTAAAAGCCTTCATAGCCCATACCACACATGAACACCTGGACTTTTATTGTTTGTTTAATGGGAGTGAGCCATCATACGGCCGACAGGAGGGGCATTTGTGTAAGTTACTTCGGTTCTAAACTTCTGACAGCGTCCATGAGAGGTACGCAGAGAAGTTCGTTGAGGAGGGTCTGGCAAACCAAAGCCTTTTTACTCCACGGTTGGTGGGTCGTATCTCCCTTCCCCTCCAAGAGAAGAGAAGAGAAGAGAAGAAACAGGGGGAGACAGAAAAAGCCGAACCCATTCCTTCTTTTGATCCTCCTATGCTCCTCTCCTCTCCGCAATTCAATCTCTCGCAGAGATCCCTTTTCATCAGTGCCAGATTCGAGCACTGATTCTCTCTCTATGTGGGTTGTGCCTATTAGTTGTGTTGGGGTTTCCATGTGGAATTCGAAATGGGTTGCAGGGATCGAAGGGCTTCTTGTTCTTGGGTTGGTAGAGTGAGAGGGTAAGGAGAAGCGGAGGGTGGTTGTGATGGGTTTTAAGAGCAGAGGAGGAGGAGGAGGAGGAGGAGGAGGAGGAGGAGAGGCTCCAATGAGGGGCATGGTGTCAAGGAAGTGGACCTTGTTGCTCTGCGTTGGTAGCTTCTGCGTTGGTCTCCTCTTCACTGACAGGTGCTTATCTATCGATCTATGTGTCCCCCACCCCACGCATCGGGGACCATTAATTCTTTTCTTTTCTTTGCTTAAAAAGGATTTTTGGCATCTGGGTTGAGCTGGGAACTGCTGCTGCTGTTCTGAGAATTTTACTGTATTTTTCCCCTCATCCAATTTCCTCTGCTGTGTGTCCAGGTGGGGCAGTGGCGATTTCTTGAGCTCAAGCTCTTGATTTGGATTTTAGGGTTTCTTTTCCTTGGGTTTTACGTTGTTTCCCTAAGCTGCTTTAATCAGGAAGTTTTCAGTTATGGACCAGCTGAGCTGAATACTTTTCCCATATGACTTTTTTATTTTTTTATTTTTACCAAGATTTGGTGTTTCCAAAGGCTGGGTTCGAGGAACAAAAAATTGATATATTTTGTGAAGTACATCCATTTTCCTCTTACCGAAACGAACTCAACCCCACCGAAATACATGGATTTTCCCTTCAGGTAGCGTAGGCATTGTGAAATATCGGGTCGGTTCTGTTAGATATCCTCACTATCGTCAACAGGTTCCGAAATGTTGGTTGGAATCGAATTTTTCAACCTTGGGCCGGGTGATGTGAGATTCCACAACACAACTATCTCTATCTCTTAAGTAACACCCATCCTTTATATAGATGGATCGTATTAAGTCCCTATGATTATATGGGTAACCTACTTTACATGTGTTTATTATATTGATCGTGAAAATTGGTAGCAGGATGTGGACGATGCCTGAAGCAAAAGACATCATCAGGACAACTGGAACTGAAGAAGATAAGATGAAGCTAGTTGCGGGCGACTGTAATTTTAGAAACGTAAGCACCTTACTCTTTGTCTTGGTTCAGCTTCTATTTGAAAATATATATAGTTAGCTACAAAATAAGGACCGCAACCATTACCAAAGATCATTAGAATGTATAACAGTTTTATTCTAAAAATTGACCCTCCGATTTTCCATATCGAGGTTGGCTATTTAGTGAGATGCTTGGATTGTAATGACTCATCAAGTGTACCTTTTTCTTTTGTATATGTCTCAGATAGATGCAAAGCGAGAGCCTAAGAATATCCTAGGGGAAGTATCAAGGACCCATCACGCTATACAGTAAGTTTGGCTAGTGTCTTCTCTTAATCACTAGATTCATCATGCGTCCATATGAAGCAATAGTTTCAATAGCAAGTAATGGAGTCTTCTGTTGTGCAGGACACTAGATAAAACAATATCAAATTTAGAAATGGAATTAGCAGCTGCTAGATCTGCACAAGAGTCCATACTCAATGGTTCTCCATTATCAGAAGATGTAAAGGTTATTGAATCGAACGAAAAAAAGAAGTATGTAATGGTTGTGGGAATCAATACTGCTTTTAGCAGTCGCAAAAGAAGAGACTCAGTTCGTGCTACTTGGATGCCTCAAGGTTCACACAACTTTACCTGCATTTGTCTTATTGTTGCATGGATGGATATCTTTTACTTACTATCTTGGATCTAATTAGCAAGTGCTAATTGCCATAAAACTACAAAAACAGGTGAGAAAAGAAAGAAGCTGGAGGAAGAGAAGGGTATCATCATTCGCTTTGTTATTGGCCACAGGTGCGCATCAATTACTACTGCTTTCATAAATAGATACACTCTTAACATTTTGTTGAGTTCTCTCCCCCACCTCACTCACTCTGTTAGATTGATGGGTTCTAGTTAGGGTCCAGGATGGAGGTTAGGTAATAATCTAGATTAGGAAGCGAGGATGGTGGATTTGGGTTTTCTAATTTTGATTATTTGGGTTCTAATTATAACTAGGAGGTGGATTTAAGGTAGGAGTCCCTGAGGGTCAGAAGAGGTATTGGTAATCTAGGTTTTAAAATGGTGGAGATTTATCCCTGGTTGGCTTGTTCTTATTGATTTATCTTTGTTTCTTATTTATTTAAAAGGGTGGAGATGTACCTAGTTCATATTGATTTCTCTGCTTCTAATTTATCTAGAATGTTGGAGTAGATGGGTTTATATAATTGCTAAGGGGTTTAAACTAATGAACAAGAGACCAAGGTTCGAAATTTTCATTTCGGTCAATATTTTGACCCCTCTGGATATGGAAATATTTTGTGGAAATATTTCGACAGTGTGGAAATCTTGTGATTTTATAGAAATGGTGGAAATATTGATTTTTTAATGGATTTTTTCAGTGAATCTCTGCATAGTCATAAACCAAGTATATATACACAATTTGGAACACTCAGATAATAATTATACCCAATCTACAGGTGTAGAGCATCACAAAGCATGTATTCTACATTTGAGTTTGTGAGTCTATTGCAGTCTAGTTTGGTCTTGTTTTGATCTATGTTTTTAAAATAGCTTTTAATCTTTTTTGTGGATAAAAATATTTCCAAAATAAAGATTAGTTGATTGTTAAAATAATGCTTCAAACGATTTTGAAAACGGACTTAAAACAAGAAAGTTGTGCAAGTTTGAAATCGTGCAAAAATTATGCTGAAATGCAAAACACTGTTTTTTTACTAAGTCTGAAAAAATGAGTTTTTATAAAGAAAAGTTTTTATACATTCAAAATTTTCTTTGACGGACCATGGTTTTCTAGATGTACTTGTAGTTCTACATCCTGTGGAATGTTTTGAGCTAAAAATGAATTGATTTAACCACTTTTCTAAACATACAAATTTTATGAAAAACCGAAAAAACTGTTTTCTCCTACTAAAACTGAAAACCTACTTTTTGATTCACTTGGTTTTTGATTTTTTTGATATTTTTATTGAAATCAAATGGGGGGGTATTTGCTTATTTACATATAATAACTTAAAATAAAAATTAAGTAAGACGACATTTACTTAAATGTTATTATATGTAAATAAGCTGCTGAGAACAAAACCCCCAGTCCCCTTTTATAACCAGTCAGTCCCAACATTTCAGTGCCAAAATCCCGAAATTTCTCAAAATTTTCCGAAATTTTCCGAAATGTCTTGAAATTTCCATGACATATCGCGATATTTCGTGCCGACAAATATATCGTGCGAAATATCGCATATATCGCGATATTATCGTGATTTCTGTTTCGTTCGATATCATAATAGGAATTTCGTGCCGAGGTTTGAGAAAACCGAAATATTTCGCGATATTTCGCGAAATATCTCGAGATTTTGTACCTTGCAAGAGACATGTGGTACCTTAGGCGTGAGGGAACATGACCTTTTTTTGGTATGTAGTTCTTAAGGTGTACTTTCACTTTAGGTTTAGGTGGTAGTTCCTAAGGTGCAGTTTAGGTTTTGCCGTTTTGGTATGGTTGTTCCTAAGGTGTAGTTTAGTTTTAGGTTTTCATAAGGGATTGTGCTTGGTGAAGAGTGTCTAGGGTGTATCTTAAACTCGGTTCATGTGATGGTGAAAAGTGTCTTAAGATTGAAAGTATTAAGCTATTTCGGGTGATGTAGTGCAACAAGGGTTCGATGTAAATGTTAGTCCTACTTGCTTACCATCTCTTTCTATAGTACCAGACCCTCTGAGGTTGCGACCTCAGTTTAAGAGATAGATTAGAGCCACAACTCAATCGCAACCATCTTTTACACCGAGATCCGACTGATGTATCAAACTCAGTCCAATGTCATGCAAAAGAACGACCGTGATTCAGTTTTGGCTTTAAACTCCCTTAAACTTAGGTAAATCCGCACTCCAGTAGGAGAGGAATAGTAGGGGCCACCAAGTCACTCCCTCTAAAGCTTTCAAAGTCCATACCACACATGAACACATGCACTCCCTCTAATTTTGGGTTTTCTAATTTTGATTATTTCGGTTCTAATTATATCTAGGAGGTGGATTTAAGGTAGGAGTCCGTGACGATCAGAAGAGGTGCTGGTAATCTAGGTTTTAAAATGGTGGAGATTTATCCCTAGTTCTTATTGATTTTTCTCTGTTTCTAATTGATTTAAAAGGGTGGAGATGTATACCTAGTTCTTATTGATTTCTCTGTTTCTAATTGATCTAGAATGGCAGAGTAGATGGGTTTATATAATTGCTAAGGGGTTTAAACTAATGAACAAGAGACTGTGGTACCGTAGGCGTGAGTAACATGACCTTCTTTTGGTATGGTAGTTCTTAAGGCTTAGTTTAGTTTTAGGTTTAGAAGGTAGTTCCAAGGTGAAGTTTAGGTTTTTATATGGTAGTTCCTAAGGTGTAGTTTAATTTTAAGTTTTCATAAGGGATTTTGTTTACTGAAGAGTGTCTAGGATGTATCTTAAATTCGGTTCATGTGATGGTGAGATTGAAAGTATTAAGCTATTTTGAGTGATGTAGTGCAACAAGGGCTCGATGTAAATGTTAGTCCTACTTTTTTACCACCCTGTGTCATAGAACTCCTAGAATTCTTCAAAAAAGGGACCCATTGGTATGAGATGATTGTATCTATCGAAGTGGCCATGTCGTGGAAAGAGGGTAGGGGCTTACGTGGCTTAAATTTGTTACTAGATTCTCTTAGATGAGATTTGGTATAAGGACCAAACAATGTTTGGGGAGAGGAATAGGTTGAGGTGTCTGGTGTTAAGCATTAGCTAGGGTGTTGTGGGCCCACAATTGAGTTACCCAAGTTGGCCAAAACCATCCAAGGCAACATTACTCGGTTAAGGGGCTAAGGGGAATAAAATCGCATAGATTGATCAATTTGGCTGGATTCTGCGTGAACCTTTTCATTATGATCATAAAATCACATACAAAATTTGAGATTCATCAGATTTTATGAAAGGGTCTAAAAAGTCAGTTTACCTAGTGTACCATAGCGACATTGAATATCCATGAATTGATTGTTCAGGGTTTGGTTCTACGATATTTATGAAAAGAGGGCCCATGAAAAATCATATTGGAATAGATTAAGAATTTGAATGATTTTTTCATGAAATTTTGAAACGTTTAATGGTGGTTTTACAAATAGGATGGAATTGGCCAATAAGGATGGATGTCAAATCTAGTGAAATTTAATAAAAATGTGGAATTTCGTGATTAAAATTTAGGGGTATATGTTTGGTAGTGTCTAACTAATTTTTCCATAATTTGAGTTTTGTAATTCGTTGATGAGTCTAAACATAGGGTAAATAATCAACAGTTATTCGACGTGATGGTTAGGGGCGATGTTAGGTTAAGGGTGTTCTAGGTGAGATTTATCAAATAAATTTGAGAATAAGTTTTAGTGGTGAGATCTTTATGTCACCGGATCGTGCTACAAACAATAATTTATTTTTATTATATTGTTTTAGTTTATTCATATTTGTCTCTGGGAGAAGATCAGACAGTCGTTTATTTAGTTATTAAATTTTGTATGTTTGCAAGTCTATGGTGTGTGGTTGTCGCACCCGATTAGACTGCTCCTGTGTAGATACTATGACAAACGGATCAGAAGTGGAGGTGTTCACGGCTGAAGCAACACTTCGCCGACTTCTTCCTCGATGTATCAGAGTACATGAAGGCCTTGACTAAGGTCAAAATAGCCATGCACACTTTATTAAAGAGCGGGAATACAAAGGAATTCAGATTTGGACCCCTAGGCCACTGACGAAGGGACAGACCCAGACTCCATCCACCAGGAGTCGTTCAGAACCCTCCAAATATCTAGACAGAAGAGTAGAAGGTTCAATATCGATAAGTGGTCTTAGATTTGAGACCGACCCAACGGGTGCGAGCTAAGAGAGACTGGATGCCGGTGTAGTTTGGATCCAACGACAGTGGTAGTAGACCTGGTCCGTCAGCCAGTGGTTACAGTAGTACTGTGCGTCAGGGGCTAATGATGATGAGTTCAGTTGGAGGAGGAAAGATGAGTGATTTTGTCTTCTTCGTGATATAAACAATATAAATTTATATAAATAATTCAAGATTTGGTGTGTATTTTCTTCAAACAATTCAAGTAAATATGTATCAACAACTATAAAAGACTAATTTAAAATTCCCAAAATAATATCTAGCAAAATGCCCTTTTTTTGGGCCATTTCGAAATTTTTTCTACCATATCGGTTGAAATTTCAAAATTTCGGTTTAGACATTGACCAAAACCAGGCACGAAATCGAAATTTAAAACCATGGTTATTTTCAACTTTGGTTGAGTACTCCGCGATGGAGTAACACGATTTAGATGGACTGTCTTCGATGTTTTCTTTGTGAAATTTGGAGTCTTCCATTATTTTGCCAGTCTACTCCATTGTGATAGCTGGAGCAGTTGTCAACAATCAGTCTTTCATGAGTGGATTAAGCACAACATGTTCTGACCGTTACGCTTTTTATGATTACCTCGCTTGCATGCTCAACGTGCCCTAACATCCTTTACGGCTACTTGTTGCAAATATCTTGACGAAGTCTTCTATGTCTGATTGTTTCTCCTCCTTGCCTGAAAAAATGATGGTGCATAATTCACCTTTAATTTGACTACACGTGCACTTACGGGGTTGGTGAGCACATGAATGTACATCCTTCATATGCTGGTTATAGTTTTCATATTGCGTTTTGACATTTCTTTTTGTGGTTCTCATCATGGTTTCAAAATTCTGCTGAAATGATTAAATTTCGGCAAAATATTTCGGTTTTGGCTAGGACGAAAACAAAATGAGGGTCGAAACCAGGGGTGCTGACCATTTCGGCGAATTTCTGTCAATTTCGATCAATTTCAGAACTAGAGTTAGAACTATATATTTCTGTCCATTTCGATCGAAATCTGGTCAATTTCGATTTCAGAACGGGAACTATAAATTTTAAAATTTTGATTAATTTTGGTCAAAATTTAAGAATTTCGACCGAAACTTTGGTTTTGGCATGGTCCGAAACCTGATAGGAAACCAAAATTTAAAAAGTTGCTCATCTTGATGGTTGCAACATCCATTCTGCGTACGTAAAGATTTGATAATGCCCTAATGAGATATTCATTGTGCATCCACACTTCAAGTTATCACCCACCATCTATGCACATATGAATAGGATGAGCGATGCTATTCAAACTGAAGCGTTTGTCCCGAATGACGTGACATCCAATCACAATGTCCCTTTACCTGCCAGTTGGGGCTGAGTGCGATTTACCACTCAGTGCTGGGTGTGACAGACTCCTGTGATACGGACACGTCATTTTGGTTGACCATTCGGGATAGACGTTTCGGGACACATGGTATTTTTCGAAAAGGACTAAGAAGAGAGGAAAATAAGGAAAAATATATGGTCGCACATCATATCTTCTCTCTTACCCTACTTTAATCATTATTTTCTTCACCTTACATTAATTAACAATTCCATCAATTGTATAATTTGCCAATTTGAATCTAACTGTTTGAGATATTTATGTAGTGCTACATCAGGTGGAATTCTGGATAAAGCGGTTGAAGCTGAGGATAGAAAGCATGGGGATTTAATGAGGCTGGTAAGACTTGTTCCTAGTTTTCTTCTCGTTCGTTGAACAATTCATACTCGAATACTTTAGTGTTACTTTTTACTAGATAGTGTGTGAATGAAAAAATTAGATTTCCAAAATATGCTTCTGTTAGCCACTAAACCTTTTGTTATTCGTAAAGGGAACCGAATATATCGTTCACATTTTTGTATATCTTGTTTGCAGGATCATGTGGAAGGATACCTTGAATTATCAGCCAAGACCAAGATATATTTTGCTACTGCTGTTTCTCTGTGGGATGCTGAATTCTACGTCAAGGTCGACGATGATGTACATGTAAATATAGGTGAATAATTTCTTTTGTCACCCATCTATTGGTCTTAAGTATACCTTAGCCGAATGCATGGGCGGATCGGGGGGCAGCTGCCCCCCCGGGATTTGGGTTTCCACTATAGATAGGCTTGTGCGGGATTTCCCTTCCCTCCTTTATGGTCTTGTGCGCTCTCTCCTTGCCCCCCCTTGAGACATGAGAGCACCGTCTGGGAGGTTGCAGTAGCAGTCGGGTGTGATTAACCTATGGGCTTTTCACCCGCACATTGAATGAGCCGTCTGATAAGTATTGAATGAACATTACTTGGCTCCAACAGCTGTTGAGCAACGGGCTCCAATAGCTGAGGTGGCAATCTATGATTGGACCTTACCCACTTGATACCTGTAGGGTCTACTACTTCATGTCCTATCGTGTGGGGCCCATATTATCATTTTATACTCAAGGCTTTTTTTTAATGATTTATTTCATGATAGTGGAGTATGATCCAATCATTGTCTGCCCGTCAGCCTAGTTGCTCCAACAACTGTTGGAGCCAAGTATTGTTCATATTGAATATAATGGATTCAATATTGATTCCCGATATTTTGTATTTTTTTAAAATATTATAAGAATACTACTTTTCGTCTCTATCTACTGCTGCTTCTAGAGTTCAGATCTCCTCAAGTCTGTCGGCCCTGGTCAGTGGGCCTGGCGTGCATCAAAGCCTCACAATGGCAGGCGACCTGAAAGTGAATCGTACTCCAGCCGATTGTACGCAGCGGTGATGTGCACTGGGCTCGCTGATCGGGGCCGAGAGAATGAGATCTTGGATCAAGGAGAAGCGCCACCCCCCATTGATCCCTCCGACGGATGGAGTGGACAAACCTAATGGAGAAAAAAACCTTACCCAGCTCGTTGATGATGTGGCATAAATTTGCTAATTTGCCAAGGTCACAAATAGTAGCTGTAAATAGGGAATTAGTCTACGAAGAAGGAGCACCGTTATGAAATAAACTTATATTTTATCGAATAAATTGGTAGGGGTCCATGCCAAACCCCCCCTCCACTAAAGAGGGATTTCTCAAAAGAAAAAAAAGAAAAAGAGAGCACCATTATGAAAATATTTTCTAAAATACTATTGTATAAGATAAAAAAAACCCAAACCATTCATTCTTGACTCTCTCACAGCAGCCAACATGAACACTTCAGAATGCATTTTGTCATTTGTATCATAGATTCATAGATAAGAATATTAGTTGATTCCCACTTGAGAATTCACCTTATTCGCACTCTGCCCCCCCTACGAAAAATTCTTCGCTCTGCCACTGGCTGTATGTGTATCTATATTTCCTTTTATCTCTTATATCAACGTAATCATCTAATTTCATGCATCCATAGTTTGGACCAGTTGTTTATGGAAGTGAGATTGACTCAAGTCACCTGAAACTAATATAATCATAGTCTCAAATACTAACCGATTTTGTACATAAAATATTAGGATTTTCACATGCATATGAACTTGAAGCTCAAACAACTAATCAAGTAAAAACGATCCTTTTTGAAAGTAGTAGGATATCATATAAGTTGATGAATTATGTAAAGTAAAAGTTAAAAAAAAATTAACTATATATGCTGCCCTAAAGGTGTGGGTAGCTAACCCGCTCAATATCTATGCTGTGTTGTCCTAGCAAGATCAACCTTCACAAGGAGTAAGATAAGAACAATGCAAAAGATTGAAGTATCATACCATATCATGCATACCGTGCAACTAAGCGCGCATCATATGTTACTATAACATATAAAATCAAACTTGGTCAGATTAGTGCATCAAACTATTTCCCAGAAAAGGAAAAATGGCTTATGACTTGAAAACTAAATCATCTATTGCCTCCATTGGCTTATTGTGCTAGCTATGTTCTTCCTCTATGTACATTATATATTTTTTGAATCAATTGGAAATTCAAGCTATTCAGATGGCACATGTAGGAGACAATAACCATTACTCAAAGTAGTCCAAATCCAATTTTTTACTTAAAATTATCAGTCTGATATGGGCATGTTGTTCACGAGTCTAGCCCTACTCATAACTTGGTTGAATTTAATAGGGAACATCAACTATAATACTAGATGAATATAGCAATTTAAACTGCTTAGTTCTGTGGTCTGTTCAATTCCGTTTTATTTGAAATTCATTTGCATTAATCGGTTTTAAAAAACTGTTCAAAATCATGCCGATTTTATTAGAAAATTCACATTCAAACAATGAAAGACTGGATCAATTGGTATGATCTTATATTTAAGTTTTAAAAAATCATAGAGGATAAAATCAGGTGAAACTAATTTCTCTTTCTTTTTCTAATATTGTGTTTTTTGTTGTTAGTAGTATGATGTTTTTTTAGCTACACATTTACATTTGACAATAATCAACATGTGTACCGATACTCGAGAAACTATAGTTTTAAAATGGATTACTTACTGTGGTTTATTTGACTCGAGTATATTTACTGGTAAAAATGTATTTTTACCGAAGGTTTCACAAGAAACCCGTTGTCGGATAATCAAATAGATAAAACTCTGATACCAAATTGAGAAAATCAATGTAATATGGCTTTCATGCTAAAATGATACATGATAATCGAAAAAATTGATCTCTAATAGCAATCCGATGATTGAATAGCGAAGATATAAATTCGAATGTGTTGTGAGTCTTGTGACAGAGGAAGCAAACCAAGTGTTCGTGGTCGGAGTTTGCAGAGATCATGGAAAAGTCGAATCCAAAAACCAAGTAATTATTCATAAGAATATAAGTGGATAACCTCCTTAACTAGGAAAAACACCACTGCAACAACAATAATGGTGTTCCATTATGAGAGTTCAAAAGTAATTGCGTTTAGGACTTTCACAAACGCTTTCAGAATATTACCAGAGAAAACCTTGAGAGAAGAAAATCCCCAAAAGAAAACATGAGAGAATTGCTCAACATAATTACCCGAGAGTCCGACAGTAAGAGATATCAGAAAAATGACTACCGAGAAAACCACAAGAAGAACCTGAGATCCAGTGAGAAGCCCGTCGAGAAAGCCCAATTTTTTTGCCTCTCTCTCTCTCTCTCTCTTTCTCTCTCTCTCTCCCCCCTAGGGTTATTGATGACAAAAAACATTATGAAATTATCTGCGGCTGTTTTGTGTAGTGACTTACACATCGATGCAAGTAGCTGAATTTAAACTAATAATGTTCTTGCTGAGACGAGGGGTTTACATTACACTGGATTTCAAATTTCTCATGATTTAAACCATTGAAGTGTCTCAATTGTACTGATGTAACTTCCATTGATTGAATGGAATCCAGCTTAGGGCTCCCTTTACCAATAAAATAAAAAGGGGACTATGGGTTTTTTGCCTTTAACATGAAGTTATTTGGGTTGGCACATACAACTTAGTTTCTAGGACGTGTACTGAAGAGATATTACTGGTTCGTTCATCACATACAAGCCAGTCAATTTAGAATTATCATTGTTCTTCAATCTGTTAGTCCTTATGACCATTTCGCATGAGTAAGCAGTTATGTCATTGTTGTGAGTGATGTTTTCTGTATTTTAAAAGATGGATATGTTTTATATATTGACAGTTTCTATAAAAAAAGAGATCTAGTGAGCCTTTTGTGAGATACAGGTATCATAATGATGTCAAAATATGGTTATGTTGAATCTTATACTTCTGCATTATTGCAGCGACTCTTGGAAATACTTTGGCCAGGCACCGTTCAACGCCTCGGGTTTATATTGGATGCATGAAGTCTGGTCCTGTTCTAGCTCAGAAGTAAGCTTCCGTAAAGGATGATATATGTCTGACTGCAAGAGATGGTTAGATATTCTATTTTAACACGTTCCTAATGGGACAGGGGGGTGAGGTATCATGAACCCGAGCATTGGAAATTTGGGGAGGAAGGAAACAAGTATTTCAGGCATGCTACTGGTCAGCTATATGCCATCTCAAAAGATTTGGCTACATACATATCCATAAACAAGTAAGCCAACGTTAGAGTGCATATGCTACCATAAATATGCAAACGAAGATGTTTCATTGGGTCCATATTTCTGCTACCATATTGAAGGAAATTTTTTAATAATGTTTTTGCTACATATTTCTGCTTATATTCATTAAAGCTGTTGATGGAAACTCTGATTCTTATTATCTCAGGCATATGCTACATAAATATGCAAACGAAGATGTTTCATTGGGTGCTTGGTTTATTGGTTTAGATGTTCGACATGTTGACGATCGCAGACTTTGTTGTGGTACCCCACCTGGTAAAGTTCTACTTTAGTCGAACAAGTTCTTGTCGTTGAACTTTCTAACACTACCAATAAAATTAATTTTCCATCTCCGCAACCATATTGTTGCTGGACAGCTAATGACTTAAAGCTTTCTTGAATGCGGAGTAAATAAGGCTTTTATGTATCAAAATATGTAACTTATATTATGTCCTGGTTTCATATTAGTTGTTGCTTCCCTTATTTTCTTCTATTTTGTTTTTGTTGGTATCTGTTCTTTGTTTCAAAAATAATATTACACATTTGGTGTTGGGAATGGTGATGTTCTCTATGCCAATTCCATTTAAGTTTCGACATTAGGATCAATAAATAGTTTGCTATGATATAGTCTTATATTTGATTCATTATACACTGTTATTAATATACTATTATTGCATACGATGCACATGAGTACATCGGATATAATTGAGGTAATTTAGGCATGTGGATGAGATTCGTATTCAAAAAATCTAATGTTACCAAACTATTATATTATACATGATAAGGTTCGCAGTCAGTGATAGGGATGCACATCTTATTTGTAAGATTGCATCATTATTAACTTTCATTTAGATGGTTTATCTTAACAATCAGAGTGATGACTCTAAGTCCACTGTGTGATGTGTTTGGAATACACTAAACAAAGATCACTCTTAAGAATAATTTATGTAAATGACTGTCGATGATGTGCTTCTTATTTACTGATTCCATAGACTCATTATGAGGTGTTTGTGAAACTTAGGGCTTGGCTTTGTCACTTTGAGTTACAATTCAGTGAGGCCACTTTGCTTCAATAACTGCGATATCTTGGGTGGCTTACATTGAGTACTTAGGAACATATTCATTTTTGAGGAATTAGAAACTCTACGGTGAGAAGGAATCCCCTTAAGTAACTGTCATGAGGGATGATCCTTGGAACTGGGTCTATGTTAGCTCAAAAGACGTACTACTCTTGTTATTATAATTCGTGTGCTCAAAACACTCTCGGTCGATGAAGTGTCCTTATGTAGTTGTTAGTGTCAGTTTGATAGCCCTCACGATGATATCAAGTGACAAGCATAGTCACCAAGTTTGGGTTCACCAATAAGTCGGCAAGGGTAAAACTCGAGAAGTTCGGCAAAAATCAAAACGTTCGGGAAAAAAAACAAGTAAAAGTCGGGGAAAAAAACAGGTTCGGGTTTTAATCGGTTAGGGTGAAATTAGGAAAAAAATTGGCAAGTTCGGGACCTTCAAAAGTCAAGTTTTTAGTCTATATTTAAACAACTAAGATATTTCTAATGCGATTATAAGATGATAGGTCAGCAACAACAAATCAACTAAGTTATTCATGCAATTATGCGAATGCAAGTAAGCAACAAAATAATAACCCGACAAAGTAACATACTAAGTTACGAACATCATGATAAGTTGATAACGACATCCCAAAAGAAAATAATGCAAAACTTAAGATGCCCATTGTCCAATAGTCACTAATCAAAATAGAATATAAAATAGAAACTAAACATCCATTGTGTCGTCGAGAGCATCCAATGCCACACTTGCATCATTCTCTTCATCCTCTATGAATTCAATGTCATCGAAAGAAAGTTGAATTTCAATTTCATCGGACTCATCATCGATACAGTCACAAAGTTCGGCAAAAAAATATGTTTTTTAACCTTTTTTTTTCAATAAAAACGGCAAAAAAAGGGCGAATTTGATAACCTGTAAAAATCGGGAAAAAAACGGTAACAAATTGGATGCCCATTAAATCACGTTTTAAACGCGTTTTTTTTTTCAAAAAAACGCCGAACTTTGTTACTATGCTGACAAGCACTCAGTTGAAGATTCAAGACCACACATACCAACCTAAGGTATATGTGGTTTTACTTACATTTGGGGTTGTAGGCAATTTGCTCAGTGTCAAGGCTTTCAGCTTAATATGTGTTTGTGTGGTGTCGAGGCTTTCGACTTAATCCGTATTTTCGCCTCGATGCTTTTTTGATCCACACTTTCTAGAATTGTATTTCAAAATATTCTCGAGTTCTTGAGTTTTCATGTCTTTATGTTATTCGGACTTGATTCTTTGATTTCGGATTCATTGGATTTACGGTTTCTGATGGTTACTCAAGTGATCTCAAGTTCGCAACATTTATTTTTTATTATATTCAGACTTGACTCTTGGATTTTGGATTTATCGGATTGTCTGTACACACTTTTGGCACAGACTCGACTCTCTAGTGGGCCCCATTGCATGTATTCACATATACATTGGTTACACTTGGTGGCATCACGGAGTTCCACACATGGAAAATTCTAAGTGTTGGAAAAGACTGTATACATGCTCGAACAGTCGTTCCGATGGTGTGACATGGACATTTGTTTGACTGTTCAGACGTGTAAGACCAAGTTTGAACCGCTTTTGTCCGTCCTGACCAATATGGTCTTTTGCTATAGACCGTTCGAACACTCGTTCGGACGTTCTTGGCTGGCCTTCCGACTCTTTGAGTCTGGCGTCCGAATGAGTGTTTGGACTTCAAGGAAAGCCGTCTGAACACTCGTTCGGACGCTTTATGCTCAGGTCAAGCTGGCCGCGGGCTGCTTGCTTTTGGAGGCTGTTTTTGTCCATCGGATGGCCAATCCAACGATTGTCGGGGGGAGATATACTTACCTATATAAGATTATTAGTGAGCAGATTTTAGATCTCTCACCTTTCTCTTGGATATTTTTTGAAGAGATTAATTGAGGATTTGGGGTTTTTGTTGGAGACTTCCCAATTGAGCGAAAAATTGGGGAGCACTAAGTTGTGTGTTATGCTTATCGTTCCAGTATCTTATATGTTTTGCTTGGACTAGAATTCATCTGTATCACCCTAGCTCCGTTGAGGGAATTTCAATTGGTATCATAGCGGGTTCGCTTGTGGTAGGGTAATCGCTAGAGCGTATCCAATCAAATCCTTGATTTGTGATGGATTTTCAGAAGGAAGGTTGGTCGATTGCTCGTCCTCCCAAGTTTCAGGGGAACGAGTATCCTTATTGGAAAGCCAAAATGAGGAATTTTCTTAAAGTCAATCAATGAGAGTCTTACGCTCTGTTAAGAGAGGATGGTCACCTCCCACCATGATGAGAGATGGTGTTTCTATTGAGATGCCTGGGGATGATTGGAACCAAGTAGGCTTTGAAACTCGATCTAGAATTCCAAAGGCTTGAACACCATCTTTAACGATGTTCCTTGGATGAGTTCAGATGGATCTCTATATGTGAGACTGCAAAAGAAGCATGGCATATTCTTGAAGTCACACATGAGGACACAGACTATCAAATTCTATGATAGTTCATAAGGTTATGAGGTCTCTTCCTGAGAGATTTCTAGCAAATTTTACGACTACCGAGGATAGCAGTGATGTAAACTCCATTATTTCTGGGGAGTTCGCTGGCAATCTCAAAACGTTTGAGATAAACCATCCCTCAAAGAAGAAGACCAAAGACGTCGGTTTCAAAACTTCTAAAGTTGTTGTAGGTTCTTCTGATATTGATGAACTTAGTTCCAATCGAGACGTTCTCCTCTTCGTTAATCTGCTCAAAAAGTCTCTTGGCCTATTTCAGAAACTGTCTTTTCAAAAAGGTCGAAAATCCTTCACTAAAGCAAATCATCTTCAAAAGAAATATCAGAATGCTGAATCTGTGGAAGATGAGCCTCAATGTTGCCAAGTATTCTAGTAAGCATGTCACTAACAAAGGAATTGTTTTGAAGGCGAACTTGGATGATATAGATTCTGATGATGACAGATTGCAAGGATCCACTTTGTTAGAGACCGACTTTAGTATTCCTTCCTTCTTGCTGTGGTGCAAGATTGTGGGGACTATCAGACTGATGACGCTGATGATGATACATAAGTCGGTATTAGCAGTGTTCAGGAACCAACTCTGGAAGAGATCAATATTGTTGCTGTCCAAAAATGGGTCAGGCTTGCCATAGCTATTGATAAACTCAAAGCTAATAATGCTAACTTGTCTTCTCAACCTATATATTTTTTTGAATCTTTCTGAAGAATTAAAAACTAAAAATGACGGTTTTGTAGAGAAAATTAAATTTTTGGAACAAGAATATTATGAATTCTGCTTCACAATGATAGGAAGAGCCGACATTGAAGGATCAACAAGCAACGTTGCTATGAACGCTTGGATGCCACAAGCCAGTTATCCCTGTGGTAACTTTTCTGACACCTCTAGCTTCAAATTCCGAAGGTCTAAAGGATTGATAGGCCACGCTTTCACGGTTCGTATTCGTACTGGAAATCAGTATCAAACGAGCTTTTACCCTTTTGTTCCACACGAGATTTCTGTTCTCGTTGAGCTCATCTTAGGACACTTGCATTATCTTTTAACAGATGTGACGCCTCAGCCAAACTCCCCTGCGGAGGGCCGACAGGGTTGTAGGAGAATCGATGGGCTGTAGGAGGGCCGATGGAGTGCTATAGGAGGACCGGCGGAGGGCCGACAGGCTACAGGAGGGTTGGTGGAAGGCCTGTGGGGTTGCAGGAGGGCTGACTGCGAGGGCCGACAGGTTGCAGGAGGGTCGGAGGGTTTGCAGGGGGGTCGGCGGGTCTGCAGGACGGCTGGATGAGGGTCGGGGGGCTCGTCGCGGGCGCAATCAAGGTCACTGGATTGGAGAGGAAGGTAGCGGAAGGGGATGGCGAGGGGATTAGATCCGCTCTGATACCATATTACCACAACCCTAGGAGAGAGAGAGAGTGTGTTTTGGAGAATGACGGGCAATTCTCATTGGGGCAATAGCCACGAATATATAGGCATCATACATGTGTAGGGAATAAGTCCTGTACACCGAACTCATATGTATAACCTACAATATACATTAACAGGTCCAAAGAGAGAAAGGGCTGACTGGATGTCCCTTCACATTCAGTTTCGATTTTGCCAAGGACCAAATTTATATTGCAAAAGGATAGTGCAAAAGAAGATGATCCACGTCTTCCTTGTGACTCAAAATAAGCAGGAGATCAGGAATACCCTGATGGTTCCTCCACCTTAATTGCACCCTCGTGAGAATTCTGCCCTTACTTGCAAGCCACATAAAGATGTGAATCTTCAGCAGACATCTAGTCTTCCACGATTGTTTGGCCATTGGGCAAATTTATCGCCTGAGTGGATGGCGTAGAAAGATTCGACTAAACTTTCCCAACCTCGTCTACTTCCATTTATTAGTCTCGTTGGTCCTTGATCAAGAAAGAGTTAACAATATTGTAGAGGTTTGCTATCTGGGCATTAAGTTATAATCAAGGTACAAAATATTGAAATATTTCGGTTTTCCCAGACCTCGACACGAAATGTCTACTGCGATATCAAACAAAATAGAAATCATGATAATATCGCGATATATCGCGATATTTCGCACGATATATTTGTCAGCACGAAATATCGCGTAAGTAAATGTCGTCTTACTTAATTTTTATTTTCTCCATTTACTTTAAGTTATTATATGTAAATAAGCAAATACCCCCCCATTTGATTTCAATAAAAATATCAAAAAAATCAAAAACCAAGTGAATCAAAAAGTAGGTTTTCAGTTTTAGTAGGAGAAAACAGTTTTTTCGGTTTTTCATAAAATTTGTATGTTGAGAAAAGTGGTTAAATCAACTCATTTTTAGCTCAAAAAATTTCACAAGATGTAGAACTACAAGTACATCTAGAAAACCATGGTCTGTCAAAGAAAATTTTGAATGTATAAAAACTTTTCTTTATAAAAACTCATTTTTTCAGACTTAGTAAAAAAACAGTGTTTTGCATTTCAGCATAATTTTTGTATGATTTCAAACTTGCACAACTTTCTTGTTTTAAGTCCATTTTCAAAATCGTTTGAAGCATTAATTTAACAATCAACTAATCTTTATTTTGGAAATATTTTTCTCCACAAAAAAGATTAAAAACCATTTTAAAAACATAGATCAAAACATGACCAAACAAGACTGCACAGACTCAAATGCAGAATACATGCTTTGTGATGCTCTACACCCATAGATAGGGTATAAATATTATCTGAGTGTTCTAAAACGTGTATCTATACTTAGTTTATGACTATCCAGAGTTTCATTCAAAAATTCCATTAAAAAATCAATATTTCCACCATTTCCATCAAATCACAATATTTCCACACTGTCGAAATATTTCCACGAAATATTTCCATTTTCCAGGAGGTCGAAATATTGACCGAAATGGAAATTTCGAACCTTGGTTATAATTAACCTTTAGAACTCGCCGTCCACACGTTTAAGACCATTTCCATCTTATATTGCGAATTAACGGAGCGATTTTGATTCCACGCGATATCAAAAAGATCAGGAAAAAACGCTATGGTTTGTCATGCATCGGCTTCAAGCTCATGGTTTTAAAATGTCAAGGATTTTTCTCTGTTCTTCTTTCATTAATGTAATCCTTCTTTATGCTCACTAAAATAGGTATGCCAATACAATTATAATTTATAACATTCTCATGGATTCATGGTAAAAGTGACATTAATGATCGTAGGTTACTTTGTTTTTGCAGATTGTGAGTGGAAAGCCCAGGCAGGGAACGTCTGTGTTGCCTCATTCGATTGGAGCTGTAGTGGCATATGCAAGTCCGCCGAAAGGATCAGGGAGGTCCATCAACGTTGCGGTGAAGGCGAGAATGCTCTGTGGAGTGCAGTTTTCTGACCAAAGCAGCCGTACCTTGCGGCGGACGTCACTTGACTGTTGTATTGTATGTATGTCTACACGGGCTTATGTAATCGATTTTAAAGAAGATTACAGTGGAACCCTTTGGCGGAGTGATCTGTTTGGAGCAAAAAAAGGAAGTAAATAAAGAAGGAAGAGAGAGAGAGAGAGAGAGAGAGAGAGAGAGAGAGAGAGAGAGAGAGAGAGAGAGAGAGAGCCTCGCAGCATTCTTTAAAATTCGACGATGGCCATTTGTATTTAAAGCTCATGTGGATGGCTACCATAACATAATAAGTGCTACATTCCCTTCACAGTTTTTTGCTAGGTCTGTTACATAGATTTGTATTTTTTTTCTTTTTTCGAGAAGTTTGCCTCTACTTTTGTTTCTATTTCTTTTATTCTGTTTGTTTTGTTCTTTGTTTTTTACCATATAAGGCAGTTATCAAGAATCAGGTCTGTAGGGTCCTGTAGAAGGTTCTTTTCATTAATTCTCATGAATACTTGCCTGTGAAAATACCATGCAAAACAACACATCCCTTGCAAATGTGATGCTGCTGGAACTTTGGAATGTTTATCATCACTATACAAGGATACCATTGCTGGAGCATACTTCTCCTTTCTATTATCCCCTGGGTTCCTCACCATCATGGTCCTGCCCTTCCCGGGGATTCATCAAAGGTAACTTTGATGCGGTTGTTGGCACTTCTAGCTCTGTGAGCAGTTTCATTTTGTGCAATGAGAAGGGTTGTCTTATTCCCGGAAGTGGAGGCCCTTTGCTTTGCTGGAATGCTTCAACATCCTCCTCTCTGTTTCTGTTCAAAAAAAAAAAAATTACCTCCTCTCTATTGGTGGGACTCTTGAGCAAGTTGAAGGTGACAATTTAGTCATCTGTCTCTCTCATGTTGGATGGGAATATTTTTTGAATGCATGTGTGTTTTTTTGAGATTGTGCTTGTGTTTACTCTCATGTGCCGAGGAGTGGTAATGAGTGTGCTCATTTACTTACTAAGCATTCTCTAGTTGGCATTGTATCTCGGCTGCATGCCAAAGAGCATCCTTGTGTGGCACTTCCAGAGTCAAAAAACACAAAAATAATTTAGTTACATTGTGCCAATTTTCATAGCCTCTTTCGACTGACCCTATACTTTTTTTTTATTTGGGAGAGTTAATGTTAAGTCCTTTTAGCAACTCCCTTATTAGCTGCAAGACGTGCGACATCCGGATTCGAACTTAGGTTCCTGGCCAAACATGGCACACATCCGGATTCGAACTTAGGTTCCTGGCCAAACATGGCAATATAAGGCACGGACCTCAGAGAAAAAAATTTGTTCAAAAGGCTTTTATCACAATAAGCCTCACAGGTCTATTGAATTGAGAGGCGTGCCTTGAATGCCAGAAGCCTCGCCTCGGTCACGTTGATGTTGTTTTTGTTTCTTCTTTCTTTCTATTTGAACAAACTAAGGGATATTCTGAGAGAGAATCTGCACAGCTGCATCTACTGATTGGTGGTACTGTGGGGCCATGGGATGAATACTAGGGGGATGCCACCATCGCAGGCGGCCGCCGCCGCCGTTCAACGCCGCCGCCACCTTCCATCCAGGTGGTACATACTATTGGGCCATGGGATTAACCCTAGGGGGTGCCACCACATTCGGCAACCACCCGCCGCCAGCCGCCATTGGGGCTGGTTTTTGTTTTTGTTTTTGTTATATTACTGTCTTGGCATTATATTGTTACTATATCATACTTTTATACAAGAAATACTCGGTAAATATCTATATAACATGTCATGTGGGTTTTGTACTGACTAGAACAAGTTGATTGGACAAAAATGAACCGAATGATCTAACCATTCGTTCAAAAATCAACGCACGGTCTCTATTTCCCCGTCAACCAACTCCCTCCTCTTGGTTTCAAATACCGACCCATTTAAACTGTACTAAATCCCTAAAATCCCGGTCTATATAAACTGCACTAAACTATGACCGTTCATCTCGTGATCGTTGTTTGCATTAACGGCTATAAACCCGCCTGCTGAAATTTTGGGTGTCCCTATGAATGCCGGTGTTGCCGTCGAAAATGTTTTGTTGCCAAATGCGTTCAGGTGTGTTACCGCCGATAGAGGTCCTCTGCAGTGCCGACAGTCACGAGCATGCACTAGTATGAGTATATGTCAGGAAGTGGAAAAGGCATTGTATTTTTTGACTTAGGTTATGAATGTTACTTTATTTTTTTTAAAAATAAATGTTGCTTCATCTTTCTATCCAAGAACTTATCATAATTATTTTTTAAAATAAATATTCATCGGATATTTCCAAACCTTTATATATAGTAGATCCGACAGATATTTCAGATCCAATTCCATTATTCCCAACTCCACTTTCTATTTTTCAGAGTTCTTTGAGCCTTCTGGTATTCAGAATCTCAAGCCTACTCTACCCTATATCCACTTGTATAAGCACTCCTCGGCCTTTTGAGACTAGCTCTACTTCTTCAAAGATAGTGGATTCAACCCTTTAATCGACTGTTACACATCTCACAGTGTCACACCTCGAAGATTCAACCATTCAATCGACTGATAGAGGGGGGTTACATACGACGGTCGAAATCCTTCCCTATAGTTTGGCACTGTCTGTGGGATTTTCCTATCAATTAGCGACCTCCAAGCTTCCTAGCTCATTCGGTCAAGTAGCAACTATCGATAGCCTGAGCAACCCATTTATCTCTATCGTTATACCAGAATGGCGAAGACATGACCCGTGGATCAGCCGGAGGGAAGCCATCTAAATCAAGACATGCAAATATCGGGGGTGAATCCTCCAACGTCAGCAGCCGATCGTCGACCCATCCCCCTCTCCTTTTAGGCGATCCATTGTTGATGCCTCTTGGTGGCCTCTCGAATCTCTTAATTCTGAACCATCCTCCGATCCCTACATCGGGAGTGATGTTCGAAGCTGCAACCGTTAATCGAGCGCTTGGAGACACCCAACCCTCGGGAATCCTCCGGCATTGAAGATTGCCCGAAGAATCAAAAGCCGATAGACAAAGGTATGTGTTACAAATCAACAAAGCCCAAGGCTTCGCCCTTGGTATTCAAAGACAAAGTTTGAGGCAGACTTCACAGCCTCAGCATTCAAATAAAGCTCAAGGCTCCGCCCTTGACAGTCAAATACAAAGTCAGATGCAGGCTCCATTGCCTCAGCATTCAAAAAAAGCCCAAGCTTCCGCCCTTAGCACTCAAAGACAAAGTCTGAGTCAGCCTCCACTGCCTTAGTATTCAAACAAAGCCCAACACTTCACCCTTGGCATTCGAAGATAAAAGTCTGAGGCAGGCTCCACTGCCTTAGCATTCAAACAAAGCCCAAGGCTCCACCCTTGGACGTCAAAGATAAAGTATAAGACATGCTTCACTGCCTTAGTATTCAAACAAAGCCCAAGGCTCTGCCCTTGGCAGTCAAAGACAAAGTCTGAGGCAGGTTCCATTGCCTCAGCATTCAAACAAAGCCCAATGCTTCGCCCTTGGCACTCAAAGACAAAGTCTGAGGCAGGCTCCACTGCCTCAGCATTCAAACAAAGGCTCCGCCCTTAGTAGTCAAAGACAAAGTCTGAGGCAGGCTCCACTGCCTCAACATTCAATCAAAACCCAAGGATCCGCCCTTGGCATTCGAAGACAAAAGTCTGAGGTAGGATCTACTGCCTCAGCATTTAAACAAAGCCCAAGGATTCGCCCTTGGCAGTCAAAGACAAAGTTTTAGCCCATATATGAATTTTCTAAGTTTGCATGCCAAGTGATTATCTTTATCAAAGGAAAAATCATCAGGTTGATTCATATAAACCTCTTCCTCTAGATTACCAATAAGAAACATGGTTTTTACATCAATTTGATATATCTCAAGATCAAAATGAGTTACTAATGTCATGATAATTTTGAATAAGTCTGTCTTAGAAACTAGAGAAAATGTCTCATGGAAATCAATTCCTTCCTTATGATTTAATTATTTGCCTACAAGTTTGGCTTTATATCGCTCTACATTGTCATTTGCGTCCCTTTTGATTTTGTAGACCCATTTTCACCCAATAGATTGGGCTCCCTGAGGCAATTGAATGAGATTTCAAACATGGTTCTTGGCCATTGATTCCATCTCATCTTTCATGGATTAATAGCAAGTCATAATTTTCTCCATTCATGGTATGTGAAAACAAGGTTGGATCATCCTCAATTCCTAGGCTGTGGTCAATTTCTTGAAGATACACAACATAGTTAGAATAAATAACAGGTTTTTGTATTCTTGAGTATTTTCATTGTTATGTTGCTCTATCCAAATTTTGAGTAACTTGAACTTCAAGCTCTTGGATAACTAGATCCTCATAAGGTGGCAATTCTTGAGTTTGTTGTTCTTCCATTATGACATCGATCCATTGGATTGTCTTGAAGTACAATTAACTTGTCTATATTTGTAGGTGCAATAATTGGAACCTACATTTCCTTGAAGTTTTAAATTTCGAGATTGCTTTCTCCCACTAATGTCATTTTCCTTAAGAAACTATGCATTTCTAGCTTAAACAATGTTAAGTGTATAGGACGGACAATAAACTTAAAACCCTTGGACCTTTCTGCATAGCCACTAAAATGGTCACTAATGGTCATTGGGTCTAACTTTTTCTCTTGTTGATTGTACAGCTTGACCTTAACTAGACAACACCAAATGTGCATATGTCAAAGGGTAGCTAGATTGTCGGGGGTGGAGATTGGGCAAAAGATCATAGACGGGAACTCGAGATCCAGTCGGTGGAGAGATGGATCGGAGGGGAGATTGGAGGAGGGTGAGTGGTAATCGGGATCAAAGAAGGAAGAAAAAAAATGGGTAATAGCGACATGATTGGAGGTGATGGAAGGGGATCCCTGCGATCCTCTCCTACTTCTGAACATAATAGGTGTAGGGGTAAAACGGCCTGAAAAAATAAAACTATGTCTGTACGGTTGGGTTCGCTGGTGGCACTAAGAGCATCTCCAACCGGCTCCGTAGGCGAGCTCTGAAGGCCCACGTGGCACTCCGAATAGAAATGGGCGCTCCAATCGGCTCCGAAGGATGCTCTGAAGGCCGTGGCATGCCACGTAGGCCACGTGCGGCCTGACCTCCGAAGCCCTCCACATACAACAGCGGAGCCTCCGAACGAATAAAAAATTCTGTATTTTTTTAAAAAACCCCCCGGAACTTCATAAATTATTTTATATATATATATCAAAACATGTACTTTTTAACAGATTTGGTGTAACTTTGGAGACTTTGGATAACTTGTAAATATGTAGGGTGTTTCATGCAAATGGCTCGGATATCCCGTTCGGAGGCCGTTGGAGCTGAACCTCTCAACAAGAAGGACGCCTCCGATGAGGTGGCAGCAAAATACGGGCCCCACTTGCTTCGGAGGTGCTTCCTAACCAGAAAAAGTAAGGGTTATTTTGACTTTGCCCCCAAAGTTTTACCTTGAATTAGACTTTACCCCCCATATTTTCATTAATTAGATTTTACCCTCCAAAAGTAACTTTTCCGTCAGCACACCCCCCAAAACTTTATTACCCCCAAAACTTTATTTCTTTTCCGTCAGCTCACCCTTTCTCTTAGATGCGTGAGCTGACTGAACTGTTAGTTTTGGGGGGTAAAGTCTAATTAATAAAATTGGGGAGGGGGGGGGGGTAAAGTCTAATTGAAGGCAAAATTTGGGGGACAAAGTCAAAATAACCCAAAAAGTAAACAACTTTGGAATACTGTAGTATGTTCCACAATTCGTCATCGTTGGTGACTTTTAATAAAAGGCTCCATTTTGGGATAGAGTGTGGGGGGAGGGGCCCATGGATATAGAGGTGGCGATCCTTTCGCGAGCATGTGTAACGCCAGCGTTGGACCAGCTAAAAGGCAACTAATTAAGGACCAAAGAGTGATGGTATATAGCCAACTCCACGTGATTCGAATTGCTGGCAGGCCCTCATTGCTGATAATATTTTTGTCAACCCAGAAGTTGGCAGACTAGCTAGTTCAAAATTTTCCGGCCCGGCCAGGCCAGGACGAAAGGTCGGTATGGAATGGCGGTAAAAATCATGAGTTTGCGGCCATTTCGCACGCCATGATTGGTGGCCTAGAAAGGCAAACACCCACTCGCTGCTCTGAGAGCGAATTTGTTCACTGGTGACATATCATACATCAGTGGTTGTCATGTCATGTCAGTGCTACCTTTCACCACTCGTCCGTCTGGACGGTGAACAAAATGATTATCCCACTCACTTGGGCTTCCTCACCTGCCACACTTAGATCTGGACGGACGGACGGACGGACGGACGGACTCTCTGGTAACCAGCAGGAAGCAAGTCGCATTGGAGTACTTCAAGAGGTCCTAGCTAGCTCCTTCACCCGGCCGGGCCGGCCGTTTCCTTAAGCTTGGTTGGAGGATGAAGCCGGAGGCTGATACCAAGAAACCAATCCTCAGATTCCTTGACTTCTCCCTCAGGCTTTCTTCCATACCTCTCTCCGTTGCCTCCATGTGGGTGATGGCCAAGAACAACCAAACCAACGATGCCTATGGGAAGCTGGAATTCAGCAACCTAACAGGATTCAAGTATGAACGAAATCTCTCTCTCTCTCTCTCTCTCTCTCTCTCTCTCTCTAGAAATCTAGAAATCTCTCTCATCTCTTCATGCTCTTCTTTTCAGGTATTTGGTGTGCATCAGTGCCATTTCTGCTGGGTATGCTCTTGTTGCTGCTGCCTTCTCATACCTCAGATGCTTCAACACTGACTGGGTATTCTTCATCCTTGACCAGGTCTCCCATAATTCTCGATCTCGATCCTCATTAACTAAGTCTGGGGTACGTGGTTCATCGATCTGTAGTCTAATGATGAATGCCCTTGTCAACAGGCCGTTGCTTACTTAATGGTCACATCAGGCGCTGCGGCGGCTGAGCTGCTGGATTTGGCGCATGAGGGTGACCGGAACGTCTCATGGAGCCAGGCCTGCGATTCCTACGGGAGGTTTTGCAACAGGGGCAACCTGTCACTAGCCCTCCACCTCACCAGCTTGCTCTGTTTCCTTGCTCTGTCTCTCATCTCGGCATACAGGCTCTTCACCAAGTACGACCCGCCATCTGTTTCGTCCCAAGAAGTGGGGGAACAGGGCCTGCATGCCATGAACTAATTAAGCTACCTTGCTTTCAAAAGCCTGCCTTTCCTTTCTACTTAAATGCCTCATGTGGCTTGCATGCACTAACTAGTCAGTGTTGTACATGTTCTAAGGTTTAAACACTTCACATCTTTTTTTTTTTTTTTGAGGGGTATTAAACACTTCACATCTTATCTGTTTGTTAGGGGGTGAGGTTAATGTACGTGATGGGCATAATGTCATTACTAAGTTGAACTTTGGGGAAGGAAAGTGTCTAATATAAAGGTTATAAGTCTTTTTTCAATTCAGAGCATCCCTTTTTTTTTTCTTTTTTTGACATCAGCAGGTGTCCCGAAACCTTTCGCATAATCAACCTACTTCGATCGGTCTCAAACTAATCCCTTCGGAAATGCACACAGACCCACTAGGAAGTTTTCCCTACTCTCTCCTGGGTAGTTAACTCGAGGGGTGGAGGCATTGAACCCACAACCTCCTCACCAAAGCATATGTTGTGTACCAAGTACTCCATTACCCCATGGTGGGTGAGCATTCCTATTTTGTGGTGCCACATAGTGGGGTCTTATCTTTCTTGGCTTAATTTGTGGACTTCGTGCTTACATTCCTGAAGATTAGTCAAATACCTCACAGTACAGCAAAGTACATCAGATGACTCGGCAATTCATCACACGACTTTAGCTATTCTTTTGAGGGCGTGTGATGAGTTGGATTTGTACACGATAGTTAGGATTTTTTGATCGTATCGAATTGTATATGTTTTCATTTTAATAGTTACACAATTATCGAGGATTCAACACAATTTAAAATTAATTTTTTAGAGCATTTCTCTAAAAAATAGAATATTATTTTATTTCTGTAAAATCAATTTTTATTTAATTGGGTTTTAGGTCAAGAGGTTTCAAAACTTAGATTTTTTTTCAAGTGTTGAAAGACCACACTAGCCGTCTAAACCATTATCTGGCCGCTAGTGAATAACCGCTCAAACAATGGTTCGGGCTGCTAAGGGTCAATTCAAACAGCTTGCAACTGTTCGCACAAATGACATCCAAACAACTATTCGGATGACATTAATTGGAATTCTTAGGTTTTTTTTATTCTTCCGTTCGAACCCTTGTTCGGGTGCTAATAGTTAAGCCTTCTAAATACCTATTCAGAAGAGGCTTATTCCAGTTGTAAATAAAAAATTAATGACGGTTTTGGCTTATTGAGTGGGGTACATCTTGACCCAAAGTGGCAAAAGGGGTTGGGTTCAGTCGGGTTGACCCTATGGTATATAAACCATGTTCGCCTTTGGTGGGGAGTGGAGTTTAAAGAAAAAGAGGAGAGTCAGTGCTTGGGGCTCAAATCATGAGATTTTATCTCTTCTTCTTCTTCCTCCCTTCAAGCCGATCTTTAGTGTATCTATCTTTTACGCTTGTAGGTTGCTCCTCCATGTTGTTAGCACCGATTTCATCATGAGCTTGATTGTGGTTTTCATCCATGTCATCACTTTTCCCTTTGTGCTAGCTTAGAGTTTATCATTTTGGATCTATCTCTTTTCTACCCTTGCAAATCCAATGTGTTTGGTTCCTTCAAGCGAATTAGAAGATGGTCAGGTCTTTGAGTGAATCTTGTAAGAAGAACACCAATCCCCCCTAGTATGTTGTTGGGAGAACAATCATAAATCCTTTGGGATCCGCCAATTGTGGAAATTGATGTAGTCCCTTATGTGGTGATAGCACCCATAGTACAATGAGTTGCCTTTGAGCACGCTCGACATTTGCTAAGGTTGGCATTGGGTTGTCTCCACTTGCGAAGAGAAAGTCCGAGCATTGTCTCGAGTGACCATCTAGGGCCATCTATGTTGGATCAAGTGAAAGGCAGGCCAGTCAAGAGGTTTGTGAAGAACTGAGGAGATGGAGGAAATTAGTGTAGTATGGAGGCAAACTCCTAGTAGGGCCCGTGAGACCTGATCTTCATTCTTGTACTAGACCTTTGTTGCTTAGTGGTTTGACTTATTTTTCCATGGTTGAATAGAATCTGTCTTTATCTTCTTTGTCTTCTTTCTTTTTCCTCAATTATTTTCAATATCCTTAAGTTCACATAAAATTTCTAAACTAGTCAAAGGTCTTGGCTTCCTTCAATTTTCCTACTTGCCATCAAACCAACTTTTCTTCATCGAGAAAATGGATGATTTGGTGTAATAAACCATATATGGCCCATGTACTCTAACTTCCTACTATATTTCAACTACTATAAAAGTGTCAACACCACATACCGGGCATGTTTCTTTTCCCTTTGTGACACATCGAGCTAGGTCTCCATATGCTGAAAAATATGTTAAAAATAATTTATTATCCATATTAAAATGACTTTCAAATTGAACATGGACTTATTTAAAGCATCATAGACCTCAAGGCCGTTATTCCATAACTCTTTCAAATCATCTATAAGTGGATCCAAATATACATCTATGTCATTTCATGTTTGCTTTGGTCTTGGTATTAGTTGTTAGGATCTAAGTATGATATAATACCACTTTGTTATGACCTAAACGGGTCACAAATATCAAATTATAAATCAATCCTTCGATTGATCAATGGCAGGACATAACTATGTAGTAAAAATAACAAACATAAACAAGAAAAATCTAAACACATAATAGAAACAAAAACATACAAAGAAGAGACAAAGATTTTATGTGGAAACCATTGCAGAAGAAAACTATGGGGAAGAAGATCAAATAATGCACTACAATTGATAAACTAGGAAGTTAAAAGCCACACTTAACTTCAATGAGAAGACCCTATTCACTGCAGAGCATATTCTCCTCTAAAAAAATCTTACCAAGTCTCTCTCTCACCAAAAAGATGAATTTTCCTTGAATTCTCTTTCACTGCATAGAAAGAAACCATAAACAACCCTTTATATAGTTGGACAAGTCGCCCACATAGCCCCTATCAAATATCCCATACAATGGGCCAAAATATCCCAAAAATTGGGTTAATCCTGAGGCATGACATCTGGTGGTGCGTGCACATCACTACCCAGCACCACCCAAATAGAGCCAAATTTGGGCTCCTAAAAGGAAGTGGTGAGCACCTTGGTGCGCATCATGCACCTACCGAGCAGGCACCTAGTAATATGCTGTGTGCTACTCTTTTGAATACCGCTTCTTCTGGGGTTTCTTCTTGAGGACGGTGCTTAAGAAATTAAGCCATACTCAATATATAATTCCCAACTTAACGAGATATCCTCCATGAGTCTAATCACTGTCTCCACATTGGGCTCAACTTCTACTTCTCCTAAGAATGTACAAGATGAACATAGACTATATCTCTCTCTTATGTTTCCTCTGTAGAGCATGTCACTGACTACTTTACGAAGTCACACCTGACTCCTCGTTTACGGTTTTATGTTAGAAAAATCTCGATATTTGACCCACCATGAGTTGAGGGGGAATACGATGTTTGTCATATGCATAGTGTAGTGTGATCGTTGCAGATGTGCAGCTGAAGCGTTTCGATGAATCATCAGATCGTGGTCATCGCTTGATCTTATATACTATGAAAATTTATCATGCATAAGCAAAATTGTTTGGCAAAACAACCTATATATTACTTCGAAGATCAGCTCACGTGATTTATGAACACTTTTGGATAAGATCAGATTAGAAGATGATGATGATCACCAAGGTAGATATCTCTCTTCCTTCGTATAGCAACCCCTATTCCTCAATGTGCATCGGTCTTGGATGGATTTGTGGGAGCCCTCTTGTTCTTCTATGATCTTCAAGAAACTCCATTGGTGATCTTGGATGAAGCTTTCAGAGTCGAGATTAATCTTGCTCTCTCTCTTTCTTCCTCTCTGTTTCTTCTCCTTTCCTTCGTTTCTTTTTTGTCTCCTTTTTTTCTTGTGTGTGGCTTGCCTTCCTTCGAATCATTAGGGTTTGAGGAGGCCGACCATAAGGCTTAAATACTCGTAAGTGGTCGGTGCCTCCCCTGTTTCCTTGTTGGATTTGGACTCCATCAAGTATGGGATAAATCCCTACACACATGGAGATCAAATCCTACACTTTAGGGCCTTCCTATTAGGGAATCCTAGTCCAATTAGGTGACCATGTGGTCGACCACTAGGGAGTTCTTTTGGATTTGTTTGGTCTGCCACTAGGTTCAATCCTAGTGGGGCTAGGTCTCTAGGGGATTAAAGAGAGGAGGATTCCTTTTTGGAAAGTAATTCATATAAAGTAATGGTCCAAGTGTGAATACACTCACCATCTCCTAACTTATAGGGATGACTTCTTCTAATCAAATTAGACAACCATTAAAGAGAGGATAATAATTAAATAATTAATATATAATTATTTTTTAATTAACCATTATCTACTATGGATACCTATGACAATTCCCTAAATAATAGGGATCCAATCCATAGTCCAAATGGATTAATGAATCCTAAAGAGTCTATAAGTCATTCACTTAGGTGGATACCTATGACACATTCTAAATTATAGAAAAGTTAACATGGTCAACATCACGACGATGGTAATATTCCTTAAATGTTAGGAAGGTCAACCTAATCCACTTAAGTGACTAATGTCAATCCCGACAAACTAGGAAAGATAATTTTAGTAAACTGATCATGTTCTAGTGAATGTAAATTCACTCATGATCATTCTCCACTCACTGAGACAAGGTTTTATCCTCATCATAAGTGTTAGGATACATCGGGGTGGACCCACCTAGTGAATCCTAGTCCAACCAAGTTTTCTCTCTAGAGAGAATATAGAATGTGCCTACTTAGGAATCCTAATCCAATTAGGAGACCTAAGCTATAAAGACTCTCTAGTTCAGTTGTGTAGGATAACCTAGATCACTATGGTGTTACCCATTACTAGTAACCATATTTGCCCTAGGATTAGGTTTAACTCAGTCGTTAGAAGTGGCTAGGAGTTGAATCTTCAAGATCGTAATAACCTCGGCTCCAACTGGATACATGGTCAGACCATTATCAGTTAACTATCGCTACAACCACTACTAATATATAGTTGCACTTCGAGGTTACTAAGTCTTTAGGATAGTGCCTTTTGCCTTACTCTGTTAATTGATCCCTCATTACCCTGGTGTCTGTGGATGCTATCTAGAATTATGCTCACGTACTCCTATACTAAGCTCACACACTTGAGTCCTGACTTCTTATCCTTCGTGCATGATCACCATCCTTATATTGATTTGGTCTGGACCCAAGCTTAGTGATCAATCCTTTATTAGAGACACGTAAGGAGACACCTAACTTCCCATCAAAATGATGAATTCCTAAGACTTCATGTGTTCCATAGTGCTCAATGTAAATCACTAAATCTATCCAGATTTAGGCCTGTGATAGACCACACTATTTAGTAGGTCAAAGTGATAAACACAGAACCTATGATTCACATCACATCCTTGGATTTAGGGTTAAATCAACTAGTAGTAAAGGTATCATTGGTCTACGTGACAGTACTAATGACCAATGTATCCTGTCCTGATTTTGTTCAGTGCATACCATAACCACCAACACTTTTGACTTGGAATCAATATTTCTATGGTTGAGATAGACCACTTTTCTTTATTGAGATGGTCAGGGTGTTATAGTTTTTATAACACTAGGTGTCCATTCAAGTCATTAACTATGAATCTACTTAGGTGTGTATAAGAACTCATATCCCGTATATGGTTTTATCTTATATACATGAGTTACCTAAACCACACCCAAGTGGACTAGTGGATTTACACATCTCATATGTAGTCGTTTGTTAGTTTATATAATACATGATAAATGGGTGTCAAGCTTGTCGGAGTTGGCATGTAGGACATATCAATCCCAGCAATCTTCTACTCGTCCAAATACCAACCTACCAATTCCAACATCAACTTCGATCCATGCCCTCTACATGTCTCTTCCAGACCTCAGTTATAAGATACTTAGTAAAAGTTTTGCATGACTGTTTTGCCTTAACCATGATTAAATAGTAATAGTCACATGAGGAGACATGGGCGGATCTAATAGTTGGCTCAGCCGGGCTGTAGCCCGGCCGAGTTTTGAGAAAAAAATAACCCATATTATCATATCATTAAGAGTTATTTTGACTTTGCCCTCCAAATTTTACCTTGAATTAGACTTTACACCCCATATTTTCATTAATTAGACTTTACACCCCAAAACTAATTGTTTGTCAGCTCACCATATAAGAAAAAGGGTGAGCTAACGGAAAAGAAATAAAGTTTAGGAGGGTGAACTGACGGAACAGTTAGTTTTGGGGGGTAAAATCTAATTAATGAAAAGATGGGGGGTAAAGTCTAATTCAAGGTAAAATTTGGGGGGAAAAGTCAAAATAATCCAATTATTAAATACATGTCTCAGTTCGGCTCAACCAAGACCTCAGCCCGCATCAACCCAGCGAGGCCCTTGGCCCCTCGCGACACGTATGTGAATCGTTATCGCCTCTGAGTCCTCACGAAACATGAATCGCCGCCAAAAACACTTAACCCCCCCTATAGTTTACTTTGTTCCAAAACGCTCCCTAAAGTTTGAAATGTTAGCACAATACTCCTTTTGTCAACTACTTAATTTCTCTCATTTTGTAATTTTTATTTGACTTCAATGGGGCAGAATGTAGTTTTTTAACCGTTAGGGGGTTAAACGTTTTTGAACAAAAATTCAGGAGACAAAGTGTAATTAATTCTTTTTTTATTAATATAATTTCTAGTATCGTCGATGTTCGCTTAAAAAATTTTGCTTAAAAAATTTTGCTTAGTATTTCTTTAAAAAGTAAAAGCTTCATTGTAAAAAAAACTAGTTTAGTTTCAGCCCAGCCCAAAAAAATTTTCTGGCTACGCCCCTGTGAGGAGACAAGAGTACCTGAAACCTTTATATGTAAACCATCAAACGAAAGTAACTATCTTTTTCAAAAGAAAAAACTTATACCTGAATACATTAAAAGACTAATAAGTAAAACTCCCTCTCTTAATGAACATAAAGACTCTATACTTCCCCCACTAGTGCTGCAAAGTGCTCATGAGTCTTAATTTCTAGAACGTCCTAGTCTCATTCCACTTGTTGATCTCTTGAATCCCCTATAATAAAATTGCAGTCTATGATTAGTGTATCCTTAATCTACAATCTAGGGATTTAGTAGATTGAGCACTTAAGAATGTATGGTAGTAGGTCATACATATTGTACTCTTTCTACTCAAATAGAATGTGCAGTCCCACTTCCAATGCTTGCAGAAACATTATTGGAAGAACTTTCCTTTAGGCCTTTCGGCCCTGGCTGTGCCCTTTACCTTTTCCAAGTACTCCACCAGTGGTATCGAGAATAGAGTACATTGTTGGGTTTAAGAATCTCATTTGGGTCATTGCTTTCGAGCTCACATTTGGAATTGACTTTTAGAACCATTTGAACATACGACTAAGATTTAATAATATCCTCCTTAGTCTAGAGAGCACTTGTCAGTTCAGACAAAGTTATACACACATTGATTATGTTATAGTTTTTCTTAAACTGATCAAATGAGTCTGGAAGGGTCTGAAAGATTATATCTATTAGGGTTTCCCTATCTATATATATAGCCGAGTCTATGGTTTCCTGTTCATTCACAATTTGAGAAATGCTCCTTATATGATTCCAAACTAGTGTCTCGTCACTCATTTGCATATATAATATGTTCTTTATCACAACATGCCTAGCAGTGCGAATTTGATCCCCCAACATTTCTTTGAGACTTAGCATAATAGCTACAACAATAGAGATAGACTGATTGTGGCACTTTATCTTATCAGATATAGCTTCCAAATGACAGTATCTTTCCATTGCATCATCTAGGCATTTTCACACCTATGAGTCTCATCCACTTGGTCTTGGGTGGAAATAGTGGTGGGGAAAGGAGGTGGACTCCCCTTGAGCACATATTTGTACTCTAAGATCATTAGTAGGATTTCAAGCCTATACTTCCAGTATGTTAAGTTTAGTCTAGACATCTTTAAAGGTTGAGGATGGTAGAAAATGGATTAAAGGGGTTAGACATCCTGAAACATCAAACAAGTTATTACTTCTAAGGTTATATTATTAGTTTATCATTATCTAGTGAAGCTCTAAAACACTATTAAATAAAAAACCATAGAAAGTCAACCCTACAAAGGCACTGGGATATAGGACCCTTCATATCCGTATTATGGTTGAACGTCCTTTCGCCCCTAACTCCCACTATCTAGGCATCTCATGACAAGTGAGCAATCAGCATCCAAGTTTTTCTTTGGCATATAGTTAAGATTGTAGATACTCCTCAGAGAGAATGCCACATCTTCATGATAATTCCCTCGAAGATTTTCTTCGAACTTCTTCGCTTAACAGAAGAGCTATGGCATCCTCGTAGGTTAAGGCACTTGATCTTGAAGTGTTGCTAGCGTCCATCATAAGCCCACTCCAATTGTCTGAGAGGGATGAAAGAATTAGAGGGCCTGTATCTCTTTAAAATTGATCTTCACCGAATTCAATTGCTTTGTCAGTGTATTGAATTAGTTCAGGTGTTCTGTCACACTCCTTCTTTTATCCTCAAATTAAACAACTTCTTGATCAAAAAAATCTTGTTCAATGTAGAATGTTTTTCACACATCTTCTTCAGGGCCTTCATTAATCTTTCTGTAGTCGTTTCATTCGAGATATTGTACATGTATTCTATAGAGGTAGATAGGCAAAATCAGATCATACCTAATGCTTTTTTGTCAAGAACGGCCTACTCCAAATCACTGATCTCCTTCGGCTTGTTCACTTCTCCTTCGAGCGATAGGTATAGATCCTTCTGATACAATAGTCTTCAACATCAACTAAAAACCAAAGTTTGTCTCATTGAACTTCTCGATCAGGACTTTTTCTTCTTCCGACATTGCTTCATCCAAACCTTATGCTCTAATACCGTTGTGTTAAAGCAGACTCGTTAATAGTGAGGTGATGTCGATCATCACCGCTTGAAGGAGCGGGCTCGTGAGCATAGGGTCGTTAAGGATAACTTTTGGGCTTCTTGTAATCTATTTGTCTTGTTGCGGGTAGTTCTAGTGTAGGGGATCCGATGGCTTTCACCTAGCTTGCCGGGGGTGATTTTTTCTGTTTAATTAGGTTTCTATCTAAAAATATCATGTGCTTTCCTTTATTTTAAGCATCTAGGATCTTGTATGTTTTATCCTGATAAGGCCACTGGTGAAGACTTGAGAGAGTGAAAGATTGAGCTACCATTCTTATTTCATATATACTATTCTCACATGCTTCCTTACATGTTCACTATGATGCTTGCATCGTTTTGTTCTGTATTGTTATAATGTATTTTGTGTAGCATCTAGTGTTGATGATTGTGCTTATCTTGGATTGTTAGTAGACTCCATATTCTTCTTCATACGATAGCGGATCTTTCTATGCATTGTGTAGAATTTCGTTTGGTATTGGAGCTTGCCTTTAACAAGATTCCGGATATCCGATAAATTCCCACTTCAAGTTGTATTGGAGCTTGCTTCCTAGCAAGATTAGGTGTAGCTTGGGTCTCATTGGCGGTTCGAACAGTCGTTCGAATGCCCTATGGAAGCCAGCCCAGATGGTCCGGATGAATTAGGATAATTCGAACTGACACAAAAACGTCCAAACGGTTGTTTGATTGCTTTCACCAAGGCATCTGAACCATCATTCGGATTGCATCATGACTCAATACGAACAACCGTTTGGACAACTCTGTCATAGATATTTCTACGTGAGAACCATCGACGGTGATAATGGTCCACCACTCCGACTAACCCCAAACATCAATATACACAAAACACGATAAAAATACGATTGATAAATTCGACGCATACAATCGATAAATTCATGAAGGGAGCAAATGCATCACGGGATACCTAAAGTCACTAATTCTTTTACCTTTGCCCTTAAAGGATGTCCTGATAGGCATGCTGATTATGAGCATGGAGTCTTTCATTTGTATTTTTTTTGAAGTTCATTAGGACTTTCTCTCACATTCAAGGACTAGGATTCAAGAGACACTTACAACTCGATACTTACTAGGGGTGCAACTCGGATCGGGTTGGTTCGGATTTGAACCAACCCGGAACTAAACCGAACTAGTTCGGTTCTACCATATTGAAACCCGAACCAACCCGACTTGGGTATAGACCCGTACCAACCCAACCTACACAAGTTCGGGTTGGTTCATTCGATTCTCAGGTTGGGAGTTGGTCTAAAAAAACAATGGTTATCGGCTATTTACTAGTAAACTAGAGGTCCATGTTGGGCTTTAGGCTTTAGCCACCCATTGAGTTCTCTTGATAGTTGGTTCAATGTTAGTAAACAAATAACATTTACTCGGGTGCAAGTGTGATGGAGCCCAAAAGTCCAAACCCTTGATATATATATATATATATATATATATATATATATATATATATATATATATATATATATATATATATATATATATATATATATATATATATATATATATATATATATATATATATATATATATATATATATATATATATATATATGGGCAGGGATACTCTTACTAATGGAATCTTACTAATGAAAGTTACAAATTGCCTTTTACCTAACCTAAAGGTTTCAGAATTTAATGAAACTTGGTGGGAATGCTCTCTATGGCAAGTTGATCATCCTCACCAAAAATTATCAAATTCTATAACCTCTAGGGGCATCAAATGTTAGAAGCTTTATCGACCGTTCATTTTAACCGTTAATTTGAATAACATATTTGATGCCCCTAGAGGTTATAGAATTTGATGATTTTTGGTGAGGATGATCAACTTGCCATAGAGAGCATCCCCACCAAGTTTCATCAAATTCTGAAACCTCTTGGTTAGATAAAGGCTATTTGTAACTTTCATTAGTAAGATTCCATTAGTAAGAGTATCCCTCCCCTATATATATATATATATATATATATATATATATATATATATATATATATATATATATATATATATATATATATATATATATATATATATATATATATATATATATATATATATATATATATATATATATATATATATATATATATATATATATATATATATATATATATATATATGGGGTGGGATCCGTTGACAACCCAAAATGGGAGGTAAATTTACCTCCCATTTACAACTCGCCATAATCGTTGGTTAGAGGTTTCCGAATTTGCTGATTTTTTGTGAGGATGATCAACATGGCAAGTTAATCATCCTCACAAAAAATCAGCAAATTCTGAAACTTATACGGGCGTCAAATGTGTTATTCAAATTAACGGTTAAAATAGACGGTTCAGAAACATTTGATTCAATCGGCATCCTTAGAAGTTTCAGATTTTGTTGATTTTTTGTGAGGATGATCATTATGGCAAGTTGATCATCCTCACAAAAAATTAACAAAATCTGAAACTTCTAAGGACGCCGATTGAATCAAACGTTTCTGAACCGTCTATTTGAATCGTTAATTTGAATAACACATTTGACGCCCTTATAAGTTTTCGAATTTGCTGGTTTTTTGTGAGGATGATCAACTTGCCATGTTGATCATCCTCACAAAAAATCAGCAAATTCGGAAACCTCTATCCACCGATTGAATCAAGTTAAAAATGGGAGGTAAATTTACCTCCCATTTTGGGTTGTCAACGGATCCCAGCCCTATATATATATATATATATATATATATATATATATATATATATATATATATATATATATATATATATATATATATATATATATATATATATATATATATATATATATATATATATATATATATATATATATAATGCGGCATGCGGTAAGTGCGGCACCTACCGCATGCCGTCTGATGTACCGCTACGTGCATGCGATGCACGCAGTGCGTGCATCAGACGGCTGCGGTATGGTGCCGCACGTACCGCATGCCCCTATATATATATAGATATATATATATATATATATATATATATATATATATATATATATATATATATATATATATATATATATATATATATATATATATATATATATATATATATATATATATATATATATATATATATATATATATATATATATATATATATATATATATATATATATATATATATATATATATATATATATATATATATATATATATATATATATATATATATATATATATATATATATATATATATATATATATAGGGGGCGGGGAGCCTGCACCCGGGGTGCAGCGTTAACGCTGCACCTCAACCTTGGTTTACCTTCCTAGAAGTTTTGGAATTGGATGAAATTTGGTGAGGGTGTTGTCTAGGGTAAGATGATCATCCTCACAAATTTTCATCAAATTCCAAAACTTCTAAGGAGGTCAAATGGTCGAAGCAAATCTGCAGATTTTAACGGTGACTGCGAACGGCTGATTTTGCTTCAACCATTTGAACCCCCTAGAAGTTTTGGAATTTGATGAAAATTTGCGAGGATGATCACCTTACCCTAGACAACACCCTCACCAAATTTCATCCAATTCCAAAACTTCTAGGTAGGTAAAACAAGGGGGCGGTGCAGCGTTAACGCTGCACCCCGGGTGCAGGCTCCCCGCCCCCTATATATATATATATATATATATATATATATATATATATATATATATATATATATATATATATATATATATATATATATATATATATATATATATATATATATATATATATATATATATATATATATATATATATATATATATATATATATATATATATATATATATATGGGTTAGGATCGGATGACCCAACAAATAACCCAGCACCCTTTGATGCACCTAGAGGTTTTAGAATGGGCTGATTTTTTGTAGGCATGTTGTCTATGGTATGTTGATCATCCTCACAAAAAACAGCCCATGCTAAAACCTCTGGGTGCATCAAATGTGCTCTTCAAATCAACGGTTAAAATTGACAGTAAAAAACCTTTGGTTTGAAGAGCACATTTGATGCACCTAGAGGTTTTAGAATGAGCTAAGTTTTTGTGAGGATGATCAACATACCATAGACAACATGTCTACAAAAAATCAGCCCATTCTAAAACCTCTAGATGCATCAAAGCGTGCTGGGTTATTGCTGGGTCAAAATTTGCTGGGTCAGCCAATCCCGACCCTATATATATATATATATATATATATATATATATATATATATATATATATATATATATATATATATATATATATATATATATATATATATATATATATATATATATATATATATATATATATATATGTATATATAGAGTCCGGATCGGATGACCCAGCAACTAACTTAGCACCCTTTGATGCACCTAGAGGTTTTAGAATGGGCTGATATTTTGTAGACATGTTGTCTATGGTATGTTGATCATCCTCACAAAAAATCAGCCCATTCTAAAACCTTTAGGTGCATCAAATATGATCTTCAAATCAACAGTTAAAATTGACAATAAAAAACTGTTGATTTGAAGAGCGCATTTGATGCACCTAGAGGTTTTAGAATGAGCTTATTTTTTGTAAGGATGATCAACATACCATAGACAACTTGTCTACAAAAAATCAGCACATTTTAAAACCTCT